>OZ026524.1:23569563-24779463 GCA_964019695.1 Loripinus fragilis
TTTCACAACACAATTGAAAAACTACTCAAGCATTACATGGTAGTAAACAATGCTGTCTTTGTAAGGTTTTCCGTTCATGAAAAATGATCCAGAATAATGAGGAACAGTGCAGGCCTAGTTGGGGAGGTATTTAACAATCGTTAACCCCATCGGGGCCTGTACTGCTTCTCCTCTTTTTCTTTCCTTTATGCCCAACACACCCGTTTGATATTTGACTATTGTAGTTATGGTGATCCTTTCTATTTGATAACATACAGTGTAGACCCGTATCAGGCAGTTCTAGGGAAATGTCTTACTCGGACAGGCACTTTATGTTGCTGGGTTTGCTTTTTGGAGTCTCTCTCTTTGCAAACTTGGAAAGAAAGCTTACAGTCCAGCGCGAAAGGAAATAGCAAATCTTACACCAAGTGGAAAGGAAACCAATGTTTACCCCTAGAACCGGAGCAATTTATTTATTTATTATTATTTTTTTTAATTTTTTTTTTAAATTTTATTTATTTATTTATTTATTTATTTATTCATTTATTCATTTATTTATTTATTTATTTATTTATTTATTTATTTACTTATCTGTTTATTCATCCTTCTTCTTGACGTAACCCAAACAACCCGACATCTATGAGATTATAACCCGCAGTGTAGATCTGTATGAGACAGCTCTTAGAAACTGTCTCATCCGGACCGGCACCGATTGTCACGTACCTTGTTAATAAACCTGAGTTATTTACCACATATTCGTAAAACAGAATACAGATTTATTTTCACCTATCTAGCTCTTGATACCCTTCGCAAAATATTTCACTATTTCTTTAACATTGCACCCACTAAATAAGTTATTGTGTAGACCCTGATGAGGCATCCCTTAGGATCTGTCTCATCAGTACCTGCACAGGGTGGCATTGGTCTTGCTCTCTAAGATTTATTATACACTAGACTTTAGAGATATACAAGAGCAAGGGAAACAACTGATCAAACACTCAAGTGGAAATTAACCCGAGTTACTCATCTTTGAATGAAAATGACTCTAATTACCTCCATATTAGTGCTGCAGCAATGTGGCAAAAAGTAGCCTAATTTTAGAGGTACCCATACCAGCAGGGTAACAAGTACTACTATATACCACATTAAAGCTTAGAGTCTGCTCATTTCAAAACTGCATGATGCCACTTCCAAAATTTTGTGCGAAATTTTTTACGGCCCTTCAAAAGTATACACCCTTAATTGTTAGTATCTGTTTCCTGTGTGCTTCCCAAGCAGGTATTATCCTCATATATGCACATAAAATCTATTTCTTGTAAATTGTGGAGTGGAACATGAATAAATATAATTTTAGATATTGGAATGACAATATCCAGTCTGGTTTTCAACATTTTATGAGGTCATTGAGTACAAAAGTCACGAAAACCTATGACATTGACATAACATTAATCTGGATGCAAATGCATGTAATCCTGTTCAATGTTGTAAGGATTTTTACTGTTAGAAATTGTTAATATTTAATCTGTACTATTTTATTATTTTTGTCACACTTGCTTGTAGCAAGGGTGTGGCTTTTTTTAAACAGGGTGCTACATAGGAGTTCGAATTTGCGTCAGTCATCTGTCCGTCATCAATTTACATTTAAGTGAATTTCTCTGCAGCAATGATAACTGTTATTAAACATTGCATAGTAACTGTCCTCTGCATATTCTTTGAGTATACAGTGGGGCCTGCTGACTTTGACCTACTTTTTACGCTCCAGTGACTTTGATATAAATTGACGTCCGTCCGTGAAAAAATTACATTAAAGTGAGTTCTCTGCAGCAGTGATAGTTGAGAGTGTCAAACCTTGTATACAGTGATTCATTTACAATTTTTGGCTTATGGGTCCTAGGACTCGCTGTTCCCCATATCAACGAGTCCAACTATAAACTTATGAGTCCAGAATACTTTTTTTAATGACAAGTCTGCAATACTATTGCATCCTCGGACTCGCCGAAATAAAAACTTTGTATCCCAGAGACAAAATGATGCGCAAAAGATGCAGGGTGCGCAGATAACAAAATCACTGCTTTATAGTTATTGTCCTCGCATTCTCTTTAACCTTGCTTTGCGACATTGACTTACTTTTTACGTTCCAGTATTTTGACTGTGACAGACATATATATATATATGACTTTACTCGAGCAGGTGTGACACAGTGTTCCCTCAGAACTAATGTCATGTTGGTTTAGTATAACGTTTTATCAATATCCAAACAGGATGAAGCTTTATTGCTCAGCTGTGTCTGCCATACTCCTAAATGACTAGCATGCATGTGAGACACCATAACTGTTTTGAGACAAAGTGGAATTCCTAAAGGCCATGAAAATGAGTTCTTCACCAAAGACATTTTAAGTCAAAATGGTCTAAAACGCTTTGCAATAAAGGTGTAGTGTATTTATCCTTCCATCTGTCAAAGAGTGATGTTAAAGCACATTACATTCTCTAATCCGAATCAAGTGTGTTGTATGGATAATGTACAAAAATGTGTTTTCATGGAGTTGCTATTTTGCGTTCATAGGTTAGGTTGTTAGGTTGGTGCACTTAGTTGTTCATTGTGAAAACATGTATAATGTACAGTTATCGTCACAGATACTGTTCTCGCAGTTGTATGTAAGGTCATTTAAAAGCTTTGGGGCAGCTGTTGAATGGTTCATCATCGTAGGACCCATACAGTAAGTGTGCCATTTGTGTATTCAACTATCTTTTATCCATATTCATTTTGTTGGGTTGGCGGATAGAATGTAGAATATGCAAATGGAAACTGTTATTTGTCGATAGGACTTTTGTTGCTGCCTTTGCTAAGCTTACCTCGTTTAGGGATGTAGGGTCTAGTTTTTCATATATTGCTCCAACAGACTGAGTGCAAGTAAACTTTCGACAGTTTAATAAAGGCCCATGGCCAGGATATTTCAGTCCCTAAAATTTCAGTGCACCTTGAATCATGCGTTTGAAAACGGATTTCTTACCAACCCCAAAGAAAGCACTGCATATATACCATCCAGCCAAAAGTATTTTATGATCAGTCTTGCGTGTTGTTCTTATGTAAGACTGGTAAATAAGATGTTAACAGGGATATAACGTCTCATAGCAACATCATATGCCAATTAGACATGCAAGAAAGATCTCATTTGTAGCTTCTATTTTATCTAAGATGAGGAAGTTACAATAAGAAAAAGAAAATCGGTACTGGGACATTTTGCAGCAACTGAGGCATGTATACGGCCTTGTGTTCACTTTCTCTCGTAGCTCTTAGATGTCCATATGCTCATCTTTGGTCGCTTTGATGGCTCTGTCCTTCAGTCCACCACTGATGAAGATTGTATGTTTCTGTTCAACTGGCTTTTATCAGTGTCGGTGTAATAAGCTCAAGGTTGTCCTTAGTTTTGCCTCCAGATAATAATTTCCTCTATTCTTTGAGTACTTTCATGTCTGCTTGTAGAAGCATTTTATGTCCCATTGTGGTGTTGCCTTTTTTTTTTGGCATACTAGCGTATTCACACTGTTCTCCCTATGCATGTCAAATACAAAGTGCATCTGTGAAACGGACTAATAGATGCAACTGGCCTAAAGTATGTAGACACAGAACTGTTCAACTATGGCTACATATGTTACTTTAGCCGTTTTATACAGTATTGTTAGCATCTGTATCAAAGCTGTAGCATAAAAGATAATGCATTCTGTTTTCTCAATAATTCTACCACGGACACTCAGAGTTAATTGTTAAATACCACATTGGGTTAAAAACTCTTCTGCAACAAGGCATATCAGAACCTATATTTTATGGTGATTTAGTCTATAAATTCAAACGAATTGTTGGAAAACCTAATTTTAGTGATCAATTCAAAAAGATAGTTAAACGTTATATAAGGGTTGGATATAACTTGGATATCATGCGACAATCTGCATGCCTAGTTGTAAACCCAATCACGGTTTATAGCTATGGTTTCCTCTTTAATTGCACGACGGTGGGTCGGGCCTCAGACTCTATGACGGCTCTGACGTAAAGCTTTAATCGGTGGGTTGGTGCCTGATGCTTATCTGTAGCTGGACCCACCGTGGCTCAACTTGAGGTTTTCTTTAGCTCTGACTATCTGTGAGTCATGAGCCCTTTTCTTTGTTTCATCATGGTGTAGTAATTTGATTAGAGTGTTTTTCCATGATGATACATTGCATTAGTTAGATGGCCTCCATGCGAGCTGAACATTTTTTGTACTTCAACAACAGCAGAATCTAGGGCGAAGATTTGGTACCAGTAAAATGCATTTAAGCCCCCCAGTGGCTTAGGCTGCTGTCCGTTCTAAGGCGGTGGTTCTGTTGTTGTTGACTTTCTGTTTATTGTTACTCCCATTGTGGGAGTCTGTAATTGTTCTATGTTTTGTTGTACGTTACTTTATGTCCATTTTAGTATTGCAATCATCTTGATGGGGAAGAGATAGCTGATTGCTTTGCTTTATTTGTCTTCCTGGTGTCTCGTGTGGTTGAGCGACTCTTCCTCACGGTGCCATGGGGTTGTCTGCAGTTTGTGATTGTGGTATTTCCTGATCATACTCATTTACTATTTTTGCCTTCAGATATGCTTTTGAGTTAATGGATGAAATCTGGCCATTGATTCTAGCCTTAGTTTTTGAAAATATTTAAAGACTCCTTGTGCATTCTCAAAAGACAAGATACCTCCCTGAAAGAGCAAGCTGCTTGCAAACACAGACGCATCACCTAATCATTCATGACTACACTGCAGTATCTTTGGCATGTCTGCCAGTGTCTTATTGTTGGCCTTTTGCTTTGGTTCATAGAACATCTTCTGAGGTTTGTTTTGTCCATCAAGCTTTATAAATCCTTCCTTCATGAATTATTTCCTCACTTCCTGTGTCTAAGGCACCTAGCAAGCTTGGATGATATAACGCATGTTGCAAAATCCGTTAGAAGTGTGAGGCGTGGCCTCTGTGGGGTCAAATGGGGATCAATGAATCTGACTGTCAAACATCTAAATTAGTTTTACAACAGAATCATATTAGTGCTTTTGTATCAGAATGATGTGAAGGTCAACTCTGGTGTGGTTTACCTGTACATGTACATGCACTCTGACATACATATTTGTGGAACATCATTGAGTACTTTGCGGTCACAGGCTTGGCTCAGGAACCACGTGACCTAGTCAATGAACTGCCTTTTAAGATTAGTCCCTTGATTCCTCTAGATCCTATTAAAACTTTGCACTCTGTTGCTCAGTCCACACCGTTAATCCAGGCAGAATAGAACTTGTCCTCTGACATTTTTATAGAACATAAGCCTTTATGGAAATCATTAATTACCTCTTCAGGAATGTACTGCATTTGAAGGATTTGATATGATATACATGTACGTTGCTTGTAAACATCAGAGGGAATAGGTTCGCCTTTGCAAACTGATGATCATCTCAAAGACAAAGCCTAGTTGGGGAGAGGAATAGTTTAAAAGAAAGCAATACCATCTCCAGCGAGTCATTCCAAAAGTAATAATGTTGGAGAAATAGGTATCCCCTTTTACCTAAACTCTGATAGCAGATTAACAAAAAAACGACCAGATAGTATTAATAACAGTTATCTGTTCATTTCTGAGTCTGATTCATAGTCAGGATCTTAGAACTCATGCAAATGACACTGGACATCATCAGAGAAAGTTCTGTTGTTCTTGCAGCACCACTTTCAAGAACTGTATAGAAAATGTTAGTTTAAAAAGTAAGTGAGTACGACCAGAAACTGCCACAATCACCCCAACAGCACGGTGAGGAAGAGGCAAGGCATGGTAACTGACTCATGACAAAGCTCGTAAAGCTTTGTCACACTCTTTTCCAGACAACTTTTCTCTTACACCGTCAACAGCAGAGACATCAAAAAAGTAACCGAGTATGACCAGGAAATACCAAAATCACAAACTGCAGACAAACTCAAATTCAAATGACAGTTCTCCGAGTCTCGCCTTACCATGAAGGTATCCAATGCTAGCAAAACCTGTTATGAGAAGGTGCATTCCACCTTCACATAGAAAGATATATTTCATGTACATTGGTTTAGCCCAAGTGATTTCTAAAGCTTTCATAAATAAACCCATATCAAAATATGCAGACCTATAAATTTGAACAAGTAAATGTATGCGCGTTTGCACTCCCTTCAGAGTTGTATTATAACTGCTATAAACTGTTGGGGGACATTATTATTGGATAAATTGCTACACAAATGCATTTATATTTACTTGATATTGCAAGGAAAAACTCCTTTTTATGATTTAAAAATGTACTTGTAGATCAAATGCAATAAACGTGACTATTTGTAAAATTCATTGGTTTTCGCGACTTTTGCACTCAATGACCTTTAAATTATAGTTGTCAATATGCGTAAGTAGCATATCAAATGCAAACAAAATTAATATTAACTATTGGATCATATACAACCTAATAACATGAATTTTATACAGTATGTATTCTTCTTGTCATAAGAAGAAATCATCATTCCTTTCTGAGCTATGATGACGGTACCCATGTTTAAAAGGCCGTAATTTTTTTCGCACAAAATTCTAAAAGTGGCATCATGCAGTTCTGAACTCAGCACACTCTTAGCTTTAAAATGATGTATGATGCTACTTGTTACCCTTCCGGTATGGGTACATGCCACTTTTGGTGACCTCTGCTGCAGCACTAATATTTCTTTGTTGTTGTTGTTGTTTTTTTTGTTGCTTTTTTTCGTTTTTTTTTCTTTCTTTTTTCTTGTTTTTCTTTTCTTTTTTTTTATACATATTTCCTTCCTTTTCTTTTTTTTTCTTTATGTTTTCCATCCTTTTTTGTTTTGTTCATTACTTAGATAGACCCTGGCTAAATACTTACTTATTATAGCCCCCGTTATAACTGCTCCCCACCCTTACCCAACCCCAACCAATTAGATATTTTTTGTTTTGTCTTCTCACCTCCACCAATGCATTCTCTGTGTTCCATGCCGTTCCATACTGCTGCTATAATGAAATACGGAGACAATGCGTGGTCCATTTTAGCAACAGTGTGGATCAAAATACACACAACATATAGAATGCACCAATACACCGCTTATTTCACTGTATTTGCTTTGTCCTCATACGTCATGTTTGTATGACTTGAGAGTAATAAAGATGATGTTCTGTTCTGTTCCGGTATATGTTGATGTGCTATGCAAGCGGTCGTGACCCGAGACAGCGAGTCATGCCGATGTGTAAAAAGAAACTCATTTCCCTCAACAAATTTGTGAAATGACCATCTGTTCGTTGTTTAAAGTGCGGTTTTTTCGCTATTTCAAGCCGACAAACCCGAAGTGCGAGCCATTGTATACATTAAAACAAATACTACACAGTGCATAGCCAAAATTAAAATTGGCATATGAGAGAAAAATAATCTATATAATTTTTGTTCAGTTTTTACAGGAAATCCCAACCCTCCGGACCACCGTTCAGTGGGCAACTAAGCAAGGAAAGGAAGAAGGCAAAGATCAGGTATCGATACAATCAAGTACCACACCCAGGACACCACATGGGAAAGTGAAAAAAACCACAAGAAAACATCACATTCAAGAGAGCCAAGAGGTCAACCCTTTCCCGGCAGGTGACCACATGGCTGCAATGAACAGACATGTGACCATTTAACTACTCGTAATTGATAGAAGAGACTTTACCGTTAGTTACACTGTTCTTGTAAGAAAATGCATATGCCGGCTAGGGCAAGCTCAATCGCCTGAACCCAAAGGTTACGTGCAAATTCGCGGTTAATTTTTATACGCCATTTTAATAGAGCAAATTAAATACACTTGTTAATTTTTTGTTTTTTTTAGAAATAAATGGTTTATATTCACGATTTTGGGACAATGACGCATGCCCCTGGAATTGGGAATTTTAGCGCGAAAACGCCTAAAATTGCGATTTTTAGTGTTGTTAGCTATATTGTCAAATCATAAAATACATCATATTTATCTGAATTTAGCTGTACTGTTAACTTGCATGATGTTATTTTATGAGACTGCGCAATGTAGAATATTACCAGGGCTACCACTCATATTTTTGAGGGTACATGACATGTATCCTCTAGGGCAAAATGTAGAGGGCACAATTTTAGAGGGTGCATGGACCCACGAAAATTCCGACAGCTAAGCATTTTGAAAGCGCAGAGTAGGCCTAGATTTCCTACTAACTGCTAAAAATGATTCTGCAAACCCACCCTAAACAAATTTGAGCAGGGCTCCCCTTTACACAATTTGCATAAAAATGACAAAGTCAACACACTAAAAACATTTGGCAGGGGTTCCCTTATACATTATGACTTTCCGTTGACCCCAGTCCTTTTCCCAGCCAACATAAATTGATTTTTGGTACGGCACGTGAACCATAGTCGGAACTGAAATTCACAAGACCTTGCATAAGAAATAGTTGGTGTAAATTATTATTAATAATAATAATAATAATAATAATAATAATAATAATAATAATAATTATAATAATAATAATGATAATAATAAAAATATTTAAAAATAATGTCAATGGCAATTTTATATTGCTGTTTGTATTACTCAGCCATGTAGATTTAGTAGCGACTGTGGTCTACGTGACCGACCGTCAGTTGTAAAATTCGAGCTAAAGCTGACAGTACTTGAACCTTAGTCGCAAATGAAACTCATTTGAGCCTGACATGTGATTTCCAACAATGTCGCATTTTGACAGGTGTGGACTCAGACGAGCCTGTGTAGCCTCCTTTTAAGCTTAGGAACTCCTTATGATGTTCAGTCGGTGGCTTGGCAGTCATATAAAGCTCAGGCGACTAGCAAAGGCTCTGACCAGGCTGTGCTTATGTACAGGCTGATCTGAGGCTTTGCTGGTCGCACATACCGAATTGTTGGAAATCTCATGCACTGGCTCATTTGTCCTTGCATAGGAAATTATTTGGTGAAAATAACAATATACAATAATATTGCCTCTGACAAGTTAAATATTGGTCGGAGTGTAGTTTTGGTAGTGACTGTGGTTTACGTGACCAACCGTCAGTTGTAGCAATTGAGCTGAAGCTGTCGACACGTAGACCATAGTCGCAATTGAAACTCATTGGGCCTGGCATGAGAAATTATTTGGTATAAATAAAGTTGAGGAATTTCATTTCATATTATCAGAACTGTACTTTTGAAAATGGAATTTGTTTATGTTATCAAGCAGAATACTCCTGTTTGATAATGCATCATTGGACGCATTATTAAATACTGTACATATGTATATATATGAATTATGTTTTGCTTTCATTGCCTATGCATTTGTAATACCCGTGTATGCTCTTCACTTGTGGGGGAAATAAATAATATTATTACTTACAGGGGAAATTACCTGTTAATGCAAAGAAGTAGCCCACGGCTGATATGCCGATCGTTAAAGTAATATGCAACGTATACCTGACGATTCATCAATTTTCACTGCTGAAGCCAAAGCAGTTGATCTAGCTTTAGATTGCATTAGCACTTGTGATGCTAACAATAAATTTATTATGTTCTCTGACTCGCTTTCTGTATTGAAAGCAATGAACCATACCAGTTCAAAGAATCCACAGATTCAGAAACTTTTAGAAAAATGTCATGAGCTTTTAGCTAATAAAGAAATTGTTCTCTGTTGGATTCCTAGTCATATAGGTATCCAAGGGAATGAGATGGTAGATAAGCAAGCAAAAACCTCGCTTTCATTAGTTGGTTCAACTTCTTTTAAGATTCCATTTTCTAATTTTAAGCCATCTATCAATAAATATATCTTGGAAGAATGGCAAACTTCATGGAGTAACAGCATTGGAAATAAATTTCTTGACATAAAACCAACTATTGGTGAATATCAATCAGTTGTTCGAAACATTAGAAAAGAAGAAGTAGTTTTAGCTCGACTCCACTTAGGTCATACAAGAGTCACTCATTCATACTTACTACAAGGTGAAGAGCAGCCACAATGTGTTGGTTGCGACGCACCATTCACTGTACGTCACTTCCTTTTGGAATGTGGCGACTTTGCTCAAGTAAGAAATAATTGCTTCCATGTTGATAACATGAAAAATTTATTTCAAGATATACATATTGTTAGTATTATGACATTTTTAAGACAAATAAATCTTTTTAACAAAATCTAATTGCAATTTTTAAAACCATGTTTTGTTTTACATTTGTATCAGAACATAATACAGATTCTTTTATGTTGTAGTCTGTTTAGTTAAAGAACATGTACACTTATCTGAATAGCTGTTTGAAAACGTCAGATATTGTACGTGGTCTCTCCTGTCAACAACCATATTACAACATATTACCATTATAAAAACTCATCACCATCATTCCTTTTATTTTATCTTACAAATTTTTACTTTTTCCATCCACATCATAAATAGTTAGTGAGTATGATCAGGAAATACCATAATCACAAACTGCAGACAACCCCGTGGCACCGCGAGGAAGAGTCGCTCAACCATCACGAGACACCAGGAAGACAAATTAAGCAAAGCAATGTTTAGTCATGTTTAGTTTAATACCATCTGACGCTAATGACCCACAAGGGTTGATGCGTCGTTAAGCACCAAACAAACAAACAAAAGTTAAAGGGCACAACACCATTGGACCCTGATAGTGTAACGACAAGATTTACATCGTAGTAGCATGACAGAGATGCCAATAGTAGTAATGTGAACGGGAACAAATAAACAACTATTAGCTTTTCAAAAAAGCTGGCGGTCGTTTAGCCTTATAATTGTATGTATTCTTGCCCACTGCATGCTTCCATTTTGAACTTCTAGAGCTTGTACATGTATATTTATTCTAAGCTCTGATTATTAAAATCTGAACTGTAATTTGTTACCATTTAACACATGCTTCCAGCGAGGATGTTGCTTGATCTTTTGAAAGCACCCGGCTTATGCGTGGTATGTTTTGGTAATGTATCTAGCATGCGACACATTTATCGAAAATCATTTGACAACACTAGACAGCACATTTTTCTTAAAACTGATGCCAGAAAATCAAACTCCGTGACCCCAAGATGTGTTCACAATTAAATTTGGGATTCCTAGGATTTATGCTTGCGACACGATTTTTCTAGATCTGATGGCAGTGGTAAAGGTGCGTGACGCTCCATGACCCTAAATGAATTAAGACACGAATTTTGGCATTCCTACCTAAAATAATATAGGAGATATACTCTGGATATGATATTAACACTCAAACACTTAGGACACTAAGGACAGGCAGTTTGATTAATGTATGCATCCCTTTGGGGGCATAAAACCTGTTTGTCATGACCGCCATAAGACAGTGCCTGAATTCATAGTAATTCTATGTGATCAGATGGGAATAACAAACATATAAGTACGTTTATTGATGTGAAGTTCGCTCGCACTCTTTGCCAATCAAGGATGTTTTGACTTTGGGACGTTTTACTTTCGCCAGCTATTTTGAAAAGCTAATACTTATTGCGTTTATATAAGCGGCAGGGCAAATTGACGAATTAAATTCGCAAACGAGCTTGCCTCGCGCTATAGGTAGCCCTTCAGATTTCACGGACAGTTTACTTCGCTCTGTAGGTCAACCTACGATATTTGGTACCCCACTCTTTGTTCAGCAGCGAATAAAATATAGCCTGAGCACGGCATAAAGGTTTGGTCAAAACTTGAATTTGATGTGTGTTTTGATTGAAGTTTATATAAAGGGCCGGCCATGGCTGACCGCAACAAACAATTTTAAACACAATTTACTCGACAAAACGATGATTTTTCATCGAAATTTTTTACGACTTGAAATTGGATTTTTTTATCCGAACATTGGAGAAAAGAAAAGTTTTGACATTGGGAATATAACCGTAAAACGGCCAAAAATAAGCCCTGCAAATAGACTATTGTCGATTTATATAAAACAGACTATAATCATGTCCAGAATGGGCCTTGGAAAAGTTACACATATTTTATTTAAATCGCGTGACATCAATGGAAAGTCCTTTCGGATTTAGTGGGTTTTTTATTTTATAATGCACTTCTTTACTGTGTTCAAGGCATGTAAACAATGATAATACAGCACTTTACAAATGCTATACATCGGGGGGGGGGGGGGGGGTGTTGACCTATATTCGAGATTAGGTCGCATTGTCTTGCGCAGGCGCGATACTAAAGAGATGCTTCCCGGCGATGACAATGGATTAGGTCGTTAATATATACAGTGCACAGACTGGTTCTCTCCCATTTACATGTAGGTTTTTACGTTTAGTTGCATGTTTAATAAGATTGTATGGACATTCTGAGTTTTTACCAATGAGAGCATCTTTATCCAGTTGTTGTGATGAATATTACAATTTAAGAATACTTCTGATTGGTGAATAATTTACATAAAATGTAGGTCTAAAGCGATAATACCGATGCTTAAAACAGAGCCATCAGGGTAAGACTAGCTACAAGTATATGATATGACACATTGATGAAAAATTGTTTTAAGGACTGGAGCCAGTCTATACATCTCCTTGACCCTTTTGACAGGGCAGGGTCTGGTGTCTCCAATCAGCTGTTCATGCTAAGGCCCAGAAATTATGGATCCCCCCCCCCGCCAAAAAAAAAAAAATATATATAAATAAAACAACAAAAAACAACTCAGTTATCTTCAATTTTTTTATATAATTCTGCTACTAACCAACTGTCCATCCATCTCCATATATCGGAATTTACAAGAATGCCTTGAATGGAGTGGTTTTATTCTTGTTTGATTTGATTCTAAACGCCCCATTCAACAATTTTTTCAGCTAGGTCGGGACGGGTATTCCTGTGTTGAACCAGTATTAAGCAAGGATTAATGTGTCTTGCTCAAGGAAACAACGCAGTGACGCCGGTGATGTCTCGGTCTCGAGTCAAGTACTCTATCACCGAGCCACTGCGCTCACTAGAAGGGAGTGGTCAACATGCAGATTTATAGCACCATGTACATGTAGATCAATAACCAAATTTTAACCTGTACTTAAACTGCTTTTGCTGCACTGTCAATCAATCTTGGACAACATATGTACATAGTCACACAGTTCGCTAATACCCGGTTAACCGAGGGAAGAACTATAACGGGAAGAAGAAGAAAAGGATGTATTCTACAGAAAACTATGTTTACCGATCTCACTTGACCATCGCCTAGCAGTAGCTAAATGCCTCGTTGAGCTGTTTATTTCGGGTAATCTTTTTTGATGGCAGTGAGAGGTCGTGAGAGCCTACAATATCTGAACATGATATCGGCCTCAGTGCAAGACAAAAGTAAGTGAGTATGAGGAGGAAATGCAATAATGACACACTGCAGACCAACACCCGTGAGGAGGAGACACTGAATACTTACATCTACATGACATCAAGAGAACAATTAAACCATATAAGTCGAATGGAATTTCCCAGTTTTAGAAATTGGACCAGTCCATTTCCGTAATGTCAGAATAATGTCAAAAAAAAGTATTTAATAAACATATTATTATAATAGTAACTTGATCCTGCGTACAGTTTCACGTCTCGTGGGTTAGCCCATATCATCGGATCACCCTCAACGCTTCGCGTCTCGTGTGATCCGATGATATGAGCTAATCCACTCTACGTGATACAGTACGCCGGATCAAGTTACTGTTATAATAATGTGTATATAATATAATAGCATAATCGCGGATCAAACCAGTTTGCCAAATCCTGACGTCATTGTGTACCCACAGCAGAGCTTCAGTTGACAAACTGTAAGGGCAGCACTTACATAGGTATTTGCAGATATACCCCCACCTAAATGAAAATGATGAATATGGTTATGTCATTCACTTCTGTGGTTTGTCTCAACTTGGAGCGTTAAGAAAGGCGACAAAGATCAGGAATCGATATAATCAAGCACCACACTTGACCCAGGGTACCACATTGGAAAGTGACAAAAACAATTGGTCATCACAAACAAGAGCCAAGATTTCAGCCATTTCCCAGCAGTTGACAACAAGGCAGCAATGGACAGATGCGAAAACATGGAAAAATATAAGACATAGATAACACAAATGATCCACAAAGAAGCACCGCCTTGGAACGCATGTTATCCATCGAAATGTGGCGTAATCAATAACGATGATTGTCGCTAATTTGTGACGTCGCAGTACAAAAGCAAATGCATAAGAAGAATGTATTTTTATTGTCAAAATAATTTTGCAGACAGCTTAACCACGAGGTCAAATTTCCACATTGACACCACTAATTCGCAATTTGCTTACTCCATGTAAATTACATGCTTGTGTTGGTAGCATTACAAAATGACGTTCATGACATCGCCACGTACATATGGCAAAATCTTGACTTTTACATCTCAAACTAATTTTAGTCTCATGTTATAAATTGGGAACCTCGCATCTTATCTATTTTTCTGAACTCTTTAAGAGTAAATGAGCATGCATATTCAATGTAAGATCAGTTATATTTTTACATTCTATATTAAGAGGATAAAGCATTCTTTTCCGTATATTAACGTTTGCTTCGCGGTTCGGGCTGCAAGACATTATCACATTCGGGCTTGGCAAACGTTAATGTACGGAAAATAATGTTATATCGTAATTGTTATATACATTCCTTTCAAGCACAAGCAGTTCCAAATAACTTTATTCAATTGTATGCAGAAATGTCCACCGTAACATCATGAAGCATACAACGAAACCACACCGGATAGGCGGCAATCGAAAACGTCAATACCATCGACGAACGTAGTCCAAAATAGTTAGAAACATAGTTTACGATAGCCATTAGTCGCCCGACTGGCGACAAATGGCGATCGAAAACACTACACGTAGTTGTAGCAATTTCTGATCTGCGTTCGTCCATTGTAAAGAGAGTTTTCGATTGCCGCCTATCCGGTGTGGAAACAAAATTATTTTTTTTCAACAGAAACATGAAAAATGTAAATATTCCTAGGAGCCCTTGTCTCGGATTGTTTTGACTACGTATTCGGTATATTCAATAAACACTTAGGATAGGCGGCAATCGAAAAGGTTAACACTATCGACAAACGTAGATCTAAGATCGTTCGAAACAGAGTTTTCAATTGCCGTTTGTCGCCCGACTGGCGACAATTTGCAATCGAAAACACTGCTTCTAGCGATTTGCGATCCGCGTTCATCGATTGTTCAGAGCGTATTCGATTGCCGCTTGTCCGGTATGCTAAAAGGCACATTTTATGGTAACTGCAATAGTATGGTCATTTCTGCATAAAACATTAGCGACGATATTTTAACTTGCAGACGATGTCCTTCAGCGGGCTTAAACGGCATTGAAGCCCTCTGCTGCTATGTATTAATGGGAATGAAGCCCGCGGCCAGTGATTTGTCGCATTGCGATACGTTAAATTTAGATGAAAAGTACAATTGTCAGCGATTGAAACACGTCAAGTTTATATAGTAAATACTTATAAGGTATATACATATAATAAAGTTAAATAATGACAGCCAAACAACCACAAGGACCGCATATAGCAAATAACTGAGCGACATTATACACAGTGGACTGTTTGTGTCAATGTTGGAAGACTTGAAAGCCTTGTGCACAATCAATGTAGCTTGAGCTAGACTTTTAACAGTAATGCCATAGGGGAAAACAGCAGAGGCTACCCGAAACAGAAGACCTACCTAGTTAAAGAATCTTATGTGTTCATGAGCGGAGTAATGAAATGTGCCCGCTGCTTGCTGCCATAACCTAGAAAAATGTGATATGGTCAATCATTCAAAAAGCGACTTTGATCATCTGAAGTCTGCAAGAAGCTCGATATTTGAGCAATTATGCATTAATTTTGAAAAATGGAAATTCATTCCATTTAAAGCCCATTAAATTGTAATACATCTGCAAAAAACAAAAACAAAATTAAACCTGAACATCCGATCAGTCTGCTTCGTGCTTTTGTTGCATACTGCCTAAATAGAATATTTTTCTTTCTTTGCGTTCTTATTAGTTTTGAAGTCATCTCGCTGATGAAGTTAAATAGAATACTTTTCGTTGTGTTCTTATTAGTTTTGAAGTCATCTCGCTGATGAAGAGAGAGAGAGAGAGAGAGAGAGAGAGAGAGAGAGAGAGAGAGAGAGAGAGAGAGTCAGTTGTTTATACTTAAATTGGGTTCTTAAATTCAAGTAAGTGTCTTGGTTTGCCTCTTTGTAACGTCGTCTGGGATTGGTAAGTAATCTGTTTATGTAACATTTAAGAGATACAACCACGCAAGTATCAACGGAGCACAAGCATAGTTCATGAAAATAGCTATCATGTAGATATAAACAATTTGCCATATAGTGACAGATTATTTAATACTGATTGGCAAATTGAGATGTTTTAAAGAGGTAAAACTAATGGACATAATTCTTGATAAATGTATATTTCAAAATAGTTGTCCTCAATTTCAGTAACAGACTCCGTCACTAACATATGTTGTTGGCGAATTCCAATGTGCAAATACAAAATATGTTAATTCAATAAATGGGTGTTTTTCACCATAAACGTTTTTTCACAAACTTAATCTCCTTTTTATACCAACATTTACTTCGATGAGCATTTATTCCTTTTTTGCAATGGGTTTTATGAATTCAATAATACAACTGTGGTCATACCACAACGGCAATTTGGGTTTCGTCACTTATTCGGATGTTAAGATAACTTTCTCACCATGTTCAGTTTTTTCATTTAATTACAGATAAACGCCCAAAAATGCTTGGGTTCCAATTGATTTTTGTTCATCAAATTCACATTGTATCTTTTAGCTTTCAAATTGCATGTATACGAAAACTTTAACGTTTGATGTTTAGGCATGAAATACCTAATCATGATTTTGTCATCCTGGATAATTAATCAATGACAAAACGGTATATTTATGACTAAACGGTAATTGACAATTTTTTAATATAACTTTAAAAAAACACATTTAAAATCTGATTTTATCTCCGTTTTGGCCCCCGCAGATAAGGCTGCTAACAATGTTGTGGTCGTTTGAAAAAGATACTATATTAACACCCTAAAGCAAGAATTAGCACTGCAAAAACATATGAGCATAACAGGCCTGATGAGACGTCTATCGTTGATAGGTATCGATGCCATATGGCAGCTAAGTTTTGGTTGTTTGTGGATGAGGATCATAGCAAACTTCCTACGTTATACTGGTTACCTAAACTTCATAAACGGCCCTATAAATCACGTTTTATTGCTAATTCTAGTGCATGTACAACTACTGAGTTGTCTATTCTTTTGACTTCTTGCCTCACTGCGACTAAAAACCATGTCGTTAAATATTGCACAACAGTTTATGAAAAAATGTAAAAAAAATATTTTGGTCTATTAAACATTCAGGTGAAATTCTTAATAAATTGAAGTCAAGAGGTTTTCTAGCATCTGGTTTGTCTACATATGATTTCTCTACTCTCATTACTACGCTGCCTCATAATCTTATCAAGGAAAACTAACACAATTAATTGAACAAACATTTAAGAGAGAGGGCTCACTTTATTTGGCTTGTAATGATAAAAATGCCTTTTTTTTACTTCTGAACAACCTAAATGATATAAATTGTGGTCATGTCAGAAAATGTGTGATGCGCTCCATTATCTTTTGGACAATATATTTATAAGATTTGGCTCAAAATTATATAGACAAATTGTAGGTATTCCAATGGGTAATAATTGTGCTCCTCTTGTTGCAGATTTGTTTTTGTTTTGTTATGAGAGAGACTTTATGTTGTCTCTGTCAGACAATAATCAAACTGATATTGTTGAAGCTTTTAACTCAACCTCCAGATATTTAGATGACTTACTTAATATTGATAGTCCTTACTTTGAACAAATAGTAGGTCAGATATATCCCACTGAACTTCAGTTAAATAAGGCGAATTCTTCTGATACTGAAGCTCCGTTTTTGGACTTGAACTTGTCAATAACAAAGGACATAGTTTCGTCTAAAATTTATGATAAACGGGATGATTTTAATTTTGAAATAGTAAATTTCCCCTTTCTTGATGAAGATGTTCCTCGATCTCCTTCATATGGTGTATATATTTCTCAGCTTATTCGTTTTGCTAGAGTGTGTTCTGATATTGATGACTTCAACAACAGAAACTTATTTTTAACTGCTAAGTTATAAAAACAAGGTTATAGATATCATAAAATTCGAAAAGCATTTTCTAAATTCTACCACAGGCACTCAGAGTTAATTGTTAAATACAATATCGGGTTAAAAACTCTTCTGCAGCAAGGCATATCAGAACCCATATTTTATGGTGATTTAGTTTATAAATTCAAACGAATTGTTGGAAAACCTAATTTTAGTGATCAATTCAAAAATATTGTAAAACGTTATATAAGGGTTGGATATAACTTTGATATCATGCGACAGTCTGCATGCCTAGTTCTAAACCCCATCAGGGTTAATAGCTATGGTTTCCTCTTTAATTCCACGACGGTGGGTCAGGCCTAAGACACTATGACAGCTCTGACGTAAAACTTTAATCGGTGGGTTGGTGCCTGATGCTTATCTGTAGCTGAACCCACCATGGCTCAACTTGAGGTTTTCTTTAGCTCTGACTATCTGTGAGTCATGAGCCATTTTCTTTGTTTCATCATGGTGTGTTAATTTGATAAGAGTGTTTCTCCATGATGATACATTGCATTAGTTAGATGGCCTCCATGCGAGCTGAACATTTCTTGTACTTTAACAACAGCAGAATCTAGTAGGAAGATTTGGTATCAGTAAAATGCATTTAAGCCCCCCCAGTGGCTTAGGCCGCTGTACGTTCTAAGGCGGTGGTTCTGTTGTTGTTGTTGACTTTTTGTTTATTGTTACTCCCATTGTGGGAGTCTGTAATTGTTCTATGTTTTGTTGTACGTTACTTATGTTAATTCTAGTATTGCAATAATCTTGATGGGGAAGAGAGAGCTGGTTGTTTTGCTTAATTTGTCTTCCTGGTGTCTCGTGATGGTTGAGCGGCTCTTCCTCGCGGTGCCATGGGGTTGTCTGCAGTTCGTGATTGTGGTATTTCCTGATCATACTCACTTACTATTTTTGGCAAGACAACACAGAGGTTGTTAACTAGAGCATGCAATCTCGAAGCAAACATATTCGAAAGTTTGCATTTTTGACAGCCTTTATTTGAAGGTAGTTTTACTGTAACTTCAGAGTGGGTGACGAAACCCAAACCGTAGTAGTATGACCACAGTGAATACAGAAGCACGAATGTTAGATTCTATTTATCATACTTTATATTAAAATACACATGTATTTCAAATTTGCTGCTAGACTTTTGTAAATATACAAAACTTGAAACTAGTGAACATTGCACAGGTTATCAGGTGTGCATATCATGTGGTTGTATTCTTTTAAAAGAATCATGCTGATCCAAATACATTGATTGCATAGGCTCCTGGCGAAGGCTTAGATGAAACTGCATATGTGTGAACATATACCCATTTTGTTGAGGAAATCAGGATACAACATGGATATCATGCGACAGTCTGCACGCTTGGTTGTAAACCCAATCACGGTTTATAGCTATGGTTTCCTCTTTAATTGCACGACGGCGGGTCAGGCCTCAGACTCAATGACGGCACTGACGTAAAGCTTAAACCAGTTGGTAGGTGCCTGATGCTTGTCGTTGGCTAGGCCCACCGGTGCTCAGCTTGATGTTTCCTTTAGCTCTGACTATCTGTGAGTCATGAGCCATTTTCTTTGTTTCTGAATAGTGTATTAATTTGATTCGATTGTTTCAGTGTGATGATACACTGTATTATCTGGGAAGCCTCCATGCGAGCTAAACAATTTTTGTGTTTTAACAACAACTGAATCTAGGGCGAAGATTTGGTACAAGTAAAATGCATCTAATCCCCACGGTGGATCAGACTGCAGTCCGTTATAAGGCGGTGGTTCTGTTGTTGTTGATCCGTTGTTTGGTGTGCTTTCCATTGGTTGTGGGGGTTCTGTGTCTATCTTTATTTTGTTGTGCATTACTTTGTGTCCTTTCTAGTTGTCAATCATCCTGAAGAGGGAGAGAGAGCTGGTTGCATAGCTATATTGTCTTACGGATGTCTTGTTACTGTGAACGTTCTGCGACTTCCTCACAGTGCTGTGGGTTGGTCTGCATTGTGTGATTGTGGTATTTCCTGATCACTTACTTTCTGATTGCGTGGCTTCAAAGGTGTTTTGTTGCCATGTGGGTGTTGGTGTACTCACTTCATTTAATTGTTGTGCCATTGGTTTGTCCGTTTGATTTGACCGTGGTATTTTCTGGACATACTCTCATTTTTGGGTCATACATTAAATCAAGAAAACACTTACATGTACCTGTCACTTGATTGAAATATAATAAACATTACATATTATCAACATATTTTTTTGTTTATATTTCATTTCATTCACAAACATAAACATAAACAAGTAAACCGATATCTGGATGAAAGATCAACACACGTTGACTTATATATTGAAATTGATATAATAATAACATTTCCTTTTATTAACAATCATTTAATAGATTTGTTATATTCAAAAAAGTTATATCGTATCATGCGATTAGAATACCATTCCCAATATTTCTTGATATACATGAGATTTCCAACAATGTGGTATGTGCGACCAGCAAAGCCTCAGACCAGCCGTCGCATATGCGCAGCCTGATCAGAGTCTTTGCTAGTCGCTCATATTTTTTATGACTGTAAAGCTACTGACTGAACATCATTTGAGGTTTCTAAGCTTAAAAGAATGCTGCACGCTTGTCAAAACACCACATTGTTGGAAATCACATGTTGAGGCTCAAATCTCATTCAATTGATATGATACTTATGTTCACAATTCTCCTTTTGAGATGTTAATACGAAAAAACAATGTTGCTGCTATGTGGACTATTCCATTAAGTAAGGATGGTACATTATATACATTGAGGGATCAAAGGTTATCACATTCTCTGAAGATAATAATGTGTAGACCATGACAAATGCCCCATTCTGTGACATTTCATCTAAGTTTTGACTGATTGCCAAAGTACCCATTTAGGCCAGAATTTTTTTTGTTAGTTGATTTACAAACCCTCCTACTGTGATTTTCCGGAAAGTAGAAAAAAAAATTAATTTCTAAAATTATTTTTATATTTTATCCACCTACTATAAATATTATCGGTTTCGTTGAAAAAAATAATCTATTTTTGAGGTTCTGTCTGTGTATTTTTGAGAGCGACACTGTTTAGAGTGATTGTCCTGTCCAGCTTTTTAGGAAAATGATGAAATATTTAAAGATTTAATACTGACTGTTGGTTTACCTTAAGAGTTTTTTACATGTACTGTTTTTTTCTGGAGATATTAAAAAAAAGCTCGGAAAATTACCAGTCAGAGCTTTTTTATTTATTTTTTTTCGTCCCCCCGACCCTAGATCTGAAAAGTTTTTTCCGTAAATCAACTAAATTACTGTCATGGGTAACGATAAAATTTAGAGCATGTCCATGGTGCCTGTATTGTTGTTTATGCTTCGCAAAACAGCTCTATCCTATTATCTCTTCAGCCTCAGTCTTTCAGCAAAACATAAAAAAAGAATGCGGCTGTCAATTGTTATGTGTGTTACCGTTATTAGCAAAGATATTGTTCAGAACATATCAAGTATGTTACGCGTATGGTGCCTGTTCTGTCGATATTTTTGCTTGAGCACACAGCTGCAACCTGATCTAATCTTGATGTGACTCCAAACAACCTGTCCATCCTTAATCACATTGGCGCCACTAAACATGTAGTCCGTCATGCAAGTAGACTCAAACTTCCTGCCTTTGATGCCTCGACATGTACAATTTTCTTCCCCACAAAATGATTCTTGCACAAGTTGTTTGACCACAGTGCCATCGTCCTGATGAAGAGGTGCAAGCTTAACTAAATCGCCAGATACATCTACAGCCTCTTTCAGATAAGTGAACGCAGTCTTGGTTGGGCATGACATTTTTGGATTTCCATAGGAAAATTGTGTTCTGTCTAATCTATTGTCCTTTGTTTTGATAGTAGCAGGAAATGCAGTTTCATCACTACTGTTATCGTTTAGTATCTCGGTTTGTCCTTTATGTTCTTTCCTTCCGAGGTTTTTGCTTTCCGCTACTACCCCCATAGTCATCAGTAAAATCATCTTTGACAAATGCATCATGCAACTCTCTGATATATAAAATAAATCAAAATTATAGCACACTTCAATCAAATCAAATCTCCCATCTATATTTCTAATATCGCCATTCTTATGGTTATAATAATTGACTGGTCGAAGCTGAATATATCTAAGACTATTGTGGTAGCAAAAAGCGCAGTCCATGGTACAATGTCGCATTTCAATACGAAGCGGTTTTACACTCAAATTTCAACAAGATATAATAAAAAAAGCCATAAATATAAATTGTTGAATCAATTGAACGGTACATTGCATTATCGAACTCTGCGTATATGAATATACTATACTTTCCATTTTGATTAATACATTTGAAATACATTAAATAATTTAGGGTGAATGGTTAAAATTTCAAATCAAGCTGTAGAAATTGTATTTATATTAGCATGCGACATAAAACATTTACAGAACTACTTTTAATAAAACATCTGTAAAACGAAACTTTTGAAATGATTAAAATGATGGATTAGAAAATATAAACAATTAAAGTTCATAGTTTGATTATCTATACCTATGATCTTAAATAAGATAATACAAAGTATGATTGCTGATTTGAGCTTTTGTAAAAGATTATACTAACCTGGAAATAAAGCAACGATCTTAGTCAAACTTAGTCTAGTACTCCCAAAATCCTTCATTTATAGTACCCCTCCTGTTGTAACTTTCAAAATGGTTTTATGGTCAGTTGGAGGGACTTAAATACTATCGTTTTGTTTTTCTGGCAACATCGCGCATGCGCCGCTAACAGCTAGATACCAGTATTAGCACAATTAGCGCCTTAAACAATCCCCTAAGTATAAACATCTGTGCCTTTTAGACGTCTTAGTTGACAGTTATACTATTAAGAATAATATGACTACGTCATAAAAGTTATATATTGGCTTGGTTATGTATCAATCTTAAAAGCAAACGAGTACAAAGAATTAAGCTTACTTTGCTGCATACTCGGAGGCGATATTCCCTCTCTTCAATTATTGCTAAAATAAAAATAGATTCTTCAACATTGCTAGACATTGAAGATCCTTGCAAGTCTTAGTGAAAATATTGCCAACAAAAATTGACCAGATAAAAATTTCAAAGGTAATGATAGTTTTTCTGTGAAGAAGGTGGTTGGTTCATCCCTCGAATTATCCCGAAAAGAACATTATACATTGGATAAATACTTATTAATAGGCATGGACTGAAAATAGTGCTTTTGTAACGCAACTGACAGGTAAAAGAATACTTTTTTAGGTTTGACCCCTCCCGCATTATCAAGCAAATCATTTTATACCAGTGTAGTATTGCATTACATATATCGAATACAAATGGCATGATTGGTCAAGGGGAGGTTGAGGCTGCCAAAATGCTCAAAACATATTATAATACAAGCCTTACAATACATCTCGGTGAACAAATCAAACCTGTCCGATCAAACTTATTAGATGCTTGTCCCACCGTAGCTCAACTTGAGGTTTCCTTTAGCTCTATCTGCAAGTTATGAGCCCTTTTCTTTGTTTCATCATAGTGTGTTAATTTGATTCGATTGTTTCTCTGTGATTAGTTAGGGAGCCCCCATGCGAGCTAAACAGTTTTGTGTTTTAACAACAGCATAATCTAGGGCAAAGATTTGGTACCAGTAAAATGCATTTAAGCCCCCGGGTGGCTTTGGCTCCTGTCCGTTCTAAGGCGGTGGTTCTGTTGTTGTTGAACTGTTGTTTGGTGTGCTTCCCATTGGCTGTAGGGGCTCTGTGTTTGTCTTTGTTTTATTGTGCATTACTTTGTGTCCTTTCTAGTTTTCAATCATCTTCAAGAGGAGGTTTTGTTACTGTAAATGTTGTGACTCTTCCTCACGGTGCTGTGGTTAGGTCTGCGGTGTGTGATTGTGGTATTTCCTGATCATAATCACTTACTTTTGGTTGAGCTACAAAAAGTAAGGAAGAAGGCAAAGATCAGGAATGGATACAATCAAGTACCACACCTGACCCGGGACACCATATGGAAAACTGACAAAAACACAAGAAAACAACACACACTTGACGGCGAAGATGTCAGTCCTTTCATAGCAGATGATCACAAGGCTGCAAGGAACAGACACGACAGTATAACAAAGGCAAACACGAAACACAAATAACACAAAGGATCTACAAAAGAAGCACCGCCTTGCATTTTGGAAGGTCATTAAATTACTGGAGGGCTTAAACATGTTTAACGGTACCAAACTCACCCTTAATTCTGATGTGGATCAAGACACATAGTATAGATGTTTGGTTTGCATGGAAGTTCCATAACTGATCGATTAAATACTATGCAAGATACAAAAAGAAGATAAAACAAAGATAATGACTTTTAACGATCACTGTAACACATCTAGCTGCCTTGAACGCCAGATTAGAAGAGACACTCTGCTTGTGAGTTCTATATTTTCACAGATATTCACCTAATTAGAGGATATGATGTAAAATATGCGAATATTACAAATAAAACAGTTCTTAAACCCATTACTGTGGCAAACAAGTTCTTTGTAGTATTAGTCAATATTCCAACATTATATTTAATCCCACATAGAAAACTATCTCTAATTCTGTGGGTTTCCATTTTACTAGCCAGTTAACCATTATGTTTTAATACATATCTAAGTAAGTAAGGGTGCAAAGATTAGGAATCGATACAATGTAGTACCACATCTGACCCAGGATTTAAATGGGAAAGTGACAAACTCACAGTTAGACACCACAAACGAGAGCCAAGAGGTCAGCCCTTTCCCAGCAGGTGACAACAAGGCACATATAAACAGACGCGCACAAAGGCATAGCAACCACAAGACAGAAACCCCCCATAAAAGATCCGCAAAAGAAATACCGCATTGGAACGGTCAGTAAAATATTTTACTGGTGGGCTTAAACCGGATTAACAGTGCACCAGCCCCACCCTTAATTCAGATGCGGATCAAAACACATAGATGTTTGGTTTGCATGAAAGACCCCTTACTTATCAATGCATCATCTCATCATCTCCTAGAAGTCTGTTTTCCAATTGATTTACTTCCTTTTTGTTTTATTTCCAGGTTGTCCTGTTTCTTGACTGTTCTGTTTCCTTAATTTTCTATGTCCTGGTTGTTCTGTTTCCTGATTTCCCTGTATACTTGTTTGCTGATTTCTCGACTGTTCTTGCACACCGGATAAGGATATCTGAAATTTTACCCTGGGATAGAAAAACTTTATCAAATCCAGGCTATCTTACCCAGGTTGGCACGTGAAGGCTACATACATTAGTTGTATTGGAACCCACGCACATTGTCGTCAAGTGACGGCATTGTTATGTTAAAGTGACGTCATCATAACATGTCGCATCTCAGCGTATTCAGGAACTTCTGGCAGCCTTCTTTAAACATAAAATGCGTTATTTAATGGAGAGAAAGAAAAAGAATCCATTATTCGAGTTAGGGTAGAATAGAAAAATCCGTCCCTCCGTGTTTGGGACCGATCGATCAAAACAAAGGAAAATAATCTTTTAACACAGGGAAGAAACTGAACTCTGTATCAAAATACTTGGGAATCCTTAGGAAAAGATCAGCGAAAGCCCCAAAGTCGCACACAAGAGGACTCCGTTTCCAAACATAACAAATCGCAGAGATTCGGAAAACGCTGTTTTAAAGTTACAACGACAGCATCAGAGACAAAGCAAACCATCGTTCACAAGGTGCAATCCAGCACGCAGACCGATGATAGAGAAGATGAAGGAATATCTGTGCTTATGTATATTTTCATTCGAGGCAACTGGGATTCCCTTAACTATTTATAACACAGAGTTAACTGATACAGTTTATCCGCGCAGTCTGATCAGTGCCTTTGTTATTCGGTCCAAAATGGCAATTTCTTTGTTTTCAGCCTGTTTTATCGGCCATTTTTGTTACCATAGCAACAGTAAAATTTCAATAAATGCCGAAATTTAACACTTCAGTTACTCTTCTAATAAACCAATCAAAAGAAATGGATGAAAAGCAATTTTCAGTTTTTGGCTCGGGGGGGGGGGGGGGGGGGGGGTCAAAATAGCTCCTTAATACACTTACCTCTTTTTAATGCGGTATTTCCTGGTCATACACGTATACTTCTTTTGTGTGGCAAGGAATGGATGAAAAAGTAAGTAAGTAAGTTTGATCAGGAAATACACACTGCAGACCAACCAATGGTACTGCGATGAAGAGACACAGAATACTGACAGTCACAAGACACTGAGTATGAAAATAAACCGGCTCCCTTTTCCTCAGCAAGACGACGGACACCAAGCACCACACAAAAAATAATGACCAAGCCTCGAGGTTATAAAACTTGAGTTCATTTTGAGTTTGAGACTGTACTCAATTTTTATAACCTCGAAGCCAAATCCAATCCCACACAAACAACGTGGGCAACAAAAAACAAAACAAAACAAAACAACACACACACACACACACACACACACACACACACACACACACACACACACACACACACACACACACACACACACACACACACACACACACAGAGGGAGGGGTCTGTCCAGCTTCTCCAAGAATAATACAAGGCACCCTACTTCAGTTGGTGACTTGTAAACCTAAGATTTTTTTCTCCATGGCCACAGTTGCAGTTCTCTGGTTGGCGCTCAACTTGAAAACATTTTCATCCAGCAAAGGGACGTCTTGGGTTACAACATCACCCTCGGGACCCAGTAGATGTTAATGGGTAATGACCTATAATGCTTTACAGGACCTCACACCTATAAAATGATTGTTGCACTCAGGATTAAATAAAAAAGCATCTTTCATGGACGGAATACCTAGGTCGATTGTATGAATAGCAAGGCATGCCTATGCTGAACTTTAGATATTCATGATATTGGAATCGAAGACATCGCGATAGTGTATTGGGAAAATAACAAAACATGTTAATTAAAGTCGTTTTCCTTCTTCTTCTCCTTTTTTTTCTTCTTCTTCTTCTTCTACTTCTTCTTCTTCTTCTTCTTCTTCTTACCCGTGGGCATACATACATGTAGTCGATTTAACACCCGTGTTGTAAGGCTCCATATCTTTAGGACTAAAGCAGGTTAAAACAGGTCCTTTGGTATCAGCAAATACCTTAATCACGCCAAGTGATGATGCTGATACAATAATTACAGTAATAACTGACGATCGCTGTTGGAAAGAAGGACCACCTATATGGGTTAATTGATTGAGCTGATGGTACTAGGAATCGTTGTGATGGCTTCTAGTTGATTATGCTTCAGCTGATGTATATTAGTCTATTAGGGACATAATTAAGGTTTTATTCTGCTCGCGCCTTGTTGCCAAGCTCTTGTACCATTGAAGTGACACTGCTGGTTGGCGGTAGTCGTTGAAAAATCATCTGGGGACCCCCACTGGCCAGATTCTACCTTGGTTTCTAAATCATAAGGAACTGCTCTTAAATGAAAGAATTCGCTCCCTCTGGGAGTAAATTCTTTCCTTTAACAGAAGTTCCCATTTCGAAAAGGGACGCTATTGTTGAGAACCACTGCGTGATCCGGTAGTCTCCCGTTGATGCGCGTAACTTTTAAGGCGTTACTATGTTGTAGTAGCATATTCTATTTGGGAAAGAACTCGGCTATTCTAGCACTTTGCTTTGACATTTTAGTAAAATGGATATATTGTACAATGACATGGTTGTAGTGAAAGCCGTGGTCTGGTTTGCCCTCTTTTCAGTAGGTCTGCATGTCTGTACCAAGATAGCTTGTCATCAACAGTGACGATTGAGTACTTAGCTTGTGAAGTATCTTTTCAACAATTGGCTCTGAATTCTGTATGAGGTCTATATGTAATCCTGTTCTTGTTTGTGATCCTGGTGTGTTCGCGGTTTGTCTGGGCTAAAAAGGATGTGATAGTTACTCTCAAATTCTTGAAATCGGTTTAAGCATATTTTATGTGAATACTTTGTACATAGAACAACATATAAAGACATATAATGATATACAGTATACAAATGGGATTCAGAAGAAAGTCTTTAGACTTATGCGAATCTGTTTCTCATTTAAGATATCATTTTACTCATTTTATCGAAATTTGAAGAGAAAACCATTTCTGTACTAATGCTAATTTTGGTACTCACATATACTATGAGAGTTTGGGAATTTTTTATACGTAATATATCAAGCTCTTAAAGTTGACAAGGTATACTCAAACAAAAAAAGAAACGTCTGATTTTCATGGTACTGTATCTTTCGATCCAGTTAAGATGTTGCAGCAAAAATAAAACCAAAATGATTATCAAACGTCAGACACACAAAAAATGGTAATTATTTGATTTTATCTTCTTATCTTTAAGAGTTATTTAACCTAATATGCACGCAGCTTTTTCCATTATCGTCAGGAAGTTAATCTTTAAAACGTAACACATTTTATGTTAAATGGCAACCAGAAGTGTCCTACGATGAAAAAAACATCTAAAAATCCCAAGTCTGCTTATTGAACGAGCGCAATTGCTGTTCCAAACATTCCACTCACGAAATTAGCTAAAATTACCTCCCTTTGAATTAAACAAACAACAATTTAAGAACTTTCAAATCTGCTTAATCGAACATCACTTTGAGACCGTTTTGTTTTGATTTGTTGTGTTTGTTTATGACAACAATTACACAATAGAGAAAAAAAACAAAAAAATATGGCTGATGTCGGGCATCAAAGGTTCACTAAATCTGTGTTTTATACCCATCCCCTTACTGCAAAAACATCAGAGAATTTCCATTATCAATTGTTTTGATGCTGGGTAGTCTTAATTAATGTTAAAATGCATGTGATGTCGAAAAATCAAATTTGTTTGATTCTGTTGATTATCGAAATGCTGGACCAACAATGAATTTTCTGAGTGTTTTCACACACGCTCGTGATCGATGTTTTGTGATGTCAAAGTATGTCACAGATTAATGGCTGTGGTCGTAAAAGCAATGCATACAACTAGCCAGCAAATCTTACTAGAGAGTTTGCTCAGTGATGTTCAATATGCTTTAACGGTTGGGATTATGACGGACACACAGGCTATTGATATTGTGACTTTTGATTTTAAGGGTACTCAGTTTCGCTGCTTTGTCAGCGGCTCTTATGATTATCAAGTGAAGTTCTCTTAGGTGCAAATGGTTTCTAAATAATCAAAGTTTGTAAGGTGCAAATTTGAATTAAATGCGTTCATACATTTGGAACTGACAGACATAAACGTCAAGCAGACACAACTTTATTGAGTATATATCGGTAACAACTTTGTGTCTTGATTGCCTTGTATCACTCTATACAGCAGACAGTCAGCACTGTGTCCTTAGTGACACCAGAAGTTACTGGAGCAGGTGAGGATGATTTTCCATGAAAACAATTTGCTGGCTCCTATCAGTGACTGTGAGGGAACTGGCTATTGTTCCTAATCCATAATGATTGAACTTGAGGGAAGGCGTTGATGTGTATATTTATCAAACGCCTTCCTCAATTAACACAAAATGGCGTCGATATGTTTGTGTCTTGGATTCCTGCTGCCAGGATCTCTTTTCCCCTGCAACCATGCTAATATTTCTCAGTATCTTGTTTCACTCTAGTAAATTCATAAGATGACTGTGGACGATATCATTTTCAGTGATCATAACTTGGATATTGGTCTGCATTGGTAGTATTGCTGTTATCTCCCTTTCTGAACAATGGGGTGAGTGTTACTGGCTCTCTTCTAGTATTCTGGAACTGAACCGTAATCATGCAAGGTTAGAAATATGAGGGCTACAGCTTGGGTAATGGAAGGTGCTATTTCTTTCAAAAGTCGAGGTAAAATCTTGTATGGCTCACTTGCTTTGTGAGTCCATAACAGTTTTAACTCAATTTTCCGGAATTACAAAGGGCGATGCAGTTTGTGTAGTTCTGGGCCCATTTCGGGAAGCGAAGTGCAATCGTCTTTGGTAAAGGTGTCACCAAAATGGCTATTTGGGTATCTCTTCGTGGTCTGTTGGGTCTGAGTAATTTAGACCGTTTTCTTCCAGCAGAGATATACCCAGTCCATCACATTTCATTCTCTTGATGTACGGGTAGGGTTCCTTAATACTGAAGTCTGGGCAATACACCACATAAGTGAGGAAGTTGTTGTGTGAATTCCGCTTCTTTCTGGATTTCAGTTAAAATGATTTCTTTCAGTATGCGCTTTGCTACATGTATAAGCATTTTTCAGCCTTCTTGAAAGGTGTTGGGTGTAGTGACTAAACCAAGTCTGGTTTAACCGTGAGGGTGTCAATTTGGAGGGAATGTGGGTATCTATGCACTTAATATACTTTCTATCCCACCCACACACTCATGATATACGCTAATGTACTTTCCAGATAGCATATAACACACACGTAATGACCATACTACGAAAATGTGCAGGCTGGTCCGCACTTTTGTTGTTTGTAATGGTTTCGTACATAACGTGACTCATTACTGTATTTCAATGTAGGTACTTATCACACAGGCCTTTCCACGGGTGGGCATCAGCGGAACTACCGCGAAATCGCGTCAACGTAAAGTTGTTCCTTCGTCACATACGGGACCTGTCGCGGTAGTGGCATCGTCACGAAAAAGCCAAACAAAGGTAGGTACTCTCGCTTGTTTTGATTTTTTTTTTGTAAAAGAATGAGCTAACTATGTAAAAATCCGACAATGCTATTCCATGTAGATATGATTTACCTTGCTAAACAGGCCAAACGCGATGTTGAAAAAATTTGCTTTGAGATGAGGACCGTAACCAAATCGAACCCAGAACGGGATTTCATCAGTTTAATGTCAAAACGAAGAAAGTATGCAGATGTTTTGCCAATTTTAGCCCAGAACAAGAGCATTTTTCACATGACATATACATAACAGCTCTTATTTGTCCTTTGGACGTAAAAAAATCCAGCCGATCATGTGCTATGAAGGAATGATGCCAAAAATTTCAGGCGCAGTAGCGCCTTAGCCATCGCGGTAGTTGTAACGTCACGCTCTAGTTCCTTCGAGTATACCATGTCAGTACATGCAGTGCATGCAGCCGTGGAGAGAAATGTGTTATATTGTAGTATCTACTGAAACACCCCAAACCACCACCAATCCATCCCAAACGAATCCGTGCATTTGCGCAGGGCGGACTGAGTGTTCGCTGCTCGACAATGCGTTAGGTTTTTAAATCTCACTTTATAACTGGGGTAAAGTCGGGTATATTTGGACAGACAGCTGAATTCGGACAGCGACCTTGTTTGTTTCATATTTCAAACATTGGAATAAAAATAACTTAACTAAGCAAACAGTGATAATCCTGATGAGAAAGAGCCGTCTCATCTGGATTTAAACTGTTTGCAAATGTGTCCGAATTTACCTGATGTCCGAATTTACCCGACTTTACCCTAAACGGCGATGCTCAACTTTTTTTAATTGAGTATACTATGTACTCTCTGTATGCGCTATTGATTCAATACAGAAAGCTAATATTAGCGCTATGGTTATCAGTGACCTAGATAAAAAAATCTTTATTGAAAGTAAGATACGTATACGAACACGTTTAAACACGTTTTATTACTAACGTGTATAATAAGAATTTTGTTCATATTTGGGGATGATATAAAACGGTTAGGATAGCAAAAGGTGAGTATAAGTTAAAAGTCTAAACGTAAATGTAGGTTGTCGAGTCTTGTGAACATAAAGTATAATGTTACATTTGTGAATATACTGAGTAAAATAAATCAACTTTTTGGTATGGGTCAGTCACTACACATTGGATCTTAAGTTTCTTTTTCCGGCATGAAGATAGAAGCGCAGATACACCGACAAGGATTTTCGTGTAAAATAATCACAGAATTTTCAAAGCAAAAAGGACTTACGGTTTTACGAGGGCTGTCCAAATATGAATGCAAGTAGCGTCATAACTTTCTTCACAGATATGCTACGACAGAATGACATATCTTTCTGGAAAGAACTATTTGTCGCCTTTAAAATGGCACCAAATATAAAGAAACACTCACTATATTTCTCGAGTTACAGACCCTTATATAAAGGCCATTCCTGTATACTGAAGTTTTTCTGAAGCAAATTGCAATGCACGTTTTGGCACATGTGCGGATATAGTGTCATATCTTTGTTAGTTTTCGACAAAATGGCACCAAATTTTAAATGCAAGTTTAAGTAACAATACAAAAGTTGCTTGCTGGAAAAAGTTTATATAATCCTGTTTCAGTATCGAGTAAACAGGTACGTTTGTGACGTCATTAAATTTATGATAAACGTCATTTTGAGTTATCTACTGGTAATGTAATAGTGAACATCGCCTTGTCGTTTTCTTTGCCTTTTGTTGAAAATATGCTAAATATGGCATAAGGGAGTTTTCATAATGCACCTTCCTCTATTTACAGAGTAATCACATTTCAAAACATTTTTCAAGCATTTTTCCGCTTCTTAATGTCTTGTTAACATTAATTAAAATATGATCAATCTGTCTAGTCCTCAAGACCAGGTGAGTATTTTTTTGTAAATAATGCCTATTGTGGTCAAACTTAAAGTTTACATTCAAATTAAGAATAAAGCCGCAATTTTATGACAAAAAAATAAGTAAACATTCTATAACCCCTTCACTTAAGGCGTTTTTAATTTAATAAAAAATGCTTTTCAGCGTTTAAAAATTACCAACTATCTATGAATAATTTGTAGCAACAACTCAGTATGAGGGATCCGCATATTATCTTTGAGTTAAAACTAGTTTAAATGTTGCTTCGTGCATTTTGCTAGAGTAAAGTTTAACTGAAACCTGAAAGATAGGGTTTTGTTTACCATTTATTTGCAAACATAAGGGGACTTTAGTGTAAACGATTCGTTGTAATTTAACAAAACATGTCAGATTTTCGCATTTTTCACAGAATCATTATATAAGAATATGGGGATACTTCCTTTAAAATTTCAAGAAGTTTCACCTGTTTATCGAAGAATTATACGCTCGTCTATATCACTGGTATGTGTTCGAAGCATTGAGTTTGTTAGTATACTAACGTGACCCTCATTCAGAGGTCTATTGCTCGATAAGCAAACTGTATTTTTCTTTAGGTCTGGTGCCAGTTTAAAGGTGACATATAGTCCCTTATAGAAACGTTTTTTTTGGCGTAGCATATATGAGAAGAAAGTTATGAAGCTACTTGCATTCATATTTAAACGGCCCTCGTAAGATAAAGTGGCTTGGATTTACCAGTCGATTGTTTAATCACTGAAACCAAGAAAAAGCAAAACAATTCCTGAAATTACATGGATTATGCGTTTCATTTATGCTTTTACGTTGTCGCATTAACAGTGTGTCTAATCGGTATAACCTAAGCAGCATTGGCATGTAGCTATTGGATTAAAACAATTGTTTTCGAATGAAATGTCTTCACGACTACAGAGCATGAATCGAACGGCTACAGAGCATGAACCGAACGGCTACAGAGCATGAACCGAAGTTAAAGTCTAACGTCACTATTACATGTATCTCACAAACTTTGAGTAACTTAATTTGAACCAACCATGAGCACACTGGTAAATGTATACGTCGATTTGGTGGTATTTACGCGTATTGCCGGTACTTCATAGACCGGAAGTGGTAGATATTGGTGTTAATACTATATAGAAAAACATGCCATATGCTAAAGGACTATAGACTTCAATCATTTTTAAGCATTCAGTATGTGCATGGCGATTTGTGTAAGCATTTAGGAATAGATTCGAGTACGGATCATCCAGATCGGTACTCGAATCTATTCCTAAGTGCTTACATAAATCGCCATGTGCATGCCAAATACTTAAAAATGATCTAATTCTATAGTCCTTTAGGCATATGACATGATTTTCTATACAGTATTAACACCTTTATCTACCACTTCCGCTCTATGAAGTACCGGCAATACGCGTAAATACCACCAAATCGACGTATACATTTTTACCAGTGTGATGAGATAGGTTACAATTGTAGCCTTTGATTATTTTGTAATCTGATTCTATGTTGGACTGAAGCAACAATAAACCATTTGAAAGGGGAGGTCTCATATGCGCCCACGCATGGATTTTCATCTAGTTTTACATGGTGAATACCTATGACCTATCAACTATAAAATTGCATTTATTTTTTTTCAATAGTGCATTTTAGGTCTCAGGAGAGCACCATGTTTTACTCCATTTTTTCGATGACACCTGTCTAATATTTTGTCAATTTGTAAACATCAGTTTTTTCGGATTCCACCCAGTTTAAGCAGGAATAGTAATAGGACTCAATATGGATTGTTTGATACTATTTTGGCCTATAAAACATGCGCACAATTTTTTAACAATATCTTAAAGTAAAAATTTTCCAAAAAATATAATTGAAATTCACATGCATGCCAAATTGCGTCTACAATTTCTCTATGTTCCTGTTCTTGTCAACCTATGATACTGCCTATAAAATTTGCCTCACATGTCTTCTGTATACTGAGAAAGTTTCGAGATTTTTTGAAACCGGTAACAGTGCAGGAAAACACATTATATACATGTAGGTCATTTTTTGACATTTATCATAAGTTAATGTTTGAGGCTAGTTTTGTTCTGGAACCATGTAATTTTGCAATTTTATTATTAAAATATTATAAACATCGATAATAAAAAGCCATGCGTGTACAAATGCATATTTAATTTGACATTGAAACAAATCTGAGACTTGTGTAGCTTTAACAATCAGTTAGAGTAACACACAAAAAGTCTGCAACATTCAAACTTCTCAAAATCAAGTTGAAACACATCAATTAATAGATTCAGTGCTATGATCTCTTCACCGAATGTGTCTAAAATGTATTTTGATCTGTATTTGCATACCAATGTTTTAATTGACGGTTCAGTCTCAAATAGTGCTAAACAAGGCAAGGCATTTGATCGCTAATTTCATTTATTTTGTCCCTTTGTAAACTTATATGTGATGTCATATATGTAACTGACATTCATTCTACCTACAATGGCATGTGTCTCTACACCTTTTTAATTATTCTTATATTATCCTTGTTTAATATGATAGTAAGTTGTTATGCATGATTTTCCCCTAGAATGTCAATGCGCTTGGAATAGCCTTGGGTGTAGCTTTTTATTTTAATACCAGGTACTTGTTGGGATTCTTTATGTACCATTGGCTGACTGTTGCACAGGCATTTAATATCTGGCAAATGTTATGACTGTGTTGAATTCATCATTTTGTCAATTCATTGAATACCAAGATGCATATGCAAACTTATTAACTGAAAGCACTGACTTTATTTTAAACTCTGTTTGCAATTTTACTACTTTTTGGAAAGAGTTGCACATAGGTTCTCCTAGTATTATATATATTTGTAGTTTTAGTTTGGGGTTGAATATTGGCTTCAAGTTTTGATTGATTGCCAATTCCGTTGCAAGGGCAAGACTTTGGTCAGATTACCTCAGTTCCTGATCATTCTAACTTCTTATACCGTCAGACCCTTTTTTGCATTTTCACTTGTTTATATATTCAATAAGTTCTGTATTCGTAGTTTTATGCTTAACACTATCTGGAGTTTCCATGATGTATTTTCAAAACTGGTTCCTCAATCAAGTAAATGGCAATTTAATCAGGGAATCAGTTATCCTTTGAGCGATCTGATTGTACTAGATGAAACTTTAAGAAGATAGTGTGGACATTAATTTTCTATCCCATTTGATTCTTTGACTTTCTACAGGATTTGGAATATGATTGTAGACACCTATGATTGTAGAGTTTGGTACATGTGTTCTTTAAATATTTCAGCATTTTGTGGTAGAAAATAATAAGCAATAGATCCTGCAACTACATAAAATGGGTGAATATTGTATTTTGGCATTTTATTAAAGTGAATAACAAAATAAAACCATATTGTGAAGATTAATGAAATTAACTACTTCAAGAGGAGTTCGACAGGGTGAAATTCTCTCTATGTGGTCAGAATTGGATTAAGGATGACAGCTTTGAAACATTAAAGATTCTGTCTTGCTAATGCTGGAAAGAATGCAACATATTTTCAAGTATGAAAAACTGCAGACTGTGGTATATGATTATATAAGGTTGTCATATTTATTAAATACTTATTTTATCATGTTGGTGATCAAGAAACGATGAAACAAACTATTCCCTGACACAAATGAAATGAATGAATTATGGAGAATGACTTTCTATAAGAGTGGATCTGGTATTGAAACCGTATTATGAAGATTATCAAAGTTTACTGTTCTATGAGGAGTTGGACAAGGTGAAGTTCTCCCTAAGTGATCAGTTTTTATGTTATTATAAAGTTTTAACAATATTGGATATTCCATCTTTTTTATAGAAGAAAGCAAACACAAAAAACTTGCTTTTAAACTAACCAAACACTTAAATTCATTAACTACAATCAGTTTTTTACATTTCTGAGAACTTGGATTTGTAACATTCAAAGTTCTAGGACAACATGTTACCGGTCTTCGATTTTCTTGAAAATTTTAGCATTACATCTATATATGTATAGCCTAATTTGAGAGTAAATTCATAGGTTGACAAGAACTGGAACATACCTAAATTTTAAAACATAATTGTTAAAAAATACTATGAAGCTGAAATTTGGGCACAATTCCAAACAAAATCATATTTTTCTGAATTTAACTTTACAGAAACTGATTTTTGTTTTATGCATATCTAATCAGTGATGATCTTAGATAGTTTTAAAAGTATTTAGAACACACTATATGAAACTATAAGAGCTATGGGCGGCTTAAACTGAAGGTACCCCCATAAGCAGATGCCCGATTACATAACATGTCATTTTTTGACCATTTAAATAGGTAAGTGGGAAACTATATCACAAATAGAATAGTTATATGTGAGGCAATTATTATGCATAATATTATAAAAATCCATGCGTGGGCAGAACCCTATGTAAATTTTCTATAGGGTGAGACCTCCCCTTTGACAAAACGACTACGCTTGAAATGTGAAATGAGTCCAAGGGAGATATTTATGCACAGAACGGTCATAGAATGGGTTAACCCATATAAGCCTAGCGTCTTTTTTGTGGAACGTAGCCAAACAGTGCCGACCCGGATCAGACGCCGCGTTTTGATCAGGGTCTCCACTGTTTGCTTACAGATTGTTCTATCAAAATTTGAATAAAAAAAAATATCACCCAACACCCCTAAAATTCGAAATGGATTCGTCCAATTGATAAAGGTGGGAAATTACATTCGGCATAAATGGGTTAATAACGGGTTTAGCCATTGTCGTAGAGCGAAAAAAGTCCGGCCTGTCCCAGTTGGGAATCAACCCGAAGGCATACTCAACCACATCGCTGTAAAAGCTAGCCAATACCGCAAGGCAGTAGATGTGTGTTTTATACACATACAATATATTTAATATTTTTTAAGATGCAAAAGATTCCTAATAGACAATACAAAATCCACATGCTTGTCAATTTTGCAAGTGAATTTTGCTTAGTGACCACTTCCGCATTTGTTGGTCTCCCCAAAATGTCTATTTAAATTATGGCGTTTGCGCTAAGATGAGCAAAATAAGACGCGAAACATAACAAAATTGCTAAAAAGGGTGTGCATATTTTATATACTCAACAAAAAAAGTTAAGGAAATCTCAGAAAATCATGGAACAAAAGAACACCAAAAACAAACAATTATTCAACTTTTATTTATATGTTTAGATACATTACATCGGTTGAAAAAATGTCTCCTTTAGTTGCTATCACTAATACCCTTGTTGTGGCACTGTGTCAAGTAACTTAGGGGTCAAAGTCATTTTTCGCAAAAAAGTGTCTGCAGAGTATTCCCCGTTTTGACACAAAACACATGAAAAAGCTGTAAAATTTCAAAACTTGAAATGCAATTCCTTTGAATGTCACATGAAATTAACGTGAAATCCTTAACTTTAACGTTTGGAAGATGAGAATGCCTTCAGTTACGTGTGTTTCCCCCGTCAGCGGCAAATTAGGAATCGCACCAGCTTCGCATACTCCCAATATTCCTGGTGATTTGGTGGTGAGGGATCCGCCTCGAATCCTCCAGTAACGTAGCATCGAGAGACTGGAGGTTTCTTGGTGCCAGTATTATGAGTCAGTCCCTCTGTCCAAAAATGTCCTACATAGATTCAATTGTAGACATGTCTGACGAGCGCACTGGCCACTGCAGTCAATGTGCACAACATTGTTCTGACGAAAGGAATTTGGCTGATTATGGCGAGATGTGTTTTGGCATTGTCATACTGGGCTTTATACTGGCACCGGTTCTGGCACAGGAAAGGCAGGACAACAGGCCTCAAGACCTCATCCATGTACGATTGACTGTCCAAGTTTCCACATATAACCACCAGATCTGTCGCCCTCTGGTTTGAACATCTCCCGAGGGACCTGCCCGTGGCTGAAAACCCATGTTTGATTTGTATATTGAAATTTAGAGAAAGATGGCATGAAGACCAGTCCACTTTGACATTGATTTTAAGCCACTATAGGCGCCACAAAACGAAATAAAGTACCCAACTAAAGAAAAATAGACAAATTATAATACTGTGAAATTCAAAAGTCTTTAAATGTTATAGATCTTTTGTCATAGCCTCTCAAACACAGTTTCCTTAACTTTTTTGCTGAGTTTATATATGCTGTATGAAGGTACTTACTATTTATCATGACTGAACTAAACGCTTATGAAGTAAATGTTATACATGTATCAATTGGTAGACAGAATCTAGATCTTTCAGAAGAAATATACTTATGTTACTGTAAATTCTATATTTGTAGAGATATAGCCTAGTTAGACGAACTTTAAAAGTCCCTCATGTTTACTTATTCCGTATACTTATGTTTTACCTAGAAACTGGACGTATTTCTAGTTTTAAGAATGTGTAATGGGACTATGATAAACATCTACATGGTCCTTTGACTCCATGTCATTTTTGTTTTCAGTTTGGCAGCAACCAAAATGTCGAGTAAAAAGACGGGGATGGAGAAAGGAGGAGACAAATGTAGAAAATCACCAAAAGTGAAACAGTCAAAGACTCCCCCTAAATACAGTGATGCCATTCAGACAGCTATCATCAGCCTTAAGGAGAAAGGTGGTTCATCAGAAAAAGCAATTCTAAAATATATCTGCGCAAACTTTAACGTAGGTGACGAGAAAGCAGCAAGTAAACACGTGAAATTGGCACTGAAAGCTGCCATCAAAGATGGAACTCTGAAACAGTCTCCAGGCAAAATATCACACAGATTGTACTGTCTTGGAAATGCGAACAGAAAACTACCAAAGAGTGTCGCCAGCAAGTCGATTACAAAACGGGGTAGTTCCAATCCGTCTGAGAAAGCAGCAAAGAAACTAAAAGAAAACAAGGCAAAAAATGAAGTTGTTCGTGGTTCAGTTAAAACGTCGAAACAGTCAAAAGCATCTGCGAAAGGGAAGCAGTCTACTCAAACGATAAAGAAACAGTCTAAAGCATCTGTGAAAGGAAAACAGCCTAAGCAATCGATAAAGAAACCGTCTAAAGCATATGTGAAAGGGAATCAGTCTAAAAAGGCAATGGCGGGTTCACCAAAGAACGCAAAAGTCACAAATACCGGTAAAGTGAAGAAAAGAAAACGACCGAACGAGGAGACTGTTGCAAGACAAAGGTAAATTGAGTCTGCACATCAGATATTATACAGTCATTTTATCCCTCTTTGTTATTAACATTGTGATAAACTATTACCTCGTGGTGCTGTGAACGACCTGATACACTATTTCACTCGGCCTCGTGCAATTGTGCAACAGGTCTTCCAAAGCACTGAGGGGAAATAGTTTGACTATACTTCTAACAGGCATGAAATAACTGTTCTATTTACCAACCCATTCGATGAGGTTTATCTTTTAAAATTCTTAGCAGCTAGCTGTAGTCAAGGTAACGCAGTTTTGTTGCCTAATCTGCACAATGTTGCTTGTTCGAACTAAGAAACGAGTACCCACATTTTATGTTTCTGATCATAAACAACCGAACTTATTAATAGTTTAAATTGGCAAAACCATACATCCACCATTGTTACATCACGCCTTTTGTCATTAACGAACCTTGCGCTCATTGGTGTCGCACCTTCGTGTTATTAGCAGCGAAGTGGAAAACCAGTCATGGTATAGTTTTATACAGTCTTCACAGGCCAATAGTTCAGTGATACGTGATAAGACAAAATAATATACTATTACTTCGTATATTTGTAAAGCCATTGATTAATGCTACAGGCTGCAAGATACAATTAAACCTGTGTAAAACGGCCACTCAGAAATATACAAAACAAAGATCTTAATGACAAATGGTAGCTTAATGAAGGTCGAAAGTATTGCAGAATGCTCCCCTTGGAGCATTCTGCAATACTTTTGACCTGCATTAAGCGATAATTGGTCTTGAAAACCAATTTTCTGTCTTTTTAAGAGTGTCCGTTATACACAGGTTTTACTGTATGGGATAAGTACTGAAATCTCACAAGTTAGCTCATAATTTTGTTGTTTTGCCTAGGTTCATATAAGCAAACTTTTTGAGCCCGAATTTGTGATTATATGTGTATGTAATTCAGCTAATATATAGCAATATTTTGACAAGGAGAATGTACTTACAATGAGCTTGCCGTTTTGGCATCATATAATGTAGTTTGCACATAATATAAAGAAGTTTTGACATCATAAAATGAAGTTTGCACATAGTATAAAGACGTTTCGACACCATATAATGAATAAAGACATTTGCACATCATATAACGAAGTTTGCACATCATATACAGACGTTTGCGTGCCGACACTAATTAACCCTTGAGGACCATGGGGACTGGAACGTCTTAAACGGGTACCTATTGCAAACAGCGAACACCTAGATGAAATGCCACACAATGCCACATTTTACCAGGGTATGCACTGTTTGCTAAGACAAAATCGATCTTCAGAGATAGAAATATAATATTTTTGGAAATCATAGCCTTTACCGCCTCAATATTATCAATATTATCAATGAACAATCCTAACTTAACTCACTGTGTCAACCTTTATGTTCTTTACAGGGTTAAGTATGGTGAATTGCACGATTGTCCAACGGCTGTTATCGCTGTGATATAATACACGTACTATAATTATCTTTTATTTAAATTACAGTTATTGTGGTGGAAGGGATGCTACTGGATTTCATTTTCGCTTTCCAAACTCCTTGTTCAATGGGTAAGTGAACTAGAGCAGACTCTGCTCCATTTTTTTCAATGTACAGTATATGCTCTCTGTTACATTGTTAGCCTATGAGAGTTTTTCTCATCCCACTTACCAGATGGACTTAGACAAAACAAATTACAGCAAATCCTGGGTAAAACGGCCACTCTCAAAAAGATCAGAAATTGGTTTTCAAGACCAATTATCACTTAGCAGCTGCTTAGTGCATGTCAAAAGTATTGCAGAATGCAGCATTCTACAATACTTTTGGTCTTCATTAAGCCATCATTTGTCATTAAGATCTTTGTTTTGTATATTTTTGAGTGGCCGTTTTATACATGTTTTACTTAACATCTTATTCGATATAATAAGTCCACACATAGTTTAAAAGCTAGTTCTTTACCGATGATTATGAATGTTGTCCTTATCTTGTTGCTCAGGAGAAGCATTTATTCATCTTGCTATGTATATCACATAAAGAGGAAACGAAAATATCATGTCCTTTAAGGTGATGTGTCATTGTTTGCTTTATTTAAGGTAAATACCATCACCCGCTCTTGCCATTGTTGCCAGTCTTGGACCTCTGTATGCCCAGAAGAGCTTTATCAATTCACTCGACCTTTGTGTTATCCTAATGCTGGTAAGGGGTTGTCCTGGTCTTCTTGGTTGTCGTTAATTTATACAGTATCTTTTAATCTTGCTAGCAAGACTGGTGAAATGTGTCCTTTTTACAACTGTTTGTTGGATAAACTGGTCAAGAAGAATCATTTTAATATAAGACTTTTGTAATAGGACTGGCTGTCTGATTCATTGTAGTAATCACTTGAGCATATGAGCTTAAATGTTCTGTTATGATCGAAACACTTAAATTATACCCCCCTTTGTTCTCGCAGGTGAAAGATAGTTAAAACATCTGAGCTCCATTGGCGTTGTAGACATAATGTCGACCAGTTCATCTGCTTTTGTCGGACTTGATTTTCGCCTAATTTATCTGCCATAAAGTTGTTCCCTGATTCACTTTGGTCAGATAAAACAACACCTGTTTGCTAGCGACACGAGTTAACTTCTTTCTATTCACATCCTAACTTCGTAACTTGGATACAGAGACTAATGCGTTCTATGGTAGAGCTCACTGGCATTATGATATAGCTGCATTAGCACTTGATGGTATACTCAGCATGCTTACTGTCCTTATATTAGTTTCAAACATATTTTTTGCATACTTTGTACATATATCAACATATAAACATAAATATATACAAATTTATAAACAGTATACAAATGGAATTCAGAAGAAAGTCCTATGACATGTGAAACGTGTGGATTGCTGCGTTGTAGTCAGTATGAGATGTTATGTATAAAGCCCTCGTGTCGAAATATTTTCTTTCATTATTTCATTCCGATGTTGATATGAAGTATCTAAATCTAGTTTACAAATTTTCTGTCCTTTTATTGGTTCTGAAATAAATAATTCAATGTGTCAACAAGGGGACCGAATTAATAAACTTACTTAGTTTATTTAAAGATAAATCTTTTATTTCTTATACATATTTATTTTGAATATGATGAACCACCTATTATTAGCTCACCTGAGTAGAAGGCTCCCTGTGCGCTTATATGATTGGACTCGAGCCAGCGTCCATGCATCCATGCATCCGTTCACACTTTCAAACATGAATATCTCTGAGACCAATTGGCCTATCAAAATCAAATTTCATTTGGAGCATAATTTGGGTGGGAATAGGCTGCATTCGCTTTTGGGCCAGATCGGATAAGAACTCTGGTTTCCATGGCAACATATGGTTCCCATAGGGTTAAAATGGGGAACATCGTGTGAGCACTCTAGCTCCTCCATTGTTGATTGGATCTTCTTTATTCTTGCAGGTAACAATTACAACTATAAAATGTCAGATTGGTTCAAAATTCAGCAAGATCCAACTAGGGACTGTGGAGTTAGCTGCCATTGACCGCCTGGAAAAATCCCCATGGACCTCTAATCGGAGAAATGTTGTGAGCACTCAAGTGCCTTCATTTTTTTGGTGGATCTTCGTCATTCTTGCAGGTAACAAGGACAACTATAAAAGCTTGGATGAGTTTGAATTTCAGCCAGATTCAATCACCAAACTACTGAGTTAGCTGCCATTGAGCGTCTGAAAAATCAAAGTATAATGTTGTGAGCAATCTAGGGCCTTCATTTTTAATTGGACCGTCTTTATTCTTGCAGGTAACAAGGACAGCTATAAAATCATGAATGGGGTCAAATTTCGGCCAGATCAGACCTAGGTCTGCGGAATTAGCTTGAAAAATCCCCATCGACTTATAATGGGAGAAATGTTGAGGCCACTCAAATGCCTTCATTTTTGGATGGATCTTCATCATTCTTGCAGGTAACAAGAACAACCATGAAAGATTGGATGAACTTCAATTTTGACAAGATTCCATTACCGACTACTGAGTAAGCTGTCCTTAAGCGTCTGAAAATCAATGAATAATATTATGACCTCTCTTGCTCCTTTATTTTTGATTGAATCTTATTAATTCTTGAAGGCAACAAGGGCAACCATTAAAGCTTGAATTAGTTTAAACTTCAAGGAGAACCGATCTCAGACTGTGGAGTAAACTGCCCTTGAGGGGTCAGAAAAATCCGCATAGACCTACAATGTTAGATGTGTCGAGACCACACTAGCGCGTTTTTGATGGATTTTCCTCTCTTTCTTGAAGGTAGTAAGGCCAACCATAAAAGCTTAAATGAGTTTGATTTTTCGGCCACACTCGACGACCAACTACAGAGTTAGCTGCCATTGAGTATCTAAAATATAGCTGTATTGTGTTGTGACCACTGTAGCGCTCTCATTTTTCATTTGATCTTCATTCTTGTGGGTAACTAGGACATTCATAAAAGCACAGATGAGTTTAAAATTTGGTCAGTTCCCATCATTAACTACGTGACCACACTAGCGCCTTCGTTTTAGATGGATTTTCCTCTCATACTTGCAGGTAGTAAGGCCAACCATAAAAGCTTGAATGAGTTTGATTTTTCGGCCACACTCGACAACCAACTACAGAGTTAGCTGCCATTGAGTATTTAAAATATAGCTGTATTGTGTTGTGACCACTGTAGCGCTCACATTTTCACTTGATCTTCATTCTTGTGGGTAACTAGGACATTCATAAAAGCATGGATGAGTTTGAATTTTGGTCAGATCCCATCATTAACTAAAGAGTAAGCTGCCCTTGAGCATCTGAAAAATATAGTTTCACCAGGTTTCCTCTGCAATTTTTATTTAGATGGCTCTTGCTATTATCCAGAACTGGCTTAATATCTTGAGTGTTTGAATTTATTCCTGATCACTGTTTCAAGTTCAGAGCTACCTTCCTTTAAGCATAGTTAATTATGGTACTTCAAACATTATACTGGCTCTTAGGTGAGCTATCGTTGCCCATTTGGGTTGCTTAAGACTACTTGTTTGTAAAAAGGTACTATATAACTCTATTTGTAGTTCTGTATTTAATTTTAACAAAGTAGTAACTGGAGTTAATATTGAAACTAATACTTTGCAGAGAGACATAATTAATATTCAGTGAAAGCGTTTTAAAGAAGATTTAACATGGGGCAATTTATCTTTATAATGAACTATCCCAGGAACTTGGGGAAAAAGCAAATCTAACACAAATGCTGTATATACACATTATTACAATAGTTACTTGATCTGGCGTACTGTATCACGTCGAGTGGATGCGGTCATACCATTCGATCACCCGAGACGCAAAGCGTCGAGGGTGATCCAATGGTATGGCCTCACCCAAGAGACGTGATATTGTACGATAGATCAAGTTACTATTGAAATAATATGTTAATTACATACCTTTTCCTGTCATTATTCTGATTTTATAACTTGTTTTTGTCCTTATTCCCCAAAACTTGCCGGAACGTTTGCCATTACGTTACTTTTCTTGATGTTATGTCATTATGTTTTCTGTTGCTGGCCCCATGCTTGACATTTACTTTACGTAACGTCGCCGCATAAACAGGTAATCGATGTAAGCCTCATTTTAAAGGATAGTGATAGGGAATAAAAAAACCTCAGTTCGTTGATCTGACTTTCTGTATCAGAAAGCAAGAAAACAGACTGTTCAAAAGATGTATCATTTATAGGTATATAATAAAGTTTTAAACTGGAAATGGGCGTGTCTTTCTGATAATGGTAGCACATTTCATTTGAATAAATTGGATAATTTTATTGCAAATTCATGTGCATCAATTTGTCTATATTTTTCAGCTACCTCAGGATTCCACAAGTATGGTTAGGAAGTAAGTATATCTGACTTTGGGTTGAATGAGTTAACTCATATAAGTTTAGCATCCTTTTTCGACATGATCCAGATCTGACACTACAAATTATAATGTCTGATCAGGGTCTCTGATAGTTCTGTTAAAATAATAATAAAACAATATACCACCCAACAACCCTTAAAACGTAAATGGTCTGCTCTGATTGGTAAGAATAGGAAATTCCTTTCAGCTTTCATGTGTTAATTGAAATAGAAAATATTTTATTTGTGATGCATGTCACTTTACTTATTTCATCTGACTAGATGAATTTAATTAACCATTTCATGCTGGATATTTTATGTGCTACAATCCTTCTCGTTTTTATCTACCTAACTTGCAGAACAGACATGGGGCGAATTAATTGTTAATGCTAATGCGTTATTAATACATTTGCTTTTTCAAGTGATTCAAGGTAATGATTAATTCACCTGATTTTGAATTACTTTAATGCTAATTCAATGCATTACTTTTGCCAAAATTCACTGCATTACTTGCATTATTTTGAATTACTGTCTAACAGAAAATTTGCCATCAGTAGTATACATACTGCACATTAGAGAAATGAGATACTTAACAAAAGGACTTGTTTCCATTAGTTTTTTTCTATTCCCAGTTTCTTTCTGTTCAACTGCTATTTGACTAAGGAACATGCTAAATGAACTGTGAAACTTGTAGGTAATGGGTTTTGGTTATATAATAAAGTGAAACAGCTTACAGTTACTTGTAATCCCGGAAGGACCTAGAACAATGAAACTGTACCTGGGAAGTGTTGAAATAAAAGATATTTTATCCGACTTTATTTAAGTAAGTTTTTTTTATAAATCATTTCAAAGCGAATTAAATGAGCTTTAAAATGGTGTGAATTTTGCTACAATCCAATATCAAAGAAACAAATGTTTTGATAACAATAAGGGTAATTATCACTTGATTGTCCTGTTCTCACGTTTTGACACTTGACCCCTGACAGTGTATCTCTTTGGACAGTTTTGTTAGTTAGATGGCCTCCATGCAAGCTGAACATTTCTTGTACTTCAACAACAGCAGAATCTAGGGCGAAGATTTGGTACCAGTAAAATGCATTTAAGCCCCCCCCCCCCGATGGCTTAGGCTGCTGTCCGTTCTAAGGCGGTGGTTCTGTTGTTGTTGACTTTTTGTTTATTGTTACTCCCAGTGTGGAAGTCTGTAATTGTTTTATGTTTTGTTGTACGTTACTTCATGTCAAGGGAGCGCAGTGGCTCAGTGGTAGAGTGCTTGACTCGAGACCGAAGGGCCACGGGTTCGAGCCTCACCAGCGTCACTGCGTTGTGGTCCTTGAGCAAGACACATTTATCCTAGCTTAGTACTGGTTCGACCCAGGAAGACCCGTCCCTTTATAACTGAAAGATTGTTGATGGGACGTAAAGAATCAAATCAAACAAACAAAACTTCATGTCCATTCTAGTATTGCAATCATCTTGATGGGGAAGAGAGAGCTGGTTTCTTTGCTTAATTTGTCTTCCTGGTGTCTCTTGATGGTTGAGCGGCTCTTCCTCGCTGTGCCACGGGGTTGTCTGCGGTTTGTGATTGTGGTATTTCCTGATCATACCCACTCACTATTTTTGCTACAGGCAAAATATATTGGGTCAAAAATATAAGAGATTATAGATTTTGATTAAGCCTGTGCTTTGTTCATTCATCATTAGATAATTCATTCAAGAGATACAGTGCAGGAAACTTCAAATGTTTATAATTTTCCTTGCATAAAATATACTTCCATTTGAAAGCTTCCCAGTAGTATTATATACAATATAATATGATCTGACATTAAAAAAGCTGGGGTTGCTACATCTGAGTGTTATTTCCTCAAATTTTCAAAAATTATGAAATTCCAACAAATTTTACTGTCAAGAATATGAAATCACTACAAAAAGAGAAAATATTGTTGCCTGTGGCTCATATGAAATAATTATATAATTATATTTATAAAATATCTATATATATGAAATTTACAAGTTAACGGTATGTATATATTTTGTTCAATGTATCAAAAATGATCAGAGTTTACAATATTGTATGATTCTGTTTCACGTGAATGAAAGTAATGCTTAATTCAATGCATTACTTTCTTAAATAATGCTAATTCAATGCATTACTTTTTCAAAATCCAGTAATGGTAATGCTAATTCAATGCATGTTTTTGGCAAGTAATGCTTATTCAATGCATTACTTTCCAAAGTAAATCGCCCCATATCTGTTGCAGAATTCCCATTTAAAGACTGTAGTTTCAAGCAGAGTGGGAAACGATGTAAGGTCATCTGGATTTTAGGGCTCACAAATATGGAAGTTAGTATTCGTGATAATGATTTGAATATCTTATTATTATATACTTTCAAGAAGACACTAAATGTTGCAGTAGATTGCATTTGAAATTACGTACGAGGAATGATCAAAAAGTTCTCAGTTTATTGTATTTCAGGCTACCAGGGAATGAAAATTTGACCATTTCTTTTCAATATGTTTCAATATAATCCCCCTTCAAGGGAAGGCACTAAGCCCATCTCTGTTCAGGCTTTCTTACCCTTTTCCTAGTCCCCCAAGTACTCGTTTGCTTCCTCTATGACGCCTTCATTGCTTCCATATTGTGTACCACAAAGATGGGATTTCAGTTTTGGGAACGGATAGAAGTCGAAGGAGCCATATCAGGAGAATATGGGGGATGAGCAAAGATATCAAATCCACATTCAGTCGCAGCAGTCATGGTAACTTGTGACGTGTGGGCAAGGGCGTTGTCCTGCAAGAGCAAACCATCGCAAGTCAGTTTTCCTCGCCTCTTTCTTGCGATGTCCTGGCGTAGTCATCTCCATTCGCCTGCATAATATGCACCGTTTATCGTGCGTCCTTGCTCAAGATAATTAATCATGACAACCCCTTGACTATCCAAAAGATTGAGACAATCACCTTCTCTGCTGCATGAACCCTTTTGAATTTCTTAGGAGGGGATGAGCCAGGTTTCTTCCGCTGTTTTGACTATGGGTCAAAGTGGTGAACCCATGTCTCATTTTGGGTTACAACTCGCTCGATAAAATCAATAGGATCATCTTCATAGCGAGAAAGGAGATACCTAGAAGTATCGAGCCAAGTCCTTTTCTTATCATCAGTCAACATTACAGGCACCTCTTTTGCAGAAACCTTTGACATACCTAAGATGTCGGTTAGGATTGATTGTTCTGTCCCAAAACGTATGCCCCACTTAGCTAGCTATGCTTCACAGATCTCTCGCCTCCTATCATACATAACCAGGGTGTGCATGGCCTTGACACTTTCATCAGCGGTGGGGCATCTTTGGGGGCCAGACCGTCCATCATCTCAGCGCTCTCTCTCCCCCTCCTTAACTCTGCTGCCCATTGTTTTCATTGTGCTATAAGAAGGAGACTCCAATCCAAGGGTTTCCATGAAGTCTTTAAGAATTTACTTGAGAGGCATTCTTTCTTACAGAAGTACTTGATAACCGTTCTATTTTCAAGCTTCTCCATTTTGCAAATGTGTCGCACCCTTCTCTCTCAAAAGTGGTTTACATAAGCAACCAAACATGACCGCTAGCTTTTCACATTCCCAATGTCCTTCAATTAGATCAAATGACCTACTGTCAAAGATTTTAATTCAATGTATCTCACGAGGCCAAGAACTTTTTGATCACACTTCGTATTATAAAAATAATTAATAAACGACACTACTTAGAATAAAGTCTGACTTTGTGCCCCCTTAATGACTTGAAGTCTAAGATGGCTGCTTTGGGCAACTTTGCCCTAAAATTACTAAGCAAAATAGTACTATCGATTTCTATTTCCAAACGAAATTTGGGTGTACATCCGAGTATTATAGAGATTAAGACGTGTTCAGATGGTGATGTCACAACAACCAATAAGCAAATAAGAACTTAATGAGATCGTCTTAAAATTGATTGACTTATTTTAAGTGCAAAATTATGTTTAAATTGTAGAGACTTTCTCCATATTTGAATTTTGAAAAAAAATAGTAAAGAGTCCACTTTTGCATTGACTGACATATTTTTGTGAATATTGCATCCACATTGATATAAACAAGATGTTGCATGATAAATGAAAAATGACAAAAACCTCTAGTCTGAACCACGGTGAACTAGATCAAAGTAAGTAATGGTGCAAGACAATTATCAGGTACTAACCCAACGATGAAAGTATTTGGCCAGGGTGGTTATTGTTGTGCAATCGAAGAGGAAAACATGGTGATAAACCATGATTCTATTTATAATCAGGTAGCGGACGCATAATTAGCATACTCGTATTTTATCAGGTACCTCTCATATTAACTGTATTGCTGCGCATTGCCTGATTAACATGGCCTATCTCACGGCATGCGCCTTTATCAAGTCATGATGACGTTGCAGTTTTTGAATGCCGTCGCTAAAGACGCTGAACCAACACAAAAATAGAAAATTACGCTATAATGGCTAGTGTGAAGAGTGAAACAACGTGTAAACTGATAAATAGAACACCAGGTTTGCGTCTTTTGATATCAAGTTTACCCGGCTCAGCTGTGAGAACGCGTCTTAAATCCCTCGGCAAGCCTCGTGATGTCAACAAGCGTTCACAAAGCCTTGCATGGTAAACTTGATATCAAAAGACACTCACCTAGTGTTCTCTATATATCCCACTTTTTATATTCAATGTTTATGCTCATTATTATCCATTTTTCAGACAAATTGCAGAAAAAAATCCTAAAAGCCCAGTTAAAGAAGTGATATGAAAAAGGTGATGGTTTCACTCTGTAAAAGGCAGCTTACAGTCTGACGCATAAAAATAGGGGAAACAATCTCCTGACAAATATTCTTCTGTGTATATTGATGGATAACTTGAATTTTTTAATTTAGACAGTTTTTGACTGATATGGAAAATAAAATTGGCAAAGTGAGAGTATGTAATTATATATAATGTAGATTAATATATAAAGAGACTTTAACTTTAGACTGGTCATATCAAACTGTTGTCTTGTCACAATATAATGTCACTGTTTTTCCTGAACTTGTAGAACTTGATAAAAACTGTTGGAATATGTAGTACATAGAAAATAAAGCATGAAAAGGGTTAGGCAATTATCGGACATCTCATTTAGAATGCATGTATGCAATTTTCCCAGAATAACCAAAACGTTTGAACAACGTCGTATAAACGACAATGCGACGTAATGACGTCGCATCAACGTTGATAAGACGTTGTTTCGACGTAATGTGTTTGCTGTATTAATATATCAAACCAATAAATGGTTCAGCCCGTATGATAATGGTACCTATCGCACACATATGCAGAGGCATATGTGCTCAGCTATCTTGGAAGATAGGATTATTTGTGAAAATCTGTCTCCTATACCATATTGTGTGTGTGTGTGTGTGTGTGTGTGTGTGTGTGTGTGTGTGTGTGTGTGTGTGTGTGTGTTAATATATTGCATGTTTGCAGAGCCATATATGCGTAGCTGTCTAGTGGGATTTGAAGTCTAGTTTTTACTCTGAATTTCCATCTACATATTACTTGTCCTCTCTGTGGGTGTGGGCGCGCATGTGTGTGTTTTCTATTGGCTCTGGTGAAATTGGTTCTGAGGGAGCGCAGTGGCTCAGTGGTAGAGTGCTTGTCTGATGACCAAGGGCTTGCGTGTCTGAGCCTCACTGGCTTCACTACGTTGTTTCCTTGAGCAAGACACATAAATCCTTGCTTAGTACTGGTTCAAGGCAGGAAGACTCGTCCTGACATAACTGACAAATTGTTGACTGGCACGTAAAGAATCAAATCAAACAAACAAGTCAAGACCATCTGAGCCTTCTTTGGATGTACAAACACTTAATGTGAAAATCTGTCTTAGGGTTTGTGACCAAGTAAATCTAAAATAAGTTTACCAGCTTGCTTCACTACAACATGCAGTAACTGAGCTGGATCCATACCATATACAATATAAATGTGAATAAATGCAGAAAAAATACTTTGCCATTGAATAAATTCCTCTCAGGATGAATACCCTGCAGAAAAAAATTCCCATGGGGAAAATCAAAATGTTAATATATACTTAAAACATACTCTAATGTGTCAAACAGATTGCAAGAGTGAACCTAAGCTTCATTTTAGACCTTAAGCAAATGTTTTAAACTGCGGGGAAAAATGAAAAATTGTTATTACTGGTGGACATTCATTTTTACACACCCTTTACATGAGATCTTGTCATATTTGAATAAAAAGATGAGTTTTAGAATTTTCGCAAATCCCCGCGGGGAAATTTTCGCACGGGGAAAAATCCCCGTTGGGATTTTGACCTTTGTCGTGGAATATTTTCTAGGTCAAAACAGATTTTAAGCCAAAAACCTATAGAATTTCCTCAGTAGGGTCTATTCTACTGGAAATAAGTCACTTTAACTTTCTATGTCAACTAAAAGTACTAGGTCATTTTGCCAAAAACTGGTTTGGTAAAATAAATCGGGTGGCAGTTACTACTTAGCATGTCTGTCTGGCAAAGACTCAGATCAGCTTGAGCATCAACTCAGTCTGGTCAGAGTCTTTAAAGTCCATATGAAGAATTATTTATAAGACAATAAAAGATAAACCTCCTTCATACTTTGCGCCCTGGTGCATACTTATCTTCAAAGACTATTCAGAAATGTTTTACTATAAAGGAAACGTTATAAGATTTTACTGAGAGCAAATCTGAAAGATGCTGATCATACCTCGATCCCTTTATTTTCGTATATACAACCACGCAACTACCGGGTTAGCAAAAAAAGGTAGTTCATGAAATCAAATTGGGAGATATAGCTGTCATCCAAATATAATAAATTTGTGGTGTAGTGACAGGTATTATAATACTGATTGGCAGTTTGAGATGTTTAAAAGAGGCAAAGACAATGGACATTATACTGGGTTTAAGTGTAAATTTAATATAGTTTTTTTTTTCAGTAACATATGTTGTTGATACACATTGGAATTGCCTCATAGAGGCAATTTCAATGTGTACCTACAACATATGTCTTTCCAATAGTTAAATGTTTCACCATAAGCCTTTCTTAACAAATGCTCAACTACTTTCATTGCATCACTGAAATGCGTATGTAGAAATGAACAAGTTCTTATGTAGCCGTCTTGTACCTGGATGACAATACTAGACTGCCTATCTTATGCTTTTGACAGCTTATCTTGAGACGTTTCATTGAAAGATATTGCTAAATCGGTAGTTGCATGGTTGTAAGATTTTTTTTTTCATTACTTGGCTAAGTTGTTTCCAACAGTTACTGCTGTTCAAAGAAAACGTCCCATCAGACGCACATATTAGTTTGGAGTTCAGCTGTACGTTGTCTTTTGGCTATTGCTTATAGAATGCTCGCGTGTGCACCTCTGCTCACCTGTATAAATGTTGGACCTGCTACAAATGAGTGGTTTTGCCTGATTTATGAGTTAAACCAGTGATGTCAAATTTAAGCATCCAGATATACATTTAAATATACATGTGCATCATTTTATCTAAATCTATATGGGTATTATTGTTTTCATGCTCTCCTCAATTGAGCATAAAATTTCCTATTTTCTATCTCTCAGATGCTAATAAAATCGTAGATGAATCTATATTGTTCACCCATAGCAGAGTAAAAATGCGCAATACTTCTTTTGTTATGCAATGAAAAAACTAATTTGAACCTTCTTTGAGCATAATTACTTCAAATATAAGTTTCATGTAATCAATCTCAATTTCTGTAATGTGAAAACAAATGAGCAAGTTTACTAATTGGTATTTGTATCATGATCTAGATTTTTTCATTGATCTTGTGATTCAATATATCAATAAACAATGACCTTGATTTCTTAGTAGAATAGACAGAGCTTAAATATCCATTCAGTTGTATTGAGTCTAAATCCAGGCTATGCTCTAACTGGATGAAGTTTTTGTAAGCGCACTGTTTCAGATATTGTTTGTGACCAAGATTCTTCCTGTTATCAGAGGTTTTCAAGTGAACAATGTTAACCCTTTAAACGCTATCGAAATGCATCTAAATGCCATATACTCAGGTCTCCTGATGCTTTATATTTCCTAACATTATTGACTAACATTGCAATTGTAGAGGCAAACAGTGTTAATCCAGACCAACAGCAGTCTATTTTGTGTCTTTAAAACATTTCAGCAGACGATAAAATGATAAGCACTCTAAGCATTAAGTAAATTCAGGAAAAAATTCTGTGTTTCTGGGTCAGACAATAAACCTCATGCAGCCACTCTCTTTTAATATAGTCTGTTGAAATGTTTTAAAAAGTAAGTAAGAGTGCAAAGATCAGGAATCGATACAATCAAGTACCAAAAATCCAACCTTGTCAAATAATGTAGATGCAGATAAGACTGATAGGAGAAGTCTGACCTGGGGCTACACTGTTTTCATATACACCTTCATTAGTCAGTATAGTCTGTAATGTTAGCAAGTAATGCAGCAGACGACATTTTCAAATTGATATTTTGGAGAGTATTGTAAGGGTTAACTTATCAGCAGGGAAGGAGGTTGACTGAAACAATTAAAGAGTCAGGCTTGGTTAATATCACTAATAAGGTGGATCCATGAAATGAGAGTAAATTTAAATACTTAAATCTGAATTGACAATGATACAAAACATTTTAAAAATGCTTTTATTTGTATATTTTATAAACTCACTCGGGTGCTACGCCCCCTCGTCAGTTGATAAAAAATACATGTACAAAGCATTCTCTAAATATTACTAGTTCTCCAAAGTGTCAATGCCACATAAAGCTTGATGCCAAATCAATGTGGTTTTCCTAATTCTGTCAGATATCTAGGGTGTTTCACAGCTGGCACCCATCTAATGCTTTTGTGGTTATGTTGTTTGTTTGCTTGATTTGATTTTTTACATCCCATCAACAATCTTTTAGTTATAAAGGGACAGGTCTTCCTGGGTTGAACAAGTACTAAGCTAGGATTTATGTTCTTGCTCAATGACACATCACAGTGAGGCTGGAATCCCCGGCCCCTCTGTCTCGAGGTGAGCACTCTACTACTGAGCCACTGTGCTCCCTGTGGTTATATTGTAAACGTATTTGGGGTTGTTAGGTTAAAATCTGTGGTCATGTATTCTGTAGTTTACCTGTCTTTTTCATATTTCATTTGCATTTTATAGGTACGAAAACAATAACAGCAGCTGTGAAAAAGCGAGACAATCAAAACCAATCCAATAAGGCAGCAATAGCACATCCTAGATATAGTGAAATGATCCAAGATGCCATCAATTGTCTACATTCGCGGAAAGGCTCCTCAAGACACGCTATTCTAAAATTTATTGTTGGAAAATATAAACTCTGTAATGAAAGCTTAGCCAATAAACGCCTTAAGATGACATTGAAGACCGAGATTAAGAGAGGATCTATCAAGAATGCAACAGGTGAAGGTGCATCTGGCTCATTTAAACTAGTGAAAGCTGCGAGACGGCCATCAAAGAAACCCACAAAGTCAAGGAATCAAATAAAATCTCCAAAACTGAAAGCTACTAAACGCAAAAAATCCATTTTGTCCCAAAAGGCTTCTAGTATGGCGAGATCAGGCAATCAAATGAAGTATTCAACACAGCATAACGTACTGAAAAAGATCACAGAAAAATCTCGATACAAGACGAAGGAGTCTAAAAGTGATAAACAGCGTCCTATTGTGAAGAAAACATTGAATAATACTACAAAGTCTAAAACTAAAAGACCTAATGCTGCTGTTGCTGAAAGAGCACCCCAGAAAGCTAGGAAGAATAAAGGCTACATCCAGAATATGGCTGTTGTGGGGAAAGCACAGGAGGATGCAGGAAATACCTTGAGGAGCAAACAGGACAAGAATATGAAACATCCAGCCTTGAACAATGCTGATACCAGAAAATTGTAAGTAATGTTTTTATATTATAAATGAAAAAGTGTATGACAAAACTAGCAAAATGATATGTGCGCCTGACAAAGACTCCAACCAGCCTGGGCACCTGTCAAGCCTTTAAGTCGGTAAGTTAAGTACACTGTTGGTTTGAATGCTCTTCTGCATATCAGAGCCAGTATTTATGGTGATTTACTTTATAAATTCATAAGAATCGTTAAAGAGTCTTCTTTCTCACACACCAGATCGGGATATCCGTTGTTTTTACCCATGTGAGATAATTCTATCTCGCATACCCATACCAGCCCCTGGGAAAGATAAAAAACGAACAGCCGCACGTCGGCAGCACGCTGGCCGCACGGCAATCCATGACGTCATTGTAATGTTAAATTACGTCACAATGTCGCATCTCAGCATATTCATGACTTCTAGAAGCCTTTTTCATGTTTATCCAATAAAAAACGCTGTACTTAGTGGTGAGCGAGAAAAATATTCCATTATTCATGTGAGGATGGGATAGAAAAATCCATTTCTCGCCAAGCCTCGTGATGCCAAACGGTGATCCTCTGGACAGATTTTTCTATCCCACTCTCACACTCATGATGGGTTCTTTTATTCCTGATAATTAAAAGTATAATCAAATGTTAACCCTTAATGCGCCAATCACAACAAAAGTCGTCTGCTTTTCTCGTCTGCTGAAATGTTTAAGAAGCCTCCATAGCAAACAGTGTGCACCCAGATTAGACTGCTCTTGGGTCCACGCTGTTTTCTTCTATACTCAATTTGTCAGTAATGTTAGGCAATTATTTGCAGCAGACGACTTCAGCAGACGACATTTTCAGATGCATTTTTGGGCGCTTAAAGGGTTAAAAAAGTAGGATATATACTGACGGACTTTAATTACGCAACACTAACTTCCCCTTATATCTTCCAAAAGACTGTTGAATGTAAACTTCCTTTGCTTCGATGCTGTCATCATGAGTTGGCTTCTTCAGCAAACACTTTAGTTTTAATTATAAAACTAAACTGGACGACGTTATTTGCTTCGTATGAATTTAGCCATTTAAACATTCCTTAAGTAGAGGAGATTTTTAGCTATCAAATGAAAGGGTACACCCAGTTAAACGTCATATACGCAAATAAGCTGCATCGCAGACCTGCCAATCAATATGAGAGTGATTCCTCGATGGCTAACAAAGTCCATGATACAAATTTGATGCTTCTAGCGTTTCTTGATTTAAAGAAATATGGAATCTTTCATTCATAACATTTGGTCACATGAAACAGTTGACCCCTATCTCAAAAAGTTTACACTTTAATGCATTAAATTCATCTTAGTTGGACAAGTTTTCCATGTTTTACTTACAAATGAATGCTCTTTAACATACAATCAAAATTATTGCTCTGCCTTCTTTTTCGAAACATAAATTAAAGTTTTAATCCAAGTGTTGCGTTTTTAAAGTCCGTTAGTATATAAATTGGATATAATACAACAGTGTACATGTCTGGTTATAAACCCAATTATGGTTTGTTGCTATGGTGTCAACTGTATTTGCATCACAGTGGGCCAGGCCTCAGACTCCATGACGACCCTGACATAAAACATTATTGGCTGGTTGGTACTTGATGCTTGTCTTTTGCTTGGCCGACCTTGGCTCAACTAGGGGTTTTCGTAAGCTCTGACCGTGAGTAATGTTAAGAGCCCGTTTTTCTTTATTTAATCATAGTATAGTATGTCAATTTGATATTATTGTTCCCTGTGATGATGCATTGATGAGAGCTGAACCTTTTTTAGTGTTTTAACAACAGCAGAATCTAGGGCGAAGTATTGTCAAGGAAAAATATTTGAGCCCCTTGATGGCTTCAGCTGTTATCCTTTCTATTGTTGTTTGTTCATTCTTTGTTGTTGAATACATTGGGTGTTGGTAATTTTGTGTTGGGTTCTGTGGTGCAGTTATTGTGTTCTTTCTAGTTGTTTTATCATGTTTCTGATTGTATGTGGTGTGTAGATTCAAACAAAAGTTTTAATGGCTGGTATGACTTTCCGGACAGAGGGCAAGGTAAGACGATTCATACTAAGCGGTTTTCTTAAGCTCTGACTATCTGTGAGTCATGAGCCCTTTTCTTTGTTTTATCATAGTGTGTTGATTTGGTTAGATTGTTTCTCCATGATGATGATGATATATTGCGATAGTTCGGAAGCCTCCATGCGAGCTTAACATTTTTGTGCCTCAACAACAGCAGAATCTAGGGCGAATATTTGGTACAAGTAAAATACATTTAAGCCCCCAGTGGCTTAGGCTGCTGTCCGTTCTAAGGCGGTGGTTCTGTTGTTGTTGATTCGTTGTTGATTGTTACTCCCATTGTGGGATTCTGTAATAATCTATGTTTTATCTATGTCCATTCTAGTTTTGCAATCTTCTTAATTGGGAAGAGAGATCTGATTGCTTTGCTTACTTTGGCTTCCTGGTGTCTCGTGATTTTTGTGTGGCTCTTCCTCGCGGTGCCATGGGTTTGTCTGCAGCTTGTAATTGTGGTATTTCCTGATCATACTCACTTATTATTTTAATGTTAGTTCAGATATTTACGATGAGTCTGCCCATCGACTGACCCTATCCATGTACCTTTTTTGTGATGCATATATTATGAATAGTTTCATGTAACATCATATTTTTCAAATGCAAAGAACTTTTTGTTGCAGGCAAGTGTTTTCTAAAAAAATGAAAATGAACAAATTCTTGACAGAAACAATGCTCCGCCTTGCCAACCTAAAAATAATAAAACGAACTACTATTTGAAATACTCGCTTATTCGAAATTTTGGGACACACTCGATTCAGGGAATATGACCTATTTATGAATTATTTAAATAATGGTATATACCACATATGCTTTGATTGCATAAAGGAAATGTCTCCCTGGGTTTATCCACCCAAAACATATGTTTAGTAGGAAAATGATGGTGATTTTATCATTATGAAGGTTATGGTTTTTGTGTTTACCTCCCTATATTTCGAACTACTGATAATTTAATGTATGAGATTCTGCTTTGACAGCAGTTTACATAATAGTGAGTACTGATATTGGTTGATTTTCAGGCCTTAAGGTAAGATGGCGTAATAATAAATAAATCAATTTTCTTATGTCTTGACCAAAACATAATTTTGCTGGTACTGTAACAAAAATATACGTATATCTGAACCCTATGATTTTTTTCAGGTTGTCTTCTTTTGATGTTAAACTCATTGACGACCTTGATGACTGTTTCATTTGTGGTCTTGACGTCATGTTAAACGGCACAATAATTATCGCGGATTATAACAACATGAAAATAAAACTATTTGATGGCGGCAGTATGGAACACTTGTCATCTGTACGCATGCTTGGTGAACCAAGTGAAGTGGCTGTATCAGCCAGCATAGACAACGAGGCCATTGTAAGTTTATGGCACGAAAATAAAATTGCTTTTCTTGATCTAAATGATGTTTACAAACCATTCACCAAAGAAATACTTCAGCTGGAATATCCTGTCATTGCTGCTATCGAATATGGGGTTAAAATTATTGCCATCTCCCATGATATACCTTCGGTAAAACTAATAGACAGAACTGGTCGACTCTTCTGGTCTACAAGCTTAGCCCAGTCACCGCAGACACCCACATTCCCAGGCTATATCACTCCCTTTATAGAAAGGGGACGAACAGTTTGTGTTATTTCAGATGCATATTTAGGGACATTAACGAAGTTGGGTGTAAAAAGTGGAAATATTCTAAAGACCTATAAAGGTTTTAAGGATGTTCCGGCTGGAATTTGTGCTGACGGTAAGGGTACAATATATGTTTGCTATGATAAAAGTTTTGATGTGACCACATTATCAACAGATTTTGCCAGAGAGACTATACTGTTATCGCAGAAAGATGGAGTAAAAGCCGATCCCAGTTGTGTAAGATACAACAGCATGAATGGAATGCTACTAATATCATATGATGGAAGAAGTAGTAGTAGGAATTGTATAGACTGTTTTAAACTTGGATAGACACATACATCAATGATTTGTTTGTGGTGTAGTATGACTACCCAATCATCTGAGAGAGAGAGAGAGAAAGAGATTGATATTAACAAATCTCCAAATACCACATATCGCATCTGCAGCAAGTTCACTATGTTATTTTCTCATCCAGAGGGGTCATAGTGTTCAGACACACCCCTGGAAAATCACAAGTGGTTCTTGGATTCCGTAGAAAAACTGGCATGCAACTACCTTGAGAAGCAATTAGACTCCTTTGGTCCAATTGCTTTTGGAGGAAGGTTCGCACGACCCTCTGTGAAATACTTTCAAAATTAACATTTTCAAAAAAGTATTTAGGGAAAATTATAAGAGTGTCCAAAGCTTATATCCAGATAAGGACCAGGTATTTATCTTGGTCCAAAGTGTTTGCAATGGTTATCAGTAGAAGGCAAAATCGCCGCTATCAGGCATAGAGTGGAAGAGAATCCAAAATGCTGAAACTTACACTATATCTTTGTACCATCGACTTAGTTAAAGAGGTTCCATATGAATAAATCAATGAACATCAACGTAATGGGTCGCAGCAAATGCGCTAACTCTGTTGCATGCAAACAACAATGTTGCAGACCAGTCTGCGCATCTTTACAGTTTTATCAGCGTTATTGTTATTCGCTCTTTAGGAAATATGAAACTAACTAAACTTGTCCCATGCAAACTTCCAAGCTTCTAGATAATCTCCATAGCTCAGATGGCTGCTTTGGGCATAACCAAGTCAACCCCCCAAGTCTGTGATAGGCCTGTGTATCAATATAGTCAGATCAGAACTTATGCTATGCATACAATAAGAAAAGAAGAAGCCATGGTTTCTTATGGGGCACAGTGAAGACCTTGATCAGACTCAGTAGATGTCCATGTTGATTTGAGTTTTTGCTTGATGTACAGGTCATTTTAAAAGCACTGGCTGACAGTTTGAAAATAATATTTAGCTAATAAATGTTATTACATTGCTTTTACAGTGTGTGTGATTGGGGTGGGTGTCTAGATGGTGTAAGTGAGCATAAGTAACAATAAACTCGACTGAGAAATTAAAATGGATTTTCTTTCGCAACAGCCTGTGCATCAATCCAGTCAGATCATAACCTATGCTTTGAATACAATAAGAAAAAAAGTAGTCATGATTTCTGTTGGGGACACTGAAGACTCTGACCAGACTGGGCAGATGCCCAGGTTGATATGTGTTTTTGCTTGGTGCACAGGTCATTTTCAAATTGTTTTTCATGCACTGGCTGTTATACTATGTCGTTCAGTTAGATAATAATGACACCAGGCCTCGGGGTTTTAAAACTTTTTTCATGCTCAACTGAGCTGAGCACAAAATTTATCCTGCTGATAAATGTTAAAATGTCAACAGTTGTTGGCATTTTAACATTTATCAGCATGATAAATGCAACATCTGAGAGGCTTAAAGCAATAAACGTCATCATTTTTCAGTATTTTAGCTTTTATGAGCAGTTAAATTTCATGCTCAGTTGAGTTGAGCATGAAAAAAGTTTTATAACCTCTGGGCAAGGATTTTGCAGTGTGTGTGTGTGTGTGTGTGTGTGTGTGTGTGTGTGTGTGTGTGTGTGATGGTAGTCGAGCTAGTGGAAGTGCACACAAGTAACAAAGAAAATGTTAAAATGTATTTTCTCTCACAACAGATGTGTACATGTACACAATTTTCTCAATAAAATATCCTTAATTTACACTTACTCGCTTTCCTTTAAAACATTAAATGAGCCCTTAAGAGATAAAATGCGTCGATTGCAGGAACTATGGAACCCGTGTAATTTGTCATATTTAGTACATTTCACGCATTTCTAACAGCGAATAAGAAAACTCACGTTCGTCTTGTTTACGACTGGATCTCTGTTGATCATTCATTTGTCAGATCTGGGCAGCAAAAGGTACAATAGTGTACCGCTCTAAGTAAATTTTGTTTTCTAGTAAAACGAGTCAATAGAGAAGCGTTTTTTTTTCGCATAGGATACTTACATCAATTGTTGGGCAATGGAAGCCAGTTTCTGTATGTCTTGTTGATCCGCAATTGTCTACCATAAAGTCTTTAGCATGGCGTATCACACCTTGCTTACTTTGACGTTTTTCAAATTGTTGCTGTGTCTTTCATCGCCCAATTATCCTTCCGGTTTTGCTGTTTTGTTATTAAAAGTTAAATTTGCAGATTATTATGCAATCACAAATAGGTACTACGAATAAATTCATCGCACAATAGTTAGCGAAAACAATTATAAAGTTATTTTTTTATCTAATATTTTCAGATCTGAATGACATTGTCCTTAAGTTTATTTTATGCAAAAACCGTGAAGAGGGGTTCCAAGATTACTTGGGTTGGGCATAGCTAAACAGTGAAAACGCACTTTCTAGCATTATTGGATATCTTGGCCCAAGAAAAAGTAGAGTACTATTCAGGCTACTTTAAAGGCTTCTTTCGCGACAGAAACGTCTCTATATGGCAGAAACTTTTACCGTACATTTCTGTTTCGTTTTAAACATGATAGTAGAAACTTTAGTGATTTGTTAGGTAAAAATATGGAACTCGGATCATTGAAAGAGTAAGTGAACCAATGTAAACTTAAAGTTTAACACAGTGTTTCTATTTGATATCAAGGAAAAGTGTTACACAACAGGTCAAACTTAAAAGGCCAGCATAAAATGGTTTATGTACATCAAAGTTTTGTACTCGCCCCTTGCACATGATTGCTGCATCTGTTTTGAAACGAGCTAAAACATGATTACTTGAACGATCCTTGGATCTGTATTACAAATTTGCTATGTAAATTGATATTGAGCTTAGGCTTTAAATTTTTTATCCCTGCCATTAGAATTTGTGTCATCACGACCTCTTTTGAGATTGGCATCAAAAATCACTCTGAAATGCCAAACTCAATACTATTACACAATATTTTCCATATGTATCTACATGTATAAACAGCTCCATACAACACTAATTCTGTTGAAAGAGATAACAATGTTAAAAGCTGTGATGTCGAAAGTGTTTGAAAACCATTACACAGCGATAACAATATACATTGCACAATCCCTGTATTCTTTTAAGTATCCATGTTTTCAGTACCAGGTGTCAATTTGCCACTCGAATTCTACCAGTTGCTGCAAAATGATTTCTATAGAAATTATTTATATTTTATGCAGCAATGTCTGGTCAAGAAAGAATTACCCAAAGACCTAAGTAAGCAGAATTTTTATGCTGAGTATAGTTTGTTCAAATGTTGACCATAAGACTGATTGCCTGTCACTTAAATTATGTTTGAATTAAAGTTGGTCACAAAAGATAAACTAGGACCATATGTCAGCTGAACATCTATAAAACCGTTGGTTCTAATTTGTTATTTTTTTTATTTCTCTCATGTTGCTTTTTAATCCATATGGGCGACATCACGCAGGTTTTTGGTATTTGCACAAAATTGCATAAATCTGCTAGTTCCCAGTCAGCAAATATTCAGTTCTTGAAAAAACAGGTAACAAGAACCTCATTTCAAATGTTGATTGTTAAAAATTATGCTGGCAGCCAATAGATAATGTAAATATACCTCGCGGTGCCATGGGGTTGTCTGCGGTTTGTGATTGTGGTATTTCCTGATTATACTCACTTACTATTTTTATGGTGAAAACTAACTGCTGAAATGGTTAGTCTAAACATAGTTAAGGAAAATGTAGGTAAAAGTTGGTTCATACAAAGCGAGTAGAGGTGTGTTTTTTTCGCCATGCATCATTTTTCTGCATGTTGCCGCAAATTTATACTTGTATTTCTATGTCTTGAGTATTAGTTTTGCTGTCGTCCATTGTCCGTCCTGTTAATCTCATGCGAGGTCCTGGCTATTGGCTAAACGTCAATATGATTTAATAATTTGATTTCAATCTTGAAAAAAAAAGTGTAAATGAATCGCTTTTTATAGAAACACAAATAAATTTGTCAATTAGAAGGGTGTATACAAATTAAAAGTTGGTGCTTATATGGAGACCTAACCTTCTTGGGAAAGCGGCAAAATAATGTCAAAAATACTTAGACCGAGGGTCGTGGTTTCTCACAAAAATTGTTTTGTTTTCTACTATTAAAATACAATTTATGCTAAATTGCCTGATTGCTGGGTGCATTTGTAAATCCCTCTTTAAAATTGTGTAGTTGAGTGTCTGTGGTAGAATATATAAAATGCTTTACGAATTGTATGATATCGATGATCTTATTTTGATAACTTAACAAATCAAAAATTGGTTTCTGTTGACTAGAACATACCCTCGCAAAACAAATAAGCTGCGAAAAGATACACCATAGGAAGGGGAGCATCTTTTCTATTGACACACGTTGAGTATAGCAGAACGCACGTGGTATGCAGTGTAACAAAGTAACCACAGAAGGACCAGTAGAAATCTACTGTCCTGTCAGCCAAGAGTGACTGTGACTTCATGTTTTGTTTACAAAGTTATCAGTGACTTATAATCGATATATCACTTGTGTATTAATCCTATCCACAGGATAGGATTGGATTAACACACAAGTGACCTATCGATTGGCGTAAGCTCAAGTGAAGTGTACACGTAAGTGTTTTCTTAGCAATTGTAAAAAAAAGTATTACGTCACTGTCACTCTTGTTTGGCACGACAATAATTGCAGCATGTTGAGTAGAAGATAAGAAGCATGTTCTTCAGTTTCACTTGTTAGTATTTGACAAATTAGTACTGGTGCTAGGACACCCAGGTGAACCGCATGTCTAGATCTCGGAGGGTGTTGGCTACCGGAGGTAAACAAAGGATTTTTGGGTTGGACATGGTCTGTATTAAGACGATTTTATTTCATTTACTTTCGTTTTGAGGAATAAGAACAACATATGGGTCGATAGTATATAGAATGATGATAACTCTGAAAACATTACATGTTTTGGAACTTAATCTGTTCGAGTTTAAATCGCATTTGAATTCGGAAATGCAGTAATTTTGACGAATATTTCGAATTCATCAGTTAATATTCATATCTATTATTTTATTTTTACTTGATTCACAGCCACCGCTGGAATGTATAACCTCTCTTTGGAATGAATCAGTCAAATACAATTCAAAAATACATGTAAAACACTTATTTATTTGCAATTTTATGACGGTGGTATCATGTTTATAGGTAGCTTTCCGTTCGGAGGTATGTTGTGTAGCTGTCGGAGGGAAGGCATGTGCATGTTAACATTGATTTCGGAGAAGGGCAAATTGATTATGCTCATTAAACAAGCTCTTTAATACGGAAACAAAAGTGTAACACTCAAACACTTTCAAAAACCAATGGTTCATTTGGCGGGGAATATATCAAAGGAGAAACAAGCTTAAATAAACCAATTTGTTAGAGTTTTAGTTCAACATTGAACGGGTGTTTTTGTGCATTAGTTTGTTTTGTTTGTTTTGGCCTACCATATCTATTTAGCCCTTTGCATCACATTAAAGAAACGACCTGGCAGTAACATAACACGCCAAAGCATAATACTATGAAATGGACACATACCTTTTTGTGAAGGTGACGGATCAAGTAGCAAGGCAATTAGTATACCAGATGTTTAGGCGAGCACCTGTACGGTCTAATCTGTCATCACTAGATGCATAAATTTAACTAGGTGTTTTCGCATTTACACAACTTAAGTTAGCCCACTTTAAAGAACGGCCTTTGGGTTAAAACAAGTGTAAATGACCAGGAAATGCCAAAATCTAATCGCACTCCTTCTCTACTCACACTCCTTCTCTACTCGCACTCCTTCTCTACTCACACTCCTTCTCTACTCTCTCTTTCTCTACTCACACTCCTTCTCTACTCTCTCTTTCTCTACTCGCACTACTTCTCTACTCTCTCTTTCTCTACTCGCACTCCTTCTCTACTCTCTCTTTCTCTACTCGCACTCCTTCTCTACACTCTTTTTCCCTTCTAGCACTCCTTCTCTACTCTCTCTTTCTCTACTCACGCTCCTTCTCTACTCTCTCTACTCGCACTCCTTCTCTACTCACACTCCTTCTCTACTCTCTCTTTCCTTACTCATTCTACTTCTCTACTCTCTCTACTAGCACTCCCTCTATACTCTTTCTACTCACACTCATTCTTTACTCTCTCTTTCTCTACTCACACTCCTTCTCTACTCACACTCCTTCTCTACTCACACTCCTTCTCTACTCTCTCTTTCTCTACTCACACTCCTTCTCTACTCTCTCTTTCTCTACTCGCACTCCTTCTATACTCTCGCTTTCTCTACTCGCATTCCTTCTCTACTCGCACTCCTTCTATACTTTCTCTTTTTCTACTCGCACTCCTTATCTACTCGCACTCCTTCTATACTCTCTCTTTTTCTACTCGCACTCCTTCTATACTCTCGCTTTCTCTACTAGCACTCCTTCTCTAATGTCTCTTTCTCTACTCGCACTCATATTCTACTCGCACTTCTTATCTACTTTCTCTTTCTCTACTCACGCTCCTTCTCTACTCTCTCTCTACTAGCACTCCTTCTCTACTCTCTCTACTCGCACTCCTCTTCTACTCTCTACTTCTCTTTCTCTACTCGCACTCCTTCTCTACTTGCACTTCTTCTCTACTCTCTCTTTCTCTACTCGCACCTCTTCTCTACTCGCACTCTTTCTCTACCCTCCTTTTCTCTACTCGCACGCCTTCTCTACACTATATTTCTCTACTAGCACTCCTTCTCTATTCTATCTTTCTCTACTCTCTCTTATCTACTCGCACGCCTTCCCTACACTATATTTCTCTACTAGCACTCCTTCTCTACTCTCTTTCTCTACTCGCACTCCCGCTCTACTCATTTTCTACTCGCACTCCTTCTCTACTCTCTCTTTCTCTACTCGCACTCCTTCTCTATTCTCTCTACTAGCACTCCTTCTCTGCTTTATTTTTCTCTACTCGCACTCCTTCTCTACTCTCTCTCTTTCTCTTCTCGCACTCCTTCTCTACTCTCCCTTTCTCTACTCCTTCTCTACTCGCACTCCCTCTACTCGCTCTTTCTCTACTCGCACTCCATCTACTCGCTCTTTCTCTACTCGCACTCCCTCTACTCGCTCTTTCTCTACTCGCTATCCCTCTACTCGCTCTTTCTCTACTCGCACTCCTTCTATACTCTCTCTCTTTTCTACTCGCACTCCTTATCTACTCGCACTCCTTCTATACTCTTTCTTTTTCTACTCGCACTCCTTCTATACTCTCGCTTTCTCTACTCGCACTCCTTATCTACTCGCACTCCTTCTATACTCTCTCTTTTTCTACTCGCACTCCTTCTATACTCTCGCTTTCTCTACTCGTACTCCTTATCTACTCGCACTCCTTCTATACTCTCTCTTTTTCTACTCGCACTCCTTCTATACTCTCGCTTTCTCTACTCGCACTCCTTCTATACTTTCTCTTTTTCTACTCGCACTCCTTATCTACTCGCACTCCTTCTATACTCTCTCTTTTTCTACTCGCACTCCTTCTATACTCTCGCTTTCTCTACTAGCACTCCTTCTCTAATGTCTCTTTCTCTACTCGCACTCATATTCTACTCGCACTTCTTATCAACACTATATTTCTCTAGCACTCCTTTCTCTCCTCTCTCTTTCTCTACTCTCTCTTATCTACTCGCACGCCTTCTCTACACTATATTTCTCTACTAGCACTCCTTCTCTACACTCTTTCTCTACCCGCACTCCTTCTCTACTCATTCTTCTCTACTCGCACTCCTTCTCTACTCTCTCTTTCTCTACTCGCACTCCTTCTCTATTCTCTCTACTATCACTCCTTCTCTGCTTTATTTTTCTCTACTCGCACTCCTTCTCTACTCTCTCTCTCTTTCTCTTCTCGCACTCCTTCTCTACTCTCCCTTTCTCTACTCGCACTCCTTCTCTACTCTCTCTTTCTCTATCTACTCGCACTCCTTCTCTACTTTCTCTACTCGCACTTCTTCTCTACTCTCTCTTTCTCTACTCGCACTTCTTCTCTACTCTCTCTCTTTCTCTACTCGCACTCCTTCTCTAATCTGTCTTTCTCTACTCGCACTCCTTCTATACACTCTCTTTTTCTACTCGCACTCCTTATCTACTCGCACTCCTTCTCTTCTCGCACTCCTTCTCTACTAGCACTCCTTCTCTACTCGCACTCCCTCAACTCGCTCTTTCTCTACTCGCACTCCCTCTACTCGCTCTTTCTCTACTCGCACTCCCTCTGCTCGCTCTTTCTCTACTCGCACTCCCTCTACTCGCTCTTTCTCTACTCGCACTCCTTCTATACCTTCTCTTTTTCTACTGGCACTCCTTATCTACTGGCACTCCTTCTCTACTCGCACTCCTCCTCTACTCGCACTCCTCTACTAGCACTCCTTCTCTACTCGCACTTCCTCTACTTGCTCTTTCTCTACTCGCACTCCCTCTACTCGCTCTTTCTCTACTCGCACTCCCTCTACTCGCTCCTTCTCTACTCGCACTCCCTCTACTCGCTCTTTCTCTACTCGCACTCCCTCTACTCGCTCTTTCCCTACTCACACTCCCTCTACTCGCTCTTTCTCTACTCGCACTCCCTCTACTCTCTCTTTCTCTCTCTTTATCTCTCTCTCTCTCTCTCTCTCTCTCTCTCTCTCTCTCTCTCTCTGTCTCTGTCTCTCTCTGCCTCTCTCTCTGTCTCTCTCCAATGTGTTTGGTCGTTAACTTAAAATATCAATAAAATGAAATGAGTGTTCGATTCCCATGTTCAGTCCTCCTCTGTCAAATTCCAATTACGTCATCCGATGGTAAAGAACTGTAATAACGTGCTAGCAGGGAACATTTTATCGTGGAATTGAGAGAGGAGTTCTCTGTATGCCTTAACAATGAGCCCTCTCACAAGTAAGGTCGTATTTGTACAAGCCATTTTAATCTAGGGAAAGGGAAAATGCCAAATTGAGGGGAACAAAATTGTCAGAGAACAGGGAAATAAATAAAACATGAAACATGGAGACAAGTCAATATTTAAGAAGAACTAGGGAACATGTACCTCCTGGGAGGGCCTCTATTATAAATAATAGAACAAACATCACAACTATAAACTGCTAAACTTGATCTGTTTAAAAAAATATTGTACCCAAACTCTAAACGATTAACAGCTAGTTTACAATCCGATTGAAAAGGACGTCACCCAATTACATTTATTGAACTAAAGAAAATTTAAAGACGTACTGCAAAAAGTTACAGAAAGATCTAATTAAACATTCGATTTTACAGAAATGGGAAGCTATCTGCTTTTATAAGTACAAAAATGTAGCATGTTACAAATACATGGTGTTTTATGCATATAAAAATCGCTAGAAACATTGTTTTGATTGCCATTTGTCGCCTGTCGGGCGACAAATGGCAATCGAAAAATCGGTCGACAAATGGCAATCGAAAACCCTGTTTCCAACGATTTTTGATCTACGTTAGTCGATAGTATTAAAGTTTCGGATTGCCGCTTATCCGGTGTACAACTTTAAAAAATATCTTAAAGATATACAACTCATCTTTATTGCATCTTATAGAATGACAAATGAGCCGCGACATGTGATTTCCAACAATGTGGCATTTTGGCATGAATAGACTCAGACGAGCCTGTGTAGCCTTCTTTTAAGCTTAAGCCTCGTTTATATGCACAATTTGCACCCTGGTGCAAATTTACTCCCGGGTGCAAAATTGCACTCGGGAGTAAATTTGCACCCCCTTATGTAGCGTTCATATGTCAATAAATTGTGTTCATATGTTATTGGATTTGCTCTTTAAACATATCACAAATGTTTCAGTTTGCATTAAGGAGAAATTCGATGTTTTAAGAATGTTTCGATTTTTAGTCAGTTCAAGATACCGTCGTGTGAGAAAAATGCAACTCCATTTGGTTTTATTTGCTTTATTCATTTAAACAATATTTAAAGAGGATAATGCACCAGTCATTTGTATCCACGGCCCCCACCTACGGGGATAGCCGAAGGATAGCCGGTGTAAGGTGCTAGACAATTACTTTTTGATTGTCCCAGCAGTGCCGGGGAAGTGTGGGGGTATAACATTGGGACACTTACCCTGCTGGGATTTTCTGTTGTGTAGGGTGGGGCAAAGAGCAGGGTTGTTATCATCAGCTTGTCTCCACAGGGTGGCGCTTATATCAGGGCTCTGGAAAGTGAAAATCATTATCCCCGCCCATCCCCGTAGGTGGGGGAGCAGTGGATACACATGACTGGTGCATAAATGGCACTTATAGAAGCTGTTGCAGCAGTACTAAGTAAATATATGACTATCTGGCCAAGAGAGGTGTACGAACATAGTGCTTGAGACTTATAAATGTACTGATGATCCATAGATTCCGAATGCGGCAACGGAATGCGCGTGTTCGTTAAGTTGTTTCAATTGAACTGCTGGTGACAGTTTGACTTTGGACTGCGCAGAGCTGGACAATTGAGAACCTCTTCCTAATAGCAAAATAAACGTCTTGTGAATGTGTGAAACGGCTTTTGTGTTCTCTTCCAAAACTATTTCCGAAGGGAAATGGCTCAACCGAGGTTATCAATGGCTACAAGAGATTTGGATTCCCAAATTGGGGGGGGGGGGGGGGGGGGGTAAGATAGAGGGTAGACATATTCTAATTATTGCTCTGTCTGAACATCACGTTGATTACATGAATCATAAAGGTGGTCACTCCTTTATTATGCAGGGGGGACCTTTTCACCGATGTGTACATCAGATAGCATGGACTCGTGCGTGGCGCCAGGGTTCTGGCAAACTATGATTTCTATTGCTGAGGTTAGGAAGAGATATTATTCGGAAATAGAATCGTGCAAATCGAAGCCCATAGACCAGAAATTCCAGTTGTTCTGCGTGGCAACCCAGCATAGCCGATGAAGTAGTGACTACAGAGAGAAGCCATGGTCTTAAGTTTGATAAAGGACCTGGGCCCGGAATTACACGGCCTCCTTTAAGTAAAGGAAGACTTACTGAATTATACCCCTATTTCACCAAGGATTATTTTGGTCCCCGATCAATATTTTTGTTGATCGGCCGCATATCTGCGAAACAATCGGGAACTTGCGGACAATCACAGACAATCACCTGGGAAGGTCTGGAAAGGTCTGGCGCAATCTCCTCAGTCCTACGAGAATCGGGTACCGAAAAAGTGATCGGCTACTGTTTTTAAACATGTTCAAAAACAGTAGCCGATCAAAACCCGTCGGCCGCTGGTCGTCTTGGTCGTCCGACGATCCTCTGAAGGTCGCCTTGTCTCGCCTACCCTCTGGAGCTTTCGTATACCCTCTGCAGTTCTCTGCCGAGGATCTTGCGAAGGGTGTCACAAAGAATCGATAGTTACTAAATACAACAACAAGATATGGTTGTATATTTACTCAAAATCACTTTTTAAAAAATAATACCAATACCAGAGAATTATAAACCAAGTATAATTTTAAAAAAAGTGGACACTTTTCAAAAAAAACCCAAGGGTACGTTAAAGACTCGCAAATGTACTTCTTTTTGGCAAGACGGATTGTTGGTACATGGCTTTCCCTATAGCAGGCAAAACAGTCGACTTGATTCGTTAATATAGTCGGGACTCAATCAGGTCATAAAAAGCTGGGCCGCAGGAGGCGATACAGGACGACCATCGGGCAGATCAAAAGATTGATTGATCGAGGACAATCTGGTCCAGATCGGGCCGATAGGAAAAAACAATCCTTGGTGAACATTGATTTTTCAGGATGCAAAAAATAACGTTTTAAACTGATTAAAATCAAAATGGTTTCATTTTTCTGTAGATCACAATGATATCTTTGACCACAAGTACTGCATCTATCCAGGCAAATTATTTAGCATGTTGAAATATCAATACTTAACTTAAGTCTTCCTTAACAATAAGGAGGCATTGTAATTCCGGGCCCTGTACTACTATGTAAAGTTTAAAAACGTAAAAGATAAAATAACAGAACAGATTACCACCGAAGCTGCAATATCTTCAATATTTTTACGGGTATTTGTTATACAATGTATGGATTATTTTGTCCACCTATACAAATATGCAGTGAAAATCCAGATAAGCTTACATGTATACTAATACTTTTAAGAATAAACTGACAACAGACCAAAAAGGTTAATTGCTTTTAAATACGTGTGGTATTTTATTTTACTGTCGCAATGGCGCAAAGAGAACAGCTATAAAACGTATGCAAATTGTAAGGGTTCATTATTTTGGTTTTTATTTTGTTTGATTTTATTCTTAACATCCCAGTCAACAAATTTTCAGTTATGTCGGGGCATTAAACTAAAATTAAGATGTGCGGATCCAGAGAGGGGGTGGCAGAGGGTCCTGACCCCCTCCCTGGAAAATCGGAAACCTTTGGGGCTCTTTAGCAATACTGATCCAGATCCCCTAGAAAATCAAAAGCTACCAAGCCAGCATTCAATATTGGGTAATTATCGCCCCGCCAGCGTTTTGCTGTTGGGCTGATGATGGTCCGCTTTTAGTGGTATTTCGATTCCTCACTCCATTCATCTAAAAAAAAGTGTGTCAGAGTTAAGTTAGACTTCGTCTGACAAAATTTCTGGATCCGCACATGATTAAGCGATAATAACAACATCGCATGAGATGTTTTGTTGTATAATTATGTGCATTTTTCTCACTAATGTTTTACAAAACCTAAGAAAGCGTATCAGTGCAAAGCTACTAGATGGCGGTACACGCATGGACATACCCTATCCCAGCCAGCACACAATGTCGAGCAACCATCGGCCCGCCAGCGAAATGCCATTCAAATGTTTTAGATGTGGCATAGCAAAAAAGGAAGAAAGGAGTACGGAGAGAGGGGTAGTGTGGCGGGGGGGGGGGGTGGCGACTGGCTAGAGAGCCACGTTGAAACCCATTCAATTTTTTTTTTGCATGTGTTGTTGTTTTTGTACGGTTTGGGGGGGGAGGTAAACTTTTGATATAGTTGGTTTCATTGAATAGAATCCTAAAGGGCGGTGCAACAGAAGGGTGTTTCAGTGGACTAGGTGAGTTGCATGTTTCAATGGATTTGATCAGGGTATTTCAGTGAACTGAGCGGTCTGAGTGCTTCCCTGGGCTGGGCGGTTTGGGTGTATCAGTTGCCTAGGGAGTTTGGGAGTTTTAATGGGTTGGCTGGTTTGTGTATTTCAGTGTACTGTGTGCATTTGGGTGTTCTGTGGTGATTCAGTAGACTGGTGGTTATGGGTGTTTCAATTTTCTGGGTGGCATACATGTATATATTTTGGGATCAAAGGTTTACTAATCATGTACGTGTGGCATCTTAACCAACAGTTTCCTCGCATTTTGACACTCCATTTACACAACAACATGCGCCTCAATGTGAACCTGCATTTTGTAACCCTGTTCATGTTGTTAATACACTGCGTTGCCATGTAAGATAATGAGTATAGATATGGCACATATTCTTGCCTGATTTCAGGGACAATACCCTCGCCCCCACCCCACCCAGCCATCATATCCCCTTCCTATATCAAGCATACTGGTTTCACCAAAAATGTATCAGTGCAGAATTTAAATAAATATGTTTTCCCAGACTCACTAGACAAAAACATGCATAATGACACCGACTGAAGATGAGCGCTTTTCACAACATATCACAACTGTAAAACATCTCAAATTCCCTTCTGTATTTCGTCCCCCTGGTAGTCTTCCATTTGTAGCATTACATATTTTTTTTGTATCATGGCATGCTTAAAATATATCAGATTCTGGCACTAATTGTGTGGCAGTTTGTATCGATCTCCGAAATCAAAACCACTGTCACTCCGATAGCAAGCATGTCAGCTGTAAAGTTTACTCTGAACATTTTGCTAACCATCAAAACGATACCAACGTAAGCAAATTTCAAATATTGATGCTTTAATAGCATTTTGAGACACGACTCTTATAAATCATGCAGGAGAATGATATAGAATTGTGGCGACACAAGCAAATTGTGCCAAAGGTTGATGTAAATCCAGCTATGATCAAACGAATAGCATTTTTTCATTGAAAATTTCACAATCGTCGTTTGAAAAGTCGCCAACTGTCCTACGGACATGGGTCAAACGCATTTAACACATTCCGAGTCCTTATCATTCAATATAGAAGCAACCTGTTTGCTGCTTTTGTCTCCAAGAAACTTTCTATAGGAAATAAAAATGGATAAATACAGACCCTGTCCATCCATAATCGCAATGTTTACCTCCGATAGCCAACACCCTCCGAGATCTAGACATGCGGTTTACCTGGGTGTAGGACAATAAACGAAAAACCTTACACCCACTGTATGAATTGTCATTTGAAGCAAAGTCTGGTAGAAGAACTGAGTTATACTTTGTCTGAGGATCCATCTGTGAGTTTGTTTGTTTGACTTGATACTTTGCGTCCCAACATTTTTTGTCAATTTTTCAGACATCTCAGGATATTTTCCTGGATTGAAACAATATAGAGCAATGAGTCTGAAGTGTCTTGTTTAGGGACACAACACCAGTACGCCGATGAATTCGAACCAGCCACCTATTGTCCACGAGTCTGGCACTGAGACACCATGCTTTAGAATCTGTGAACTAGTATAAAGAATATTTACAATATAAAATAGTTGAGCAAGAACGAGCAATTATGCAAGTTTACACACTTTTTATGTTAACTTAAACTCATTTTTTCATTTCTTACAATGTTTAATTTTCAGATAATTATTTTGTTAAGAGTAATTAACGCTTAAATCGCCAAGAAAAAATGCCTCTGAAAATGTCGTCTGCTGAAGTCGTCTGCTGCAAATAATTGCCTAACATTACTGACGGATTTTAGTATAGAAGCCAACAGTGAGGGCCCAGATCAGACTGCTCCTACATGTAAAGGAGCAGCCTGATCTGGGTCCACACTGTTTGTCATAGAGGCTTTTTAAGTATTTTAGCAGACGATTAAAATGCAGACGACTTTTGTTGTGATTGTCGCTTTAAAGGTTAAAAGAAAAATTTCAATCTCAACCAAAACATTCACGGTTGTGTGTTGTTAAAGAAACATTTAAACAAATATTAAAAACTGGCCTCAAGGTTATAAAGCTTGAGTACATTCTCAGACTCAAAATAAAGCATAATGATTGGCTGCTTGCGGACACGTGTCCGCAATCAGCCAATCATTGCGCTTTATTTTGAGTAAATAAAACATAATGATTGGCTGCTTGCGGACACGTGTCCGCAATCAGCCAATCATTGCGCTTTATTTTGAATCTGAGAATGAACTCACGTTTTATAACCTCGAGGCCTGGTGGATAAAAATAATCACAACTATATGGTAAAGAAAGAAATGTCTTTTAAAAAAACATATACGACGAAGTGACAGAAGACATGTTTTATATGAGTAACGTGAGAATTTGTAAAGAAATTTAGAAAAAAAAGAATGAGGGATGTTTATAATTTGTTATGTCTTCGATAAAACGTTTGGCTCAAGGAACCTATGCTATTCCAAAATATCTGTAGTGATGCTTCTAGGGTACAGGACTGCTGGAATCTCTAGAAAACTTGAGTCAGAACGAAAAAAAAATGCCATGCGTACAAATGCTGCATATATTAATAGCTAGTGTCGTACATGCCTTTAAATTGCAAGTTTCATTCATACCTGGTGCAACCAATCTAAAACAGCAGTAGAATATATACTTAAGGAATAAAGAAACGCAACAAACACTTTGAGTCATTGTAAGTAAACAATATGATGCAAGTTTTTAGTGCAAATGATATCTATCCATAGGAGCAGTATGTGTCCGTCAAATTACAGCAGGTTCAACGTAATTATTGATAGCCTAACCATTTTGGTATGCGTGTAACCAGCCTGACCCCCGTAGTAAACTGCCGAAACAGGGTCAATAAAAGCAAAGTTTGAATCAACCATCGGTTTATTGTTTTAAAAAGTCTTGGCATAGATTATGGAGTAAGCAAATGATCAAATGATGACGTTTCTGCTGGGTTCTGAAACGGCTTAGCGTCATTAACGTCAACTCTGAATACTGCGTGAAACGCGTAAACTTGCTTTTCTGATTGAGATTTATTCATTACAAGGACGTTTTGTTCAAGACTTATGACTTGAGATCTTCAGACGTCAAAAAAAAAACTCAACTCTGACGTCGAAATTCGATATCCTACGTTTTAATGGTTTCCATGATGTTTATGTGTTTTTCTAATGATAAAATGGTCCGGGGACAAAGTTTAGGTTACAGCTAACAAGTTTGGTGTTCACTCTCGGCATGTAATCAGATGTTTTTCCTTGCATTATGCCGTGTTTTGTTTGGCTAACGTCAATATAAACACCCTACCAGCGTAATTCTACGGTATCTGAGAAGTCAGTTTTTCTCAAGAAAGCATGTTCTGATATCTCTTGGTTTATCTTATCCTGTATATCCACCAGCGACCCATACCCGACGGCTCTAACTGACGTTTATCACTTATTCACTACCATTGTACATCATGCCATTCAAGTGGCGTGTTTTGACGCCATATTTGACTGCATTACGAATATGATTGGACGTTTGTTTAATTTGCACATTGTCAAGTCGACGCCAAATAACCAAACATGGGAAAGACGTGGTTTCTTGATCTTTATTCTGACGTTAACGTCATATTTTACGTTTTCATATGTTTTCATCTTGTAGCGTAAAATGTAGCGTTAAAATGACGTTTTGGTATTTCATCACATGCTATAAATACTCAATAAGAAATTTTCAAAAGAGATTTCACCAAACCGTCATTCAAACACGCAAAAATTATATTTTTGTCTGTTGCGTTTCTTTATTCCTTAAGTATAGTTTACTGCAACCTACAAATATTATTTATGTTGACCATAGCCTTCAAATATTGGCAATTTTGACTACGTAAGCGGTATCGTGCCATACATTATTTTTTAAACCATCGACGCAGATATTTCTTTACATTTCTCGCGTTTTAACTATCATCCGTTCAGCGTCAACATGAAAATCGTATTTAAAACTAATGAAACAATGAAAAAGAACAACACTACTAAATCTCTGCGATAGATAAATAGCCACTTCATAGCATGTACTTTCTTCCATACAGAGATCAACAATGAAATTATAAGAGACTTCGTCTAAAAAAGTGCTTATCTGAAATTTTGATTTTATTTTCAGATTTTCTTTGATTGCTTCTTTTGATGTTAAACTGAATGACGACCTTCATGAATGTCACATACATGGTATTGACGTCATGTTAAATGGCACGATTGTGATCGCGGATTATTACAACATGAAGATAAAACTATTTGATGGCGACAGTATGGAACACTTGTCATCTGTGCTCTTGCTCGGAGAACCAAGTGATATGGTTGTATCAGCCAGCATAGAAAACGAGGCCATTGTGAGTTTATGGCACGAAAATCAAATTGCTTTTCTTGATTTAAGAGATGCTTACAAACCATACACCAAAGAAACACTTCAGTTGGAATATCCTGTCGTTGCTGCTATCGAATATGGTTATAACATTATTGCTATCTCCCATGATATACCTTCCGTAAAACTAATAGACAGAACTGGTCGACTCTTCTGGTCCACAAGCTTAGCCCAATCACCACGGAAATCCACATTACCAGCGCAAGTCATATCCTACATAGAAAGGGGACAGGGAAAGCCAGTTTGTGTTATTTCAGATGAGTATTTAGGGTCATTAACAAAACTGACGTTCAAAGTGGACACATTCTAAAGACCTATAAATGTTTTAGGGATGTTCCGGCTGGAATTTGTACCGACGGTAAGGGTACAATATATATTTGTTACGATGGAAGCTTCGATGTGACCACATTATCAACATAATTTGCCAGAGAGCGTATACTGATATCACAGAAAGATGGAGTAAAGGACGATCCCGGTATAGTGAGATATAACAGAATGAATGGAGCGCTACTGATAGCATATGATGGAAGAAGTAGTAGTAGAAATTATATAGATTGTTTTAAATGTGGATAGAGATGTACTCAATCACTGATTTGAGCTGAGGCGTGAGATTTCCAACAATGGAGCATTTTGATATGAATAGACTCAGACGAGTCTGTGCAGCCTCCTTTTAAGCTTAGTAACCTCAAACGATGATCGATCAGTAGCTTAACAGGCATAGAATTTTCAAGGGACTAGCAAAGCTTCTGAACAGGCTGCGCATACGCAGGATGAGCTGAGCCTTTGCTGGTCGCACGTACCACATTGTCGAAAATGTCATGTCGCGGCTCATTTGTTCATTTATGCTATGGTAAAATACAGCTATTCGGTCACTGTATCGGCACGTGGTGTGCAATATCCCGGTCCCTAGTAAAGCTAACGGAGATAGGCATCAGTTGGGGGCAGGGCTAGACAGTGACCCCTAAACCGAATAATATACTGGCTCAGTTATCAATATTTCAGTTATGTTGAGCCGTCTCCCCAGAGAGAGAGAGAGAGAGAGAGAGAGAGAGAGAGAGAGAGAGAGAAGTCTCCAAATATGGTAGCAATTATAATAAAATAATTAACAACAACAAAAACAATACAATACAATACAATACAAAATTTTATTGGCAACTAAACATTCTGCCATGCTTATGGCCAACAAAGTATTCAAGTGGAATTTTTTTTTCTCTCCAAAAGGAGTAATGTGCATACTCACTCCGCTCCGCCCGCAAAACGGTTCCAGAAAATCGTAGAACCGGCATTAACCCAACGTCATAGCGATGCGTTAACGTCAGTTGTACGTTCCTCCGGAGACGTGTTTTGTAGATACATCAAGACACGCAGGACCACTACACCTCCTAAAAACGAACAGCAGCATAAGGCACTGGGGGGGGGGGGGGTTAAATTCATTTAACTGGTACCAAATCTTCGCTATATATTTTGATGTCATTGTTTAGCTCGCATGGAGGCTTCCTAACCATTGCAATGTATCATCACAGAGAAACAAAGAAAAGGGCTTACAACTCACAGCAACTCGATGGTAAAGAAAACCTGAAGGTAAGCCATGGTGGGCCCACCCAAACACAAGCATCAGACACCAACCAACTGATTAATGCTTTTCGTCAGGGCTGCCATTGAGTCTGAGGCATGGCCCACCGTCTCGTGTAATGAAAGAGGAAACCATAACTATAAACGTGATTGGGTTTACAACCCGAAATGCAGACTGTCACATGATATCCATGTTATATCAAACTTTTTTTATAACGTTTGATTATCATTTTGAATTAATCACTAAAATCACGTTTTCCAACTTTATAAACTAAATCATCTTAAAATACTATCTCCAATATGCGCTGTTGTGGAAGAGTTTTTAAATCAATGTTGTATTAAATAATCAACTCTGAGTGTCTGTGGTAGAAAATATAAAATGCTTTACGAATTGTATGATATCGATGACCTTGTTTTGACAATTTAGCAGTCAAAATCGGTTTCTGTTGTTGAAGTTACTAACATTAGAACATACCCTCGCAAAGCGAATAAGGTGCGAAAAAGATACACCATAGGAAGGGAACATCTCTTTCTATTGACACACATTGAGTAGAACAGAACTCACGTGGTATGTAGTGTAACATAGTAACCACAGAAGGACCAGTACGAAATTTACTGTCCTGCCAGCTTAAAGTGACTGTGACTTCATGTTTTGTTTACAAAGTTATCAGGGACTTATAATCGATAGATCAATTGTGTATTAATCCTATCCTCAGGATAGGATTAATACACAAGTGACCTATCGATCGGCGTTAGCGCAAGTGAAGTTTACACGTAAGTGTTTTCTTAGGAATTGTAAACAAAGTATTACGTCACTGTCACTCTTGGTTGGCACGACAGTAGTTGCAGCATGTTAAGTAGAAGATAAGAAGCATGTTCTTCAGTTTCACTTGTTAGTATTTGACAAATTTGTACTGGTGCTCGGACAATAAACGAAAAACATTACACCCACTGTATGAATTGTCATTTGAAGCAAACTCTGATAGAAGAACTGAGTTATACTTTGTTTGAGGATCCATCTGTGAATTTGTTTGTTTGACTTGATACTTTGCGTCCCATTCAACAATGTTTTGTCAATTTTTCAGACATCTCAGGATATTTTCCTGGATTGAAACAATATAGAGCAATGAGTCTGAAGTGTCTTGTTTAGGGACACAACACCAGTACGCCGATGAATTCGAACCAGCCACCTATTGTCCACGAGTCTGGCACTGAGACACCATGCTTTAGAATCTGTGAACTAGTATAAAGAATATTTACAATATAAAATAGTTGAGCAAGAACGAGCAATTATGCAAGTTTACACACTTTTGATGTAAGCTTAAACTTATTTTTTCATTTCTTAAAATGTATAATGTCAAGAGTAATTAACGCTTAAAGCGCCAAGAAAAATGCATTTGAAAATGTCGTCTGCTGAAGTCGTCTGCTGCAAATAGTTGCCTAACATTACTGACGGATTTTAGTATAGAACCAAACAGCATGGACCCAGATCAGACTGCTCCATCATGTATAGGAGCAGTCTGAAGTTGGTATACACTAATGCCATAGAGGCCTCTTAAATATTTTAGCAGACGAGAAACGCAGACGACTTTTGTTGTGTTTGGCGCTTTGAGGTTTAAAAAAGAATGTTCAATCACAACCAAAACAATCCCGGTTTGTGTGTTGTTAAAAAACGCCAAAACAAGTGTTAAAAACTGATGCATAAAAATAATCACAACTTTATGTTAAAACAAGATTTACCTTTAAAAAGATATACGACGAAGTGACAGAAGACATAATTGATTTGAGTAAAGTGAGAACTTTTAAAGAAATTGAGAAGGAAAAATGGGGGATGTTTATATTTTGTTACGTCTTCGGTCAGCTGAGCTCAGTAAAGCGTTTGGAAGGAACCTATGCTATTCCAAAATAGCTGTTGTGATGCTTCTAGGGTACATGACTGCTGGAATCTCGCGAACAATCTGAAAATGTGTCGTCTGCTGCAAATAATTGCCTAACATAGCTGACAGGTTTAAGAATAGAAGGTAACAGCATGGGCCCAGATCAGACTGCTCCTACATGTATAGGAGCAGTCTGATATGGGTCCACACTGTTTGTCATAGAGGTTTCTTAAATATTTTAGCAGATGAGTAAAACGCAGACGACTTTTGTTGTGATTGGCGCTTTAAGGATTAAAAAAGAATTTTCAATGTCAACTGAAACAATCACGGTGTGTGTGTGTGTGTGTGTGTGTGTGTGTGTGTGTGTTGTTAAAAAACGTCAAAACAAATGTTAAATACTGATGCATAAAATAATCACAACTTAATGTTAAAATAAGAAGTATCTTTAAAAAACATATGACGAAGTGATAGAAGACATATTTGATATGAGTATCGTGAGAATTTTTAAAGAAATTGAGAAGAAAAAAATGGGGGATGTTTATATTTTGTTATGTCTTCGGTCAGCTGAGCTCAGTAAAGTGTTGAGCTAAAGGAACCTATGCTATTCCAAAATAGCTGTTGTGATGCTTCTAGGGTATAGGATTGCTGGAATCTCGCGAAAACTCGAGTCAGAACGAAAACAAATATGTTTTACGTACGAATGATGCATATTTAAATAGCTAGTGTCATACATGAATTTAAATAGCAAGTGTCATCCATACCTGGTGCAAAAAATCTAACACAATAGTAGAATTTAGTTTACTGTAACCTAAAAATATCAGTTTAGTTGACCATAACCTTCTAATATTGGCAATTCTTTACTACTGAAGAGGTATTGTGCCATACATTATTTTTTTTAAACCATCGACGCAGATATTTCTCTACATTTCAGGCGTTTTAACAATCATCCTTTCAGCGTCATAATGAAAATCATATTTGAAACTAATGACACAATGCAAAAAACAGCAACAAAAAAACAAACCAAAACAACAACAACAAAAAAAAAACATAGCATACTACTAAATCTCTGCGATAGATAAATAACCATTTCATGGCATGTACTTTCTTGTATACCGAGATCAGTCAATTTTTTACCAACAATGAAATTATGAGACTTCGTCTAAAAAAGTGTGAGCCGTGACATGAGATTTCCAACGAAGTGGTATGTACTACCAGCAAAGGCTCAGACCAGCCTGCGCATACGTGCAGACTGATCAGAGCCTTTGCTGGTCGCTTAAATAGTCTATGAGAGTTAAGCTACCCACCGAACATCATTTGGAGTTTCTAAGCTTAAAAGGAGGCTGCAAAGGATCGTCTGAGTCTACACTCGTCAAAATGCTACCTTGTCGGAAATCACGTGTCACGGCTCATGTTTATCTGGACCTTTGATTTTATTTTCAGATTTTCTTTGATTACTTCTTTTGGTGTTAAACTGAATGACGACTTTCATGAATGCTACATATGTGGCATTGACGTCATGTTAAATGGCACGATTGTGATCGCGGATTATAACAACAGGAAGATAAAACTATTTGATGGCGACAGTATGGACCACTTGTCATCTGTGCGCATGCGCGGTCAACCAAGTGATATGGTTGTTTCAGCCAGCATAGACAACGAGGCCATTGTGAGTTTATGGCACGAAAATCAGATTGCTTTTCTTGAACTAAAAGATGTTTACCAACCATACACCAAAGAAATACTTCAGCTAGAATATCCTGTCATTGCTGCTATCGAATATGGGGATAAAATTATTGCTATCTCCCATGATATACCTTCGGTAAAACTAATAGACAGAACTGGTCGACTCTTCTGGTCCACAAGCTTAGCCCAATCACCACGAACATCCACATTACCAGGGCAAATCATATCCTACACCGAAAGGGGACAGACAGTGTGTGTTATTTCAGATGAGCGTTTAGGGACATTAACGAAGCTGGACGTCAAAAGTGGAAATATTCTAAAGACTTATAAATGTTTTAGAGATGTTCCAGCTGGGATGTGTGCCGACGGTAAGGGTACAATATATGTTTGCTACGATGGAAGCTTCGATTTAACCGCACTATCAACAGATTTTGCCAGAGAGAGTGTACTGTTATCGCAGAAAGATGGAGTAAAGGTCAATCCCAGTATAGTGAGATATAACAGCATAAATGGAGCGCTTCTAATAGGATATGATGGAAGTAGCAATAGTAGAAATTATATAAATTGTTTTAAATGTGGATAGAGACGTACCCAATCTCTGATTTGTTGGTAACAGCTCAGTTATCAGTAGTGTATTATGTTGAGCCATCTTCTCAAAGAGAGAGAGAGAGAGAGAGAGAGAGAGAGAGAGTTTGAAAAACAGGAAAGATGGAGAATAGCAAGTCTCCCAATACCACATATGCTGCAAGTTAAACAGACTGTCTCTCTACTTATAATAGTCCAGATTAAATAGAAACCCAAATGCTGAAAATACTCCAAAAATATGGGCCGCGACATGAGATTTCCAACAATGTGGTATGTGCAACCAGCAAATCTTCAGATCAGCCTGCACAAACGCGCAGTCTGATCAGAGCCTTTGCTAGTCGCTTGAATATTCTATGACTAATAAGCTACTGACCGTACATCATTTGGAGATTGTAAGCTTAAAGCTGCATAGTCTGAAACTATTAACATTTTTCGATTTTTTTTCCTTTTTAAATCATTTATAAAAATAATATTAAGTTATATTTTCAAAATAAATATGGCCAGTATAGCTGAAAACTGCAAGGAAAAGTGAATGATCTTATTAAAAGGTGCTTTTTCTCTTATTGGTAATTATTTACGTCCCTCCAATAATTCTAACGTACGCGGCCCTAAAGTCGTCATAGCCCTAAGGTCGTCAGTTTTCTTTTGGCCTCGCTCTTTTCCCTCAACATCATCGAAACTTCTTAGAGGGGGCATCATTTGAAGGGAAATTATCTGCCCTGTGTATTGATATATAAAGTACAGTCGCCGTATAAAAGGTGTCCGAGTGGTAGGCATTGAAATGGGGGTACCCAATTGCATGCAAAATTTGGAGTCTGTCGAGAGTTGAAGCCGATATTGATATCCATCCGGCGAAACAAAATTACTATACTGTACATCTGTCCCACATAAACACATGCGTTTTTTACATGTACAGAAGATATCGAATTAGCAATAATTACGTCCTTTTGACAGTTATGACGACCTCTAACAGAAATAATAGGTTGAAAAGTGAGATGACGACTTTAGGTCCGGCCTGCCGACTTTTGGGCTTCAAGAAAATGAGTGACTTTTTCTGCCTGTTTACTCACTTCGTCTCTGCTCAAACAATGATTTTTAACTCGTTTTATGCAACAGTCATTTGTAGCTCCTACCCCTTAGGGGCCATGGACACCGGGGAGATAGTGGGGCTTAAGTGCCAGGGTTTAACCTCTGATGCTTTATGGCAGTGCCGTAGATGTGTCAGGCTTTTCATTTTCCGCTATAATAGCCTGTACGGTCTGGTCAGCTCTTGTTTTCGTTGTCTAGATAGTATATTAAATGCTCATAATTGTCAATTCCTAAGTTCCAAGTCTCTGTAGCTGAGCATGCCAGTTTGAATCAGTATAGGTTGCAAACCCCAAAGACATGGTTACTTATAAAGTGGCTCATGTAGGGCAACCACATTCAATAAGCCTACGGGACTATTAACGCCTGAATTAAGACATTAAATTTTCTACATGTACCCGACCAACACTGTCTCCCAGATATTCCATTTAAGCATACGCTGACCTATATATAAAAGTACGTTCATGTGTGTTTTTGGATCCCCCCCCCCCAGTATACATCCAAACCTCCACCACCATTTAGAGCTTCATTACACATCAAGGACTACCAATTTCGATACTCAGGGCAACAAAATATCATAACGATCAGTAGCATACCCACTAAGACCTTTAATATGTCTTGTAAGCCCACCAATACCGCCACTCGTACCTTCAATGCGTTCCCAGGACCACCAACATGGCACTTAGAACTCCAAAAGTCCCTTCGACCACCTACACCGTCACTCAATTAAACAACACGCCTACGACCGCGAGCATTGCCACTCATACCTTCAGTTCGTCCATAGGACCACCAACACCACCAATGAGACCTTCAATACGTTCCTGGGACCATCAACACCGACCTCCAGACCACCAGTGTATCCCAAAGACGACCTCCACCACCACTTAGACATATACTACACACCTACAACTACCAACGCTATCACTCAAGCCTAGAACGCCTATACACCATAGCACCAGCGCTCAGACCACCAGGACGTCTCTGGGACCAAACACACACCCAGTTCGATAAATAAGCGCCACCACTCAGACGTATACTGCGCTTATAGGACCACAAAAACACCACACATCGTCGACGACCTTAGGGCCTAGTCACTGACGACTTTAGGTCTTGGTGGTCCTAAAGTCGTCAGACAGACCCCTCTTGACAAAATCGGTCTTTTAACGTTATTTTCGGGTGGTTCCAAGCCATTTTCTTTAGTTTATCAACTAGCTGAATGGTTAAGCTACCATCTGCTAAAGTCTATTCTTAGCCAGCGAGTGTCTCTTATCCGGGGCAATCGCTTAAATGCGTCAGAGTGACGACTTTAGGGCCGCGTACGTTAGACAGTTGATTTTTAAGATAAATGCTGTCGTTTTGATAGTGTTATTTTGTAAAAATTTACGAAAATGGTGAAATGTTTACCTGAATTTGAGTATTTTTACTGTATTCTTGAAAAATAGAAACTTTATTTTAAAAATTAAAAGATCAAAAGTTACAGACTATGCAGCTCTAAGAGAAGGCTACATAGGCTCGTCTGAGTATACACTTGTCAAAATGCCACATTATTGGAAATCACATGGATCTATATATCCCTTTTGAAAACATTGCAGTTCTAGCAGTCCTTAATTAACATCGAGAGTTATATAAATAGATGATCTTACATTAATTGAATTTATTCAACGAGATGGGTATCTATTTTCTTATTTTCATATGACATTAAGATTACTTTGAAATCTCATTTCTGTCGTAAAACGTTATAATTTTTGTCATTATGTACGCAACCTTGTTATGGATGTCATAATTTTTCCGAAAATCTGTAAACCACTAGTGGTTTATCGATTCTATTTCATGGCGTTATTTCACTCCCAGACGCGACGCCATATGAAAAATAGAGGAAACAGTGATCGTTTCATATGGAATTTATTAAACGAGCCTTTGGCGAGTTTAATATATTTAATTTGAAATGATCACGAGTGTAAGATTCTGTTTATTATAAAAATATGACATTTTGTTTATTTCCATGAAAGTTTGCATTGTTGTAATGGACGTCGTCTTGACGTTACTTGTTACCGCCGAAAGTGTTATGTAACGTGTTGTCATAATAAAAGAATCTAGCGTGTGAGGGTAGGATAGAAAAATCCGTCCCTACTAGGATCGCCGTTTAGCATCATGAGGCTTGCCGAGTGATGACAAATGGTGATCCCGAGGCACGGATTTTTCTATCCTACCCTAACACGAATAATTTATTCTTTCTCTTGCTCTCCACTGTTTCTATTTATTTATTTCAAAATAAGCATACAGAAGTCCCTGAATTCGCTAAGATGCAATTTCACAGGATGACGTTACTTGACGTCCTGGGTAAGATAGCATTGGTAAGATAAGATTTTCTATTCCAGGGTAAAATCTCAGATATCCTTATCCGATGTGTAAGAACATTATTTATGACATGGCGTTATCCACTGAAAACAGTAACACATGAGTAACGTCATATGATAAACTGTATTTTCTCTTATTCTAACAGAAGCACACTGTTTGAGTTCCATAACAATGCTAATGAGCCGGGGCATGTGATTTCCAACAATGTGGTATTTTGACAAGTGTAGACTCAGACGAGCATCTGCAGCCTCCTTTTAAGCTTAGAAACTCCAAATGGTGTTCAGTCAGTAGCTTAACAATCATATAACACTCAAGTGACTAGCAAAGGCTCTGATCAGACTGCGCGTATGCGCAGGCTGATCTGAGGCTTTGCTGGTCGCACATAGCACTTTGTTGGAAATCTCTTGCACTGGCTCAAATTGTTTGTTTTTAATGACACTTTTAATGAACACTGAAAGCATCTGTTCTGTGCTGTTCCTAAATGATAATCTGCGTGAGAAAAAACTGAATTTGTTGTAATAGAACAACAAGCTACAGAGCAGCTTGCGCAGTCTTATCATCGTTTTGTTAATCGTACTTTAGAAAGTATGAAAACTAAACTTGCCCCATGCAAAATTCCAAGCTTCTAGCTAATCTCCGTAGCTGAGTTGGCTGGTTTGATCATAACATGTCAGAAACTCCGAAGACATGTTTTTTTTGGATGATGCCGTAAAATATGAACCAGTACTTAAACCAACTAAGCATCGCATCCTTTTTGTGGGACATATGCAAACAGCGCAGATCCAGATCAGACGCCGCAGAACGAGGCGTCGAATTGGGGTCTCCACTATTTGCTTACAGAATATACTGTTAAAATTTGAATAAGACAACCCTTAAAATGAAAATGGACTGGTCCAATTGAAAAAAGTGGGAATTTCCATGTGACTTAAATTGGATTACAAAACCAACCAACTGATAAACGCACCCAGCGCAGTCTGTGATAAACCTGGGCATCAATCCAGTCAGATCAGAACTTATGCTTTGAAAAATGCAATAATAAAAAGAAGTAGTCATGGTTTGTTTTGGGGACAGCGAAGACTGTGCTCAGACTGGGCAGAAGAACCGGTTGATTTGAGTTTTTGCTTGGTGCACAGGCCCCGAGGTTATTAACGTTTTTTTCATGCTCAACTCAGCTGAGCACGAAATTTCAACTGCTCTTAAAACTAAACTACCTACATATGAAGAAGTTTCTTGCTTTAAGTCTCTCAGAAGTTTTGTTTATCATGCTAATAAATGTAAAAATGCCAACAATTGTTGGCATTTTAACATTTATGAGTAGGGTCAATTTCGTGCTCAGCTGAGTTAAGCATAGAAAAAAGTTTTATAACCTTGGGGGCTGGTCATATTAAAAGCAATTGCTTTCAGCTGGAAAATATTATTAGCTAATAAATGTTATTACGTTGCTTTTACAGTGTGTGTGATAGGGGTGGGTGTCAAGATGGTGGAAGTGAGCATAAGTAACAATAAAATCAGTTGAGAAATTAAAATTTATTTTCTTTCGCAACAGATATGTACACGATTTCTCAATAAAATATCCTGTATCTTGGAACCTCTTGCTGTACTTTCACACAGAATGGGTCCTTTAAGGTGGCAGAATAGTAAACTCTCATCAGCTTGAAGCTTATGGGGCTAGAGTGTTTTCTTCCAATTATCAGTTATGTGCAGTCCCTTTATAAAACATCTCTATAATACGGATTTGGATAAAACATTGTCATGTTGTGTCTCCCAATTTATTTTACTATGGAATGTTACAAAGGAGTTGTCATTTTCCTATAAGTCTGTAAAATTGTCCCTTTATAATACAAATCACTTATAATATGGGCTGTGACGTGAAAACCCTGTCTTCTGTGGTTTGCGAACAACAAAGGCGCAGACCAGCCTGCGCATCCGCGCAGTCTGATCAGCGCCTTTGTTATTCGCTATCTGGAGAGCATAGTAGACGAGCTTGCTTCATACAAATTTCATTGTTCTAGCTAGTCTCTGTAGCTGAGGAGATTGGTTTGAAACTAGCTTTGTCGGCACCCGGAAGACAAGTTTTCTCGCGACGAGGCCCATATGGTACGTATGGATCCCAAGCATAGCGTTATAATGTGACTGCATTGAATTTAGAAAGGAAGTGGTCTGTCAAGTATATGTCAGAATATTTAAATAGTTTCCTTATTTTTGTTTTCTATCAAAATACTTCTAAGAATCGCCTCACTTACCATAGGTCCAAATAAGGAATGTAATCATTTTCTTACCCATCAATTTAAACATGTGTTTTGGTGCTCAAAAGAACTCTCTCATTGAGACAGTTCTTTTGCTTACCCACAACATATGTTTTGGTTGAAAAATAAGGAAAATATTTTCAATTATGCACTATTATCTAAGGGCCTGCTAACACGTCTTTTGCGCATGCATGGAGTATATTATGAATGAATTTCATAATATGTCAAAAGATATGGCCCCAAAGTTACACATAGGGCCAGTTAAGCGATTTTCTTAGCGTAAAAGTGTGATTATTTTCTTACCCATCAATTTAAACATATTGAGACGGTTCTTTTGAGTACCCACAACATATGTTTTGGTTGAGAAATAAGAAAAAAAATCAGGTACGCACTCTTATCTGGAGGCCCGTTTCATACTCACAAACCATAAAGACTGATTTTCTTGTAAAATGGTTCTTTTTTATTAGATTGTGCATTTAAAAATCTTCACAGATCGACCTAGACCCTCGCATTTTACACATTATGCATAGCAGGAACTTTTTCACTAGGAATGTCTCAGTGATTAACCCATTCATGCCCAATAGAATATACCATTTATTACGTTTCTATTATGTTTAATTGGTCTATTTTATGGGCTCGTTGTGAGAAAACATGATTTTGTTCCATGTAAACAACAAAAGCACAGACCAGCCTGCACATCTTCACAGTCTGATCAGCACACATGTTGTTCGCTCACTGGAAAGTAGTATAGCAAATCTTTCCACGTGCAAAAAACTAGTCTCTATAGCCTAGCAGGCTGGTTTTACCGTGGAATGTTGCTAACCCCAAAGACAGGTTTTCTCGCGCCAAGGCCCACTTATATAACAATGGATTGATGATTAAAATTTTAAATCCATTTCAACTACTGAACATGTGTTTTGCAGTCTTGTAAGATGCTGCCTTTTACTGCTTACATCTGGTTCTGCACTGTTTTTCTTCAGTGAGGATGGTAACTTTGAGAAAATGACTAAGGTCCTAGATTTTCTTTAAATCCAAAATACTCAATTTTATTCTTCAAATGCATTTTTTATATTCCTTTAACTGGGAGTGATATTGCACCATGTATTAAAATCGACAAACCACTTGTGATTTACACATATAGTAACGTTACGTTATGAGATCCATAGCAACGTTCCACACATAATGACAAAATCTTAACGTTTCCATGTCCTATGATAAATAGAATCTAACATTCGTGCTAATGTATTATTTATTTTATTAAACTCATTGCAAGAGAGATAAAATGCTCAACAAGTTTCACATTTGATCTCTTTTCCCTAACTCGTTTAGTAAATATAATAATAGATGAGCACTTGTGTAATATCCTCTATGTCTTGCATGCTTTCCTTCAAAATTCTATCCTGGATGTATCAAGAAAATCTCTATGATAAGAATCAAATAATCGCTCCCTAAGTATAGGATGTTAGGCACCAATGTATTAAACAATTAACCCTCTGTATTCTGGAAACCCCTCAACTACTACTTTGACAAACTATGAAGAACCAGATGAAATGCAGCATAATGCTGCCTTTCATCAGGCTCCGCACTGTTTGCTAAGATAAAAACAACCTTCAGGGACAGAAATACATCATAATTTAGACAATTCTATATGTTATCCCTGAAAGTACACAATGGGCAGTCCCATACTTATTGTATTAACATTAATGGGAAAATCCATCAGAATACGAAGGGTTAAACAAGGTTCCTATCAAGATTCTATAGCTGTGTAAAACCTATCGTCATCTTCATCTATTGAATTACACTTTGAGTCATGCCACTGCCGACTGGGTTCCGGTTGTGCTGGTTTCCGACGCCCAGGAATTTCCCGTTTCACAGTTTCTGGTGAATGACAAACACTTTCCTGCGCATTCATTGACGCACTGCCGTTTTCAGAAAGTTTCTTTTGAACCCTGGGTGATTTCTTAGTGACAGGTTGTTGCCTTATCAAAGTGCTTTTTGTTGGTTTTATTTTATCATCAGGAATGTCAAGAGACTTTTCTTCTATTATAGAGGCGTTATCTATTGATTTGTCTATTGATTTGTCTATATTCTTACGTGCCTCCGTCGGTTTGTAATGGCCGCTGCGAATACGTGATACGAATCGTGACAAACGATTCCGATTCTTTTGAGATACCCTTCTTAACCTTGGAATGTCTTCAATTGTGCATGGACACTTAGCCGGATTTTTCCGTTTCTTTTCGGTAATTTCCGCTATAACGTTTTTGATTTCATTGATATTAGAGAGAGTATTAAACTCTGTCAGTTTTGAAAGACGCTCAAATGCAAGATGTGGATATTTGAAGTTGAATGTGGAATAAGGTGTAGCTGGATCATCAAATATATCAAAGTTGGCAAAATCTTTTTCCTCTTGCGTACGTCGACGATTACCTGAGGTAAAAGTAGAAAATCAATATTTACTTTTAAAATTTGAACATATTACATAACATTTTATGCAAACATCCTTGCATAGGTCGAGATAAACATTAGCGGTGACATGTGATTTCAAACAATGTGACATTTTGACATGTGTAGACACAGATGAGCCTGTGCAGCCTCCTTTTAAGCTTAGAAACTCCAAGTTGTGTTCAGTCAGTAGCTTAACAGTCATATGAGCCACGACATGATATTTCCAACAATGTGGTTTGTGCGACTAGCAAAGACTTAGATCAGCCTGCGCAAAGGCGCAGTCTGGTCAGAGCCTTTGCTGGTCACTCGAATATCCTATTAGTGTTAAGCTACTGACTGAACATGATTTGGAGTTTCTAAGCTTAAAAGGAGGCTGCACAGGCTCGCCTGAGTCTGTTAATGTCAAAACACCACATTGTTGGAAATCACATGTCATGCCTCAATTATAATATTCAAACAACTAGCAAAGGCTCTGATCAGACTGTGCATATGCGCAGGCTGGTATGAGCCTTTGCTGGTCGCACTTACCCTATTGCTGGAAATCTCATGTGGCGGCTCACATATATTTTGTATATTTTTTTACCTATAAGTTTTAGCATTTGTTTTGTGTGCCCAAAAGCACCGCCTTATTGAGGCGACAACAACATATGTTTTTGAGAAATAAGAAAATTAATTTTTGATTACGTACTCATATCTAAGAGACATGCATTGATGTATCTCATCTTCCATCAGAAATAACAGGTGAATATGCCATATGAGTTTGGTTACGAGTTTGATACTTATATAAAGCTACGTTTTTGGCCATAGTTGTGTTGTGTCTAACGCTGGATGTAAATTATTAAATACAGAACCAAATTTCTGAGATCCCTTTAGCCTAGAAATTGAATTCCACAGTCTACAAGAGTGAATGGTAATTGAAAACTTTAAGTAGTCTCTATAACAGTATTTTTAAATAGTTAGTTTTTGACAGATCATGATACTTGGAACAATCTTGACAGAAAGTCAACCAAGGACCATATATACCAAATTATTTTCAAATAAGGCATGTTGTTTTGACAATAAGAGTTTTGGAGTTTCATCTAACAATCAAAAAATCTCACCTTGAGCCTATGGCCCAGATTAGCTAAAACTGATGCATGAATTTGATCTAGAGAAACATTCATTTATACCCCATGCATAATCTTCATTACATCAGTTTTCCACTGGACTTTTAGAAGAGGACATGTGCGGATCCAGAGGGGGTGGACAGGAGGTCTGGACCCCTTGTCAAATCACACCATCACCAGGTGACATTATTGTCCCACAAGCGAAACGCCGCTGGTGGGCCCCTGATGGCCCACTTAGAATATTGGTATGGACCCCTCTCCCCTCTGTAAAATATGACTTAAGCAAAAAAAAAAAAAAAATTTTGGACCCCCCCTGACAAACTTTCTGGACCAGAGACTGAGGGAACCAAAATCACAAAACAATACAAAGCCTAAATGGGGCTCGACGCGAGAAAACCTATCTTCGGGGGTTTGTGAACAACAAAGACACACACCAGACTGCACTTCTGCGCAGTCCGATCAGCGCCTTTGTTATTCGCTTATTATCATATCAAAACTTGCTCTAAGCAAAATTTCACTATTTTTGCAAGTCTCTGTAGCTGAGGAGACTGGTTTGAGTCTGGCTTTGTTGGAAACCCCGAAGACAGGTTTTGTCGCGTCAAGGCCCAATAAGCCCACTGGTTCATGAAAGAACATACTTCCAGATAAATAAAAATGTAGAAAATGAAATTGTGTATTTTTACTTATCCATCACTCTTAACATTTTATTTGAGTACACATAACTTATGTTTTGGTTAATAGACATAAACTTAATGCTGTTTCAGGCTTAAAATTGGTTCTCTCTCGTGCCTCTAGGTGCCTCTAGATAAGAGTGGTAAATGAAAATTACCCACGCTTATTTAGAGGCATCTAGAGGCACGAGAGAGAAGCAATTTTAAGCCTGAAACAGCAGTAAAACCGAGTCTGCTGTTTTCTAATATTGTAGGTTCCTCTTTTTCTGAAGGATCCGTTTTTCAAGATTTTAATGTATTTAGAAGAGCCCATTTACCTTGATAATCTATGCATGAGAATACAAAGATTTAAAATTATGTTTATCATTTATCATCCCCATCATATGAAAAAATTCATGATCTGTCTTGAGGTTCAATATGGCCAAATTATACTTGCCCTATGGTGATAAACAAGGAAACAGAAAGATATCAATGCACACTGACTTGCATGATAGTAAGTCTGACTTGTATACCCTGCTCTTAAATAACTTGCTATGGTTTAAACAAAATATGACTAATTGCATTTACTTTCAGAGTTAAATACATGTCTTTATCTTATTCTCCATCAATATTCAATTAGTGGTCATATCAACCTATATAAGCTTATCATCTGTTTTATGGGACATAGGCAAATAGTGTGGACCCAGATCAGACTGCATAATGTGGTGTCTGATCAGGATTTTCACTGGTTGCTTACAGAATGTTCTGTTATAGTTTGGAAAGATAAAAAAAACACTCAAAACCCCTAAAATTAGAAATAGGCTTGTCAAACTGATAAGAGTAGGAATGTCCATTCAGCTGAGTTTGGTTAATTATTTGAATTTGTGTCAGAAAAAAAATGTTAGTTTTTAATGTGATAACGACACTAAAAGTATCTCATTACATTAATAACGTAAGTTATGAGTTGTCTATATGAGTATATGATGCCATTGGGCTTACTGCAAGCCTCCAGATAAGAGTGCATAACTGAAAATTATTTTTCTAATTTCTCAACTAAACATATGTTGTGGGTTGGTTCTTTTGAGCATCCAAAACACATGCAGGGTCACGTGACTAAAATGGCGTAAGCCTCGTTAAAACTCGGTCCGCTTTTTGCGCTTTAACATTTGAAACTGGATAAAGCGCCATTTCATTTGTGCAATTGAATATGGTTAGGAGAAGAACTAGATAAGCTTTTAGCTTCAGTTCTAATCATTTTTGTATTGTGTTAATATTTATGTATGTATGTCATGAATTGAAATAAAATATGTTTAAACAAAAAAACATAAAAACGCATGTTTGAACTGATGGATAAGAAAATAATCGCAATTATACGCAAATTATATTTGCTTAGCTGGCTTAGGTAATTTCTAATCTACTAGGCCAAAACCCACATAAATTCTTATTATCATATGACGTCGTATCTGGGAGTGAAATAACGCCATGCAATAAAATCTGTAAACCACTAGTGGTTTATCGATTTTCGGGAGACGTTATGACGTCCATTACAACGTTGGACATATGACGTCCATAACAACGTTGATGACAAAATTATAACGTTTTTACGCCAGAAATAAGATTTAAAAGTAATCTTAATGTCATATGATAAATAGAATCTAACATTCATGCTCCTGTATTATTGAATTTATTAAACTCGTTGCGAAAAAGAGATAAAATGCTCGGCAAGCCTCGCATTTTATCTCTTTTCCTCAACTCGTTTAATAAATTCAATAAAACATGAGCACTCATGTAAGATCCTCTATTTACTTACCAGGTGAGACATATTTTCTGAAGTCAATATTGACGAGACAGAAATGTAGGACTATAGGACAGTAGGGGTCTGTTGGGTGTCTGAATATATACAATTCTTTGAGACCCTCCCTGTCAAAGACACTGGTATCAATAGGTGGAAATGAGACCTTGTATTTCTTTGCCCACTGCTCTGCTAATAGTAATTCCTGAAATAGTTAAAACGAATATAAATAACTGTGCTACAACCCTGAATACATCATTTTAGCGTTTTATGCCATTATTGACCATTTTTCTGATATTCCAATGGTTTACATAAACTATATCGCAATACACAAATTGCATATGCACTGCAGAGCAATAGAAAAGTTATTGTATGGTTCGTTCGTCTGTACAGTTATTACTCCATGGCTAAGGCTAGTTGATTATGTTCCAGTGCCAATGGCGTAGACAGAACGTTGAAAAAGTTACGCATATCAAAGGGAGACTACTGGATCCAACAGTGATTCTCTTCAAATGCGTCCGTTTGCATAATGGGAACTTCTCTTAATGGAAAGAATTAGCTCCCAGAGGGAGCAAATTCTTTCCTTTAAGAGCAGTTCCTTATAACATGTAAAATCACGCTTACCACATTAGGTGTCCTCCCTTGAATGTTACTATTCTTACTACGCACGTGTGTAACTGCGTAAAGAGAGCTACGCCATTGTGTACAGGCAACCAAACTATACAATAATTTCCACATATAGTATCCCAATATTTGACTAAGCTGTAAATAACATTAAATTGAGTTATTTGTTTTAATGCATGGAAAACAACAACATAACATCACCTTCACATACCTTAAAAAACAACAGTTTTGAGCTCTGGATCATCAAATATTAAAATTTTGTAGCACGCAGAAGATAAATCACATTGTCACAATGGGGTGCAGTCGCTCAGTGGTAAAGTGCTTGACTTGAGCTTGAGGGATTGCAGATCCAAGCCTCGCCAAGGACAGTGCATTGTGTCCTTGAGCAAGACACCTATCATCTGCTTAGTACTGGTTTAACCCAGGTAGACCTCTACCTACATGACTGAAACATTGTTGTCTGTGACGTAAGAATAAAATCAAACAAACGACCAAAAATATTGTCATCAAATATGAGAAGGACCTCAGTGATATCGTCTCCTGTCCAGTCTAAGGCTGTGATACTGTTGTTTTTGTTTCATTATGTTGTTGTTCCTATTGTGTGTATGGGTTTACCTCATATCAGGATGAAAGTGATGATGCTCCCCTTGATGGATGAAAGCAACACACCCAATTTTGAACCAAAAGAAAAGTGTAAAGTCCTGCAAGAGGTTTTCTTTGATGGAAAACATATTGAAAAAGAAAACTTTGATGATGTGTTCAAAGAAGAGATTGAACAGGAATATGAAGGGCTAAAGACAAAGGACAATTTAGCAGATGAAGAAAAGGATAGTTTCCTGAACAGACCACTCGGTATTAGAGAGACAGAAGCAGCAATACAGAGTATATAAGCAAACAAGTCACCAGGACCAGATGAAATATATACAAATTTGTTGAAGGAAGGAGGGAATGAATTGGTAAAAGCCATTCATAATTTAATTTATAAGTCATGGCAAAACGGTAGTGTTCAGGCAGACTTGAAAATAGCTGCAGTGAAATTTTTAAAGAAGCCCGGGAAGAAAATTGTCACCAAGCATCTTCATATCGACCTATTAGCCTGGCTAGTAGTATGGGAAAATGCCAAGAAGGATTATTGTCACCACACTGATGCCTTTGCTGAACATAATAAATGTTTGATGAGGAACAAGAGGGATTCAGGAAGTACAGAGGTACAACCCTAGCTTTGTTACATCTTACTCAAGACATGATATTTTCAAGGGATTTAATAAAAACAAACATACACTGCTATCTTCATAGACATGGAAAAGGCTTATGATACGGTATGGCGTGAGGGTCTAATGGTTAAACTGGCCAGAATGGGCATAAATGGAAACATGTGGAAATAGTTGAACAGTTTAATGAAGGGTAGGAAAGCAAAATGTACACTGAGGAAGTTTGACGGAGAAATGTTTCAGACATTAATGGGCCTACAACAGGGGTCGGTGCTGTCACCAGTTCTATTTAATCTATTTATTGCAGATATGTTGAAGAGTGTTCTAGCAAACAAACTGAAATTTGCAGACGATGGGACGATTTGGAAAACAGGGAAAGATAAAAGAGAAATTGCAGCAGAATTGGAACTTGACTAGAATAAAATAAAACAATGGAAACATAAATGGAGGATAAAAATAAATGTAAGTAAAACAGAGTACTGTATTTTTTCAAGAATACTACATGTGGATTCCATGGAAGACATTGAAATTTAAATAGGAGGGCAGAAAATAAAACAAAATCAAAATCCAAAACTCCTAGTAGTGATTCTAGATAGGAAGTTAAATTTTCAGGAGCATATCAAGTATGTTGAAGCAAAAGCACAAATGGCAGTGGCATCACTTAACAAAGTTGCAAAAACAGAGCACATTGGAGTAAAATGTTTTTTGACACTCTATCAAAGTTTAGTGACACCAAGATTAGAATATGCAGCAGCTGTTTGGCAGACCAGAAGCTGTGAATCCCTTGAAAAGGTCCAGAGACAGGGGCTGGCACTGTGTTTGGGGTTGCCCAAGACTTCAGGAGTAGAAGCTTTGGAGGTTGAAGCAGGGATCCTACCAATGAGTCTGAGAAGAGAACTAGCGATTCGAGAGGTGGGCAAAATAATGGCGAAAGACAACACCTAGAAGATTAAATCTACTTTTGAGGACTGGAGAGAAAATGCAGGGAGAGAAAAGTTCATATCACCGTTCGGGAAGATGTTCATGCAAATGAATGATATGCAATCAAACACAGGGGTGACATTCCACAGTCTGGAGCCAGAGCCTTCCTTTAAAGAATGCATGCAACCAACAATTTAGAGGCGAGACTACTGGAATAATTTGGGATCATCAAAGAGTAGAACTGCGGCACAGGAACAAACAGCAAAGGAATTGATTGAGCAAAAAGTGGAAGACAGCCCACAGGGTATTTGCCTTCACTGACGGATCCTGTAGGGGAAGCCCCAGACCTTGTGGAGCAGGTGCTGGTGTATTCTTCCCAGGTCAGGATGAGCATGTAAGCCTTAAGCAACCAGTATCTAAACTAGCTTCAATATTACTTGAAGTGTTAGTCGCCATATTCATATAACCTGGCTTTTTTAAAACAAGAACTAGAAAAGTGAGACTTCTGCAGGGTAAAAATATTATCAGATAGTCTATCTGCTGTAGGAATATTGACCCTACGATGGGAAGCTCGGACATACAAACAGACAATACAGAATATAAAGGAACTGATAGAGCACTTCAAGGCAGAGGACATAGATATTCAAATCGACTGGACGCCTGGGCATGCCAACATACATGGAATGAAACTGCTGATATACTGACGAAAGAAGCAACAGAAGGGGCAGAAAATATAGAAGAGACAGAAGATATATTATCATTGAAAGATATTCGAAGTGGAGCACGAGAATCATGTATGACAAAATGGCAAAGGCAGTGGGAAGTAACAGAAAAGGGAAGACATTTGTTTAAATTTAGACCCAAAGTTGACACAAAAGATAAATTCACAGGGCAATCTAAATTTCCCAGCATTATAAGACAACTTCGTACTGGTTATTCCAAACTAAATGAATATAGGCACTAATTGGACCCAGAAAAATCACCATACTGTTCATGTGGTAAACCAAAATCTGTAGCCCATTATCTTGAGGAGTGTGAAAATTACTTCGAACTCAGAGAAAGATGTAGGGTTGAAATGCTTCAAATTCACAAAAGAGACATTCTTAAATGTAAAAACTGAGAAGGACACAGAAGAAAATTTGGATTAAAATGAAATTTTGAAAATTATCAGTGACTACATAGAAGGCACAGAAAGATTCACAGATAAATCAAACTCCAACTAAGTCAAACAAAATGCGCACCACTAAATGTAACAAACGTACTTGTGTGACCATACCTACGATGAACTTGTGAAGATAAACCAAACCAGAGTGACATAACAGCCTTAGGGCTGAGAAACTACTACTTCTTCTACTACTACTACTACTACTACTACTACTACTACTACTACTACTACTACTACTACTATCGTTTGGTCCTTGTTGTGTGCTGTAGTTCTTTAAGTCTTTTTAAGTTTGAAATCGTTTTGCTAAAGGAGAGTGTTATTTGCTTAACTTTGATTGTGATCTAGCTGTTGTGTTAGTGTCCATGTTGTGTTTCTTTTCTGTTGGTCCATGGTCTGTGATTGTGGATATTCCTGGTCAGATTCACTTGTTTTGCATCATGATATATATATTCTAAAATTTTGATTTATCTTATCTTTGATAGTGCTGAGACCAAATCTGGCTATGCATGTTTATTTCAATGAAACAGTAAAATATAAAGACCAAGATTTCTTATGCAGAAGCCTGAATAAGAAGGGTATGAGGCACCAATTTTTTCTTATTTTTCGGACGATATGCATTTTTGAAACACATTTGATTTATCTCCCAATGAAATTTCAATGTTTATCCACAACGCCTACTAAATGAAAAACGAGGAGAGCCATTTCAAAAATAATATTAAATATCAACAAGACAAATTCTTTATAGTTTTATTATATTTGGGAATCAAGCATTCTGTATATAACAGAGGTGATAGAACATTCTAATACACTTGCAAATGTAACGCGACATCTGATTGGATAACGTGATCAATTTGTTAAAGTATATCTTATGATATATGATGCCATTATGTAACATCGCTTTTCTTTGGCAGTGTCATAGAATGGAGATAACACTATTCAAAGTTTTCATTTAGGGACGTATATTCACTGATGTATCATCCTAAAACTTAATTTCTGACCGTATATCCAACGATATACCTGCGCAATGATAATTTTGAATACAGTTTTACCCTAATTCTTTTCTAATGTTGAAATATTAGCACACGTTTACCTAAAATGAAATGAAACTGGATCCTCTGGATATAAAATAAACTTAGAGTGCTTGATTGATATGTTGCAAACCTTGATGTCTTGAAGTTTAAGCTACAACACATGGTCACAGTTAGGAGAGGCAAATATTACAACACAATCAATGGTGTGAAATCCTATTTTCATAAGCAAACACATACTACTTACCTTGAATGGAGGTGAACTATCACTAGGTCTGGCACTAAAGTCAAATGACAATATGATATCAACTTCTCGTTGTGGTCTTAGCACCACAGGATATGGTGAGTTGTTTACTACTTACCTTGAATGGAGGCGAACTATCACTGGGCCTGGCACTAAAGTCAAATGACAATATGATATCAACTTCTCGTTGTGGTCTCAGCACCACAGGATATGGTGAGTTGTTTACTACTTACCTTGAATGGAGGTGAACTATCACTGGGCCTGGCACTAAAGTCAAATGACAATATGATATCAACTTCTCGTTGTGGTCTTAGCACCACAGGATATGGTGAGTTGTTTACTACTTACCTTGAATGGAGGCGAACTATCACTGGGCCTGGCACTAAAGTCAAATGACAATATGATATCAACTTCTCGTTGTGGTCTCAGCACCACAGGATATGGTGAGTTGTTTACTACTTACCTTGAATGGAGGCGAACTATCACTGGGCCTGGCACTAAAGTCAAATGACAATATGATATCAACTTCTCGTTGTGGTCTCAGCACCACAGGATATGGTGAGTTGTTTACTACTTACCTTGAATGGAGGCGAACTATCACTGGGCCTGGCACTAAAGTCAAATGACAATATGATATCAACTTCTCGTTGTGGTCTCAGCACCACAGGATATGGTGAGTTGTCTACTACTTACCTTGAATGGAGGTGAACTATCACTGGGCCTGGCACTAAAGTCAAATGACAATATGATATCAACTTCTCGTTGTGGTCTCAGCACCACAGGATATGGTGAGTTGTCTACTACTTACCTTGAATGGAGGCGAACTATCACTGGGCCTGGCACTAAAGTCAAATGACAATATGATATCAACTTCTCGTTGTGGTCTCAGCACCACAGGATATGGTGAGTTGTTTACTACTTACCTTGAATGGAGGTGAACTATCACTGGGCCTGGCACTAAAGTCAAATGACAATATGATATCAACTTCTCGTTGTAGTCTCAGCACCACAGGATATGGTGAGTTGTCTACTACTTACCTTGAATGGAGGCGAACTATCACTGGGCCTGGCACTAAAGTCAAATGACAATATGATATCAACTTCTCGTTGTAGTCTCAGCACCACAGGATATGGTGAGTTGTCTACTACTTACCTTGAATGGAGGCGAACTATCACTGGGCCTGGCACTAAAGTCAAATGACAATATGATATCAACTTCTCGTTGTGGTCTCAGCACCACAGGATATGGTGAGTTGAAGGTGAGCCCTGCATCTACCATATATAGATGCTTTACATTTGTAGGGTGCATTTCAAATATGCCATCAAATTCATCTGAAATTATCAATCACATAATCAGGTAATATTAACTCTTTTAAGTACAGTAAAACCTGTGTAAAATGGCCACTAAAAATAGACAAAACAAAGATCTCAATGACAAATGGTAGCTTAATGAGGGTCAAAGTATTGCAGAATGCTCCCCTTGGAGCATGCTGCAATACTTGTGACCTGCATTAAATAATAATTGGTCTTGAAGTCTTTTGAGAGTGGCCATTTTAGACAGGTTTTACTGTGTTTTTTTATAAGACGGGAAATGTTCAGATTGCCTATATTTTGTAAATTCCATGTGCTTGCAATATGACAAGAGAGAGCTACTATATGCATTTTAGCAGTTTATCTTAATTTTAAAATATTGAAAGCAATGCTAAAATACATCAGTTGTTTACTAAATCGCAAATATATGACAAGTAGTGAAGACCCCAAGGAAGTATCACGAGACATAGCACTTTATCATGGTCTGTACTGTTTGCTGAGATAAAAACAATCAGCATTATTCCAACCTGTGGCCTCTTGATATGTATATTAATGAACCGTCCCAGGTCATTGTATTTTAACTCTCTTATTCTGATGGGTTTCCCATACATATTGATATGGTAAGTATGAGACTGTCCATTGTGTACTGAAAAGGGGTCACTGGTATATTTTTCTAAATTATGATGTATTTCTGTCCCTGCAGGTTGTTTTAAACTTAGCCAACGGTGCAGACCCTGATGAAAAGTAGCACTATGCTGCATTTCATCTGGGTCTTTACTGTTTGCCAAAGTACACGTTTATGGGTTACCAGTATATAAAGGATTAAACTAAATGCAAAAATAAAGCATTAGTATACAAAGTGCTACATATTAAAATAAATTCAACTGCAACCCTGCATCAAAACACTTTATCTGATGCTAACTACTCGTTCAATCCAGGAAGATGTGTCCTGACATGACTGAAAAGTTGTTGACAGGGATGTAAAGAATCAACGCAAAACATGCATCCCTGCAGGAGTTAATGCTGCATTTTACAAAATCTTACAAAAACTTAAGTATTCCATAAAACACTTACCATTATCACTGCTGGAAAATGGTGACAAGGGATAAGACTGTTGTAGTGAAAGACCCCTCATGAAGTTATGTATTACTCCTGCACGACCTGCCCTTGTGCTGAGGAGCTCTAGGTTTTTGCTGAAATAGAAAAAACACAATCTCTTAAAATGTCGTAATTGTGCTTGTAAGGTGACAGTTCATGCTAAATAAATCTAAACAAAGAGATTATGCTTAGAAGCTCAAAGAGTCTGCTAAAATAAAATTTAACTATGTAATTATGCTTAGAGGTTCAAAGTTTCTACTAGAATACAAATAAATTTAGGTGCTGATGTTTTGCTGATAAAAGTTTTATGCACAATGGATTAGAATACCTAAGATTTTAGCATGGAGTGCAATTTTTATCTTACCCATGATATCTTACCCAGGCTGTTACGTTTGGACTGTTCATTGGTTGAATTGGACGTCTTTAAGTGGCGTCAGTGTTAAATCATAATACCGTCATCATGTACTACTGGATTTCGGTAATAACCCAGAAGGCAAATGACGTCAAAACAACGTCGTATCGACGTCGATGTGATGTCATGCCGTCGCATTGACGTTTATACCACGTTTTAAGGTTATGTGCTGGGAAAAATTAAATGGTAAGCAATAAAATGATTTATTGTTTGTGTGAGCGTAGGAATGGAAAAGGAAAGTAAACCAGGCTCATTGGTTGTTATCACTCTGCAAGCTTCGTGATGCAAAACTATACTCCTTAGGATGGATATTTCTATCTCACCCTCTCACTCGTGATAGATTCTTATATTCTGCTTAAATAATTCATTTAGTTTAATGTACGTAATAACTGAGGTAAAAATCAAAAAGTTCTGATATTACCACATCTTTTTAAAATGCAAATTATGACTTACTTTTCAAATACTCCTTTTAGAAAATTATGCCAGTATCCTTTCTGTTTTGTTCGTCTAGTGGAAACCATTCGTTGTGGAGTTGGTGGGGTTCTCTTTTGTCCATTTACTTCTTGAGGTGGTCGGCGTACAGGTGGTTGATTTTTCACACCAACCCTAGCCTGTGCCTCCCGAGAAAAGGAAAATACATGGTTTCCAACGTTGGGAGCTTGAGAGTTTATCCTGCAGAAGAAAAAAAAAATATTTGATTGTCGATTAATCAAATATTTAGAACTCATAGAACTCAAAGTACCAGCGAGTTGGAAACATTGGATTCAGTTTAAAAGATATGCTATGGTTTTCAGTTGACAATTCGTATAGACTAGCAAACCTTATTTATAAAGCAGCAATAAAATTTATCAAAAATGTTCTCTGCTGCAATTATCTTAGGACTTAGTCTAATCCAATTATTAAGTTTACATACTGTTTACAACCACGCAACTATCAGGTCAGCAAATAGTTTATGAAATCGAATTTTGTGGTAAAATGACGGATATTTTTTTCTGGTTAGTAGTTTGAAATGTTGAAAAGAGACAAAGACAATGGACTGATGCTTGGTAAGTGTAAACTTCAAAATAGTTTTCCTTGTTGTTGATACACATTGGAAATGTTTCATATGGGCAACTCCAATGTGTCTACTGCATATGTCTTTTCAATAGACACGTTTGTTTCTACCATAATACCATAAACTTTTATAAAAACGAGTCCTCAACAATTCTCATTGTTTCAGTGAAATAAGCATGTAGAAAGTAGCAAATTTTCATGTAGTTTGTCATGCAACTGGATGACACTATAAGACTGCCTATTTTACGAGTGCTTTTGACAGATTATATTGGTTTAAACAATATTTGATTCGGATATTTGCATATAAACAGATATATACAATTACAGTATGTTCAGGATTAGACAGTAAGTTTTAAGCTTATCTTAAGACGTTTCATTGGCATGAATTGCTAAATTGTTATTTGTGTGGTTTTAAGTGGACAGATCCTTATAATAAATTCATGAGGTGCTGCCTACCAAACGGCCAATAAGGTAAACTATACTTACGTCATTTTTGTTGTGTTATTATTTATAGTCGTTGTAGGTGGTTCTTCGCTGTCGTCGAACTCCCCATCATCACTGCTATCACTACTCTCGTCTTTTTCTACTTCTTCCAGTTGTTTTGCTATTAAGGAACAATATGATATGACCAGGAACTGCCACAATCACAGACCAAACAGACACACAGTGAAAGAGACACAAGAATACAGTCAATATAAAAAGAGGGACAAAAAGGACCTTAACTTCTCACGTGAGTCGACTTTAAACTAATTTACATGTATGATGTTTTGATCTGTCAATACAATACTTAATCATTATATTTAAGGCATGAAAAAAATATTTGTACATCCTTAGGTGAAAACATGCTGTCATTTTGAATAAAAACAAAGCAATTGCGTTGTTATAGTAAACCATGTTATAATGGCAATTGGTAGGGTATATTTTGAAAGCAACTTTTGTGACCTTTTTTTCTTATAATCACATAATATGTCATTTTTTCAATGCAAAAGTAAAAAGTGTATTTTGACAGAAGACTCTCTAAGTGTATTTTCATAGATTAAAATGCAAGTATGCTTACCATACGGTGTCAAATTAAAGTTTAATTGGTGTTGAAGTTGCCTGCTCCCAAGTATGACATGATTTTAAGACAAACTGGAGACATAGTATTTGTGTTGAAAATTTGACATGCTCAATAAAAAATGAGTGGTACCAGAAAATGTAACAGATCACAGACCAACCTATGGTACTGTAAGGAAGATACACAGAACACAGACAGTCAAACAACATCAAGAATACAATTAATATAAAGTAATCAGCTCTCTCTTCTTCAGACTTTGCCTAGAGGTGCATCACACAACAAGCATCATACACAAAACCCTCACGCACAATAGGAACAACAACGCTGAAAATACAATAACATAATCACCAACCTAGAACAGACAGCAGCTGAGGCCACTGTGGAGCTTAAATATATTTTACAGGCAAAAACTTTGCCCTAGAAGTTTGTATATTGCGGTGACGGTCCCAGGCCTCCAGATAAGAGTGCGTAATTGTAAATGATTTTTTTCTTACTCAACCAATATATATGTTGTGGGTACTCAAAATAACTTGAATACCCAAAACACATGTTTATACAGATGGGTAAGAAAATAATCACATTTTAATGCCAAAAAGTTTGCTTAACCAGAGCTATACTTACCCATTTCTTGTCTGATCATTTCTACAGGATCTAGTTTTCTGTTGTCCTCCACAAGTCTTTTAAACAAAATACAAAAAGCACTTCCCCAAATACCTGTGGAAAGATGATATACTGTAAATTAAAAAAAAAATCACAATCTTTTATTTTCGCCAATTGTGTTAAATACATATTTGCGGCTTTAAATTCGCAACTGAACCATTATTTACCTACATCAGTAAACAGCAGAGTGATTTTGCCAGTATGTGATGGTTATATTTTGGCAAAACTCAGCGAAGTTTCGTGAAAGTAAAACACTCACGTTGAGAACAGGTAATACTTTCTATACAACCTACCAAGATCATATGATTTTAAAGTTTTCTGTAATTCTCCCAAAGAATCCTCATTTTGTGGTGTTTTGGCATACATGAGTGACATAAGGAAAATAAATGACCATAATTATAATTGACAAGCATATAACAAAAACCATTTAGCTACTTTCAAGTGATGTAGAAATCAGTCTATGAGTACTCTCTAAATGAAATTTAAAGTACAAGATATACAAAGCAGCTCAAACTTACTCTGTTGTAAAGTATGAATAAATATCAGATATATCTATTTGACTGTTAAATTATGGTACTCCAGTTTAACAATGAGATGGAAAATATCACTAATTTGAAGGCTGGTTTAAAGTGCTTTAATGGTATATTAAAGCTTGTTTGTAGCTTCCAGGTTTGTATTTTAAGTGTTTTGAATTATCTAACTATATAAATATTAACCATCGTCCTGCCACTATTCTTTTGTTATGAAAATGGTGTTAGCTTTTTACGTCTCCTACATATATTCAAATGCATTACATGCTTCTTTTTTGATAACAAACACCATGAACCTGAACAGACTACACCAAAGAAAGTTGTCTAATCTGGTGTCCATATTGTTTGCAAAATAGGCTACCAACGTATATTAGCAGACAGACAGACACTATCTGTTTTAAATGTATGGTTAACGATGAACTAAATTATTAAAATTTATTCTTTACCTTGTAGGAAATGTAGGGGTGGTTCTTCAAAATCTTTACATAGTTTTCCCATGAAAAATTTACTGCCAAACAGCTCTGTCTTCATGAAAGTTCCATACTTTGCCATCCCAATTTCGTATGGTGAAAATTCTACCCATTCTGGAAATAATAGAGGTATAATATTGGCCACGTCGCGAGAAAACCTGTCTTCGGAGGGTTGCGAACACAGCCGCAGACCAGCCTGCGCATCCGCGCAGTCTGACCAGCGCCTTTGTTATTCGCTTTTTGCAATGTATCATACGTGAACTTGCTACAGGTGAAATTAGAACTTTCTAGCTAGTCTCTGTAGCTGAGGAGACTGGTTTGAAACTCGCTTAGTAGGATAACACCGAAGACAGGTTTTCTCGCGACGTGGCCCATATTATACAATAGAATCTCGTAAATTTGAAGTCCTCAGAATGAGCATTTTTGTTTCAAATTATAGGTAGGTAGATATATAGAGAATACTAGGTGAGTGTCGTTTGATATCAAGTTTACCAGGCAAGACTTTGAGAATGCATGTTGACATTGCGAGGCTTGCCGAGCGATTCAACAGGCGTTCTCAAAGCCGAGCCTGGTAAACTTGATATCAAAAGACGCGAACCTGGTATTCTATTTATCAGTATACCCATGTTGAACACTCTTCAAACTAGCGATTATGACGTAAATTTTGATTTTTGTGTTGAGTTTGCGTCATTAGCAACGTCATTCAAAAAGTGCAACGTCATCATGACCCAATGTGAGATAGACAACGTTTATCAGGCAACGCGCAACAATGAGTTAATATGAGAGGTAACTGATAAAAAAAAACTATATAACCCCTTAAAGTCATTATTATCAGTTTTTCCTATCACACATATAAGTTTTAGGTGTGAAAAAGAAACATCTGAGAGAGAGACGTTTCTTTAACACGCCAAAATACATGCTTGAATAGATAGTTATAACAACTGTTCACGAATAGGCCCTAGTAATTTCTGAATCCAGTGTGTCTCAAATTTATTTTGAATTAGCGTGAGTATTTCGAAGAATTGAAGTTTGAATGTTTGAGCTTTTACTGTAAACAACCAGGGGACCTATCTTGTTGCAGGTCACCAAAGAATTTTGAGTGTTCACTTTTCTATACCACCCTCACAACGAATTTCGCAACATCTTTCATCATGTGTGGGATAAATAAGGCATCACAGTTCATGTGAAGCTGATGATTTACATGAACTTCATGTGGAGCTGATGATTCACATTAACTGTGATGGATTATTTGGTTTCTAAGAAATGCACCACCATTTGTCACAAAGTGTATTTTAAACGAATTACTTTATATTAATATGACTGATATTAATCTAAGGCCAACCTTAAAAATATTTTTGTTTCCCCTTACCCGACCCTGTTTTACCGGTATGGGTCGGTCGGTAGGATTTTTTTAACTTCTCAAATTGGATACCCATTTAACTTAATTGTATTTGTAAACAGTAAAACCTGTCTTAAGAGGCCACTCAAAAAAAACAAAAAGTTACTTGTGTTTTCAAGACCAATTATCGCATAATGCAGGTCAAAAGTATTGCAAAATGCTCCCTGGGAGCATTCTGCAATACTTTTGACCTGCATTTAGCGCCCTTTTGTCTCAACGACCTTTGTTGTGTATATCTTTGAGTGGCCATTTTAGGCAGGTTTTATTGTATAGTCCTACTATAGGCAATATAATTAAATACACAATTTGCTATGATAAAACTGTTTACATTGGACAATTCTCTTAGTTTGCAATGAAATTAAAAAAAAAAATCTTGACTGAAAATTGAAATAAAATTCTTTAAGTAGGGCCTTTTTCAGGGTCAGTCTGGTTAGGGGAAACAAATAAAATTTCAATTTAGGCCTAATGGCCACATCATTGGAAAATCTGTATTTGATTTGTGACCAGGTAAGGTGTAAACCATCAAGGTTGAATTTTAAAAATTGATGAAAACAATAAAGTGAGTATCCTCTATCTTGGCAGCAAATAATGAATAGTATATAGCTGCGCATACAGATCATCTCTATTTCTATTTGCGTATGTCACTGTTTTCTCATGATATGGCAAAACTATATCTTTGTACTTTTCCATTTATCATCAGCTTGTTTAATAAAATGCGTCCAGTGAAAACCAGCCAATCCTCTGATTTTCAACAGTTTACATGCATCAAATAGTTAGTCAATGAAAATGAAAATGATATATTTTAATATTGGCACTTTTCTAAATAGATTCATGCACTCCATGATCAGTTGTATGTACTCAAATGTCCCTATAAAGATCATATAATTTACAATGGATGAAAACTAACGACAGATGCTTATCTGCGCCTATATTTTTTAAAGATGCTGAATTAATTGTATACTCTAGCCAGGGTTGCTCACAATCCGTCATGTTATTTATATTTGGAGACATTACTTCAAACAGATTTCTGCAAATGTGGTCCCTTTTGCGAAATATTTTCCCTTGAAGCATCAAATTTGTAGTAATTAGTATGATTGATACAAGTAACGCCACAACATAATAGTATAGGTACAGCAGGGAAAAAGGACTGGGATTTCTGAATAGATAAGATTAAAACCAGCCGTTTAAGCTTCTAAGGCTAGCTAGAGTATTAAAAATTGGAATCTAACGAGTTTTGCTATGGTCATTTTCAAATAGCAAATAACAAATTCACTGATCAGACTGTGTGCATGCACAGTCTGATCTGTGCTTTTGTTGTTTGCATACAAAATGGTTTTTTCTTTTGACCTGGCTTATTTAGTATATTTCTTTAAATGGATAATTTTGCACTTTATGTCTTTATTCAATTTATCATAGTGTTTCATTCATGAACATCTTATTATGAAGATTTATTTGTTTGTCATGACCTTATTTTTTTGGTCGTTTTTCGTATCATTGCCATGACTTGAATTGTAATATTTTCTTTTGTAATGCTATATTATCAAAGGGAATAATTTCATTTGCCATATGCATGCTTGCTGTGCCTAGATCAGCTGGCTTCAGATAAGCATATTGACTAAAAACAAAAGCTGTGCCTAGATCAGATGGCTTCATATAAGGATATTGACTGTTAATTAGAACACACACAGATGGCCAGGTTCGTTAGAACATTGATGCTGGACGTTTTGCAGGAAAGCCCAAATTCAAAGAGCTACAATAAAGACAGAGTGTATGATGAAATACCTTGAAAGCTTCTAGCAGATCTGTCTTTCTTCACGTGTACGCATGTAAGTAAAGGCATAGGAACCCCACCGTCTGCTAGTTTCTTCTGCTGATCACTTAGCTTGGAGTCCAGTCGCTACAAAAATACATAATAGGAAAGTAAGTGGGCGTTGTAGTATAACACTTAACTTATATAATATATTTGAGTTTGGTACTTAAAACATTATTCAGCAATGGGGCTCAGGTAAGTCTGCGCAAATGAGCACTAGCCCTGAAACTTTACAGTTCCCACACAAAAAGTATTGAAGTAGATAAATACACCGACATACTAAAATTTAGACATCTAGTCCAGCTTGAAATGCCAGTATTGGCATTTAAAGGAGGCTTTTTGCAGTTATGCAAGAAGTATCACATTATGGTCTATAAATCACTAAACCAGAACCATAATGGGGGTTGGAGTTTAATGTAGATAGAATGAAAACATTTTCAAGCCTTAAACTGAATATATTCTTTTTATCTTCAATATTCTGATTATCTCTGCACTCAGATTGTCATGTTTTAATGATCATTTATTTTCAGATTCAGCTACACAAATTTCTCTTCGTGGTCTTAAAGTTAGTATGGAATATCAATGGGAATGACCATTTTATTTCTATGGGGAGGAGAAGATGATTTTAGCCATTGGTCTTTTTCCCCACGTGTAATCCTGGGTTTTCATTGGCACGTTTTATCTCATAATCCCTTTTGTATATTTTCCTGCAAATTCTAGTTCTAGAGATTTTCTTAACGTCTTCTCTCCCCCATCAAGAATAAGATGCTTGCTCCCTAATTGTTAAAATATGCTACATATTGTGGTTCCCATGAAACGAAGTATGCTTTGGACTTGAACTAGATAATGCTTAGATTTTTTTCTATGCCTACGTCTATCACAATTAGGCATTGCATCAATAACCAGGCTGAGTGATTTTTAACAGTTCATATAACTAAGGCTCATTTAGTTTATAATACAGACAACAGAAATATATTATTTCTATATTTTCTTTCTGCAGATTTATAATTGAATGTTTGACCAGGCTAGCCCATGACTATTCCTACCCACCCAAATGAAGACTAGCCTGTTATGTAGCTGGCAAAACATACTCAAAGCAAAATACCATGTGACCCCTTCTCTTAACTTATATAAAATTTTATTTACAAACTTTGATGAACGCTTACCCCCTTCAAAAGCGTCTCTCCAACCATGTGACCAAAGAAATCTGTAAAGCTGACTGGTTGACCATTTTGTCGTTTCTTCATTATACGATCCATGTACCTGTAGACACTTTGTGGTGTCAGAAGCCAGAGTAGACTGGAATCTATATTGTTCATGAGTTCATCTTGCATGTTTCCTGGGGGCTTGGCCGGAAAATTCTCGTGAGAGTATAGTGTTGATATGTACCTGTTAGTATAAAAAATTGTAGGATGCAGTTAAATCATTTGCCAAATATTTTCTGAAGTGCTTAGACTGTCGTAGCAGACATTTTGTGACCTTTTTTTTATTTTAGAACAAAATAACTTGATATATATTATGTATATGTTTTCCTGTTATTGACTAAAATGAAATAGAGTTAATTTCTGGATCTTCATAATTTATACGAGATGTCAAGTTTTTACGTAACGAGAGTATACTAACGGTTGCTTATGTCATTTGTTAAATAAGTCACATACGTTTCTGTACTATTTCAAATAAAAGTTCAGTGGTTCAGGAGCACAGAGTCTCTGTAGTAGAATGATTTACTTGAGATTAAGTGGTCTCTTGTGCGAGCCTCACCTGAGTGAGAGGGAATGTGTTGTGTCTTTGAGTAAGGAACCTTATTCATATTGCTAAGCATAATGGCGACTTCGAAGGAAATTATCCAACAATAAATAGATTGGTCTGACGCTGACGTTTATCAATAGCTTTGACGTTAATCAACAAATCAAACAAAGTTTTAATCGTAAACTATAATAGGAACGCTTATCATAACGTACATGAGATCGTTATATGCTGTTTTCTAGAATACCAACTAATACAAGTGACCTGCAAGTCAGCTGAATCAAAATCGGAGAGGAGTAAATTTTTCAGCATGGCAAAGATAAAGAATTTGCAGTTTCCTTAACTCACCATGATGAGCCTGAAAGACCACAGATATAAGTTGAGCATTGAAGTATTCCTGAGTCATACAGGGCTTTCACCACACCACTGTATCCAACCATGGCACGGAAACCTCCACCTGACCCTATCACAGCAATAGTTGGCACCTAATCGAACAGAAAGAAAGGAGAAAATTAAACCACTTGAGTATATCAATACTCAAGGAACAGCAACACCTTTATGTTACTAATCAAGCGATTTTGTATTTACTCAGTTCACTGGTAGTACAGCACACAAAAATAGACTTACATACATGCCTAAAACCTTGTGATTTCTTTAGGCTGTAAAAGCTATAAGATTTAAACAGACATACTTTATGAGTACTACTAAAAAGGACTACATATTCTGGTAAAAAATTGATAATCTGTCAGTTGCTATCATTTGGGCCTCGAAGAGAGAGAGAGAGAGAGAGAGAGAGAGAGAGAGAGAGAGAGAGAGAGAGAGAGAGAGAGAGAGAGAGAGAGAGAATAAGTACCTCTTCTACGCTTTGTGGTGCCTTTGCACCCAGCAGATTTTTCATTCCTTCCATAACCTTCACCTTACGTTTAGCTTGGAACTCTTTCTCCTCGTCACACAGACACAAACTGTACCGTAATGTCGGGTTTTGACTGAAATTATAAAATACAGAAATAACTGACCAATTTGCCCCTACGTTTATGAGGTAATCTCTTCCACTTAAAATTGTAGAAGGTCCATTGTGTTAAAAAGAGGTGTTATGCAAATTCTGATAAAATCTGCAAAAATTGATATTTCAGGACCCCCCTCCCCCCCAAATGAATAAGCAAACAGTGTAGATCCAGGTGAGATGGCTCATATGAGCCATCTCACATATGAGCCATCTCACCTGGATCTATACCGTTTAAGCCATCTTATCTGGATGTACACCGTTTAAGCCATCACATCTGGATCTAAACTGTTTGCCTAGACCTGACTTTGGTATGTGGTGGATTACGTGTACGGTTATGAATGATCCAAGTGCAGTCGACCGTTATGAATTCATATTTCATTGGAGCAGTGAACTTATTTTGAATAACATTGTAACTAATCTGTTAAAGTTAAAGACAAACATCGGACACAAACAGTTTGAAGTCATCATTCAACTTGAAGCTTGATGAACCGCCAAAGCATTAAAAGGGAAAAATGGCTATACAGTGCAATTGGCTTATACCAAGGTACTGTCACGGTATATTCTTATTTTTAATACTCTTTAGCAACATTTAACTACCTTTTTGAAACCACCAGGAAAAGCAGGCTTCCCTAAAAATTAAGAGACCCTGACCAGAAACTACCAGGACAAACCCATGCATCGTGAGGAAGAGCCAGATGACACTTACAGCCACAAGACCTCAGGAAGATAATTTAAGTAAAGTTAACTAGACTTCAGTCGATGGTACACCATCGCAAATACTCGCTTTTGAGCTAACCAAAACATCTGCAAAGTTTGAAGTTGCTAAGTCCAACCATTTAGGGGGAGATGCATCTACAAGAAAGTACATTATTTCACTTTTGACCTTGACCTTAGGTTAAAGAAAAACACGAAACGTTGCCTAGTATCCTCTACAACAAAGTTTAAAGCTGCTATGTTCAACAGTTAAGGAGGACAAACAATATTTGAATTGACCTTGACCTTGGGGTCAAGGTCACATAAAGCATTGCCCTCTACATCATGTGACCTATGTAACTGCAAAGTTTGAAGTTGCTACTGCCAATGGTTAATGAGATGCATTATCAAGAAAAATACATTATTTAACATTGACCCCAAGGACATAGGGGTCAAGGTCACACAAAATGTTGACCAGTACCCTCGACTTCATGTGACCTATGCACCAGCAGAGTTTGATATTGCTACATCCCACGGTTGAGGAGAAGATGCATTTACAAGAAAATACATTAAATGACCTTGAAATATTGCCCAATGCCCTCTACATCATGTGACCTATTTAGCTACAAAGTTTGAAGTTGCTACGTCAAAAGCTTTAGGAGGAGATGCATTTACAAGAAAATTCAATATTTGACCTTTGACCTTGACCTGGGGTCAAGGTCACACAAAATGTTGCCCAGTACCCTCTACATCATGTGACCTATTCAGCTATAAAGTTTGAAGTTGCTACGTCTAATAGTTTAGGAGGAGATACATTTACAAAAAAAATACATTATTTGACCTTTGACCTTGACCTTGGGATCAAGGTCACACGGAATGTTCCCCAGTACCCTCAACATCATGTGACCTATTCACCTACAAAGTTTGAAGTTGCTACGTCTAATAGTTTAGGAGGAGATACATTTACAAAAAAAATACATTATTTGACCTTTGACCTTGACCTTGGGATCAAGGTCACACGAAATGTTCCCCAGTACCCTCAACATCATGTGACCTATTCACCTACAAAGTTTGAAGTTGCTACCTCTAATGGTTTAGGAGGAGATACATTTAAAATAACATGACAGACGGACGGACGACGGACCGACTTTGACACAAAATTAATATACCCTTTTTTTCTAAAAAAAAAACAAAACGGGTATAACTAGCTAAGATTTAAACAAGTCTTAGACTTATTTCTGTATCCCTTTCAAATGTATTGATCTGTATATATGATGTATCTGTTGTAACTTGTAATACTTCATATTTTCAATAAAATATTGTTTCTTTTAGATTAATAACCCAATGACAATATACTATTAAACTGTTTCTGATATGCGCTATTGCATGATCATCTATGTCAAATAAATATGATAATACAATAGAATTATCTACTTATAGCTGAATGATAACAAATGGCTATGTATGTGTGTGAGGGCGGTGGGGAGGGGGCGACTAGAGGGAGTCTCAAACCAGTTTTATGGTCAGTTTAAATTTTAAAACGTTTGGTACCATTTATGAAGACTTTATGCGAACCAAACATCTATGTGTCTTGATCCACATCAGAAATAAAGGTGATGTTGGTACTGTCAAACATGCTTAAGCCCTACAGTAATTTTTTACTGACCGTTCCAAGTGGGTGCTTAATTTATGGATTCTTTTTGTTATTTATGTTTTATGTTTGCCATTGTTATGCTGTCGTGTCTGTTCATTGCAGTCCTTTTGAACATCTGCTGGGAAAATGCGGACCTCTTGCCTCTCTTGTGTATTGCGTTTTCGTTTGTTTATGCCACTGTATGGTGTTCTGGGTCAGGTGTGGTACTTAATTTAATCGATTCTTGATCGTTCACTTTCTTTTTACTTTCTTTTGAAATGCTTTTCACTCAATTTAATAGACATGAGCCAGTGCACGAGATTGCAGTATTTATTGCACATGCGCAGTTGCCTCCTTTAAGCGCTCATTCTGACGTATCCAGAGAGGCTAGATTTCTAATATTTGGTCTGAGCCTTCCTCTACTTCAAATATGTGTTTATGCGAGCAGCAAAGGCCCAGGCGATTCTGCGCATATGCGCAGAATCGCCTGAGCCATTGCTGATCACTGATGAGACAATCACCAAAATCTCGTGTTCTGTTCTTGAAGAGAGAGAGAGAGAGAGAGAGAGAGAGAGAGAGCTGGTTGCTTTGCTTTTATTGTCTTACGGATGTCTTGTTACTGTAAATGTTCTGTGACTCTTCCTCACGGTGCCGTGGATTGGTCTGTGGTGTGATTGTGATATCTATTGATCATACTCATTTATTTTTTTATGTATTAGGTACTTACTCTAAAGCCAGCATCATCTCAATATCAATTTCTGATACCTAAAATAAAATATATGAAAATATTAGGCAAATCAGTGCAAATGATACTAAACACAAATGTGCTAATTCATCATTTAATACTTTTTTATTCTGGTTGATTTTCCCATACCTATTGCTACATTAAGCATAACTTTGCCAATTTGTTTCTAAATTTTGGTATATATCTCTCCCTAAAGATTGTATTATCTTAGCAAACGGTGCCTAATGAAAGGCAGCATTTTGTGGAGTCACCGTTTGCCAAAGTACCTGTTTTCTGGTATCTAGAATGCAAAGGTGCAGCTATACAAAATGAAATTTTGGTCTAAGTCTTCATGTATACCTAAATTTACTTGTAGTTATAGAGCATAGAAAGCTTTCAGATGCATTTCTGTAAATTTTCTTGACATTGAGGTATATTTCAAGGCCAAACTAGCAAATAACAAAATTCTCGATTCTTTTCTCAGTCATTTCTTGCTAGCTCTCCTTTTCCAAATTCTTTGTTTCTACAACCTCATCCATCATAAAAATTACAGTTACTGTAACATAATTCGTACTATCATCATTGAAGACATATGGTTTAATCTCTTGGAGATTTCTAGATAACTTTCATGTATTTTGAATTTCAGTTTGTCCACCATAATTATAACACCATTCGTACTTAAAGTATCATTGATGAAAAAGTTATCTCAGAGATTTCTAGATAACGTTCATGTATTTTTAAAATTAGTCATTCCACCATAATTATAACACCATTCGTACTTAAAGTATCATTGATGAAAAAGTTATCTCAGAGATTTCTAGATAATGTTCATGTATTTTTAAAATTAGTTATTCCACCATAATTATAACATCATTCATACTTAAAGTATCATTGATGAAAAAGTTATCTCAGTGATTTCTAGATAACGTACATCTATTTTTAAAATTAGTTATTCCACCATAATTATAACACCATTTGTATCTAAAATATCATTGATGAAAAAGTTATCTCAGTGATTTCTAGATAACGTTCATGTATTTTTAAAATTAGTTATTCTACCATAATTATAACATCATTCATACTTAAAGTATCATTGATGAAAAAGTTATCTCAGTGACTTCTAGATAACGTTCATGTATTTTTAAAATTAGTTATTCCATCATAATCATAACACCATTTGTACTTAAAGTATCATTAATGAAAAAGTTATCTCAGTGATTTCTAGATAACTTTCATGTATTTTTAAAATTAGTTATTCCACCATAATTTAACCATTCGTACTTAAAGTATCATTGATGAAAAAGTTATCTCAATGATTTCTAGATAACTTTCATGTATTTTCAAAATTAGTTATTCCACCATAATTTAACCATTCGTACTTAAAGTATCATTGATGAAAAAGTTATCTCAGTGATTTCTAGATAATTTCCATGTATTTTAAAAAATAGTTATTCCACCATAATTAAACCATTCGTACTTAAAGTACCATTGATAAATAGTTACCTCAGTGATTTCTAGATAATTTCCATGTATTTTTAAAATTAGCTGTTTCATCATAGTTATTACACCTTTCGTACTTAAAGTATCTTTGATGAAAAATGGTATCTTCTCTTACACATTTCTAGTTAGCTCTCCTGTATTAATTCATTTGCTGCAACATTCTCGCCCACCATGGTTATTATATAATTTGTTCTAACATCATTGAAGACAAAAACCGTGCCGCGTAGCGCAGTTGGTAACGTGTCTGGCAACAGATGCGAGTCTGACTTCAGATCCAGGGGCCGCAAGTTCGATCCCGGCCCGGTCCCATACTTTCATGGAGATTGATTATGAAATAATTTCTACAGTCATTCTCCTCTTTTCTGCTGAATCATTCAAGAAGGATTGTTGTCAGTTACAAGCGAAAGTATCACCAACAATAAGTAATTCAACATTCATACTAACATCATTGCGATCAATTATTTTATACTCGCATGCATGTTTAAGCATGCTCCTCATTATTTTACTGCACCTTTTATTTATATGTCAATGTTTTACACCAGATATCTCACAATGTACAAAGTGCAAATGCATGCTGGTGCAAAAAGCAAGTTATTGTTTGGTTTGTGCGCCTGTATGGGGGATAATCTACTCGCTAATGCTCGTGGATTATCTTCCCATACAGACGCACAGACATGCAATAACTTACACATATGAGTTGTTTCTACGTGCTCGTCCACTATAATAATACATCATTTGATTCATTGAAGACAAATTTATCTTTTCCAAGACATTTCTAGGTAATGTATTTTTTTGAGTTTTGTACCCATGGTTCCATCTATCATAGGTGTTGCATCATTTGCACTTGGTGTATCTGTACCTCTGATAGTCTGTGAGTTAAGAACCACTTGCTTTGTAAAATTGATTTAAACCTTTCCCTATGATGTTAGATTACATAATTTATGAAGCCTCCTTGTGAGTTAAACATTTTTTGCATTAACACCATCAGAATCCAAGGCAAAGATTCGGCCAGAAAAATATACTTAACTACACCCTCACTTTCTGCAGTCTTCTCTTGTCTGTTTTAGTGAAATATTTTAGTTATTGTTGGTTCATTGTTGCTGCTGCTTGCATTGTTTGTGTTGGTTTTGTGTTTGGTCCTAGTTTTGTAATGTATTTCTAGGTGTTTGTTTGTTTGTTTTGATTCTTTAGGTCCCATCAACAATATTTCAGGTATAAAGGGACAGGTATTCCTGGGTTGAACCAGTACTAAGCTAGGATTACTGTTCTTGCTCAAGGACACAACGCAGTGACGCTGGTGAGGCTCGAACCCGCGACCCCTCGGTCTCGAGTCCAGCACTCTACCACTAAGCCACTGCACTCCCTATATGTCTAAGTGTGCTTTCTAGTTTTGCAATCATCTTGCTAAGGAAGAGGGGGCTTTTTGCTTTAGATTTTTGTTTCCTTGCTGTTAAGTAACTGTTTATATTATATGTCTCCTATTCGCATGACCATGCACAGATCCAGAAAATTTTGTCAGAGGGGGTCCAGCTTGTCTCTAAGAATTAAGGCCGACCAAAATCAGCCTGCCAGCGGAACGCCATTTAAATGGCGTTTCACTGGCGGGCCTATAATAGCAAAACATTGAATGCTGGCTTTGTAGTTTTGTGATTTTACAGGGGGTCATGCCCAGTATTGCTTAGGAACTCTAAAGATTTATGATTTTCCCAGGGGGGATCGGGTCTGGACCATCTGTTATCCCTCTGGATACGTGCATGTTGACGAGGTTTGGTCTGTGATCGTGGCATTTCCTGATCATTATCACTTGTTATTTACACCATTGAGGATAAATGTTTTCTGATTTCACCACAATCTCATTCACCATGGATATTATATAAAAATCACACTTACATCATTGAAGACGAATGTTTTCTTTTCCCAGACATTTCTGGCTAGCTCCCCTATATTAAAAATAGTTGTTCCCACTATCTCATCGACCATATAGTTGGCCTCCATAAGGCGAATTTCTGCAAGAGGAGCCATATTACGTAGAGACAATTAGACTAAATACAGTTATCAATATAATAAACTGATAATATGTCTAGCATGCAATCTAAATGCGTAGTAGCCACTACAAACAATTTTTGGGTCAATGAAAAGTCAAAACTTCAATGTAACAATTTTGTAGCACTGTTGAACCGCATATTTCACATTTTGCAAATTTTCACACCGTGTGAAGAATTGGTACCAAAACGTCACTTTTGGATTATGTGAAATTTGCGTATGGCCAATTTTTATAATTTTGGGGGTCTAACATCTGTGCTTAAATTTTACATCTTTCTCATTTTTAACTGTGAAGAATTGGTACGCATTCGTGCCATCTGCGGAGGACTGGTTCGATTTTTCTCAGATGTGAAGAATTGGTACTCAATTTTCACAAATGTGAAGAATTGGTACCAGTTCTTCACACATGTGAAGAATTGGTACTAAATTTTCACAAATGTGAATAATCAGTACCAAATGCTCACAGGTGTGAAGAATTGGTATCAATATTCAAAGATGTGAAAAATTTGTACTTAATCTTCACAGATGTCAATGACAGAATTTGTAATATCTAGGCAGATGTGAAAGATTCTTGTTATCACTGACTTCGGTTGCACCCAACGTGTTTCCTTTATCTATTACTTACAATGACAGTTAATTGTTATCATATTATATCCGCTTTTTCTATAAGACAAAAACCATATTCCAATAATTAACCAATTTGATCAGTTACCCGTCCGCCCACCCGTACTTTCTTCACGTTTCTTACGAATGCACCTCCTCTTAAGCTGTTATATGTAGCAACCTCAAAATAGGTACATATGTCACATAATGTAGAGGGTACTGGGTGGTCTTTTTACGTGAAGTTGCCTTCAAGGTCAATGGTCATATAAATGTAGTATATTTTCTTTTAAATACGCCTCCTCCTTAACCATTTGATGTAAGACCTTTTGTAGATGTATACGTCACTGATGTACACCTTTTGTGTGCCCCAATGCCAAATAGTGTATACATGTTTTTTTTTATTTAACTGGATCTCCTTCTGAACCTATGAACGTTCAACTTCAAACTTTGCAGATGCATAACATGTTAATTTACACGATTTCATGCCAAAGTAAAGGTTTATGGTTAAAAAACAGGTATAGACTGAGGTCCAATTTTGTTTCTGCGATGCTGCTTTTATGGGGTGAGGAAACCGCTGCAATGATAGGGGTTACTGAGATCTAATGCCGTATTTACTTGTGACGTTTGTTTTCGCGCCCTTTTATAGGTCTCTGTTTTTCGTTTAATGTCCAAGGTCGGTTATGAATTTGATTATATATACCATTTACATAAAGTTAAGCATATTGTACTTCCAATGACCAAAAATAATAAATTCTGATGGTGTAACATAAAATGCTATTTACCATACTTTTTTTAGTCGAAAACCAAAATAGCAATTTTGGTATTCCGAAACACATTCTTTGACTCAAAAGAACCGGTTTTCTGGGTCAACTCGCAGTATGCAAAATGCCAAACTTCGATGCTGAGTACAAACAACGGAATGGAAAGGGCTAAGTTTTTCAGACTTTTTAGACCAATGTTCCCTCTAAGTTGTTACAGCAAAGTTTGACATGTCAGACGATCTGGTGCATTTTGCAAGCAGAACTGTACACATTATGGTCATGAAATATATAAGTGCAATGCAATGGATGCAATAGTTTTGTTTTTTGACTAATTAATCTGTCCCCATTTGCTGCAAAATATTGCTTGGTGATGTGATAAAAGAATCGTTGTGGCATTTACAGACGATAAGATCCAAGAAACAGGAGTCCTATATATAGCTATTATAAAAAATGCAGCCTAGTCTCAAAGGGCAAAAATTGGTCATTATTTAAACCCATTCGAAAATACCAGAGCCACACAGCTATGCCGGTGTGATTTAGCATTGTTGATTATCTGCAAACTTTGACAGACAGTCAGCAAAATCATTCCCGAATTTTGGAGAAAATCAACATTTTGGTTTTCGGAAGTGTTTGAGTAGGTACATTTCTCACGTCCCTATGACGTCATCATAATTTGTAGAGTTCAATAATACTGACTTTTGGATAATAGAATCACAGTACGTTTAATGAGCAATAGATAATTTTGCAAAAAATGATATTCTGGTAAAAATTAGCAACACAATCAAAATATGCTTTACTTTTTGTCATTAGTATATTATTTATATATACATTCCCGATTATTATTGTTTTCTTTTCGTAGAATGCTGGGAAAGTCTACTGAATTGTAGATCCTTAAAGAAATGATTCAACAAGTTCCACCCTTGTAACGAATGTAAAAACAGCAAATTTAAATTAAAAGAGTTCTTAAAACGAATCATTACGCAAGCAGTTTGAAGCCACTGTCAAATGAATACAAGTCAATGTTCAAATCATGAGATGCAAGTAATTTGAACATGCATTTTAATTTGACAACGATTTGTTTGTCTGACAATACAAACGGACAAAGTTGCAGCCCGGACGGATCGTGATGTCCAGGTTTTTATTCGCGAAAACGTCGCACGCGTTATGACGTTTATGATGTCCAAATTTGCAAAGGGCATTAATTAAAATAAATGCAGACGCGATTACTAAAAAAGAAATATATTTTTATTAATTTTAACCAGTTAATCTACTCATTACCCTCTATCAGCTTTCAAGATTTGGAGCTCCTAGCTGTTATGGTTTTGAGATATCAAATTTTATATGTCCAAATTTGCAAAGGGCAATAACTCAAACAAATAGAATTATTTTTTTATTTTCACCAGGTTATATACTCATCATTTTTTATAAGCTGATCAAGTTTAAAGCTTTAGCTGTTATGGTTTTTGAAATATCCTGATAACATAATGACCCTTTAAAAGTTTAATATGTTTGAACCACGTTATAAAATCCTGACATATATGTGAAGAATTGGAATCGATTGCAAAATGCAGCAGATTTGGGGTGTTGTTTTATCCATGTGAAGATTGCACATGTATGCTATATAATTCACTACGTGCGCAAATTTCACAAAAAGTGAAATATTGGTATGAAATATGCGACGTATTGGTACCAATTCTTCACACGCTGTGAAGAATTGTTACCAATTTTTCACAGTGTGAAATTTGCAAAATGTGAAATTTGCGGTTCAACATAGCACGTAGCGTGTTTTATGTTTAATATGTAGAAGCTCACCGCACACATCAAAGGTGTGCATCATCTGTTCAGGTTCCATATTTTGTACAGTTCTTGCAAGTGTGGGAACAAAATCAAAGGAGAGGATTCATATAAGCAATGTTGTTTGTTTTCAGATCCTGTTATCTGCTTATATATTATTGTTTGGTTAAATCATGCTTTGTATATTCGAAATAATTATTGTTTAAAAAATAAAACTACCAGAAGCTGGCAAGTAGAAGCACAGAATAGGTTTTGAAACGTGTTGGCTAGTTCTAAATATAGCAAGAAGTGAGCAAAGCTCACATACCCCCGGCGGTAGCCATCAGAGGTTGTAACACTTTCAGAGAAAAGACAAACTTGTCAAAGATTTCATAATCCTAGATCAAGTAGTTTCTGAGAAAACTTTGATGAAAAATGTCCATATGTGTTGTATAAGAGTGATAGAAGGAAAAATTAAAAATTTGAAAAAAGAAGGCAAAATGAGGATTAGCACCTTACTTTTCATTTACACAATACACTTTGCCTATCTGAAAGTGTACACAAAATTTCATAATCCTAAATCAAGTTGTTGCTGAGAAAACTCTGACAAAAAACGTCCATATGCGTTATATAGGAGTGACAGAAGGAAAAATTGAAAAAGAAGGCAAAATGAGCTTTAGCAACTTTATTTTCATTTACACAATACACTTAGCCTACCTGAAGATGTTCACTAAATTTAAAAACACTGGCTCCAATAGGAGCGGAGAGATCATCGACAGAAATTTTCATTGGAGAGAAAGAAAAATGAATAAATAAAGGGACTGATGAGCAATATGTGGCTGTTCTTTTGTTACACAATACAACTCTTCACTATCAAGCTTTGTACCAAATTTCAGAATCCTAACTCAAGTAGTTGCTGAGAAATCTTTGACAGAAAAAAATGTCTTTATGTATTATATAAGAGTGAAAGAAGGAAAAAATGAAAAATTGAAAAAAGAAGGCAAAATGAGGATTAGCATCTTAATTTCAATTTACACTGTACACTATGCCTTCCTGAAGGTGTACACAAAATTTGAAAACACTGGCTCCAATAGGAGCTGAGAAATCTGTGACAGAAATTTCCATTGGAGAGAAAGAAAAATGAACAAATAAAGGGACTGATAAGCAATATGTGACTGTTCTTTTGTTACACAATACAACTCATCACTATCAAGCTGTGTGCCAAATTTCAGAGTCCTAACTCAAGTGTTTCCTGAGAAATCTTTGACAGAAAAAATGTCTATATGTATTATATAAGAGAGAAAGAAGGAAAGAATGAAAATTTGAAAAAAAGAAGGCAAAATGAGGATTAGCATCTTAATTTTCATTTACACAGTACACTTTGCCATCCTGAAGGTGTACACAAAATTTGAAAACACTGGCTCTAATAGGAGCTGAGAAATCTGTGACAGAAATTTCCATTGGAGAGAAAGAAAAATGAACAAATAAAGGGACTGATAAGCAATATGTGACTGTTCTTTTGTTACACAATACAACTCATCACTATCAAGCTTTGTGCCAAATTTCAGAGTCCTAACTCAAGTGTTTCCTGAGAAATCTTTGACAGAAAAAATGTCTATATGTATTATATAAGAGAGAAAGAAGGAAAGAATGAAAATTTGAAAAAAAGAAGGCAAAATGAGGATTAGCATCTTAATTTTCATTTACACAGTACACTTTGCCATCCTAAAGGTGTACACAAAATTTGAAAACACTGGCTCTAATAGGAGCTGAGAAATCTGTGACAGAAATTTCCATTGGAGAGAAAGAAAAATGAACAAATAAAGGGACTGATAAGCAATATGTGGCTGTTCTTTTGTTACACAATACAACTCATCACTATCAAGCTTTGTACAAAATTTCAGAATCCTAACATAAGTTGTTGCTGAGAAATCTTTGACGGAAAAAAAGTTTACAGATAGATAGACAAACCAACAGACAGACAAACCAACAAACATAATTACAGAAAAGGCAAAAACTATATACCCCCTATATACTTCGTACCGGGGGTATAAAAAGTATTGGTAAATCATATCTCACATATTGTGGCATTTTAATAATTGCAAACAGTCCACTTAATGGATACCAGAGAATGAACAGTTATATTTTCATTTCAAAATATCAATACTTCGTGGGCGGATCAAGAAATTTGGTCCAAGCCATCTGACAAAATTATTTTATTTTAGTTTTCAACTTATTTTACACAGGGGTTCCTATTGTCTAGTTTTAAAGAAACTTAAATCTTCCAAGGAGGGTCCATTTTTAAAGGTGAGGGAGGGTCATATTTCCTTTTCTTATGAATATCTATACCACTTGTGATTTTTCCAAGGGAAAGGGGGTCCGGATTGCTGTTCCAGACATGTAAATGAGGCTGTTTGATTGCATATTTTCAGTAATAGTTTTTAGCTTTACTAAGAAGGGCATGTCCTTAGAAATTTACAGCCATCCTACATCTGATGGTATTTGTTATTCTATATGAGGCAATTCAATCATATTGCACAAATTTCTATACAAAGTCTGCTCAGGTGTCATATTGTGTTCATTTCATGCAGTTTCAACAATGCACTAGATCTACTACTAATTTTTTGATTATTACTCAGCCATGTCAACGGCTCGTTCTTAAGTTTGTAAAGTACCTCTGGCTCCGAGGTTATAAAACTTTTTCCAAACTTAACTCAGCTGAGCATGGTATTTCAACTGCTCATAGAAAATAAAGCGCTGACAAATATAGATTTTCTTGCTTTTGACCTCTCAAGAGTTGGACTTTACTGTTTATAAATGCTCAAGTTTTAATATATCAGCAAAAAAGATTTCATGCTCTGTTGAGTTGAGCATGACAATTCTGATAAACTCTGGCACTGGCTTTCCATTGCTCAATTATTTGGAGACCCGAATGTTGCAGATGAGAAATTCCAGTGATTAAAACTGCCACTACTCATGTAAGATCGTCTATACTTTTAGAAAATCCATAATCCAAATTTTTGTACTTTTCATACACTTTGTGTGCAAATTTCATCAATTCTTGACTACGTAATATCAGATCCAGTTTTCATACAGAGGACCATAAAGAGTGCTCATGCTTTATTAAATTTATTAAACAAGTTGGGGAAAGAGTTTATATCGCTCTTAAAACAACGAGTTTCCTTAGTTCAATAACATGGGAGTACGTTTATTTAGTTTTATTTAATAGATGACACTAAAATTACTTTGCAATCACATTTTGGGGGATTTTTGTCATATATACCTGAGGATGGTTCATGACGTTACTATGTTAACCAGATTTTAATACATGGCGTAATATTACTCACAAAAACACGACGTCAATTAAGCAATGAGGAAAAAAGGAAAGTCCTACAATCAAATATACAATGGAACAGACAGCATTCAGACGTTACGTAAAGTTAATTTCAAGCATGGAACCAGAGACGGAAAAAATTTAATCTGCAGGCACACCAGCCAATTCCGTGGAATCAACCTCTGCCGTACATAGAGTGTCTACTTTTAATCGACTTTGATAACGTGACGTTGACGTCAAAGAAGCCATGCCAACACAATAACAAGTTTGACTGCAGCGAAACAAGCGGTTCAAATACACAATAAACGTCATATAAAAGAAGATGCTATAGCGTTACTTTATAGAAAAAAATAACTACATTTATCCTGATGATAAAATTTATGCGACAATCTGATTAATTGATTTTAACAGGACTAAACCCACATGCAACAGAACTTATTTTCACAGCGCCGTTTCCTGCGAACGAAATGGAGCTTTTTGGTTCATAGTATACTACGCATAATGCTCCTTACATACACTATATATACTGTATATTCTCTAATTGTGGCGGACTTTCCTGAATGGGAAAACATGATGAACTAACGTCATGTAACATGACGTGTTGTAACGTAAAGGCAAACGTTCCCGCATTTTTTATCGATTAAAGACCAAACCAATTTATAAAATCAGAATAAAGGTGTGTTATAAACATATTATTAATATTGTCATTTGATCTGGTGTTTAGTATCACGTCTCGTGGATGAGGTCATACCATTTGATCACTGACGCGCCGCGTCTTGGGTTATCCAATGGTATGACCTCATCCACTCGACGTGATACAGTACACCAGATCATGTTACTATTATAATAATGTGTATATATCATGTAGCCATAGGAAGCGATAATTCAGGACCACTTATCACTATTTACCTCCATAAACAATAACAAAACTAATGGCCACTGATTTAGCTCATGCCGAACTATTGAACTCTTATATGATTATGTTTTTCGACACGTTCACTGAGCTCATCAATATTTTGAGCTTTACACTTATTCCATGTTTATGCCGACCATCATGGCATATTATTTTTATGACAGAATTTCATATACGAGGGCGTTATTGAAAATATGAATTTCTCATCAGTGGATGATTTCATTAAATCTAAATATTTGAAAGTGCAGCACTTGTAAACATAAAAGTGAGATAGACTTTTTCACTGATGTATAGATGTCTTCATTGCAATTGTTAAAGAGCCACTTGATTGGTGAAAAACAACTATTTTGCAGTGTCATTTTTCTAAAAGCTGAAAACTATTTTCTCAAACTTTGCAAAGCATTTTAAGGAAAGAACTATGAAAGGTTATAAACATTTTTTTTCAAATAGGGATCTCCTTAAGCAGAAAATTTAGAAAATGTAATCATAAAGCTGAACATACCCATGGTGTTTTCCAAAGCTTCATCGAGTAGAAAGGTAAAACTTTCATTCCAAACAGGGTTGATTTCATTGTCCTTTACTGTGGTCGTCTTTCGGCCTTCAGGAGCTGTCCGTATTGTAAGGATAAGGTATGGGTCTGGCGTATCCCCTGAAAATAAGGTCAATTAAGTGTATATTGTCTTATTCTGTGAATAAATACCTTAACTAATTGCCTACAAGTTTCATTTGTTAATAATCTTTGGAAACAGTTTGGACCCAGAGATCTGGCTCGACAAAACGACCAAGGTGAGATTAACCGAAAGGTCTGAAGCTGTCAAATAAAAACCAAATATGAATGGTGTCAATTGTCTAAATATGAACGCTTTCTTATAAATGGTTGGTTAGATATCTGAATAAGTCAGAAAAACAGAATAGCAGTTTTATAGGTGTATTAGGTTCTGACCTCTTACCATACACAGGAGCAGAAACCCTGGGTTATGGAGCCAGGGTGTGAATGCCAACCATTCAGGGTAACTATTGTTTAGACATGAATGCTTTCTGAACAGTTGTTAATGAGATATACACCGCTGGAGCAATTTTAACCAAAACTTTGTCATACTTTTTGAACATGTCCCAGATTTTGATATCCAGTCCTATCAAGGGTCAGGAACCCTAGGTATGAAGTTATAATGTAAATGATAACAATCGGTCAATATATATGAATGCTTTTTGATAAGTGGTTACTGAGATATACACCACTGGATGAACTTTAACCAAAACTTGTTTGTAAATTCTAGGTACCCTTGGGGCCTAGCAGATGTTAATGCATAAAAATCATGTTTGATCCCTATAATTCAGAACTAACAAACAAACAGAAAGACAAAAGCTATATACCCATTGGCAAAAATGCCTGGTGGAAAGCAAAAAAAAAGAGTCCCTGATTTTTAAAACATTACACCATCTATTAAAAAATAAGTATGTATACTTACAGACATCGGCCCATCCTTTGGTTATGTTTCTTCCATGGAGAACCTTGACTTGTAGTATCAGACATGGCCGGTGCTCTACCTAAACAAAATGGTAAGTCATATAGCAAGATAATTCAGGTTAAATTAAAAATAATGTTTAATTCTATTACATGGCAAAGATGGTTTAACATTTTATTTTGAAATTCCCATCAACTTTAAACATGAGTTTTTGGTGATCCTTGAGACGGTTTTTGAGTACCCACAGCATCAGGATTTGTCAACCTGAGCATAGTGATGTTCACTGAAATGAAGCCGAGGTGAACTTCACTTTCGGTGGTTGTCTAAACCTGATGTTTACCGAAAAAGAATGCACCAATTGTTTTGTTATATGACACTGCATGTTTCTCTTTTCCTAGTTTAAATAAAGTCTTTTCATATTTATAAAATTGCTCATGTCAGGTGTTCCTTGTGCACTGAAAACAAGATTTTTACAACAACTGCTTGATAAGTTTCTGAAACTCTGATGAGATGTGCAAAATAATTGCATTTTTTAAATTACTGTTCTCACAAATGAACAAATTCTTAATTCAAACATTAATTTGGCTTGTGATATACATGATTTCTTTATCTCTTGAGTCGATTTTTCCTATATTTATTTTTAGCGACAAAACTTAATGTCTACCTGTCCCAGGCTAAATCTAGTTCAATCTATTTTAGCTGTCTGTCAGCACTGATATATCCTCATATCTACCTGTCCTATGCAACATTTAGCTCATCACTGGTACACGTCAAGATCTGTCACAACCAGTCAAAGCTAGTTTCAGCCAATCAGTGGAGGTCTTTTATAGGAGTCATTAAACATTTTTTTTTGCTGAGAAACAACAGCCAGAGAACCATAAGGCCCTGAAGCGTTCATCTGACACTGAGTCACAGGAATGCAGATGACCATGACAGACAGTTTTAAAATGTCAATATCAACATATAATCACCGTTTTAACAAAATTTGTAATGCTCATGTTACATGCCAAGGCCTCTTACTTCTAGAGACAATAATAAAATAGACAATAAGTAATGCTTACTCGTACTAGATATTCTTACATAGTATAAGTCAGTTGAAAAAGTTTAGTTTTGGCAAGTGACGGTTCAAACTAGTAAGTTCTCATTGCTGTCATTTTGTCAAAATATTTTTAGCACCAAACTCCTTCATGCAAGTGTTCAATATGTCTACAATTTGTATGTAAAGTAGTATATAAATGCAGCATAATAGTCAGGAAAAAAAATCAGAAAAGTTAACAAGTACAGGCATTTTGTGAAGAAAAGGGTTCGATACCTTGATTAGGGGTAATTTGGTATGCTGAATCCGAAAACCAATGTTGGCAAGCTGAGAAATGACGTCTTAATGGCCTAATTTGCATATTTTCAAAATGGCCGCCAAAAATCATGGAATTTGACATATAACTGAAATATTTTATTTTAGACAATGTTTTTGTATTCCAAATCATTTGTTTTATGTCCTAAGATCGTTTTACCATTAGAGTACATGGTTTTAGCGGCAATTTAAATAATTATTTCAGGATATTACCGTATTCATGGTAATAAATGTACATCTAGTCTATAAAATTATTATATAAACTTGTCTTAATCGGTATCCTGCTTTTTAAATGTTAGTTTTATTCATAGCACGAATTTGGACTGTTTACCAGTTTTTCAAGTAATAAATTAGAAAGAAACTTTGATAATCAACAATACAAGTTGTTTTGCTATAAAATAATATGTCATAATGCCCATGCCCAAATATATGGTACATTTTGTATCTATAAAAAGTAACAGCATGCTCGTTCCTTAGTACCCTAGGGTCTAATTAGTCCAACCTTGCACGATCAGGAAAACTTTTAATGTATGTCAAATTGTTTTGGGAGACCACCTAAATGAAAAACATTGCACTAAAGAATAAACCTATTTGAGCTATGTTAAATCGCATGGTTTCCATGGCAAAGCATGATGCTCTTTTTAAGAATGGGAATGTCCCTTCAAATGCACTCATATCTCAGCAGCATCTCATCTGAAACTTTTAAATTTGGTACCAACTGAATGTTAAGACATGGGACTTTCATCCAATGTTCAGATATGCAAATTATCAAATTTGCATATTCATGAATATTAATGAAAATATTAGAAATAAGAAAAAAAATCGTGCAAATTAAGGGGGTGTACATACAAATTTATCTAAATCTCAGCTGCTTACTATCCTATACTACAAGCCTTGGTACCAATTTAATGGTAATACATATCATGTTTACTTAATGGACCAATATGCAAATTATCTAAAAATTGTATTTATGTATATTAATTAAATATTAGAAATGAGAATAAATTAGAGAACAATTAATAAAATGTACATGCAAAATTACTCATATCTCAGCTGCTTTTTATCCTAGATTTCATACTCACTTACTTTCTAAACCTGTTCCCAAATTAAAGTCGAGAAAAAGTTCTATAATAGTGTTGTTTGATATGCAAATTAATTAATTTGTTTATTAACGAGTATTTTTTGAAACTACAACCTTATTGATTCGTTTTCAATTTTTCTTCAGTTTTCTATAGTTTTCATCAATATTCATGAATATGTTTGTTAATTGATTGTATATCTGACCATTGGAATCAAATACTATGCCTCAGTCTTAATTTGATACTAAGATTAATTGCCTAGAACAATATAAGATGAGATAGGAGTAATTTAAGAAGTAGACCCCCACTAATTTTTCTACGATTTTTCTCTCATTTCTACTGTTTAAATTAATATTAATAAATTTTAAAAAATTGGTAATTTCACATAATGGCTAATGAGTAAATTAAAAGGTCTTAGCTTTAAGTCAGTACCAAGTGTGGTAGTCTAAGAATATTAGCAGCTACAATATGAGTAATTTTGTAGGTGCACCCCCTTAATTTTATTACCATTTTCCCTATTTTCTAACACTTAAATTAATATTTAAGAATATAATCATAAAATGATTTGCATAATCGATCATGGCATAAAATGTGCTATGTCTAAGCATCTATTTGCTAACAAGTTTGTTAGTCTATGACAATCAGCAGATGAGATATAGGTAATTTTGTAGATATACCGATTTTAATGTTTCTGCAGTTTGTCTTTCTTTGTTTAATGTTTTCATAAATATTCACAAATATGTAAATAAGATTTGTATATTAGACTATTGTGTTAAAGTACTATGACTCACCTTTCATTTGGTACCAATTTTGGAAGTTTAGAATTGTTAGCAGCTGACATATGGGTTATGTTGTACGTACACCCCTTTAAATTTTCTAACATTTTCTCTTATTTCTAATGTTTTCATTAATATTGATGAATATGCAAATTAGATAATTTGTATATCATACTATTGGGTTAAAGTGTAATGTCTCATCCTTAATTTGGTAACAAGTTTGGTAGTCTAGAAAAGTTAGCAGCGTACATTAAGGTAATATTGTACACACCCTCCTTATTTCTTTCTACCATTTTTCTCTTATTTCTCATATTTTCATAAAAATCCATGACTTTTAAGATTAGATTATTGCATTTCGTACCATTGTATAAAAGTATTTTGCCTAGGCTTTGATTTGGTACCCAGTTTGATAGTCTATGATAACTAGCAAATGACATATGGGTAATGTGTATAGGTACACCCCCTTATTTTTCTACGAACTTTCTTTTATTTTTTATTAATACTCATGAATATGCAAAAGCGAAAATTTGCATATCAGAGCATTGAATAAACAACTATGTCTGGTCTTCAATTTGGTACCAGGGTTGGTAGTCTAGGATGAGTTGCTGCTTTTGTAGGTACACCCACTTTCTTTAGAATCATATTGTGTATTTTTACATTATGGGGGAAGGGTAAATTGTTCTAGCCAGTTTTTTCTTTGCTATTTAGCGACTATTTTGTTCCGCCAGTAACTGACAGCTTGTTTTCCTTGAATTAGAGGAAGAGAGAAGAAATCTTTGTAATTATGTGCAGCACGCAAGTGTCAATCTTGGGTCTGCTTGCAAATGACCCAGCTACAATGACCGATGGGTTGCCATGGACACCATGCAATTTTATGTAATCCAAATAGGTTTATTTTCGGAGACAATAAGAATTTTTGGTATATAGTGGTCCCATTGAACAATTTTACATCCATGAATAATTGTCCTTGGGTGCAAGGTGAGTCGAATAACCCCCCTCCGCCCTCCCGAGGCGTGTGTGTGTGTGAGGGGGGGGAATAGTTATTCCATGATTTTACCTCTATTTTCGTTTTCATAAATACTCATGACTATGCAAATGCTATAATTTCATTTTATGACTATTGGATGAAAGGCCTTGTCAAATTGTATCACTGATGATATAATAACATGCAACAAGGACAGTTTTGGGGCAAAATTCAGTTTATATTTGCTTTTTTATAATTTTCACTTATTTTCTGAAATTTTCATAAGTATTGATGAATATGCAAATTAGATATCTAATCTGCATATCAGACCATTCCATCAGATGAAAGTACTATATCTAAGCTATAATTTGCTAGCAAGTATAATAGTGTAGGGTGAATTGCTGATGAGATACGAGTCATGTTGTTAGTACAGGACCACTTTCCTTAGATCGTATAACCCCTCCATTAGCTGAACCTTACAGAATTTTGTTTAAATCGCTATATTTTCCTGCAAACAATAGTGATATCATTGTGATGCATTTTTTAAAGTTCTCATTTTAATGAAATCATTCCTGACACATTTGGGCCAGACAATATGCATGGACTATCATGAAAAATCCTTATCTAAGTCGGAAGCAAGATTCTTTGCTCAAGTTGTCTCCCCTGATTACCTCTAGGTCATATTTTTAATTCTAAATGCATACATTTATGTCAGTGAAGATCCCCAATCATATGAAGATGCTTTTGGATTGATTTGTACCAGTTTGGCATCCTTAACATGTTACTCTACAGATTTTTATGATTTTTTCTTCAATTTGGCGGCCATCTAGGAAATATGCAAATCAGATAGTAAAGACACCATTTTTCAGTTTGCCAACATTGGTTTTTGGATTCAGCATACCAAAATACCCCTAATAGGCATCTCAAAACCTTTTCTTCACAAAATGCCTGTACCTTCTTAAATAAGCGTCTTTTTCTGAATTTTTTCCTGACTATAAGCTGTGGTAGGAGTTGGTCGGCCTATGAAGGCACTGTCTATTCATATAAAAAGCCATATTAAGGAATAGTTGTCTCATAGCTGTCATTTTGTCAAGAATTATATTTTTAAACCAAATTCGTTCATGCTTTTGTTCAAAGTGTCTACATTGTGAAGGCACAGTATCGAATTGCTCCATCAAATACTGTGATAGGAGTTGATCAGCCCATGAATGCACTATCTATGCATATGCAAATACCATATTAGGCAAAAGCTGTGGTAGGAGTTGATCGGCCTATGAAGGCACTGTTTTTGTATATACAAAAGCCATGTTAAGGAAAAATGTCTACTTTCTCATAGCTGTCATTCTGTCAAGAATTATTTTTGGAACCAATTTCCTTGATGCATATGTTCAATGTGTCTACAATTTCAAGGCAAAGTATCAAATTGCTCCATTAAATGCTCTGGTAGGAGTTGATTGGCACATGAAGGCACTATCTATTCATATACAAAACCATATTAGGCAAAGCCGTGGTAGGAATTGATCAGCCCATGAAGGCACTGTCTATGCAGATACAAAAGCCATATTAGGGAAAAGCGATAAGTTCTCATAGCTGTCACTCCTTCATGCATATTTTCAAATTGTCTACATAGTGAAGGCAAAGTATCAAAATGCTCCACCAAAGCTGTGATAGGAGTTTATCAGCAAGACGACACCATCTATGCATATACAAGATACATATTTGGATAATAGTCAAAGTTCTCGTAGCTGCCATTTCTTCCAAAAACTTTTTGCACCAAACTCGTTCATGCATGTGTTCAATAGTTATACACTGTGAAGGTAAATTATTGGATTAATTCAGCAAAATCTCTAATAGGAGTTGATCGGCTCATGAAGACACTGTCTATGCAAAAACAAAAGCCATATCTTAAGGAAATTTTGCCTACGTTCTGCATATGTTCAACGCGTCTACATTGTGAAGGCAAAGTATCAAATTTCTCCATCAAAAGTTGTGGGCGGAGTTGATCGGCCCATGTATGCACTATCATAACAACATAAGCACGACCCCTATATAAAACGCCATTTAGAATTACAAAGGGAAAAAACTATTATAAAATTAGCCCCTAGCCCTTACTTCAAAAATTATTTGTCTTGTAGATATGAATATGTTTGCAAGGTTTGATGAAATTCCAGCAAAGACTCGGCAAGATATTTTAAAGGAAACAAAGCGTTACGGACGGACGGGCAACGCGAAAGCAGAATGCCCTCAACAAACACAGTTTGCGTGGGGTATAAAAAGATAGTTAATTAGTTTTTACCTAACTGGCACGACATGCGTAATATTTAGAGAGTGCTCATAGTCTCATCTAAAGTATGCTCGATATGAAATTTGACTTCAATTTGGTCCTCTTATTTCTGAGAAAAATGGTTTACATGGAGGATCTTACATGAGTGCTCATGTTTTAGTGAATTTATAAAACGAGTTGAGGAAAAGAGATAAAATACCAGGCTTGTGAATTTCATCTCTTTTTCGCAACGAGTTCAATTATTCAATACAACTTGAGCACTCATGTAAGATCCTCTATGTATAACATTTTTCTCAGAAATAAGAGGACCAAATTAAAGTCAATTTTCTACTGTAAAAACGTTATAATGTTGGCATTATGTACGCAACGTTGTTATGGACGTCATAACGTTTCCCGAAAATCTATAAACTACTAGTGTTTTATCGATTTTATTGCATGGTGTTATTTCACTCCCAGACGCCGCGGCGTCATATGATAAAATACAATAAGAGCTACCTTGTCTGAATTATCAAAGGGCAAACATGATGTAATGTGGTTATGTGCATATATATAGTCAATGTCTCATTATGTCGAATACATCAATTACGTAAGTATTATAACTTTGGCATCAACAATTATCAAAAAGTATATTTTAGGATTTTCCCATATAAATGCATTCAGAAACACAGTTGACCTTGCCGTAAAGTATAGCTAGGTCAAAATAGGATCGCCAATCAAATATATATTGTGGAGCCTACATTCACAATGCTATATGTATATACTAAAGCCCACGGCCATTGACCCTTTGGTACTGGAGAAGACTATTTTTGAAGAGATTTTGCCATATATGGCCATGACAGCCATTTCGCCATGTGACCTAGACCACGTAGGCCATTTACATTGTCTCATCTAATGGATGCTCGATATGGAATTTGAGTTCAATTAGCTTTGTGGCTACTGCAAAAAATATGTTTAAATATAATGATGACAGTCCGTTATATACGGTCAAATGACAACCTTGGTATGTAGGGTTTCATTGGGTAAACGTCTCATTTAGTAAGTCAATGACTTTGGCTTTAACGGTAATGGAAAAATTAATTTTTCAAGATTAGTCCCATTAAAATGCAGTAGGAAACAAACTTGACCTTGTCATGAAACAGGTTAAGGTCAACCTGAAATCATCATTTGAACAAATTTGGTAGGACTCACATCCAAACAGCTGCATACCAAGTACCAGGGTAATCTGCCATTCTGGTTTTAAATGTTTTCTTTTTACCAGAACTGGCAATGCGGCTATCTTCGTCATGCGAACAAAATAATTGTATAAATTTTTATTTTCCTACTCTAAGAAGGCTTTATAAAAGAAATTTGAGTTTAATTGACCTAATAGTTTATGAGAAAAAAGTAATTTGAATGGTATATGTAAAGTAAAATCTTTGTAAAACGGCCACTCAATAATAGACATAGTCTTTATAACAAATGGTAGCTTAATGAAGGTCGAAAGTATTGCAGAATGCTCCCCTTGGAGCATTCTGCAATGCTTATGACCTGCATTAAGTGATAATTGGTCTTGAAACCCAATGTTCGGTCTTTTTGAGAGTGGCCGTTCTACACAGGTTTTACTGCACATGTACCTTAGTTCATCATTTAAATAAATCATAAATTATTGAGAAAGGAAACTCTTTATTTTTCACGAATTTTAGTCATGATTCTGCCAATCACACATTTTATAGATTATAAAGATTACCAATGAAAATGATTGATTTTAATATATTTATAACTCATTACCTACTAATGTCGTTTGCGGATAAACTTTGCAAACAGATTAGACCGAGATCAGGCCCGACAAAACCTGATCTGGTTCAAAGCTGTTTAACACTCAGATGGTATTTCTGCGGAAAGAATTTCTCGAAAAAGTTGATTTTGAAAAAAAAAATCAGCAGACCACACAAAAGTATGAAAAATTTCCCAGGGGCCAAAGTTTTAATAACATTTTCATTATTTTTAAACTTACCTCGAATACTTGATATGGGTCAAACCTGAAACGACAAAAAACAAAAAAATTATAATATTGACATGTTCAAATAAGGCCCCATTCATATGTACACATTTACTCACGTAAGTAAAGATACTTACGTAAGCAAATTTACTTACGGTGTCAAGTGAACGCATTTACTTACGTGAGTATTAATACTCCTGGAGTAAACTGGGGTAAGTAAAAGTATATTTGCACCACCTCTGGAGGTCATGCAAAAGTATATTTACTTATAAGTAATTATACTCCATGAGCAAAGTATGTCATGTGACATACCTCATATTTACATATGTAAGCAAATTGATGTTTCTTTAAATTTGTGAAACTCTACAAAATGGTCTGGAACTATTCTACTTTGTTCTAGAACTACTCAGGAACTGCTCTAGAAATATTCTAGAATGTTAATAGAACAGTTGTAGAATGTTATATGGAACAATATTTTGTTCTACAATTGTTCTAGAGAAGGTCATAAGATTTGTTGTAGAAAAGTTCTAGAACTAAAAAAGTTCTAGAACATACCTTTAGAACTATTCCAAAACAGTTCCAGAAAAAACATCTGAAGAATTGCTCTAGGATAATTCTAGAAAAAACCTAAAGAACTATTCTAGAACTATAGTAGAATACCTCTTATAAAATGTCCCATTTAACGCTCTATAAATGTTTCTGAGTTATTCTAGAATATTTTAGAATGTTTTTAGAATAGTTCCAGAAAGAATAGTTCTGGACACCGTTGATAGTGACGATAGTGACAACGATGTGGTTGTGAGCAGTGCCAGTGTATTTAGTGTTTATTCTGACTGTAAGCATCCACCCCAAAAAGGAGAGGACCTTAAACGTTGTTCGCGCTGTCATATTACCCACTACTGCAGCGAGCAGTGCCAGAAGAAGGATAGAGACTTTCACCGGTTTGCTTGTTCCGTTGTGGCCAAGAAGTCGGACATTGTGAAAGCTTAAATTCTCTGCCACAAGAACCTGTACATATTTGTAAACTACGTGTTTTTTATGGCTTTACAGTTTAGCACATTTACTTTTATTAACACTAACATTCTACAGGATTTAATCCTGGTGTCCCTTACTGGGAGTTAATACAGAAGAAAGAAAGAAGGTTTAAAAGGTTTGTAAGAGATGTTCTAGAACAAACATTTTAATTTTTCTGGAACAATTGTAGAACACCTCTCCAAAATTTGTCCCATATAACGTTCTATAAATGTCCCTGAATTATACTATAATATTTTGACCAGTTTCAGAACAATTTCAGAAATGTTCTAGCGGTATGTTCTACAATATTTCTAAAAAACTGGACTGTTCTGGAACAATTGTAAAACACCCCCCCCCCCCAAAAAAAAAAAAAAAAAAAAAAAAAAAGAAAGAAAGAAAGAAATGTCCCATATATCCCAGAATTTTTCTGGTAGATATTTAGTTTAGGGTTAGAATAATTTCTGAAATATTCTAATAGTTTGTTCTAGAACTTTTCTAGAGCAAGCATTTAGAATTTTTCTAGAACTGTGTCATAAAAAGTTTGTTCAGGAACAGTTATAGAACGAACCATTTCAACATTTCTGGTATTGTTCTGAAACCATTCTAAAAATGTTCAAACCAGGTGCCCCAGGATTGATTTCCATTGCTATGGCAATGACCACAGTCAGAAATGCAATCGAGCAAGGCACATCTTCCCTAGCCCCTAAGCAGATCACATAGGAAGTACAATTTCATGAGATGTCACCTTTATACACCAGAAATACTGTTGGCATGGCATTAAACCCGAAAAGTAATCCCAAAGTGTCTTTCATGTTCATGCTTGTGACACACCAAAATAAACAGACCTTAACTAAAGAAGAATTATCACTAAAGAAACCGAACAGAGGCCCTAGTTGGCCTGAATAATGTCAGTCATGGCCCCGCTGTTACCCCATCATAGTCCCTCCAATTCTGGTAGTCATGTTTTCCCATCATCCATGCTTGTTCTTGAAATGTTCTCAAAATGTTCTAGAATATATTTTTGAACATTTGTAGAACTTACTTAAGTACTAAATACTGTTCTGGAACATAATTTGAAGAGTAAATGTAAAAAAAAATGTTCTTGAAAACTTCCAAAAATGTTCTAGAAAATTATAAGCAGAGTTGTAGAATTCACTAGTTCTATTATAGTAAGAGAAATCGTCTCTAAACTTATTTTGAATCATTTTTTAGAAAATTTCTTTCAACTTTTTTGTACTTTTGAACAGAAATGTTGTAAAATTGTCTAAACTATTACAAGAACGATTTCAGAGTAATAACAAATTATAGAAATGTGTTGGCCAATAGCTCTAGAACAAACGTATCTAACTGATTCAGAACAGTTCTTTCATTTTAGTACTTTATTCAAATTGCCTTTATTCTGTGCCATTGATCTTAAGTAAATGGCCACTTCATCAACATCAGTCCACCACTCGATCATGAGATTGTTCTTTCGTCTCAATAGTTTTTATGAGACAACCCATGTGCAAGACCAGTGCACAAATAATATGGCAGCTGTCATCAACAGTCTGTACATGTCTGCTGTACAACAATTGTGTGTACCTTTTAAAATACTTATGTGGACACTATTAGCATGTGAGCGCAGAGTAAATATACTTTTACATACGTGTGTATATTTGCTCCATATAGCAAATACTTACAGGTGTATTTTTTGTGCATGTGAATGGGGGCCTAAGACTCTTTATCAATTGATCATCTAATAGATCGACTAATCAATCAATCAACCAATCAATTAATTAATTAATTCACCCATTCAATCAATCAATCAATCAATCAATCAATCAAGTAATCAGTTTCAACTTTTTAAATGGATATCCGATTGGATGTATTACCTGTGACCCCTCAAACGTACACGCTGAATGCAGAATTTGATCAACCAGTGAAGACGGTGCCATTTTGTGGATCCTTTTTGTTAATGTGTTTCATGTTTGTCTTTGTTATGCTGTCTTGTCTGTTCCTAGAAGACTTGTAATCACATGCTGTGAAAGGCTCTTGGCTCTCTTGTGTGTGATGTTTTATTGTGTTTTTGTCGCTTTCCTATATGGTGTCCAGGTCAGGTGTGGTACTTGATTTATCGATTCCTGATCTTTGCCTCATTCTTTACTTTTTGGTATCAACTTACTGCACTTCCTCAATAACACAATTGTTTTGCTATTCAGCTTAAAGTGACAAAGTCACTGTCAAAGTATACTACTATTGATATAACCTACCATAATGGTAATTTTATAAGCATACAATTCCTTTCCATTTGTTGTTGGAAGAGCTCAACGTGGCATTGTAAACATATTGCTAAAAACAAATTATTAACTCTTCCGATTGCTTAAGTTGACAATAACCCTTTCTTTGCGACTTTGTCGTATGCTAAAAACCTTAACAAATCTTTTGAACCAAGGTAAGGAAGCCGCCGAGGTGTAGGGGATAAACCTATGCCTTGTAAACCAGGGATCGCAGGTCTGATTCCCGGCTTCTCCATAAAACTACTTTCGGTGAGCCTTCGGGTGCTCCCGTTATAAAATACACATACAAACCATAAACACATCCCGCCCAGTACTGGTTACTACCCATGGGAAAGCCACAAAAAAGATTTTTGATAAGGGCCGACGTTCTAGAATGTCTGTCCTAATCTGGATACTCTGATTTTGCTTTTGAAAACGTCAAATTTGACATAAAAAATGATAGGAGACGACAACAAACACATGAAAAATTACCAAGCATGCAAAAAGATAATTCAAGCCATTGCTATGACCTGTGGTCGTCTCACAAATAACATACATATTAGTTAAAACCATAATTAGTGTCATATGTAGCTTAAATGAACACAACGTTTCGCATTTAAGACTTGATTTGGTAGCACAGTCATGATTATACAGACTGAAAGGACTTTAACCTTTACTTTACACGGTACACGTGGGTTAACACACGCCCATTACACCCGGATTTATTGGTATTCAAGTGTTCAAATAAGTTTCATATCTTCAAAACCAAATGCTTATGTTTACATTAGTAAACATCTTAACCATTATAAGTCCAAATAAACTAATATTTAGCGTAAATATGCAATTTCTTTCTTACAATACAAGTTTTGATAAGTTGTAATGTCAATTTAAAGAGCCACCTCGTTCTTTTCAGTACTCAGTACTACCCCTAACATTTATTTTGCTTGAAAAATAAGAAAAAAAAAATTTATTTACCCTCTTATCAAGATGCCTGCCTAATTGAACTATCGCACAAGAAAACAACACATACATGTATCACATAGTTCATTACAGAGGGCCCACACGAGCCCCCATAACTGCACAACATTAACAGGGCCCTTCTCCGTTGACACCACACAATATGGAAATGATGTTTATAACATTATTTAGCCATGGGAGGACTCAAGACCCCCTTTAAAGTGCGTACTCCAGAAAATGCCTCAGGAACGCCCCTCTCACTGAATATGAACAGATGTCCCGACATGAGCTACGCTACAAATCCACAAAGAAAGCCAACAGGAATAGACTTTAAGCTTAAAAAGGTCCTCCTCCCCCCTAGGAAATTTTGCAGACATATCCTATCTTAAAGAGAATTTCAAATAGCGTCTGTTTGCACTCTGCACACCGGGGCTTAAGTCTGTAATAGTCTAAGAACAAAAGTAAAATGAAAGTTTGAGCTACAGAAAGAAGAAATTAAGGGCGAAGATTTGGTACCAGTAAAATGCATTTAAGCCCCCCCCCCCCCCCCCCCCCCCGGGTGACTTAGGCTGCTGTCCGTTCTAAGGCGGTGGTTCTGTTGTTGTTGACTTGTTGTTTATTATTACTCCCATTGTGGAAGTCTGTAATTGTTCTATGTTTGTTGTACATTACTTTATGTCCCTTCTAGTATTGCAATCATCTTGATGGGGAAGAGAGAGCTGGTTGCTTTGCTTGGTTTGTCTTCCTGGTGCCTCGTGATTGTCGTGTGGCTCTTCCTCGCGGTGACATGGGTTTGTCTGCAGTTCGTGATTGTGGTATTTCCTGATCATACTCACTTACTATTTTTACATCATTAACTTTTACAGTGGATTTTTGCATTTTTTCAACTGTTTTAATCTTAGTTTACTAGTATATTCATTTGACAAATAGAAAAAAGTGTGCTTTTCAATCTTAAATGTATTGTCTTAAATGAGCTGTTAAACAACCCTACCCTACCCCATTTTAAGTAGTCAAGTTTGATATTGTTATTGAAGAAAACTGTATGAAAATATTTGACACTGGTGAATATCTTACATTTTTGGGACTGTCTTGCTAATATGATTAAGAATCATATATTTTTACCTTTGACATCCGGATCAGGGCACTTATTACGGATGTTACATTTATTATATGGCATAATAAATGAGCAAGGAAACTGTCTTGATGCAAGGGATGATGTTCAAGAAAAACTATTTTTCACATGTTTACCTATAAATCTCTAGTCTGTGGTGCCTTAATCTTAGGAATTATTGTAGTCATTGCTGATAACAAGCCCATGGACTTGTGTTACATATGGTATAATATTTTTTTTCACATATTTCCAAATGCGTATAATACTAAAAATTTAATAAATGTTCTTATTGAATATAAAAATTCAAACCCAATCATTATCCAAGTAAGCCTCACATACAGTGTTTATCATTGTGTCTGCTTCTGGCGCCATTTTTGGCCTAAGGACTATAATTTGAACAAACTTGGTAGAGGTCTACTTGGTGATGCTAAATACCAAATATCAATAGTCTAGGCCTTCTGGTTTCAGACAAGAAGATTTTTTAACGTTTTACCTACAAAAGACTATGTAAAACATGTGATCCCGGGGCGGAGCCATTTTTGCCCCAGGGCAATAATATGAACAAATTTTGTAGTGTTCTACCAGGTGATGCTACATACCAAATATCAAGGCTCTAGGTTTTGTGGTTTCAGACAAGAAGATTTTTTCACGTTTCCCCTATATAAGCCTATTTTTGGCCCAAGAGCTATAATTTGAACAAACTTGATGGAGGTCGACTAGGTGATGCTAAATACCACGTATCAAGAGTCTATGCGTTCTGATTTCAGACTAGCAGATTTTAAAAATTTTCATCTCGAAAATCGATTTTTAGCCTCTATGACCTAGATATGCAACAGACCAGAACCAATTGAACAATTTTGGTAGAGGGCCACCCAAGGATCATTTGTGTGAAATTATTTCAAAATTTGGCCAGCTGTTTAGGAGGAGTTATCGTTTAATTCAATTGTTAACGGACGGACGGATGGACGACGGACGGACGACGGACAAAGACCGATCACAAAAGCTCACCTTGTCACTTCGTGACAGGTGAGCTAAAAATGCAGCAGACAGTGAAAGCATTAACGTCTTTCACGCCATGTGAAGATGAAGTGTTACGAATGCTTTCTCGCCATGTCTTAATATAATTAGATGATAATATTTGCAAATATTTGCAAATACAAACTGTGTTATGGTAAAAAAACAAACTTAGATAATCGGTCCAGACTAGGTCAGTCTGTCATCGTATGCAAACGACTAGGTGAATGCCGAGATTGTTGTCTTCTTACTGGACAAGAGTCCATGATTTGTCAATGCAAAGCCACACTTCTTGGCCTTTTTCTTATCCTTATCGGTCAACCGAAATAAATTTCACCAATTTGGGTACTCGATATGATATTAAAACATATTGGTGGTACATATTAAAGTTAAAACGAAAAACATTACATGATTCGTATGATGTTTATATTGTTAGTTGATGAGATAATACTGTGACCGTCTCCCCCCACCCTACCCCCTACACGCTCACACTGGCTATCAAACAAAGGACGATATACTACTTGACCTGCAGGGTTGGTGAAACACAAGCAGTGTCAGGGAAATGCCAATGACCATCAGAAGCGATAAAAGAATATGTCCTCTCTCTCTACTTCCCCAGTAAATATTTTAAAGCGGGCCACCATCAGCCCGACAGAGAAACATCGTTGAATGACGTTTCGCTGGGGGTCGATACTGTTTGCTGGCTGGGTCTTCTACACATAGGTACAAGAGTATTGCTGGCATTGAGTCATAAAGCAACACTCAAAGCATTAGTCGATGCTCTTCGACTGTGATGCTACCCCGACCACTGAGGCACCATTGGATATTGGGGTATATGTATGCGTCCTCGTCTGTCCCAATCAACTGATTGTCACACTAATTAAAAAAAGGCACAGCCATTTTGTTTAGATGTGCAATGTTAAAAATGCCATATTTGTGTTTTTGCGGTTACAACCGCAGGAAAATTGTAAAAACATGAAACTTATGCAATATGCACAGGTTTCATATGCATGGGTCTCATGCTTCATGTGTGGATCCAGAGGGTGGGGGGGGGGGGGCGGTGTTCCGGACCCCCATTGAAAAATCACAAAATTATAGGGTTTCTTTGCAAATTTGGACCAGATCCCCTGAAAAATTACGAAGCTACCGAGCCAGCATTCAATGTCGGGCCATCATTTGTACGCCAGCGAAACGCCATTTTATGGCGTTTCGCTGGCGGGCCGATGATGACCCTTTTATAGTGGTTTTTGGATCCTCCCACCACTCATCAACTATTAAAAAAAGTTGGACCCCATCTGACAAAAAATTCTGGATCTGCGCATGTTTTTTGGTTGATTGCGTTTTGAGGTAACTTATAGCACTCTTGGGATAAACATTGCGTGTGATCGACCTCCGAACAGAGTAGATCTTGCCAGAAAAAGGGGTATCACACTATTTGTTCTTCAGACATTTCCCAAGTTACCCCGGAATAATCTATATATTTTCTGTTCCATGTTCCATGGAAATGGACTCTGTACCCATATACCCCTAAATTGCAATCTGTGTTGAACTTCCCTGATCAAAAGTTCACCCAAATCCCTTTGAAGGTCTCACTTACAATAGATAGATGTATCGCGTGTTGATCTGCATGCAAGCTACCCTGAAACACCCCACTTTTGAAGCGAACCCCATCGTACTAAAACCACGTGATTTCTTGTCGTGACTGTCTCACAAAGATCACAAGAAATTCAAACTTAAAAAATCGATTTAAGTATACCTGTAGATACTCACATCATATCTTTAATGCAAAAGTTTGGTTAATTAAAATCCATTTTCCAATATATATAGTTTACACTTAAAAGTGTTCACCACTTACACAATAAACAAACCATAAAGGTCAAACTTTATTCAGATCTTATCTGTTTCCCTCTCTCAGCTGTGAGCAGAATTGAGTCATGTGTGAAAAGGTCCTTTTTGAGCACAAGTCCTGATCAGTCGGCCGATCGCGCCGACTGATCTGGATTTTTTGCGCTTCCTCTGTGGTTCAATCCCTTTATGATTGTAACGCAAATACACTGACTGTAGCAGCGATAGATCGTGTACCGTGCGTTCAGTGAGTCCTTTTCTCGCGAAAAACAATAAAATATTTTCTTTCAAGGTTGATCACTTTTAACTGCTTTTATAATTTCCTTCGCAGTCTCACATGGATGATTTATGCAAAATATACAGATGTAGAAAATCCGTAATTTATTGAAGTATAACGCTATTTATAACTAACTTATCATCAATCTTAATATTACTGCGTAAACTAATGATTTTCAAAACTTACCGATATCATCGTGTGTGTACCCAAGATCCAAGAGATGAGCATGATAATAATTTATATTTTCTCCACATGTGAAGAGCAATGCCAAGTAGACATACAAAAACGTGAACACAACGTCGTATCAACGTAGATGCGACGTAAAGAAGTCGCATCTACTGTACGTTGATGCGACGCTGTTTCGATGTTACATGTTTACTGAGTAGCTTAACTTAGAATCTGTGTATTTAAATGTTTGTGACGTTTACCCATATTTATTCAGGGATGTGTGATACTTGACATTATTTAAGGGCTACCCTCATCAAGTCTCGTCAGTATACAGCAGAAACGATTTGGTTAGTGTTAGGTTAGGGTTTGGTAAGGGTTAGGTAAGGGTTAAGGCTAGGGGCAGTTATGTCCTGTAAAGTGCACATCGCCGATGTCAAAAGAGACGGTTGACGTCATCGATTTGACGTCACAACGATGTTGTTTTGACGTTATTCTAAGTTTGTCTCAGCAGACGCACATGGTCGCAACGACGTCGTATCAGGGTCGATGCAGCGGCATGGCGTCGCACCGGCGTTGATACGACGTCGTTCCGGCGTCACGCGCCTGTCGGGAAACATTTTATATAACGTTTAGTAAAGTAGGGTTTTAATATTGTTTGATTAAGTAGGGTATAGGGTCACATAATATGTGCAGTTAATGACTGTTGAGAGTGTTGCTGCATTTTGCATGGATAGTGAAGCATAAAAGTTTCCCTGACTTCACAGACGCTAAAACCAAACTGTCTGAGTCATAAATGAAGTGCATTCGAGATTGCCATTCGAGCATATGCTCACCCTGTTGTAACCGTCATCACAGCAAGGCGTCTTCGAAAGTTTTGTGTCACCTGTCTACAAGAGCCTCGGACTGTCCTACAGAAGGCTTAGTCATGCCAGCATCAATGAGACGAATGTTCTGGCGACGCTCTTTCGACATTGTATCATGCGTCTTCTAGACTAGATAAGAATGCATGGCTAAAATGTGCTTGTTTTTACCTCTGGACCAAAATGAGACGGTTCTTTTGAGCACACATGTCAAATATCATGCGCGGATCCAGGAATTTTGCCAGGGGGTCTAGGCCCGACGGCCAGAAAGCAGCCTAGACATTTTTTTGATGTTGCTTTTTTAGTCCACTACTTATTTTACAGTTTACAGAGGGGGTCCAATGAGAACAATCAAATTCCAAGGATCCAGAGAGAGTCCAACATTTTCCAGGGAAGTCCAACTTTTTCCAGAGGTCCAAAAGCTAATTTCTATGGAAACTCATATAACTTGTGATTTTCAAGGGGGGTCCGGACCCCCTATCCCTCCTCTGGGTCGGCACATGAATATAAAAACTGACGTTAAGAAGAAGCTCTATTAGGCCTACGTTTGAAAACATGCTGGATAACCATTTTCCCATAGCATGGCAAATTCCATGAGTCGGTGCGAAGTCTGTAAAACCCATTAGCAGTGTATCTAAGACAAAATTGAGCCAGCAGATATGATTTTGGCACTTATCGCATATGCTATAAGCTAAAGCCCTGATTAGCCTATGCATTAGCAGTATAGTATTTCAAGAATCATCACTGTTCGCACACATGGAGCGTGTTAATCCATGCAGGTTCGCGCAAAAATTTAAATATATACAATGTAGCCCCACTGGACAGTTGCATGTGCGCATTCAAAGAATGACTTAATGGTCCATGTGATAAGTACCGTCATCACATGGGTTGGCCAAATGTTATAAACAGGCTGTCTTAGATGGTGAACTTGTTTGTCGATCCTGTAACATTACACTTTTCAGTCATGTCAGGTTTTCGGGTTTTGAACCAGTGCAATACCTTAACCCTTAATGCGCCAATCGCAACAAAAGTCGTCTGCTTTTCTCGTCTGCTGAAATGTTTAAGAAGCCTATAAGGCAAACAGTATGGATCCAGATCAGACTGCTCCTATAGGAGCAGCTGTTCTGGGTCAACGCTGTTTGCTTCTATACTTAATTCGTCAGTAATGTTAGGCAATTATTTGCAGCGGACGACTTTAGCAGACGACATTTTCAGATGCATTTTTTTCTTGGCGCTTCAAGGGTTAAACAACGTCATATCAATGTCATATAACGTCACATCGACATTGATACGACGTTGTTTCGAACTACCACAACACACATACTGTAGACCAAACCACGGCACTGATATGAAAAGCCACAGCACCTTAACAGTAACAGGACATTCGAAAAACCAACAAGCTTTCTCTCTCTCGCTCGTCAAGCATGATTACTAAAAATATCAACTACTGACAGCACAACTAACAACACAAAGTAAAACAAAATGGTCTCAATAAATGTGAGTAAGTGAGAGTAGCTTGTGAGTAGGTGTATATTAGACAATATCAACCAAACCTGTAAGTTCCACACATATTTCACACCTTCTGTTGCACGTTAATATTTCCCACAATGTATACAAGTCCATCAGGCAAAATATCAGATTTTTTCACTTCTAAACTTCTTTCATTACACACACTGCATTAATCAGGACACACTTGAGTGCCAAACCAACACATTTATAATGAGATTTATTATATTTATAATTATAAGCTTATTACAGGGTTACTCCAGTAGTCAATTATGGCTTTCACAAATTCAATTTTCATAATCAATATTTTCAGGCTATGAATCGTTGCACAATTGACAAAAATCACGAACAAACTTTATAAGATCATATTTCATCATTTATATAAGCATTATTACTCATTTTAATGTATAGAAAAGGACCCACAATGAAGCCCCTAATGTATGCAGCCATGGTTGCTGAGCACAACTTATCTAGTACTGATGTATATTTTTAAGCGTATGCATATTAAACATTACTACAATTATAAAGGGAGCTTGACCGGACTGTGTTGTACTGGGTTAAAACTATATGTATCTTCAATAAGAACCTTTTTAAGGTTGTGCCGGGTATCTATATGCGAGAAAGACTCTGTCCTATGCGGATATCTAAAGCCAATGTCCTTATGCACACCTACAAAGCCCTTAACAGGATCTTCGCCAATATCCGTCAGTTTAAAGATGAATATTTGGTGCATATTGAGGACCCTTAGATCGCACAATATGACAGAAGGTACCTTTTCTGGAGCTTGAGATGCTCATAAGCATGCCAAATGCGAAAGACTCGACGCTCATTGATTCACCAAGACCCGCAGAGCTAGCGAGGGTGTCTTAAAATGTTTTGTCAATGGATCTTATTCAGGGGCAAAACATTTGATCGTGATTTTATTATATTTAACTATTTGATATGCATACATGAAATATAGTAGGATATAATGTGCGTTCTTTTTACATAATATGGCATGACCGATACAGGCGAAAAGAGTGTTGATATGAAACTCGAATATTGAAAGCTCAGGCAAGACTGCGCATATGCGCAGTCTTGCCTGAGTCTCAATTGATCGCACACACACGTATCAAAGAACAGCTGCAGATGCGGTTTTAGCCTACGCACAGAATTAATTCTCTGGCTCTGACATTTCACTAATGGGCAGGCATGCATACATGTATTAGGTCCAATTCTCGTGCTCAACCTTCTGACGTACAAAATACACCCCTCTGATAAGACCCACTCGCTTTGTTTTATTTGATTTACCATAGCATAGCTGGACTCTAAATCAGCCGCCCACTTACATGATGACCGACCATTCGCACAAAACACTACATCACATGAACTCACTCTCACGCAAACGTGTATGCTATCGACGTTAACCAAGCTGATGCTCTGTGTAAAAATAGAGTACAAGTACGAGAAGAGTTTTGCTCCCATTGTGTGTGTGTGTGTGTGTGTGTGTGTGTGTGTGTGTGTGTTTGTGTGTGTGTGTGTGTGTGTGTGTGTTTGTGTGTGTGTGTGTGTGTGTGTGTTGGTCCTTGTTTCGTTTAGTTCAATGTGTCCTTTCTAGCTTAGTAATCATCTTGCCGAGGAAGAGAGAGCTGGTTGCTTTACTCTTACTGCACTGTGGCTGTCTGTGTTCTGTGTCTCTTCCTCAAGAGGCTGTGGGTTAGCCTGCTGTCTGTGATTGTGGTATTTCCTGGACATACTCACTCGCTTTTTGGTGCCGTATGACATCGCAGTGACTGATGGATCTAACCTCTTTATTACGCAATGTATCATAAGTCCAGTTAAGCAAAATTTCAGAGCGCTAAATGATCAAATTGACTTACTCATCAATTTAAACATATGTTGTGGATGCTCAAAAGAACCGTCTCAGTGAGATGGTTCTTTTGAGTATCCACAACATATGTTTTGGCTGAAAAATAAAAACAATAGTTTTCAATTACGCTCTCTGATCTGGAGGGATGATGTAGCTTGCAATAGGAACGGAAGCTCTTGAAAGAGGACGGAAGCTTATAAAGCACTAGAAAGTTCAAACGGCAAACAAGTTTGAAACACTTAGCTTATTCATGTATATTTTTGCGTTCAGCTTTTCATTCGAGCATGTCAAATGAAATTTGCCAGAGTTCATTTAATATGATCGAACTGTACTGTATACACAGCAATGGACGCCAGATGCTGAATCGAAGATATCGCGGTATGGGGGGAATAACTAAAAATCAAATAAGGGATTGTGACAGGTAACTTTTCAGGTGACGCCCCTTAGCTGAAAGAGGAATTTTCTTCCAGTTGGTTTGCATGTATATTGTTGTATATGACCTTGTATATGGTTGAGATTCTAATGGCATAACATGGAAATATTAACTTAATCAAATTGACACCTTATTAAGCATCTACTAGACCAAGCTGATACATGGTGCTGATGGTGGACATGTATACCCCAAACCTACTTCGAGTTTAACAACATGTATCATGATTCCTGGCCTCGAGGTTATAAAACTTGAGTACATTCTCAGACTCAAAATAAAGCGCAATGATTGGCTGCTTGCGGACACTTGTCCGCAAGCAACCAATCATTGTGCTTTATTTTGCGTCTGAGAATGAACTCGAGCTTTATAGGCTCGGGGCCTGTTATCGAGAGTCCGCTTCATAACTTCTAGTGTGCGTATGTGCGTGCATGCATGTTATAGTGTGTGTAAGAGTGCGCCCATGTGTATGCTTGCCTTAAAAGCAGACACATTTTAAAAGTGGGACACATTTACTTCACTATTAGCCCAAGCACTGCTGACCGCATGTTAAGATATCAACTTTTGATAATTGTCGCACAGTAGGTTTGTCAATTTTATCACTAACAACCAAAATATTTGGAAGTAAACTGTGTACAGGTGCATGTACCAGTCGGGGCTGAGCAAATAAACCTGAAGTGCTCTATTTGTAGACAGTAATTATTAGATCACGCAGTCTGGTCAGATTTTCAAGTCCTCTTCTCAAAATATAAGTTCGTGTTTCTGGTAGCAGACAGACTGCCAGTGAATGAAAGGATTTATAATCTGGCGATTATAATACGTCTCTTGATATATATTCACCTTTCCACTGCGAGTCTTTAAATGAACTTCTACATTTGAGATGTGGTTCATACCATCATGAACAAATCGATTTAAGCCACACCCACAATAGCGCCATTTGAGCGGGCTATCGTCAAGTGACGTTTGCGTGACGTGGAACACGTATCGCCATGACGTTAAGCGCGGAAATTCGGCGTTTTGGCCATTCCAAATCCTCCGATGACATTTTTAATTCAAAATATCTGGAAAAATGATACTTGACTGATAATATAAAATGTAAATATAAGTAATAAATTCAATGTTTGGAAGGTTCTTCGGGCTTCACGTTAACTTTGCAAGAGACCCGAAGTATTCATGATTCCATGAACCTTCCAAAAATCGAATTCATTTCTTAAATAAGTCAACCATTGATATTATGAACTCAGCTGCATGTTATTCTTGCAAACAATGTAGATCTAGATTAGCTAGCAAAGGGGCACGCTGTTTTCTATTGAAACATTAATATTGTAGAAGCTATTCAAGCGCGCTTTAATTCAAGTCTTCAGATGAGAGGGGATAATTCAAAATTGATTTTCTTATTTCGTAACCAAATCACATGTTGTGGGTACTTAAAAGAATCACCCTATGCGGCGGTTCTTTTGAGCACTAAAACGTATGATTGACTCGTTGTTAAGGCAGAATCGCATTTTAACTATCATTTCATTTACTTCTCTGACTATATGGTAAACTATCATACAATGTGTATCACCCGATAACTCGAGGGAGTAGGTGTCTCGCCTCTTTAATAATGAAGACCCTTAGAGATAAGATCTCCCAAAGTTGAGTAAAATTTAATATGGAAACCCAAGACAGGCCAAGCACCAACACGGTCTCTCATATCATAGAACTTTATGGAACGCCATCTTTCCGGACACTATTTTTTGCCTCAGATTATTCATTCATTCTTTCTTTGCTAGCACCGACTTCGTCGTCTGCTGATAACCTTTGCAAACATTTTGTACCCATATCAGGAACGACAGAACGTCGGCCCTGATCTTGATTTAAACAATTTGGCACTCTGGTAGTATTCCTAAAAGATTTTCTTAAAAAAGTTAATCTTGAAAAAGTCAGCAGACGACAACAAAAGCATGAACAATTACCCAGTGTAGAGCGGAAATGAGGAGTCAGGATGACAAATGCAAACCGCCCACTAGCCTAGCTCAAAATAAGTGTAAAACAAGAATTGTCAGAGAATCTGACAATAGCACCGTTGCAGTGCCTTGCATGCAGTAAAAGGCCAGAGTGTCTCAGGATATTGAGCGGTAACTTAATTCTGACATCAATCAAGGGCCATCACTCTGGTACAAATTAGCGAAAAATGACATAGATCTAACAATCCAAACGTAGATCTTGTCAGTATAAATAGTTATATAAAGTTTGGTCAAAATCTGTCCATTTGTTCTCAAGATATTGAGCGGAAGCGAAATTTTGGTGTAAATCAAGGGACACAACTCTGGTACAAATGTGCGAAAAATGATGTGTACCAATCCCAAAGTAGATCTTGTCAATATGAATGCATATATAAAAGGTGAAAATATGTCAAGTAGTTCTCAAGATATTGAGCGGAAACGAAATTTGGAAGTAAATTAAAGGGCATAACTCTGGTACAAATGTGGGAAAATGACCTATTACAATCCCAAGGTAAATCATGTCAATATCAATGCACATATACAAAATTTGGATAAATTCCATAAAAAGGTTCTGAAGAATTGAGCAGAAACGAAAAAATTATGACGGACGAGCGAACGGACGGACGAACGAACGGGCAAAATTACAGGCAACCCAAATCCTATATAGCCCCACCACCCCTTTTCAAAGTGGGGCTATAAATATGTCAAGTAGTTCTCAAGATATTGAGCGGAAACGAAATTTTGGCGTAAATCAAGGGCCATAAATCTGGTACAAATGTTCGAAAAATTATGGGTAACAATCTCAAGGTAGATCATGTCAATATACACATACAAAATTTAGTTAGATTCTATAAACTATTTCTCAAGATATCGAGCGGAAACAAAATAATGACGGACAGACGGACGGACGGACAGACGGAATGACGGAACGACAGACAACCCAAATCCAATATAGCCCCCACTTTTTCAAAGCGGGGGCTATAATAACACAAAAAGCGGTAGCAGCTGAGCGCAAGTTAATACCAAAAAGAGTGGCAGCTGAGCTGAACTGCCACCCCTTTTGGTATAAACCACAGGAGCTTGAAGTTCTATCCTTATATCGCTTCTAAACCTTAAAACCTAAAATCTTATAATGTCATTACGTAATGACATTGTGAGCTGTTGGTTTTGAGGCTATAGAGATGATTTAAGGATCGAACCTCAAGCTCCTGTGGTGTAAACTAACACTTACTTTCCTACTGAAACAACTCGAGGCCAATATTTTCCAGTGATAAGAGTTAAAACTGTTCTACATGTACCTGTTTTTGTAGTACATGAAGTTATTCTCAAATCAAAACAATCGAACAGGACATAGTTTTAAAGTAAAAGAAAAAGTTACACCATGTCGTGTTGCAGGTCAGCAGTCACCAAATTTGGTGTAAAGCATATTTGAACACCGATGGATCAGACGAACAGCGCATCCGTGCTTCACGCCAGAGCTTTCGCTGTTCGCACACCCACGGTATTGAAGTAAACTAAGTAAAGACTCCCACAAAAAACTAGATTTTCTAGCCCCACTAGATAGTTGTGCGTGTATTTTCGATAGAGATTTTACGCATATCCGAAAAGGACCCTTATTTCACTAACTGGCCTTTATAATGCATTTAAAACATACTGCTGTATTAATTTGACTTTTGATTAAATTTAAGAAACAATGTCATAATAAAAGGTGATGTTCCATACATCAGACCACCCTTTATGATTAAATTTGGGTCTCGAAGCGACAAAACCTGTCTTCGGTAAGACTCAAACCAGTCTCCTCAGCTAAAGAGGCTAGCTAGGAAATTTAAATTTCACTTTTTGCAAGTTTAGATATGATACTTTCCAATAAGCGAATAACAAAGGCGCTGGTCAGACTGCACAGATGCGCAGGCTGGTCTGCGCCTCACCGAAGACAGGTTTTCTAGCATCGGGGTCAAAATTATGCCAGCCTGATCTACAGATACAAATATGATAATAATTTCGTAATAATTAATCTGACCACTGACGCCCCCCACTTACACGCATTGGTTGCGTTAACTAAATATGCACATAACTTTCGACCAGGTTTTGATGCTAAACTATGTACCAACATGAAAGTTTATTTATATAATTATTCATAGTGGGTGGAGCCTAGCATGAATATTCAAGAAGGATATCACATGATTTCGCGCGCGTCTAGGCATATTAGAGAATTTATTTGTATTTAGAACAGTGACCTGAGCATTGACGTCTGAATATCCCGCGAAAGGTCGCTATGCAAATAAATAGTATTACTTGTCATGCCGAATATTTTATGCACTACACTTCACTCCAATGTCTATCATGTCAACCTTCGTACAACTGTATTACTAAACTTTTCGCTTACTGTAAAGGCGGCGCCTCATGCATGCGTTATTAGGACTAGTCAACATTAGGCATAGGTAAAAGCTGAAAAGGAGGCGTGGTTTTATTCAAAAGTAACTGTATCATCTTGTGCCACCACCTCAGTCATTATTTAGTCCTTAAAACGCCATCAAAATAACTGCATCTGAAAGTGTCCATTTAATATAAGCAAAAAGGCAAACATTGTGGACCCAGATCAGACTGCTCCTACAGGAGCAGTCTGATCTGGGTTCACACTGTTTATCTATGAGACTTCAAATAGTTTAGTGGACGACAAAAACATACATTTTGTGATTATGCGCTTTAAGGGTTAATAAATGTGGGTTTAGTGTGTTTACGGTTAGGATTTTCATTTAATGCGAGCATGTTTGCGCGGCTCAAAAAGCTTATTAACTCTTTACCAAATTATAAATAAAACCTGATTTCCCTTCCTTAGCAGATGAAATAGCCGAAACACACCCATATATGAACATTAAAGTTGCCGCCTTTACAGTAAGCGAAAAGTCAAGTAATAATCCTGTATTTCCAGAATGGAAAACAGTGTGGATCCTGATCAGCTGGCTTCGCCAGAGGCCAGGTGATCTGTATCTATGGTGTTTTCAAAAAGAATACATCCGGGAGTAGCAGCGTAATGATTAAAAGTCAAGGTACTTAATATACGATTGAACAAGATCGTAAATATGTATTTACAGCTATAACTTCATATTTTCGGCATTTATGATTCAATTAGCATAACTTTATACAGTATGCAAACGAGACACCTGTCTGGAGGTTTAACTTCGATTAGCCAGTTTGAACATGCCATATCATACGTATTGGCTGCTTTTTCTCGGAGAAACTTCAGATAATTAAATTTTACCATCCAAATTAACGTATATGCTTGAGAAAATTGTCAACTTATTGTCTTGAATGATTAATGCAACAATCGAGTTAAGCGTTTACGTAAGAGAAACCGTCCATATATTTTATTCAATTATTACAACAACTAATGAGATTTACGTATATGCTGGGGGTAAATGTCCTCATATTCTTTCGAACTTTTCCAACAACAATCGAGATTTACGTTTACATCAGAGGAAAATGTCAACATACACTCTTACATGTAAATGACTACAACAACTGAAGAGATTTACGTTTATGATGGGGGTAAATGTCCACATATTCTTTCGAACGGTTCCAACAACAATCGAGATTTACGTTTACATCAGAGGAAAATGTCAATATACTCCCTTAATGGTTCCAACAACTTACGAAATTTACGTTTATGATTGAGGAAATGTCAAAAACATTCTCTTAATGCTTCCAACAGCATTAGAGATTTACGTTTACGTCATAGGAACACGGCCATTTATCTCATTCAATAATTTCAATTACGTATATGCTGGAGGAAAAATGTCCAGATATTCTTTTGAACAGTCCGAACAACAATCAAGATTTACGTTTACAGCAGAGGAAGATATCAACATAGTCCTTTAAATGGCTCTAACAACTAATGAGATGTACGTTTAGGCTGGGGGCAAATGCCCATATATTCTTTCGAACGGTTCCAAAACAATCGAGATTTACGTTTACATTAGAGGAAAATGTCAACATACACTCTTAAATGATTCCAACAACTAACTGAATTTACGTTTATGCTTGAGGAAATGTCAAACACATTCTTAATGCGTCTGGCAACATAAGAGATGTATGTTTACGTCAGAGGAATACGTCAATATATTTTTATTCAATAATTCCAACGACTGATGAGGTGTACGTATATGCTGGGGACAAATGTCCAGATATTCTTTAGAACGTTCCCAACAACAATCGAGATTTACGTTTACATCAGAGGAAAATGTCAACATACTCTCTCTTAGATGGTTCCAACAACGAATGAGATTTATTGACATCAAAATGTTGTTCAACATGCAAAGATTAAGGTAAAAATTGGATCGCTTGCTCATTATAGGGTCTTCTTAAAAATGCATAAAGTTTTTTTGAATTACTTTTTGCTGAAATAATTAACACAAATACCGATAATGTCAAGCATTTAGACGCAGGACTAGTTTTCGAGGTATTAAAAATATCAAGCAAATATAGGCTGAACAGAAACATTTTTGATCTAAATCTTCTTTTTCTTTTTTTTTCGTTTCGTTATATGTAATGCCTCGGTTACATTTGCCTTACGACTAGTATACGATGCCCGTACGATGTCCAAATCACCGTTTCCGTGGCGGCCTCCGCAGGGAGACCTTACGATCATCGTACGGATTTACGGGCATCGTGGCCATTACGATTTTGTTTAACTCCGCACAATGACAAATTTGAAAAAAATCGTAAGCCTGTAGGCCGTAGACACATCGCAGTGACATCGAACGATCGCCGTACGGGCACCTCACGGTGATCGTGAGGACAACGCGCGATTTTCGTTTGCCATTTGGGCCCAAAAATGATCGTAGACTCTTGCGATAGTCGTGAGGAGCCGGCAAGGTCACCGCACGATGCCCTTGCAGGGCCCATAAAATCGTAAGGACATCGGACGGTCATCCTGCGGTCACCCCAAGGCGATGGCATAACGATCGTGCGGTCGCCTTGCGACGTGCCAACAATTTTCAGACGGGTATTTGTTTGTTTGTTTGATTTGATTCTTTACGTCTCGTCAACAATCTTTCAGTTAAACAGGGACGGGTCTACCTGGGTTTAACCAGTACTAAGCTAGGATAAATGTGTCTTGCTCAAGAACCACAACGCAGTGACGCCGGTGAGGCTCGAATCCGTGGCCCTTCGGTCTCGGGTCAAGCACTCTACCCCTGAGCCACTGCTCTCCCTCCACAGACGGGTACATATTGGTTATCGTCAACTGTTTGTTTCAATAGTTATCTTCAGGCGATGTCTCTAATACCACCACTCAGAGTGACTCTATATGGACTCAGATCAGTTTGCTGATGGAAGCAATCTAATCAGGGCCCACAGAGTATGCTCCATGATACAATTGTCTGAAGTGCAATTGAAAATATGCACCAAACGTGAAATGCATACATGTATATGCATTTTGAGGGTATAAAATGCTGGTTGGATAAGGGGTTTAATAAATTAGATAAGATTAAAAGTCCAGATATTTGTTTGGTGCTTTATAACTCTGGGATTTGAATTTGAGTATTACTTCAAGGATAAATTATATGGATCTCGTAGTGAAAACATATGACTAGTTTTCTACAAAATGTATTTTACTGAAAACGAATGGCAAATCTGACCAGGCTGGGTGGAAGAAAGCGCAGTCTGATCAGTACCTTTGCTGTTCGCATGCAACGACTTTGCTTATGATGAAGATTTTATGTGTTGCTGGCCGTAGAGTGCCTTTGGATGATTAAACTCAATAAAACCATAATTAGTCTGCACTGAATCTACGAGGCGATACAATTAAAGCATCTTTATATTTTCAATTTAAGTGCTACTTTTAAAATTATACAAGTGTACTATAAATATAGGTTTGTTGTAATATTCTGTGATTTAAACTTTATGAAAACTGCAGAACTTAGAAATTGACATTAAAATATACACACACGTAACACGCCGTATGGTATCATCAATCCCATACTTGGGACCATATTCAACTAAAACACTAGCCTCTCCATAACACGAAATGTGATCACATGACTTTGAAACACAGATCAAATGTGTATCCAAAAACGAACATGGATGGCCGTTTAAATCCATGACAATTGCACAGTCAGCGTACCGACTCCTTGCGACTTCCGCAAGGTCATCGCACGGGCATCGTGCGATTTATATAGGGGGTCGTGAAGATAACACGATGATTGTACGATAACCTTGCGGTTGCCGCACGATATCCGCAAGGTCTCTGTAAGGTTTTGTTCTAGTTTGTCGCCGAAAGAAATCGTAAGGTGGTCGTAAGCAATGTAAACACATACGTCGTAGCTTATAGCCGCCTACCACGCCGAAATAATCGTAGAGAAAATCGTAGACAAATAAATCGTACGACGACCGTGGCAAATGTAACCGAGGCATAAAAGTCCAACAGGTTTTGAAAAAAAGTTGGATCCACCAATATTCATTGACAAAAATCATCTCGTTACCAACCTGGGACTAAAATTGCCACTAATATTTCAGTGTTGTATTGATGATATGATTACAAGGAACGTTTTATTTATGGCTACACAGACTTTAAAAAAATGCCACATTTTATCTTGTGTCATCTGATTGGATGTCTAAGCAGGTGTAAATGAATTGAGCTTCCAATTTATAAGGAAGTCTGCCCGGGACCAAACCGGATCAAAATCTCCATTTGTTTATGGTCACATGACCAAGATGGCCACCACGCCCATACACGGTTAAAGCTCTTTAAATTCATCTCTGGAATCAAAAGGCCAATGGGTTTGGGACATGGTATGCAGCGTTGGGAAGGTGGGTTCTATCAAGTTCTCACACATGATGATTCTAGGTTGACCTAGACCTACTTTACAATGGTCACCTTGCCCATATATAGTAAAACACTTAAAATATTTTCTAGAACCTAAAGGTCAATGACATTGGGACTTGGTTTGTAGCATTAGGTTGTTGGGTCTGTATATCTCATTTGAATATTTGACCTTGCTAAATTATGTTAAAATAATAAGACTAGATTGACCATGACATAGTCAAACATTGCTAGAGATCTTGTGACTCAATATCAGACCAGGTGAGCGCTTCTGGTCGTCTTGTTTTTCTTTTCTCTTTTGTTGTTGTTTGAGCTATATGGGTGACCAATTTTGCACCAATTTTGCATTATCTGCTAAATAATCAATACCAGAACCCCCTTTCAAATTTTGATTTTTAAAAATCAATAATTGGCTTACCTGTTCTTCATAAAGCGACAATGTTTATGCTCGAAACCAAAAAATAATGCAATAATGGCCAAAACCAATCACTGAAACGGTGTAAAAGAAAAGTAGGTGAAATTAGTATTATACAAAGAAAGTAGGTATGTTTTCCGCCGTGCATCATATTGGTGCAATTTGCAGCAGATTTGTACTTGGTTACTTCATTGGCAACCCTTATTCTGTCTGCATATTACATATCTGTGTTAGCAAGACTGTAGATCGCAACCTTTCTTCCAATGTCCGATCCCTTTATAAGACCTTGTTTAAAACAAAAGATTAAAAGTGTCTTCTACAAATCACTTACTAATGTATTCAAAATCGTGAAAATGTATATATTAAGACATGTTTAACATATTTGTAAAGTCGCACACTTTGATTAAGTACATTTGCCATTTCGCGAGGGTTTTTATTTCACGAAACACGAAGTTTCGCGAAAGTAAAACGCTCGCAAAAATTTCCGAATTTCCAGTTTATCTGTATGCCAGCGCATAAAATTTTGGAACATATCGGATAAGCGACCATCGAATGCTCAAAAGAGACGGCGCACTCACGCATTGGCATCAGAGCCATTACTGCTAACATTTACAAGATACATGTATGGTGGTATATAAAGCTTAGACATATAGACTAAATGGATAGCTGTGCATTTGCGACACGTATCAAAAACTCATGGGTTAGCCTATTAAATCTGGTTTAACACCACCTAAGTCAGTAACCACAAGCATGTAGTTAGCATATATAACAAAAAATATGGGTAAAGACTCTGCAAATGTTTTAATGCATCGACGTTCATTAGTTTTTAAGTAAACTAAAATTCTCACATCAATAATAATTATTATTATTATGTTCTTAATTGCACGCGTTTTATATCAAACGCGTCTCTTTCAAATAAAGCAATAACATCAGGACACACGCCAGCACATAGAACAGTAAAATTATTAACTTAAATTGCTCCCAGGACAGGACAGTAGGTGGAGAATCGACACTGTAATTACTAAAATGCAGCTAGCCAAGGCCACAGACCTGTAAATGTTAAAAGGACAGCGATTGGCTATAAATTATGGACATAAACTTAGGGCCTAAGAGTAAAGTGTTCTGTGATTGGTCACAAATAAACAAACGGAAAACAAATCATATATATTAGATGGAAAATATTGTGAAGGTCTCTGCATATTCGTAAACGAACTCGAAAGACTGACTTGCCGCAAACTCTGAAACAGCATTTCACTGGTGCTTTTGATTCAGTTTACAGTTACGGCTAAGATAAAAGGGCACTGCATCAAATTATTATTTTTTTCAATGAAATTTCCTCCCATGTAGGGTGCCCACCATCAGGGGCAAATGAGTGGAACAAACATGGCGGCCACCGGGGTATCTCGGTCTTGTTTATTGATTAAACTGGGTCCAATCTGTAGTTCTATGGTAGTCACGTTGGGATGTAAGAGTTATGAGACAACATCTTACTTAAAAGCTATAATGTCCAAGTCTATGGAAAAGGCATTTACAGGTCTTGGTCCTGTTATGAATACCTGATACTGGTACTTCGGCAAACAGTGAAGACTCAGATGAAATGCCACATAAGGCGACATTTTATCAGGGTCTGTACTGTTTGCTACGATAAAAACAAACTTTATGGACAGCAATATATTATTTTATAGAAATTTTGATCCTAAAAACAGGCAATTCGCGAGCAGCATGGCAAACATACAGCTAGCAACCAACTCTCTCCCAACACCCGTGTTAAAATTTATCAGTCGCCCCTAATATAAACCGAATTATTTCAACATAACCTAATAAACGTTTCTTATCTCACGGCATGTTACCTTTATCAGGTCATGATGACGTTGCACTTTTTGAATGACGTCGCTAATGACGCTGAACCAACACAAAAAATTAAAATTACGTCATAATCGCTAGTTTGAAGAGTGTTCAACAATGGGTAAACTGATAAATAGAATACCAGATTCGCGTCTTTTGATATAAAGTTTACAAGGCTCGGCTTTGAGAACGCATGTTGAATCGCTCGGCAAGCCTCGCGATGTCAACAAGCGTTCTCAAAGCCTTGCCTGGTAAACTTGATATCAAAAGACACTCACCTAGTATTCTCTATATATTATGAATACCTGAAGGGTTTTCCAAATCCACAGGTGCATAAACTCTGGGATAATCCAGTGATGCTTCTGCGATGTCTCTTTCTAGGTGATAACTTCGAGAAAAGAAATCCCATTGAGAATCACAACATTCAAAATTGTGTGTCTTAAACTGCTCTTAAAAATCCTTAACTAATTTATGTCAAACAGAATCCCAAACAGCAATCAATTGAACTTATCCATATCCAATTATAGGGGTGTCAATTGTATTTATTGATTGTTTGACTTTTAATCCGAGTTTATGTAAGCAAATAGTAGACGGCCTGATCAGATGCCGCATTATAAATTGCTCAGATGCCACACTATATAATGCGGCATCTGATCTTGGTCTATGTCCCCCAGAAAAATAGGACGCTATGCATAAATAGTGAAACTTTTTTAAAAAAATTAAAGCGTCTTGTTATAAGGACACTTAACAACACTGCAGACTCTAGTTAGCCTGTGTTGTTACTTATAACAGGTTTGATAGTTCTAAACATAAATCTCACTTATTTAATTAAATAGCTCACAGTCATAAATGTTTGCAGAATAGTAGATTTCGACGACAAAACTGATGATTGTGGCTTTGTTATTTTTTCAATAATTCATTAAAGTGAGAAAATGGTTAGACTATGAAATAGTCATGTCTACTGAGCATTTTTGAATCACATTTATATTTGTTTTTAGGCTCTAAACTAAAAATTCAGCAAATGCAAATAGTATAATTGAACCGCGAAATAAACCAGGATCTGCACTGCCAAACTATACGCCAGTTATCTCGTAATATGACATTCATGATCGAAGGTGTCAAAAGATGCGTTGTCCATGCAACAATCTTACATACATGTAGATACAAAATGTATATAAACACAATGCTACTTCTTTTTCTAAGAAAACCCCTAACAAAAACATCATACGGTTCTCTTTTTAAATACATGTATTTGCATATCCATTATACAAAGAGGGTAACATAATCTCGGCAACTTTCTTCTACAGTTTCTAGAGTTTTCGAGTTCGAAAAATACATAAGAGGGCTCTTCAAAAAGCTTTGTCACCAACGATGCACAATGAAGCTTCCTCTATAACGAGGTTTGTATCCGTGATGGATTCCGAGGTCTTTGTCAATGGACATGATTTTTAAAGAGAGTTTGCCAGTCTTATAAGTTTGAACTGAACATAGTTGGAGCACAAAAATCACCTAGGCCCATGTAATTCACAATCCAGGTCCACGCAATTCACAATGCAGTTGGTTTAAGATCTACTTTTATTGTATACAAAACTGTTGCACGATGCTTGTAATTCTAATACAATGAAAGCCAGTTTGAAAAATGTACTTATTTTGGCATACAGTCAAAGCATATTTTGAATACGGAACGAGGCGTGTCTGTCCATTAATATGTCGTCCGAAGCTTGCCAAACACAAAAATCAAATCTCAAAATTGCGCAGGAGGAGTACCATGCAATGCAAGCCGAATCATACCATAGATGCATGTCTTAAAATGTATCACGAGGCTTATTATTCAATTAAAAGAAGACCAAAAGTCAGCTTTCGTTCTATACGAGACATGTTTATAACTACAACAGCAGGTTTCGAACACTGCACCAAAGTAAAAAGAAAACACATTATGGGAATACTTTTTGTAGGACCCTCATACACGGAACCATAAATCACCTTCGGCGCACCTTTATCGGTTACTAATGTTTTGTTTTCTGTAATAAGGATTATTGCATGCCATCTCTGTTTATGTTGACTGCTAACAATGTACGACATGCCAAAACGAAAGGCATGCATGCGGTTCATGCTGTAGTATAGCATCACACAGTACAGAATCCGACTGTAATTCCCAAATGAGGGCGCATGGTTACTGTAACCATATTAAGTCGAAAACCATGATGCAGATCAGTCAAAACTAGCCAGTAAATGAACAAAGAGTTTAGTAGCCCCTGTGTCATGAATTGTGATAAAAACTTGGCTAAATTCTGCAGATCAACCTATTTAAAATACATCAAACCAAAAATAATTAAGTCATTTATTAATGGGCCACTACACACTGTATTTCGGTACTTATCGCGGCATAGGCGCAAATACCTCAAATAAACGTCACATTGAATGCTGACGTATCCAGCAAGCTTTATCTACATTCATACTGAATGATGTCATACCTATCGACATCTCGTACAATGACTCTTATTTATTTATTTATTTATTATCATTATTATTATTATTATTATTATTATTATTATAACAACTACTTGAAAAAAATCCACTAAACATTTATGAAACGGATTTCCAGATCCCAGATATTATTAGAACCCCAAACACAGAATCATAATCCGTCTTTAAGAAAATGAATGCGATTGAAATACGGTCCAACTTCCTATGTATATTATTACACAAGCAAATGAACGTGGTAGTCAATTAACATCAGGCAACATTCTCAATGTCAATCATCTAACGTTAACGCTAACGTGATTGTCAAAACACCGCCCCTTGGAGTGCACAGGGCGAATCAACTGATGAAGAATGTTTTGATGTGGTTGTTTTTGTTTGTGTTTGCGCACGTATGTGTGCTTGTGTTAAGAAATTTTACAAACATTGAATATGCAGAAGACGGTTTAAATGTAGTCTGCAAATGAAAAATTTGGTGCATGAACGGTTACATTTTGAACAGAGGCATACTTTGTATCAATATGAGCATAATTTGATATAAGCCACGCCGCGATAGATCGTTTATTTTCAAAAATGCACGCTGTACACACTCCGGTCTGACTTAGCATGTGCGCCATATGACCAGAGCTTTCACAATCAATCGGAACTGCCTCAGCCAATTCCGCGAAATTCCGTGGAATCAGAGCACGGATGTACATCGAGGATCTACTGTAATAACGCGAGTGATAACGTGACGCTGACGTTATATATCGTGACGTTGACGTCACAGAAACCAGGTTAACACAATAACAAGTGTGACTGCAGCAAAACAAACGGCTTAAATGAAGTTTATTTCAATAAAAAAAACATAAAATTCATTCATTCTACTGATTAAACTTTCGGATAATCAGAATAATCGACTTTAATAGAGCTGAACCCACATGCTACAGAACTAACTTTCCATACAGCAGTTCCGGCTAACAAAATGGAGCTTTTTGGTACATAGATCTATATATGCGTAATGCTCCTTACAAACACCGTAGTCATCATTCGGTTCTCGAATTGTGGCGGACTTTCTCGAATGCTATCACAATTTGCTACGAGCTGGGAATAATTTGAATCATATCTGTCAAATTATGAAAAAGTGTTACAATGTTTAAGTATTATCAATATGTATTCTTTGTAACAAATTGTCGATTGTCACGAGAATAGCTTTCTTCAGTACGACTTTAAGAATCTGATCGGATAGAAAAATCCGTTCCGATCGAGGATCACCGTTTGGCACCACAAGGCTTGCCGATTGATGTCAAACGGTGATACCGATGGACGGATTTTTCCAAACTGTTTGTAAAGGTTGTCAACAGACAACAAAGTCGTCACTAGCACGGAAAGATTTAACATACTTTGTTGTCAAAAATGACAACATGTTAACCAATATCTGACGTTATTAAACCTGAGCTTCAAAACGTTATAATCATGTTTTAAACAGTGAAGAAACACGAAAGGTCCATTAAAGCCTCTAGGTGTTGTCCCATATTTCTTGTTATATAACACAGGAATCAAAAGACACACTAATTTCCTCAATTATAGTTTTATATCCTAAAACAATAGCTAAAGCTATAAATTCTAATTTTAATAAACACCTCACACCCCTTGCAAACTTTACCATAGGTGTAGATAAACAGGCTACTTTGACAAAAAATGAGATTCTTTTCTTATCCATCAATTAAAACATATGTTCATTGAACTCAAAAGAACCATCTCATTGAGACGGTTCTTTTGGGTGCCACAGCATATGATTGGTCGAGAAATAAGCATATCTAGTTTTGATTACGCACTCATATCTTGAGATCTGACTTTACTGTGCGTTCTAATGATGGATTGAGGAATGAGAAAAATGGATGGTTAAGTACTGTAAATGATGATGAAACGAAAATATGAAGTCACATTCTGTACCTGTATGTGTGCGTTTAGAGCAGGCTGTTGTGTGGAAGCTATCATCAGTTTATAGACAGTTCAGTGCAAACTGCAGAGCAAATATACGAAGTTTTTGTACCCGCTACACTTGGGACCATGCATCTGCGAATGAGACCATGCATCACCGTACCCATCGCATATGAGACCATGCCACTACATGACTTGCTAGAATTTTGCTGTACACAAATATAAATTATTAATTCTTTTTTGGTGGGTATTTTGTATATTTATATTAGCTGTAGATTTTTTTTAAATAATTTAACCTGCAAAAAAGAATATATATCTATCAATATCAACTATTCATGGCACCATTCACAAAAACACACAGTTTGCCCTGTTAGTCAGTTGAATTAGAAAACAGGAGAACAAATCATCCAATCTCTAAAATATTCAATCCACAAATCAGTATAAAGCAATAATCAATATATCTAACAATCAATCAATCAATCAATCAATCAATCAATCAATCAATCAATCAATCAATCAATCAACCTATATAATTCTTTAACAACCATCCCTTTAGTCAATTTGTCCAGTTTTTCATGTAATTCATACATTTAAAAACAATATAATATCTGTGTAACTAGATATTACATGATTCAATCAAAGAATCAATACACAAAAATGATACGCACGAAACATCTCTCTGTGAAACTAGATATTACATGAATCAATCAAAGAATCAATACACAAGAAACGAAAAGCATGAACCATATTTCTGTGTATCTAGATATTACACGAAGCAATCAAAGAATCGATACACAAGAAATGATAAACAGGAACAGTATTTCTGTGTACCTAGATATTACATGAATCAATCAAAGAATCAAAACTCAAGAAATGATAAACACGAAAAGCCTCTCTGTGTAACTAGATATTGCATGAATTAATCAAAGAATCAATACACAAGAAATGATAAACATGAACCATCTCTCTGTGAATATTGATATTTCACGAGGCAATCTAAGAATCAATACACAAGAAACACGAATCATCTGTCTGTGTAACTAGATATTGCATGAATCAATCAAAGAATCAGTTCACAAGAAATAATAAGCACGAGCAATCTCTCTGTGCAACTAGATATAACATGAATCAATCAAAATATCAATACACAAGAAATGATAAACATGAACCATCTCTGTGTAACTAGATATTACACGAACCAATCAAAGAATCAATACACAAAACATAATAAACATGAACCACCAAAGAATCGATTCACAAGAAATGATAAGCAAGAGCAATCTTTCTGTGTAACTAGATATTACATGAATCAATCAAAGAATCAGTACACAAGAAATGATAAGCATGAACCATCTTTCTGTGTAACTAGCTATTACATGAATCAATCAAATAATCAATACACAATGAATGATTAACGGGAACAATATTTCTGTGTACTAGATAATAAATGAACCAATTAAAGAATCAATACACAAGAAATAATAAACATGAACCATCTCTCTGTGTAACAAGATATTACACGAATCAATCAATGTCAATACACTAGAAATGATAAACGCAAACCACCTCGCTGTGTAACTAGATATTACACGAAGCTATCAAGAACCGATACACAAGACATAAATAACACGAACCACCTCTCTGTGTAACTAGATATTACACTAAGTTGTCAAAGAATCAATTCACAAGAAATGATAAGCAAGAGCAACCTTTCTGTGTAACAAAATCTGACATGAACCAATCAAAGAATCAATACACAAGGAATGATAAACAGGAACAATATATCTATGTACTAGATAATACATGAATCAATTAAAGAATTAATACACAAGAAATAACAAACATGAACCATCTATCTGTGTAACTAGATATTACATGAATCAATCAAAGAATCAATACACAGGAAATGATAAACACTAACCACCTCACTGTGTAACTAGATATTACACGAAGCTATCAAAGACTCAATAAACAAGACATAATAAACACGAACCACCTCTCTGTGTAACTAGATATTACACTAAGTTGTCAAAGAATCAATGCACAAGAGATGATAAGCACGAGCCATCTTTCTGTGTAACTGAGTATTACGTGAATCAAATTAAAGAATCACTTAACAAGAAATGATAAGCACGAGCCATCTTTCTTTGTAGCTAGCGTTTACATGAATTAATCAAAGAATCAATACACAAGAAATAATGAACACGAACCATTTCTCTATGTAACTAGATATTACATGATTCAATCAAAGAATCATTTCACAAGAAATGATAACCATGAGCCATCTTTCTGTGTAACTAGATATTACACGAAGCAATAAAAGAATCAATACACAAGAAATGATAAAAAGGAACATTTTTTCTGTGTACCTAGATATTACATGAATCAATAAAAGAATCAATACACAAGAAATGATAAACATGAACCATCTTTCTGTGAAACTAGATATTACACGAAGCTAATAAAGAATCAATACACAAGAAATGATAAAAAGGAACAGTAGTTCTGTGTAACTAAATACTATATGAATCAATCAAAGAATCAATACACAAGTAATAATAAACACGAGCCACCTCTCTGTGTAGCAAGATATTACAAGAAGCTATAAAAGAATCAATTCACAAGAAATGATAAGCACGAGCAATCTATCTTTGTAACTAGATATAACATTAATCAATCAAAGAATCTATACACAAGACATAATAAACACAAACCACCTCTCTGTTTAACAAGATATTACACGAAGCTATCAAAGAATAATTCCACAACAAATGATTGGCAGGAACAATCTTTCTGTGTAACTAGATATAACATGAATCAATCAAAGAATCCATACACAAGAAATGATGAACATGAACCATCTTTCTGTGTAACTAGATATTACACGAAACAATCAAAGAATCAATACACAAGAAATGATGATCACGAACCATCTCTCTATGTACTTAGATATTACATGAACCAATCAAAGAATCGATACGCAAGAAATGATAATAGGAACAATATTTCTGTGTAACTAAATAATCAATCAAAGAATCATTACTCAAAAAATATTAACACGAATCACCTCTCTGTGTAACTAGATATTACACGAAGCTATCAAAGAATCATAAAAACACATAATAAAAACGAACCACTTCTCTGTGTAACTAGATATTACACGAAGCTATCAAAGAATCAATTCACAAGATATGATAAGCACGAGCAATCGTTCTGAGTAACTAGATATTACATGAATCAAATCAAAGAATCACTTCACAAGAAATGATAAGCACGATCCATCTTTCTGTGTAACTAGATATTACATGAATCAATTAAAGAATCAATTAAATAGAGGATCTTACATGAGTGCTCATGTTTTATTGAATTTATTAAACGAGTTGGGGAAAAGAGATAAAATGCGAGGCTTGCCGAGCATTTTATCTCTTTTTCGCAACGAGTTTAATAAATTCAATAATACAAGAGCACGAATGTTAGATTCTATTTATCATATGACATAAATATAACTTTGAAATCTCATTTCTGCCGTAAAACGTTATACTTTTGTCATTATGAACGCAACGTTCTTATGGACGTCATAACGTTTCCCGTAAATCTATAAACCACTAGTGGTTTATCGATTTTATGCATGGCGTTATTTCACTCCCAGACGCGACGTCATATGATAACAAGAAATAATAAGCACGAGCAATCTTTCTGAGTAGCTAGCTTTTACATGAATCAATCAAAGAATCAATTAACAAGAAGTGATAAGCACGAGCCATCTTTCTTCTGTGTAACTAGCTATTACATGAATCAATCAAAGAATCAATACACAAGAAATGATACACACGAGCAATCTTTCTGTGTAGCTAGCTATTACACGAATCAATCAAAGAATCAATACACAAGAAATGATGAACACGAACCATCTCTCTATGTAACTAGATATTACATGAATCAAATCAAAGAATCAATTCACAAGAAATGATAAGCACGAGCCACCTTTCTGTGTAGCTAGACATTACACGAAGCAAACAAAGAATCAATAGACAAGAAATGATAAACAGGAACCATCTCTCTGTGTAACTAGATATTACATGAATCAATCAAAGAATCAATACACAAAAAATAATAAACAGGAACACTAGTTCTGTGTAACTTAGTATTATATCAATCAATCAAAGAATCAATACACAAGTAGTAATAAACACGAGCCACTTTTCTGTTGTACTAGATATTACACGAAGCTGTCAAAGAATCAATTCACAAGAAATGGTAAGCACGAGCCATATTTCTGTGTAACTAGCTATTACATGAATCAATCAAAAAATACATTAACAAGAAATGATAGGCACGAACCATCTTTCTGTTTAACTAGCTTTTACATGAATCAATCAAAGAATCAATACACGAGAAATGATGAACACGAACCACCTCACTATGTAACTAGATATTACATGAGTCAATAAAAGAATCAATTCACAAGACATAATAAACACGAACCATCTCTATGTGTAACTAGATATTACACAAAGATATCAAATAATCAATTCACAAGAAGTGGTAAGCACGAGCCCTATTTCTGTGTAACTAGCTATTACATGAATCAATCAAAGAATACATTAACAAGAAATGATAAGCACGAGCCATCTTTCTGTTTAACTAGCTTTTACATAAATCAATCAAAGAATCAATACACAAGAAATGATGAACACGAACCACCTCTCTATGTAACTAGATATTACATGAGTCAATCAAAGAATCAATTCACAAGAAATGATAAGCACGAGCCATCTTTCGATGTAACTAGATATAACATGAATCATCAAAGAATCAACTCACAAAAAATGATAAGCACGAACCATCTTCTGTGCAACTAGATACTACATGAATCAATCAAAGAATCAATACACAAAAAATGATAAGCACGAGCAATCTTTTTGTGTAACTAGATATTACAGGAAGCAATCAAAGAATCAATACACAAGAAATGATAAACGTGAACCATCCCTCTGTGTAACTAGATATTACATGATTCAATCAAAGAATCAATACACAGAAATGATAAACCCGAACCATCTCTCAGTGTAACTAGATATTACATGAATGAATCAAAGAATCATTTCCCAAGAAATGATAAACGCGAACCATATATCTGTGTAACTAGATATTACACCAAGCAATCAAAGATCAATACGCAAGAAATGATAAACAAAACCTTCTTTCTGTGTAACTAGATATTACATGATTCAATCAAAGAATCGATACACAAGAAATGATAAACACGGACCATATCTCCGTGTTACTAGACATTACATGATTCAATCAAAGAATCAATACACAAGAAATGATAAACACGAACCATCCCTCTGTGTAACTAGATATTACATGATTCAATCAAAGAATCAATATACAAGAAATGATAAACAAGAACCATCTCTCAGTGTAACTACATATTACACGAATGAATCAAATATTCATTTCCCAAGAAATGATAAACGCGAACCATCTCTCTGTGTAACTAGATATTACACCAAGCAATCAAAGATCAATACGCAAGAAATGATAAACATGAACCTTCTTTCTGTGTAAAGAATCAATACACAAGAAATGATAAACACGGACCATCTCTCTGTGTAACTAGATATTACATGATTCAATCAAAGAATCAATACACAAGAAATGATAAAAACGGACCATCTCTCTGTGTTACTAGATATTACATGATTCAATCAAAGAATCAATACACAAGAAATGATAAACACGGACCATCTCTCTGTGTAACTAGATATTACACGAAGCAATCAAAGAATCAATACACAGGATATGATAAACACGAATCTTCTTTCTGTGTAACTAGATATTACATGATTCAATCAAAGAATCAATACACAAAAAATGATAAACACGGACCATCTCTCTGTGTAACTAGCTATTACAAAAAGCAATCAAAGAATCAATACACAGGATATGATAAACATGAATCTTCTTTCTGTGTAACTAGATATTGCATGAATCAATCGAAGAATCAATACACAAGAAATGATGATCACGAACCATCTTTCTGTGTAACTAGCTATTACATGAATCAATCAAAGAATCGATACACAAGAAATGATAAACACGAACCATCTTTCTGTGTAACTAGCTATTACATGAATCAATCAAAGAATCGATACACAAGAAATGATAAACACGAACCATCTTTCTGTGTAACTAGCTATTACATGAATCAATCAAAGAATCGATACACTAGAAATGATAAACACGAACCATCTTTCTATGTAACTAGATAATACATGAGTCAATCAAAGAATCAATTCACTAGAAATGATAAGCACGAGCCATCTTTCTGTGTAACTAGATATTACATGAATCAATCAAAGAATAGTTACACAAGAAATGATAAACACGAACCATCTTTCTGTGTAACTAGCTATTACATGAATCAATCAAAGAATCGATACACTAGAAATGATAAACACGAACCATCTTTCTATGTAACTAGATAATACATGAGTCAATCAAAGAATCAATTCACTAGAAATGATAAGCACGAGCCATCTTTCTGTGTAACTAGATATTACATGAATCAATCAAAGAATAGTTACACATGAAAAGATAAACACGAACCATCTTTCTGTGTAACTAGCTATTACATGATTCAATCAAAGAATCAATACACAAGAAATGATGACACGAACCATCTTTGTGTGTAACTAGATATTACATGATTCAATCAAAGAATCAATACTCAAGAAATGATAAACACGAACCATTTTTCTGCGTAACTAGCTATTACATGAATCAATCAAAGAATCGATACACAAGAAATGTTAAACACGAACCATCTTTCTGTGTAACTAGCTATTACATGAATCAATCAAAGAATCGATACACAAGAAATAATAAGCACCAACCATCCCTCTATGTGAGTAGATATTACATGAATCAATCAAAGAATCAGTACACAAGAAAAGATAAACACGAACCATCTCTTTCACCAAAGAGCATCGTTTGTCCTGTAAGTCAACAACCTTCAATATCAAAATGAATCAGGTATTTTATAACCTCTTAAGAATATCGAGAATATGTAAAATACCATATATCAGGATATATCAAAGATAACAGGGGTCAGTGTCTATTCTATAAGAAGTCCGTAACTATAAATAAAAAACGATCAAAAATTTCCCACGTACACTTGCCATGTACATGCAAATATCAGTATGCCTATCGATATTGATACAAATACACGCCTACCAATTGAGCCACGACATGCGATTTCCAAGAATGTGGTATGTGCAAACAGCAAAGACTCATACCTGCCTGCGCATACGCACAGTCTGATCAGAGCCTTTGCTAGTCACTTTAATAATCTATGACTGTAAAGATACTAACCAAACATCATTTGAAGTTCATAAGCTTAAAAGGAGGCTGCACAGGCTTGTCTGAGTCTACACATGTCAAAATGCCACATTGATGGAAATCACATGTTGTGGCTTAATTCATCTCCTTCATCGCATATACCAATAAGGTTAAACTGACTGTTTCCTGTTAAGCCCAGGTCACACATTCACGGACTAGACGCCGGATTAGCCACGGATACAATCCGGCATCATTCGTATTGGTCCGTAGCTTTCCGTATTGCATCCGTAATCATACGTAGTAGTACTTAATTTAAGTATAGTAGTGCATCTGTATCGGACTACGGAAATTGGCATTTCCGGGGTCATCCGTGAGATTTAATCCGTAGTAGAACCGGCGAGGTGATCCGTGAATGTGTGACCTGGGCATTACTGAGAGCACAACTTAGAAATCCGCAAATGCTACTCGACAGAGCGACATGCCTTTACTTTATGTTTCATCTATAACACTTGTATAAAAGATAAAACCTGCGTCTTTTTCTGACACTATTTAGAAAAAACTTTATCTGGGTGTCTTTTATACCCAGATAAAGTTTTTTAAATACTTTTTTTGCATACGCAAACAAAAATGCTTCCTACCTACCCAGTTCTTTAATATCCCAGTAGGTATTCGCAAAGCAAACATGTTCATGTATGACCTTAGTGGCCATGGCAGCGGTGGGATTCAGGATGACACCGCGCATCGATGTGTCGGCTCTTGGCGATTTTATACTTACTCTATAACCCGCTTTACTTCACGCCCACAGCATTTGCACCGGCCGTCCTTGCATTCTTCTTTTTCATTCTCATGGGCTTTAGCCTTTTTCTTTTTTGAATGTTTTTGTCCCATCAAGGACTCGTGATACTATCCACACGTAAAATCCGATTACTTTAAATTTCAAGTTCCAAGATAATCGTAATCTCAGATGTAGTCAAGATGTTTTAACCCTTTGTATACTAATTGATTAATCCTTCTGGTGTGATACAATAAACTTGGCGTGTCTAGGGATGTCAGGTTAAAAATTAAAAAAAATATCGAAGAAACTTTTTATTATAGTAAACAGTGTAGCTCACGATGAAATGCAGCATGTTGCTGCATTTCATCTGGGTCTTCACTGTTTGCAAAAGTACTCGTTTAGGGGTTTCCCAATACAAAAGGTTATTAAAAATTGTATTTTATAGCATATAGATATAAAATAAAAATGTTAATGTAAATAGTATGATGTAAAAATATCCACCCCAAGGCTGACTTAAACGCTACTCTAAATTCATACAAAATGAGAAAGATAAAGTAAATAGTGTTGATCCTGACCAGGTGACACTATAACCCAGTACTGAAGTCAGTGTTTAAGCTTTTTACTATCCATGAAATCACATTCCTCATTTTTGCGGGTTAACATACGTACACTGCTATCAAAACTATTATTCCACAGTTTATGGCAATGCCTTACACTTTTTCTTTTACTTTTTGTGGTATAATCTAACCTTAGGAAATGTGTTAAATGCCCATGACACGCTCTGATAACGCGTTTTATTAAAATATCATATCTGAAGTGATATAATATAATATTGAAACATATTAACGCAATATAAATCAGTTTTCTATGAATACATCAGTTGTTGATGAAATTCATTTCAAAGTAAAATTGCATTTTATTACTATTGGTGTCAAAGAGCTAACTTAATAACACATGACGGGAGTCTGGGGATAATAGTGTGAGGACACCATTCCTTTGGGATGTATTCAAAAGTGATACTTGAAAAAGTAGAAAACTACTTGTAAAATACAGTCGGATTTCAGGTCCCGAGTTTAGTTTAACAACAATGCGTAACGGCAATGAAATACCTTAAGAAATGCAAAATTCATTTCCCTCTTATTTGTATTGCACTTCGAGCCTTCCAAGTGTCTACTGATAACCTTTGCATACCAGTTAGGTCCAAGATCTAACATGGGTCGAAACTGTCCGAAAACGAAAACTAAAAGCATGACAATAACCCAGGATGCAAGTCTTGTATGTTTTCTATAAAACTAATCCACCCGTTCGTCTGAAAAGGGGCGCATTGCAAGGAACATAAATTCGTGACGTCTGATGAAAACTAGGTACGTTCGTGTACATGTAGATGATGGTGTCAAGCACTTATATGAACGAAAGTACTTTTGAATTGCAATAATTCACTGGTGTGTTACATCCATTGCGAGTTACTGCAATTACAATAGGATAAAAGTGGCAATTAAATTCCACAACTTACTTTTAACGGTTAAATATATTTTTACATCCGATGCATGTAATTTCAAATCTAATAGGATAAATGCGACAATTTAATGCCACTAAATAGTTAAATGTATTTTGACATCCGATGCATGTAATTTCAAGTATAATAGGATAAAAGTGGCAATTAAATTACACAAATTACTTTTCACAGTTAAATGTAGTTTTACTTCCATAGGATGTAATTTCAACTACAATGTGATAAAAGCGCTTATAAGATTCCACAAATTACTTTTCAAAATACATGGTTAAATAAGTTACTTCCATTGTGTCATTTTCATTTTATAAAAGAATACAACCGAGAATTAAATTCCCCAATTTACTTTTCACATTTCACAATTAATACTGTTGTTTTACTTTCAATGTGTCGTATCATCATGGGTGAAAAAAGATAATAAAATCCTCAAAATAGGTTGAAAAATAACAAATGGTACCATGCAGAACTGTTTGACTCTGTCATACATTTGTAATGCGAACTTGGATAAAAAAAGGTATCTAACAAATAATCCCAATCATTGTAATTGCATAAGTCATTTTTTTAACTGAATTAAAGCACCACAAGCACTAAGAAAATGTAATTTTTACAATCACTATATAGCAACAACAATGAACACAAACCTACTGGAATACACTATCTACCCAATTTTCAAGTGGGCCCTAAATTTGAACTCAGCCGAGAATACATAAACGCCCATATGACTTGAGTACCCTGTAAAAGTTCAAATTAGCTGACATAGACAATACGTCAAAGTAGAACCACGTACTTTTAGCATGTCTAGGTAAATGGCTTAGAACTTTTTGTTATCTGCATACTGTTACAGAGCAGGTGTTGAACATGACATTTGCATGTCTCTTTATAGCTTGTGAAAGAAAGGGAGCTTTTTAGTGTTATACACACAAACGCAGGTACTTCAAATTGCGTCGGTCACTATTTGAACAATTTCTCAAAATAGGTTTAAAGGCTTATAAATTTTACGGTTATAGAATATGTAACTATTTTGAGGAAATTGAATTTTTCTCAACTGTGCGAAATTTACAAGGATGAACTCTCGATTCTAACAAAATGAATGCTGAGATTACCCCCGTTTGTGCAAGGGGCTGTTGGTGGAAATACATAGATTTAAAAGCTGTTATGCGGGTGCATAAAGTTACCATTTGCCACCAATGCGGCCGAGATAAGTCCAATTTTACTTGAGGGATAGGGACATTATTTAAGTGGAATAAAAAACAGGCAAAAAACTGATTTGTTAAGACATATAAGCCAGTGTGTGTCTATATGAGAGGGTCTGGGTGGGGTATAATAATTAGTGAATAATGGCCCTTTTTATAATGAATAGTGAATAATGAGCCAAAAAAAGTAATGAATAGTGAATAATGAGATCCTAAAAAATAATGAATAATCCTATATTTTTAATGAATTGAAGAAAAAATTAATGAATAGTGAATAATAAGATATCTTTGCCACCTTTCTTACCTATAATGAATAAGTCTTATTTTAATGAATAACCCAAAACTTTAATGAGATGAATAATGGGCTAAATTTTTAATGAATAGTGAATACCAGATCCCATCCAGACCCTCATATGACGGTAAATCAATTAATGTTCATGTCAGACATGAATGAAGTGTAAGAACGAGTATGAAAGTCACAGTCTTATACTCTGAACACACAAACGCACGCCTCAACACACACAGCTGTAACATATAAACGCCAGAGGTCAAGCGCTGGTCAACTTAACATGTGTATAAATGTTGGCAAAAGGCAAACGTAAAGTCATTTAAACCTATTCAGATACAGTATTTCATCAGAATATAAAAAAGGTTTATAGATTAGTCTCCAAGAATTGTATCATTCAAACTCATAAAGACACACATTCGGATGACAGCGTGGTTCGACTATTTCATCTGCTCAAGACGGTGGGACTACTGATAAGTAGTTAATATCAGAACAAAAATGGTTAATAAGTTGTTTGAGCAGCACAGACGTGCGTACATTGTATGAAAATCCTGACAGTATACAAACTGAAAATCACATTTCTTAATCGTTAGAGGGCCAATACAACAAAGCCGTCTACTGAAATGTTTTTCAACCTTCTTTGAGAAATAGTGTGGAACAAGATCAGACTGCGCCTGTAGAAGCAGTCTGATCTGGGTCCACACTGCTTGCCTCTTTACTAAATGTTAATCAATAAACAGACATATTCGGATTCAGTCATTTAGCTGGCGTTTTAAGGGTTAAATGATAGGTTTTGTGACTTTATTGACGTGTTATGGCACAAGATGATACAGTTACTTTAGAATAAAACCATGCATAATTTTCAGCTTTTATCTATGTCTAAGGTAGACTAGTCCTTATTACGCAATTCATGAGGTGCCGTCTTTATATTGACCCAATAGCTTAATAATGGAATATATATGAAACTGACAGACGGTTTAGACCAGTAATTATGTTTCAACGAGGTATCATGGTTGTGTGGCAGTTTATTGTGGGGACATTATAAAATCAATTTTCTGTACCTAATGTAAAGGGGTGTTTAGACACATGATATTGTCAGCCGGACTATGTCATGCATAACAAATCAGCTCGTGTGAACACTGCTATATTACTCCTTGTTATATGACTTGAGAGAATCCTGTCTCCTGATTGGCCCAATTTGTCTTCATAAATCTCTATGTCTACCTGAAAACTGGTCTAAACTGGCCAAGAAGGTGATATAGGATGAAAACCAGCTGGAACTAGTTTCCAGAAGTTAATATTTTGACACTTCTGCAATATCACCCTCTAGAGAGCTAAAAATAGCATGATGAGTATAAAACTAGCATGTGCTTCATGAAATTGACATGATTTGCTGTTTCACATCCCAACAGGTAAACTAAAGACTTCCATGGATTTTAACAACTGTTTTGTTTGTTCATTTATCTTTGTTTGAATAAAATAAAATGAAAAAAAAGTTTTATGATTAAATTTTACCTTCCACATTCAGAGAAATAACATGTACATTACAAAATGCAAAATACTACATAAAAATATTTTAATAACAGTTGATAAAACTTGTGAGAAAGTCCTTAGGTTGAAGGAACAACAAGTGAAAGTAGAACAGTTTCATTCTTAGTTGAAAAGTCATATAACAAAACAGTTATTGACTTCAGTTTCGGTAGACATGAGAATTTATCTACCCTTAAAAGTGATATTCACCTCGGCCTAGCGGCCTCGGTAAATCATCACTTTTTCGGGTAGATAAATCCTCATGTCTACCTCATTGAAGTCAATAATTGTATATTATTACAGTGTCATATGCATGATTCCAAGAGTCAGGATGCCAAGTCATGGGGAATAGGGCTTGCTCTATTTGTCATTACAAAATCATGGCGAATTAGCCAATCAGCTTTGAAGTTACTGGGGTTAATTGCTTTTCAGCCAAAACAGGAGCAACATGTCAATAGCTTGTCCTGGAAATGATGTCTTCTCATTACTCTGCAGCATATATTCAATGGCACTTCAGACTAGATCGTATCATGGAAGCAAACACCATGAAACTCCAAGTGAGCTGTCTGATCTGGGTTCATATTGTTCGCCATAAAGACTACATAAGAACATAAGCAGGTGAGATAGCAGATGACAAAAGTCGTGACTTGCTGGAATGAGTTTTAACACATGTTCTTAGTTATAGCAATGAAACGATGTAGAGTATGATGGTAAAGCTCAAGATGACGAGGAAGTTTTCTTCACCGTTAAAAGAAATCAATTCCGTCTGAACAGAAAAATCATACATGGCAAAATCTGATTTTGTCAGGACGACTAAATCATTTGTATCACATACTTGGGTATTCCATGTATTAATGATGAATGGATAAAAAGGTTTTTCGAGCAAAATGGATTGATCTCACTAACACACATGGATCCAGGGAGGGGACATGGGGTCCTACCCCACCCCCTGGAAAATCACAAAATATAGCGTTTCTTAGCAATACTGGTCTTGATCCCCTTAAAATCACAAAGCTACCGAGCCATCATTCAATGTAGAGCCATCATCGGCACGCCAGCGAAACGCTATTTAAATGGCGCTTCGCTGGCGGGCCAATAATGGCACGCTTATAGTGGTATTTGCTTGGATCGTCTCACCCCTCTAAAAAAACCTTGTCAAAGTTGGACCCCCCTCTGACAAAACTTTCTGGGTCCGTGCATGATTGTATCGTTCAAATGCATAGAGACACCCATTTGGATGACAACTTGTTGATCAGGGATATGACACTAACAAACATGGTAGACCAGTAGTGAAGTTCTGTGATATTTATGGTAGTGCCGCCATAAAATAAATTTTCTGTAGCTTATAGTGATACTTTGTAAGGCATACTGGGGTATTCGATGTATTAATGATGAATGGATAAAAGGATTTTCGAGCTGAAATGGGTTGATCCCATTAATTATTGATATGTCGTGAGAAAGAACACTAAACCATGACCAGTACAGTGAGATCTTAGTATTTTCTAAAGTATGCAATTAACATGTATAGTAATGTATTAGATACTGGAGCTTCGAAAAATGGTTGAACAAATAGCTATGTGTATTAAGGGGCTATTTTGGCCGCCTTTGAGGCCAAATAATGAAAATTGTTTTTCACCAATTTCTTCTTAAGATTAGTTTGTTAGAAAATAACCAAATGTATATGTCTGGTATTAATTTGACATTTACAGTTGCCATGGTAACACAAACAGCCGCCTAAATAGGCGTAAAATAGGAAAGTGACCATTTTTAAGCAAATTCGAGACATTTGGCTGAGAAATTATCATAGAGCACAAGAAAATACCAATAATAATATTTCAACAAATTGGCACACAACATATTAAAAGTTTGTATTCGTATTTAGCTGTGCTGATCATTCAGTCACACAAACGCTTACATTTGGTCAAAATAACAATTTAAACCTATTTTGTTGGCCATTTTTGTTACCATTAGAATGGTAATAGTTAAATAAATGTCACTCGTGTTATACTTCTTATTAACCAATCAGAAGAAATTGGTGAAAAGCCATGTTCAGGTTTTGGTCCAAGAGGGTGCCAAATTAGCCCCTAAATCTTAAGTTCTTTATCTGCCCCCATGCTATGTGGTTTATGTCGCTTTCAACAAATCATTTTATCGCAAACCAGCAATTGTAGTTTCCTGATTTCTGGTGTCAGAAAACGTGACTTGACTTAAGTATGTTTAACGTGTCGGTCAGATGTCGTATGCGTACCAAGATGATCAACCAGTAACTCTCAACCCACCAGGGGACGGTTTGTATGTATATAGACACTATCTTTGACACGAAGATAGAGATATGTTGTGTCAGGGGGCTATTATTAATTTCATGACAGACAATCGAATAAATAAGGAAATATGAGCTTCAATTTCAAAAGTTCAGTCGCCTCCCATAATCTCAAAAGTCTACAGGTGCACAGTTTCTACTTCAAGTTTTCTGTAGTTCCTTTATGAATATTTATGCTAAGCTACACCCACTATGAACCCACTACAATAGCTTGTAGGAAGTGGAGTTATATTACTGACCAGAAAGGGAATAACAAAGGCGCTGATCAAACTGCGCGAATGCTGGTCTGCGCATGTGCTGTTTGCAATCAACAAAGTCAGGGTTTCTCGCGACGAGGCCCTTGTATGTACATGTACGTATATGCAAACTTGATAATGTAAGAACCTGCTTCTAAATGGAAAGAGGTAAATCAGCTTTCGGTGATGGAATACTGAAAACAGAGCGGGGGAGGGGGTACATAATCCCTTGTTCCCCTGAAATGGTGTAGCTTGTACTACAGTCCGACAGTCGAAAAATGCCATCGAATGTTCAATCTTACCCAAATATTGACTCTTGATCCCCTCAAACCCTGGTCTAAGTTTTCTTGTCCCCTCAAAAGCAATTGCCCTTGTTACTTTTTCCTTACAATTCGAAGAAGGTCCTGGATGTTAATAAGGAAAAAAGCATATACGTTTGTATTTTAGTACATCCAGAGACTGTGGCAGAGAGAGAGAGAGAGAGAGAGAGAGAGAGAGAGAGAGAGAGAGAGAGAGAGCGCGCGAGAGAGAGAGAGCATGCGCGGATCCAGAAATTTTATGCCCGATCTTACTCTGACAACGTTTTTTTTTTCTTTTTTTTCTTCTTTATTTTGATGAGGAGAGAGGGGATCCAAATAGCAAGTAACACTTAAAACGGGCCACCATCGGTCCGCCAGCGAAACGCCATTTAAATGGCGTTTCGCTGGCATGTCGATGGTGGCCCAACATTGAATGCTGGCTTCATGGGCTTGGTACCTAGCTTTGTGATTTTTCAGGGGATCCGGACCAGTATTGCTAAGAAACCCTATATTTTTGTGATTTTTCAGAGGGGGGTCCGGACCCCCTGTCCCCCCCTACCCTAGATCCGCGCAGAGAGAGAGAGAGAGAGAGAGAGAGAGAGAGAGAGAGAGAGTAAAACTGTTATTATTTTTACCTTGTAAAATCAACAGATTCCCTCCTATCTTCTGTGTTTAAATCCTTGTCTTGTCGCTTCTTTCTTAGTAGGAAATCCGCCAAATCAGAGAAATGAAAATTCATTTTCACTTAATCCTCAAAAACACACCAGCTAATAGCCCCATATCCATGAAATGTCTTAGTTCACTGGTTCATGTAATGTTTTCCGAAGAAATGTACGTTTTCGTTTATCACTAAATAAAAATCTTCACACACCGGTTGTCACTCTAACGTACTAGGATAATGTTGCAAAAAATAATAATTGACGTAAACAAACTATCTTGTTGGTATTTCTGGAAAACCGCAGGGAAATGCTTCTGCAGCAAAACTGATCACACTGACCCTATAGCTAGCGACTGAGTACATAGCTGATCAAAATCCATTGAAATATGCCTGGTTTAGAAACCCTTATGAAGTGTTTGTTATTTTGATTTTACGTTTATAAGACTTTTATAAGACTTGTGTCGTTTCTAGTAATCAAAACAATAGTTTTTGAGTATTAGGGTGGAAAATATCAAACGTTTTTTGTTGCTTATTTGTTGTGCTTTTTTTCGAAAAAGGGAGTCGCTTTAACTGCTATTTTAGCCATGAAATATTCAGGTTTCATTTTTTAATCTAACGTAAGTTTGCTTTGGATTTGGAAGTGCAACCGCAATTCAAGCGATCACACTGCATAACTGAAAATCTGACCTGCAAATTCCTTACAGCATGTACAGGATTGGCACATTCGAGCGTAGGTCACTGAGAATGAGTTAAGACTATAATTTGCCACCGTAATAGACACACAAAATCATAAAAATACAAAGTAGCTAAAATAATGAATTCCACTTTCAATAAGAAGTAGCCTGGCCTCAGGCTCTGAGTTCAAGGAAAACTACTGCTACTGAACAAAAAATTTCTATGATATAATCTCCCTTTTTGGCTCAAACTCAGATAGCCCTATCAGAGAGGAATACACTTTTAGAATATAGAAATGTAATATTTTTTTTGTAACATAATAAAAATATCAGTAAGACGGGGGCCAGTCTAAATAAGAAGGTAAGTATCTAACCCTTTTCATTCTGATGGATTTTTCCATGAATGCTGTTAGAATAAGTATATGGGCCACAGGTAGAAATTTCTAAATTATGATTTCTGTAATAAAAACTGTTTTTTATCTCTGCAAATAGTGTAGACTCTGATGAAATGCCGCATAATGGGACATTTCATCTGGGTCTACACTGTTTGCCAAAGTACCTAGAAAAGGTATGAAAATGCCAATTTTGTATCCTAAGGGGTCACAGGTAGAAAGTTCTTAATTATGATTTCTGTGAGAAAAAAATGTTTTTTTTTTGTTTTTTTTATCTCTGCAAAAAGTGTAGACTTTGATGCGGCATTTCATCTGGGTCTACACTGTTTGCAAAGTACATGTTGATAGAATAAGTATGAAAATGCTAGTTTTGTATTTTAAGGGGTCACAGGTAGAATGTTCTAAATCATGATTTCTGTGAGAAAAAAATGTTGTTCGTTTTTATCTCTGCAAATAGTGCAGACTTTGATGCGCAGTTTATCTGGGTCTATACTGTTTACCAAAGTACCTGTTGATAGAATAAGTATGAAAATGCCAATTTTGTATTTTAAGGGGTTACAGGTAAAAAATTCTAAATCATATTTCTGTAATAAAAAATGTTGTTGTTTTTATCTCTGCAAATAGTGTAGACTTTGATTAAATGCGGCATTTCATCTGGTTCTACACTGTTTGTCAAAGTACCTGTTGATAGAATAAGTATGAAAATGCCAATTTTGTATTTTAAGAGGTCACAGGTAGAAAATTCTAAATTATGATTTCTGTAATAAAAAAGGTTTTTTTTATCTATGCAAATAGTGTAGACTCTGATGCGGCATTTCATATGGGTCTACACTGTTTGCCAAAGTACCTGTTGGAAGGAAGGATTAAAAGCGTCTTTGCGTACCTTCGTGCCAACGTTATTCCATTTCCCTCCTTGTTTATGGTTTACTACATCAGCACCTAATCTCATGGGTACATGTATGAGGCAATCAAGCGATCGGTTTCCATGATCAAATGGGAATTTCGGCTGGAATGGCTCTTTTCCAACGTTTAGTCAATTTACATTTGGGCTCTACGCGAGAAAACCTGTATTCGGGGGTTTACGAACAACACAGACGCAGACCAGCCTGCGCATCCGCGCAGTTTGATCAGCGCCTTTGTTATTCGTCTTTTGTAAAGTACCATATCTAAGCTTGCTACAAGCGAAATTTTATTTTTCTAGCTAGTCTCCGTAGCTGAGCAGGCTGGTTTGAAACTCGCTTTGTCGGAAACCCCGAAGACAGGTTTCTCGCGACGAGGCCCATTTATAACAGGTGGATATGTATTCCATTTAAACCTCCAGGAAGAGAAAGGGGCCCTTGAAAAATTCGAGACCAGAAGGAATTCTTTTGTCCTTTATTGTTAGGGCCAGTTTGAAAGGATACAGTCACAAAATTTGAATGCTGTGCAATTACATGTATGAACGGGCCTCGCAATTTGTACAATTCCTACGACTGTAACATCAAAATAGAACGGTCACAGACAGTTTTTGTTCATTTTGGCGCATTATTGTAAGAATTGAAGTTGGTAGGGTACACATCTTGTTTTGAACAGAACATTCAACAAGTATATTTCTAAACGCATCTAGGATACCTGCAGCTTTGTGTGCTTTGTATTGCATTACTCTTCTTAAAGCTGCATACTCTGTAACTATGAACATTTTTCGAAAATTTTTATTTTCTTTTTTAATCATTTGTAAAAGTAAAATTAAGCTATGTTTTCACAATAAAAATGTTCAGTACAGCTTAATACTGCATGGAAAAGTGAATTATCTTATCAAATAGGTGTATTTTTCTCTTGTTGGTAATTATTTGCGTCCCTCCATAATTCTAGACCGTTGAATTTTAACATAAATGCAGTTGTTGTGATAGTGATAACTTGTTAAGAGTTACGAAAATGGCAAAATGTTTACATGAATTTGAGTATTTTTACTGTGTTCTTGAAAAATAAAAACAGTATTTTGAAAATAAGAAGATCAAAAGTTACAGACTATGCAGCTTTAAAGAAAATCGCTTAACGGTCCGCGCTGATTTTCAACTTATCGTATGATATATCAAATATATTTTTCTCATGTAAGAAGCGACACAATCATATTAAAAATAAAATTTACGAAATCAAGATTATGGCCCTTACCACAAAAGACGCCTCGTTTGGAGTCATTTCTTCTCAAAGTGTATGCGTTAGCTATATACTCAAAGACTACAGCTGTTTGTTCAGAGGGATCTCTTTGCGAAAAGTGAATGAAAAAGTTATACACAAGCTCTTTGCTGACTCATATTTAAAGTAGAAGTAGAATAACTGCAGTATTCTTATTTTTTGCGGTTGGTTCTTCATTTTCCGATTTGCAGTGTAACCAGGTCGCGTAGGGCAGTCGGTAACGTGTGTGACTTCAGATGCGTGTCTGACTACAGATCCAGGGGTCGCGAGATCGATCCCGGCCCAGTCCCATAATTTCGTGAAGATTGATCGTGAAATAATCTCATCCCTTCCGCTGAATCATTCAAGAAGGGTTGCTATCAGTTACAAGCGAAAGTATGTACACGAAGTACTGGCTAATCGCTTGTACAAGCTGGCCCAGGGAAAAGGTGTGGTTAGGTGAACTGACCGTCCCGCCATGACCATAGCTGTTGAATGGGCTGTAAAGCAACAAAACAAACAAGAAAACAAAACGATTTGCAGTTTTAATTAAATCTGATTTACTGACAGCTGATGCACGTAGCTTTATACTTGTGTGCCTCTTTCGTACGGCATGGCACACAATTAATTACGTAATCTTTTAGTTTTTTAAACTGCGATGTTTTTTCCTACTCAAGAACTTTGCTAAGCGTATTTGCTAGTGAAACACAGGCTAGCATAAGTTTCAGATTCATCATCCTGTTTTTTTTATATCTTTTTATTGAATCATCAAACACCACCAGAAAGCGAAAGTATCGTTGGAAATGGTGTCCTGGGTCGGGTGTGGTACTTGATTGTGTCGATTCTTGATCTTTGTCTCCTTACGTACTTTTATAACACTAGCTTAACAGCATGTCTCTAGAAAAAAGTGCGATTTTAACTATCTTATTTATCAATCAAAACATGTTGTGTGTTTTCATTTGAACCGTCACAATGACGTGGTTATTTTGAACATCCGAAACAAATGTTAAAATTTAAAGATAAGAAAATATTTTCATTTTTTCAGTCACTTTTGTCAATCTAGACCTACCTAACAGACTTACATGAAGAAACCAAGTAGAATAGACAGTAGGTCAACTTATAGTTAAACTATAAAAAATGACATTTCGAGCGTTTAGGTAGAAAACAGAAAATCAAAGCTTTCAGCATTTTCATTTCTTCAGTTTGAAAAGATTCTTTGAAAAATGGGAAAAAGAAGGGTCGGTATGAAAATCTGTAAATGGCAAAAGAAATTGCAGGGTGGGTCAAAATCAAGTCGTGTTATTAAGGAAAGCCATACTTTTTTTTAGATTTAATGCAAACGCTTCCACGAGTGAAAACGAATCCCTGGTTATTTGTGCACGTTTCTTACCACAGGGCCTTGGAAAATGCTTTGAACAATGCTTTTTCAAGCGTTTCTGGCCAGTAAAATGTAAGTGAGTATGATTAGGAAATACAACAATTACACACTGCAGACCAACCCATGGTCCCGCGAGGAATAGCCACAGAACATTTACAGTAACAAGACATCAGTAAGACAATAAAAGCAAAGCAACCAGCTCTCTTCCTCTTCAAGATGATTGCAAAACTAGAAAGGGCACAAAGTAATGCATACCAAAACAAAGACCAAACCTAGAATACAAAACCATAGTTAGTGATCGCCAAAGCAGACATTTAGAGGTAAGAAAGGTAAAGAAAGATAAATCCAAAAATGAATGATTTTCAAATGACTTGAAAAAACGTTATTACTACAATATACTTCCTGACTAGACTGGCTCCAGTCCTTAAAACAATTTTCATCAATGTGCCATATCATATACTTGTAGCTAGTCTTACTTTTGATAACAATATGTGTTCTTGTATTGTGTTCTGTGATGTTTCAAAAGCTTTTGATAGAGTCTGGCACAAGGGTCTTATGTTTAAGTTAAGACAAAATGGAATTGAAGGGAAACTTAAAGAGTGGCTTAATAGTTATCTATGTCAAAGGAAACAGAAAGTTGGTATTAAGTTCTGTTTCTGTGGCGCAAAATCTATATTGCTGGTGTGCCACAGGGGTCTATTCTTGAGCCTCTTTTATTCTGAGTGTATATTAATGATATAGCTAAACACCTTCTTAGTTTGACAATGCTATTTGCAGATGATAGCTCACTTTTTATGCCGCTGCACATATTGCTGATATAGCTGGTATAATTAACCATGATTTGCAGCTTTTGACAAGCTGGGCTAGACAGTGTCTTATTTACTCTTAAAAACTAGGTTTTTTTCCTCAACTTGTTTTTGATAATATTCCGATAAGTTTTGTTGATAGTCATAAACATCTGGGCGTTACCCTAAGCAGTACTGGCCAGTGGCACTCACATATTGAAAACATTGTCAAGTCAGCAACAAAAAATTTGGGAATTATGCGAAAACTTAAATATTCTTCGAGTAGAAATGCACTCAACCAGATGTATATGTCTTATATGTTACCTATTGCAGAACATGCTTAAGTTGTATGGGATGGATGCTCTTAACAAGACTCAGTAACACTCCAAAAGGTTCAAAATGAAGCAGCCCGACTTGTCACAGGATCAACAAGATCTGTATCATTAGAAAACCTGTATAAAAAGTGAGGATGGGCAACTCTACCGCAAAGAACACAACAACATAAGCTTTTTTTAATGTTAAATGTAAATACTGGAATGGTACCCTCATACATACAAGATTTAATCCCTCCCTTAGTTAGTGAAGTTTCTGATTACCCTTTGAGAAATACTAGAAATATACCTGTACCTAATAATTGATAAAGTATTTCACAAAAATCTTGTATTCCATCATCCATCGGACTATGGAACTCTCTTGCAGATGATTTGAAAGATTCATCCTCATTATCAACTTTTAAGAAACATATCATTGCAAACTTTAACATATCATGTGTTCCTCCCTATTATATTATGGGAAATAGATATAGCTCTATTATACATGCACGGCTTAGAAATAATTGTAGTAGTCTTAACAATGATCTTTTTAGAAACCATGTTCGTGACAACCCTTTATGTGTATGGTGTGGTGTGATGGAGGATGCCAACCATTTTTTCTTTTGTTGTCTCAAATATATTGGTGAAAGACAGGTTTTCAATGATACAGTTAAGGAGTTCAACCCTAAACCACCAATTTGATTCTATTTGGAAGCGAGAACTGGAATATTGAAACAAATATGGTCTTATTCAGGGCTATCTACAGATATATCCACGCCTTGAAGCGTTTTTGATAAAATCTTTGACTTTTTTGTTGAAACTAATTTTAAAAAAAATCCTAAAACATGTATATGTACATACGTGTACTCAGTGACCTGAATCAAAGACGTATTCCAAGTTTCAGGGGTTCATGTTTGCAGTCTTATACTTTGCCTCTTTATTTATTTTGTACTTTATTTATTTACTTATTTATTTATGTATTTATTTCTTATTATTTTTATATTATGAATTTATCTTTTTTTATTTATTTATTTATTTATTTACTCTTATGTTTATGTATTTTTTTATTATTACTTACATATTGCTATCATCCTGTTTTGATCATAACTTGTATTCTTAATCAGATTGTATATATTAAGCCATTTAGGGGAAGGGTCATAACTAATGTTGAAAGAACTTGTGATCCAGCCTCATTGCTGTATCATATTTGGCAATTAATTATGTTTAAACTAGCTAGTCTTACTCTGATGGCTCTGGTTTAAAACAGAGCGATCAAAATTGTTTTAAGGACTAGAGCCAGTCCACTTCCTGACGAAAACCGAAATTTAAATTAAAATGGATTTACCTACCCTTATCAGTAGGATGAGCCCATTTCCAAGTGAAGGGGTGTTGGGTGATATTTTCCGAATTTAATAGAAATTGTGTATTTTGCATTTTAAAATTGGCTTGGTAGATTTATGATTTTACAAGGGATCTGGACCAGTGTTGCTAAGAAACCCTCTTGTGATTTTTCAGGGGGGGGGGGTCCGGACCCCCTGTCCCCCATCTTTATCCGTGCATGACATGGGCTGTCTGCTGTACCATAAAGTGTGCAGGGTAAGGTATGATCGGTAAAGAGAGGATTTGGTTGTCAACTGCTAATAAATAAAATGTGCTGAGTAGTATCTGGTTAGCCAAGAAAGGAACAACAAGTGTAACAGTGCCTGTTGGTTGAGAAGTATACGTTGGCAAAATGGGTTGAACAAGTGTAACAAGAGTTTTAACTGCTAATGAGATGTATATGGTGAAATAACAGATGCAACAGGTGCTGTGCACTATTGGTTAAGATGTGTATGAGTAAGATCTGATCAGTCAAAAGAGAATTAACAATTTTAACAATAGCTGTCAAATGCCGGTAAAGAAGTGTATAGAGTAGGATCAAACGAGAATAAACGAGCATAACACGAGTTTTCCTCTGTTGATAAGGAAGTGTACAGAGGTAAGATCTAATAGGTAGAAACGAGTGTAAAGGAAGTGGTCAACTGCTGATAAGATCAGATTGGTCAAGACAGAAAATCACGTGTACTAGCAGTTGTTAAATACTGATAAAGGAATGTTTATTCGTATGGTGTTATCAGATTGGTTAATAGAGAGAAAACAACTGTGACAAGGGCATCCAACTGCTAATAAAAAAGTGTGCAGAGTAACCTCTGATTGGTCAAGAGAAACAAAGAGGTGTAACAGGATAACCTGATGGTAGGAAAATTGTAAAGTGATATCTGATTGGTCAAAAGAAGATAATTGGTTGTGATAGTTTTACCTTGTGATAAAGAAGTAGAAAAATTAAATTTATTTCGTCAAAAGAGAATAAAAGAGTGTTATATGAGTTGTCACCTGCTGATAAAGCGGTGTGCAGAAGAAATTCTGATAGGTCAAGAGAATAAAATGAGTGTAGTATGAGTTGTCAACTGCTAATAAATATGTGGCAGAGTAATATCGTATTGGTCAAGAGAAAATAACCCAGTATGTGAAAAGAAAGTGTGAACTGTTAATTAAGAAGTAACCATAGTAATAAATGGTTGGAAAAGAGAAAAATGTATGTAACTGTTGTTAAATGCTAATAAAGGAGCGTGTGTGTTTTCATCTGATTGGTCAAAAAGAAGACGATTGTAAAAGGAGTTGCCAATTGCTTATAAGAAGTAGGAAGTGCACAGAATAAATTCTTTTGGCCAATCAAGAACAAACAAATTGTGTATAACAGCAGTTGACAATTGCTTATAAAGAAATGTACAGAGCAATATATCTATACTGAGGGACTTTAAAAACGCACCATTTTACATTCTCTGTCTCTTCCACATGATTAATTTGAGGATGCTTTCTTTATCATTTTTTTATCCTCTTGCAAAATGGACCATGATTTGCCATTATTTCGATTTGCTCATGCTGTTCATTCTGACGTAATATCGACGTAAGTGTTGTTCAACAATTGTCGTCTGACAAATGTGAATTTGATTCAATTTGAAAACAAACACTTTTAGAGGGTAGCCAGATGTCTTAACAAATGGAAAAACACAAACGTTTTTAGAAATAATCGTTTTATTACACTCCCACTCGCAGCGTTTCTTTGCTAACGTCAGTCTTAAATTTTCAATCATCAATAACAGATGGGTGACGTCTGCGTGTGTCGCGATACTTGTGTCTTTTATGCAACTGATTGGGGAGTATCTGTTGGTAATAAAAAGATTTTGATTATTCCTGATACTTTGGATATAAAAGGCCAATTACGTTAAAAATCAATGACGTCATGAACGTTGTCAGGGGCCTAAAACTTCGTGTTTTGATTTTGTCTTTCCTTTTGCTCTCAAGAACAAACATCAGTTCGAAAGCTTTTTTTCGTTCATAATGGAAGGTATGGGGACTCTGTGACTTTTTGAATTTGAGTTGTCTCAGAATTATCGCGACGTCACGGCAAACATAAGCCACAGCGTTTCGATTTTCTTATTGAATGCAAGCTAAATGACGGAACTTGTCAATTTTATTTTTCACATAATGAAAATATCCAATTTTCGACATAAATTAGCATTTAAGCAGGTGATGCGTTTTTAAAGTCCTTCAGTATAATTGGTAAAGAGAAAATAAACGAGTACAATAAGAGTTGTCAGCTGTTGATTAAGAAACGTGCAGAGTTATCTATCTAATTAGTCAAGAGAAAATAAACAAGCGCAATAGGAGTTGTCAAATGCTGATAAAGAAATATACAGAGTAATATACCTGATTGGTCAAGAGAAAATAAACGAGTGCAATAGGAGTTGTCAACTGCTTATAAAGATAAGTGCAGAGTAATATATATGATTGGTCAAGAGAACATAAATGAGTATATTAGGAGTTGTCAACTGCTGATAAAGAAATGTACAGAGTAATAAACCTTATTGGTCAAGAGAAAATAAACAAGTCAAGAGAACATAAACGAGTGCAATAGGAGTTGTCAACTGCCGATAAAGATAAGTACAGAGTATTACATCTGATTGGTCAAGAGAACATAAATGAGTATATTAGGAGTTGTCAATATATCTGATTGATCAAGAGGAAATAAATTTGTGTATCCGGAGTTGTCAATCGCTGATAAAGAAATGTTCAGAATCATATATCTGATCAGTCAAGAGAAAGTAAACACGTGCAATAGGGGTTTAGAACTGCTGAAAAAGATGTGCGCAGAGTAATATATCTGTAATAAATGAGTGTATTAGGAGTTGTCAACTGCTGATAAAGAAATGTACAGACTCATATATCCGATTGGCCAAGAGAAAGTAAACGAGTGCAATAGGAGTTTAGAATTGCTGATACGGATGTGTGCTGAGTAATATATCTGATAGATCAAGAGAACATAAATGAGTCTATAAGGAGTTGTCAACTGCTGATTAAATATGTGCAGACTCATATATCCGATTGGCCAAGAGAAAGTAAACGAGTGCAATAGGAGTTTAGAATTGCTGATACGGATGTGTGCAGAGGTATATATCTGTTTGGTCACGAGAACATAAATGAGTGTATTAGGAGTTGTCAACTGTTGATAAAGAATCGTACAGAGTCATGTATCCGAGTAAACGAGTGAAATAGGAGTAAAGAACTGCTGATAAAGATGTGTTCGGAACAATATATCTGACTGATCAAGAGAACAATAATGAGTGTATTAGGAATTGTCAACTGCTGATAAAGAAATGTACAGAGTCATATATATGATTGGTCAAGAGAAAGTAAACGAGTGCAATAGGAGTTTAGAACTGCTAAAAAATATGTGTGCAGAGTAATATATCTGTTTGGTCATGAGAAAATAAACGGTAAGATGTGTGCAGCGTATGTATTGATGACTTTAAATTAGTACCAAACCATATTATGACCCCCCACAATCGGAACCTCCTTGTTTAAAAAGTAGCTTTACTATTTACCAGTGTTTCCCTAATCCATTCAGAATATATACCCGACAAAAAAAGAAACGCACCACTTAGAACTGTTAACCTCTCGGGAAAATCACAAGTGATAGGCCAATTTAGTTTAAATCAGTGCAAAGGTATGTCAGTTACTGCTGCGTCACACGTCTTTTGCAATCAGGCGTCGAAGTTGTGTTAAAGAAAATTGGTCACGAACCAAGTGGGAGTCAAATAGTAAAGTCACAAGAAATAAGCGTTTTTATAATGCTCTCTTGCTGGATAAGTTCAAGCAATTGGATTCATCTCAGTAGACCAAATTGTACCCAGACACTTATTCCTTGCAAATTATATCTTTAAATTCATCATTCGCGATAATTGAACGCTAGGTAGCCCATGTTTTGTGACTACCCTTTTGATAACGATTCCACACTGGAGATAAACCTTACAAACATTTAAAGATTTGGACATTGTTTTAATCAATTTATATGATCCTTACTGATGAAAATGGGTTTTGGAATAACAAAAAAGCATCAATAGACACATTGGTTGTCTCACATAACGACAACATATCGTTTTCATAATTTGCTAATGTAAAACATACTCGAAATTTCATGTAGACAGTAGCGGTGAATTTACGCTTCCAAAACTCCTTTACCCTTCGCATTGATGTGTTTTGTGCCTACACAGTAAAAGTACAGACACTCATCTACGTCACATTAAAGTTTTAGTAAAATTTGATCAGTAAAAAAAAATTCATGACAACTAACATTTTCGTATTAAAAGGAGATCTTGATGGGAAAATGGTAGTGGTGCGTTTCTTTTTTTGTCGGGTATAGGACTGTTCATTAATTCACTGAAAATATTACAAGTACTGAAACGCATACCATCCCTGTGAAATAGAAGTTTCTGAAAACAAATTCTCTACTGTATTGTAAGGAGACGAAATCATTAGGACACATGCTTGATAAATATAAATGCACTCATAAGAAACACACTTTACAAGTGCAAATCTATAAAAAGCAAAGCTTCAAATTAATTTTATACTGCTACTTATCGGAGCATCATCAAATAGGTGATTCGAATGTGTATCAACAACAGGTGTCTGAAGAAGGAATGAGATAAAGGCATTTGAGCCGTGATACGTGATTTCCAACAATGTGGCATTTTGACAAGTGTAGACTCGGACGAACCTGTGTAGCCTCCTTTTAAGTTTAGAAACTCCAAATTATGTTCAGTCAGTATATAGCTTAACAGTTAAAGAATACTCAAGCGACAAGCAAAGGCTCTGATCAGACTGCGCGATGCGCAGGCTGATCTGAGGCTTTTTCTGGTCGCACAAACCACATTGTAGGAAATCACATGTCGCGGCTCAATTTATCTTATCCATTTCGACACTTGCTGCAATGCAGTGCCATAAGCTCGAACTCCAGCACGGCCACAAACATTCAGAGATAAATATCCTGTCAGACGATTCAAGTAGGGCAGGTGTCAGTAACTGACGAAAGTAAACATACTTGTTATATAACGATACGAAACGCCATATTGGTGCCTGTGTAAAGGATACGGCCCCGAATATCTCTTTCTCCAAATAAGCACACGAATTGTGATTGGTACTCAGTTTTAAAAGTTAAATTGTCTAATGTAAATAAAAAAAAGTTCTGCCGCGGTGCTCTATTCATATTTGCCTACATATGGAGTGTGGTAGTCGACAGTGATATATTGTTTATTAATTGTTAATACATTTTACTAAAAGATATATCGTATTGCACGCTTTCATTATAATTGCCTAATGAATAGAACTAGAAAGGCACGAATGAAATCACAAATTCCATTAAAGTAGCTGGCAAAGTGAGGTAAATTTGAATGCAAATATGGATTAACAATTCACATTTAAGACAACATAAGGCATAAAAATTTATTTGAGCCCTCCCATTAGAAGTTGGTACTTTTCGCATATGTAATATATATTTTGTTGCATTTTAAATGTCTTAAAAACGCCTTACCCATCTTGGCATATTAAAAAGTTTAATGTTTTCATTTAACTTCACATACCATTAAAATCTTACTCCGAGAATTATATTCAAATCAATCTATAAATGAATCAGTACATGAGATTTTGGAACTTATCGCATATACTAGCAGCAATACTCAGACGATGTTGCGCATATGCGCAGCCTCGTGAGAGCCTTTGTTGCTGGCATAAACAAGAAGGTTAGGACAAAATTTAGATAGGTATTCCCACAATGTAGCTGTGCAAACTCGTTCAAATAATGTTTGTTGCATAATGTAATAAGTACCGAAATCTCGTGTGCTGGGCCCGGAATTAAAATGCCTCCTCAAAGTTAAAGAAGACTTAAGTTAAGTATTGATATTTCAACATTCTATATAAAATGCTGAATAAATTGCCTGCATCGATGCAGTACTTGTGGCCAAAGATATCATTGTGATCTTCAGAAAAATAAAACTATTTTGATTTTAATCAGTTTAAAACATTATTTTTCGCATCCTCAAAAATCAATACTTAACTTAAGTCTTCCTTAACGTTTAGGAGGCATTGTAATTCCGGGCCCTGGTCAGTTTATTGTAATAAGTTTTAGTCCACCAGCACATGTTCACTTGAGTGAAATAAACCCCATATACATCCAGTATCTGATCTTGGTGTAGTTGCTGTATCAGTGACAGTCAAGATTAGATAGGCGAAACACTGGCTAATCAGTATAGACATACATCTGTGTCGTTTTTACTCATTATGTACAAATGTTGATAAAACGAGGAAATCGAAACCAACCCCAGGGGTGGATCCAGTATTTCTGGAAAGGGGCTTCATAATGTATAAAGGTGTGGGGGCTCGCTTTGATGATTTTGTCTCGTTTTTCTATAATATCCTTTGAAGATAAAATAATTTGATCTCTGACCAAATTATTTCATTTTCATTGGATATTTGAAAAGGGGTTGGGTGGGGGTTCCCTCTGGATCCGCCACTGAAACCAAATGATAAACGTTGTTTAGAGTTAAACCTATGAATAGCGTAAAATATACAAACGATGCACCCGTTTAATTTTGCAGAGGTGTCCTATTTTGGCATTTTGAAAATTCCCCCCGACTTGCTAAAAAGCGACTTTAGCTCTCAACAAAACAACAGCACTTAACATGCTTAAGATTTCATAAACTGCCTACTATTAACACAGTTATTATCACTAAAAGAAAAAAGGAACATACTCAAAATAAGAGGCTTATATCATCTGGAGCTTCGTGCACGAGAAAACACTTACAGAGCCATTCGTAAATCACTATTCCATTATAAAAGCTGAATTCTAGAACTTTAAAATAAATGAAACAATAAGATTACGGATTAATTTCCCCTTAACTCACAAAAACTTAACTCCACACTATTTTGAGTCTCTCAATTATTCCAATGAGTACTATCGATATGATACAAGCATTATCTTGTCAGATCAGAAGAACAGCTTTTACGTCATATAGTGAGGATTGCGTGATTTCACAGCCCCCGATCTGACCACATCGTAAATCCGTACCCTTAAGGGGGAGACGGACAGGAGTCCTTTTTACGAAATTCCAATGTACGAATAACCCTTTCAAACAAGCATGGTAACCATTCGTAATAATTTGATAAGTAATTGATACAAAAGATTTTTATCAAAAGTTTGACTAAAAATGAGCTAGGTATTGGCCTCAAGGGCTACGGACATTACATACAGCCTTGTCGCGAGCAAACTGCCTTCGTGATCTTCGCTACTAGGTGAGACCGATCCAACCTGCTCAGCTACAGAGACTGGCTAGAATATCGAAATTTCACAATTAGCTAGTTCAGCTGATGCACTTTCTTAAAAGAGAATAATAAAAGCGCCAATCAGACTACGTGGAAGCGCAGGTTTGTCTGCGCCTTTGTTGTTCGCATGCAAAAAGTCAAGTTTTCTCGCGACACGGCCTAATTTAAACAGTGTACAAATGGAACCAACTGTATGCCATGTAACCTTGGGGAAAATGGAATCGACATGTGCGGCATCGCATATACTGATTACAGTCTTAAAACTGTACTTGATCAATCTCGGTCTGAACACGACACAGTATACACAGAGTAAGAAAAAACAATCCAGGCCTCCTCTTTCGAATTCCCGTTGTTCCCACGTATGTACTGTCCGTTTTACTGTGAAACTAAATTAGTCACTATCGTATTATGCCAGACATGCTATATAAGGACAATTAAACCGTTCGACGTGGCATCTTTTTCAGGACTTGGGAAGCCGGCATGAATACGAGATCAGCTGGCTGTAGAAATTTCTTCTGTGAAAAACAGCATCAAAAACAAAACTCAACAGCCCACTATATTTTGACTTGACATTTCGGACACATCGGCCTGTATTAGGATGCGAAATCGGTTCACACGTGGACAGTTTTCTCTTAACGCGGGTTAGTCCATTGTTATCAATAATTTACTACATTAGGAACAATAGCACACCGGTTCCAAGATATTTTACAACCAATTTACGGCAATTTAGCTTACCTGTGACAGATAGCTTACTGTCGTGCCAACCAATAGTGACAGTGACGTAATACTTTGTTTACAATTGCTGAGTAAAACATTAATTGTACACTCCACTTGAGCTAATGCGAATCGATAGATCACTTGTGTATTTATCCTGCGGATAGGATTAATACATAAGTGATCTATCGATTCTAAGTCCCTGATAACTTTGTAAACAAAACATGACGCCACTGTCACTCTTGGCTGGCAGGATAGTAGCTTTTCTGTGACAATATATTTCAATTCTTTATTCACTCTAGGTCAACATAGTCAACAACAAGAGGTATAATACAGATAATTGCATGCATGAAGATACATCATGGCGGTCATATTATTCAGTTATTAAATTCCATATATATAATGTCTAACCATAATCCCTATTATCTGGTGGAGCACAACAGATTCTCTTTACTTTACATAGCTAATTTTCATTATCATGCATATATATGATTCAAGACTGATCCAGCGCACACCGCTCTGGACCTTCTATGACTAGACCTTGGATGTGATGTCAGGCCAGGAATGGTTCAGCGCCATGGCGCCAAACTAAACCCGGCCCGACCTACATCAGTATTTGAATTAAGGAAGTTAGTCATCATTATAAATATTATATGTATTATATTAGGGTAGAGGCAGTTGGTTTCTCTGGAAGGAACCACCCGCCACTACCACCAGCCATGAACACAATGACTTCCGTTTTAGTCATGCAACTTATGAAAAGGCTCCTACTTCGCAATGGCGTCAATGTGGAGCTTTTGCGCCACATTGGTGTCAGGGCAAGGTAGTGCATTAAGCAGCATGGTAATTCAGTTTTGATTTCAAATGTATGAAATATGAGAAATGTTTTGTTTGTTACCACAATACAATACAATACAAATCTCTTTTTACACTCAGGTAATACAAACATGACATATGAGGAATACTATACAATAATGAAATGCGTTACTTAACTATTAGACATATAAAAGTGAGCGGGTGGGGGTGGGAGAGGAGGTCAAATTTAAGCATAAGGATATAAATGTATTAACCGAGTTTTCTATGTATTCACGCAAGACTGAGACACATAGGTTGCTCGGTTGACTTATCGGACAACCCATGCTTCGCACTCTTTCGTGATTTTGTTTGTACAGCTAGAGTATTTTGGGGGAGCAGAAAGATTCAAAAAGGGATTCAACATGTTGAAGCGACATCGTCATTATTACTCGTTGTGAAGGTCGTAAGGGAGATAAGCTCGACGACTTTATTGGTTAAAGCTTCAAGATCGGTATGTCATAATTATTTCCCTTTGTACATCACGCTGCACGTGCGTACATACGAGTGTTGAGTTCGCAGATTCTCGCTTGGAATAATCTGGCTGAAAAATTGGGATTACTGGATATCCGTTCAAATTCAGGTAAACAACAATCGCAGTTTTCGCAGAATGGCTTTAGCTTTTGTGTATTACATTGTATTTGGCAAGCAGCGAGGATCCAGATAAAATGTCGCATCCGATGCGGCATTTCATCAGGGTCAACTCTGTCTGCCAAAACAAAATGCGGTCAACTTTTATTTTACCTTTAGTTGTTGATTTTTTAGCAGTAATAATCAGCGGTGAGCAGGGAATCCGAACGCTGACTGCAACCTTATATAGTACAAGGCCACGCCATCGCGTTGGTTCTGTTCCGTTCCGTCTGTCAAGAATTTAGATTTCCCGCCGTCTGCCTTGTCCGAAAAGCAAAATACAAGACAGATTAAAGGAAAGTATGTTCACTACACATATACTATATATATGACATATTGACTTATGATTATACGTTATATATTTAGACTAATAACATGACTCGTTCTGTGTGTGTGTGTGTGTGTGTGTGTGTGTGTGTGTGTGTGTGTGTGTGTGTGTGTGTGTGTTACATATTTACATTGTTTTTGAGCATAGCAGACAGGACAAAGCAAGATGCGTACTTACACTTCTTGGTCTACCGTGTATGCTATTCATTCTGGTAATTTGTCGATTTGAATCATAAGATATTCTAAGAAGCAAGCATCGTGCTGGTATTATATACGGCTTAATGCAATATAAGGGTCCATGTTGATAGTTAACCGTTAGAATGACGGGATGTGATAACACATCAGGAACACCTCTATATAGTGGAACCAGTAAGTGAGCACTATCTATAAATGTTCATATGTTACAGATTTGCAATTACAATATGATTATAACGGTGCAAGCACCGTTCTGACAATCTTAAGTATTTGGTTGACATTATTTCCACTCTCTATATGTATTGTATTATTCCCGAACTCAGGATTTCAAAACTGACTTTCCAAAGAGAGCCAGCCTAAAATGCTGAATTAAGCATGCGTTAGCGGTTGTTTGGTTTATCAGACTATAATGACAGTTGATCATTTAACCAAGGGATTGTTAATGTTTTACTGGCGTATTGAGAGTGTAAATATCAATTTCCGACATTTAGGGTTTGAATTATCAACCCATTTATATCTTCACATAACCTCTTTTTATAATTGTAACACGTCGTGCTTGTTAGATGGTGGGAGCTCATCAAGACCACCTCATTGTAGCGGTCATAATTAGCGTACACAATCACAATCTATGTTCTCTTGAATGCCTCAAACTTATGACAGTTCACTAGTACCCATGGTTCATGTGACGTCGACGTCGGCTCAATTACGTATAATAGACGGTTGGCCACAAGAACCATGATCACCAGTGAACAGCTCAACATGCCGAGTAGGGTGATTCATGTGGTTGTTAAAGCAAACAAATGATGCGCATGTCTGAAACTTTCGGTTATTTATATTTGGTCGATACCATAGATGGTGTGTGCTCGCTAGGATCGTTTCGGTGATTCGGTCCTTGTGGGTACAAACAACATATATGTATAAATATATCAATAGCAGAAAACTGTGTATAATTAGTTCATACGTTATTAAATGCCTCATTTATAATTATTATGAGGCGGCACAGCTTCTTCAGATCAGTTTCGTTCTCTGTGTTCATTAACTGACGAAACTTTAGAGTATTTGGGTGATCATAATAATATTTCTTTATTAATCGTTTTCGTGCTGTGTCAAAATGTTTACATGACATGATGAAATGGAACTCATCACCAATATCTAGTCTACAAAAGGAACATTTTCTTTCGTCTAATGCTATGCCATTCCATCTACCAGTTTCGATTGGTAGTCTATGATTTCTAGTGCGGAAAGCAATAAATATTTTACAGTAAAAGTTTGACAGAATTGACAAGTATTGGCTTTTAAAAAGTGTATCTTTAAAAAGCCTGTAATTGGTTCCACTGGAAGCTGTTTTAAGGTGGGTTGCCCATTCTTGCTTGTATTGGTCTTTGAGTTTTTGGGCGATTGCTAGACTGAACCATTTAGGGTTAGGAACACTTTGAGTTATCCAAAACCCAGAAAATCCACATGATTCTATTATATTTTTAACATTTTCTGCGAAACTTGATTTAAAATATAGAGAAGGACACATGATGAAATCGTGTCTCAGACTGCCCACTTAAGAGCAATTGCGGATAATTCTTCCCATATCAAAATCCTTTTAATTCTTTGCATACTGTTTGTTTAAGCACGGACTGTCAATTTATGAAATAAATGAAACAAAAAAGATATCTCACAGGCTCAATTTTTTAATCTCACCTGGAAGTTTTCAGCATTACACGCATTTTCTGAAAAAAAACAACAACAAAAAAACAAGTCCTTAATATTAAGCTAAAATATTTGTAATCGCCATCAAACTTTTTATTTTAATTTCAATTATTGCTCATGAACTCAAGCTTTCTAGAAAATGTGAAAAATTAGTTTTTTCCCAAACCGTGTTAAGAAACTCCATGATATATTTTGGCAATTCCCCCCAAAAAGAGTTTCGATTATTAGAGTAAATTAAATTAAAAAATCTGACATTAATAATTTTCGTTTATGTTTCATGGACTATCATTTGACATTTTAGAAGACAAAACTGGGTGTCACCAGACCTTTTATCTTTCAGGGGAACCAAATTTAACCCCACCCCACACATTTCGAGGATAATCCAATATAAAACGTTAAGGAGTGTAATTTTTGTCATTTATATAATTCCATATTACTTGTACGAAGAAATTTTGCATTACAAGGCGAAAAAAGAAAAAGAAACAATATGCAATAAGTACCCACTGGGAATCGACCCTGGTCCTCTGGTTCCAAAGTCTGACACGCCAACCACTAGGCCACGATGTCAAGTCGTGCGCGGCTCGAAATAACAGTACATATTGGACAGACAATCCGAGTATCCGCCAGATTCGTATTCGCACACAGGGTAAACATTTCTAAATTTTTAATACACTTAACAACACTTATAAGTGTGCACATATAAATGGAACCATATCTTCATAAATAAATGTCAGATCATTTTGAAATTTTCAACAGATATAAAGGGCATTCATGACATAATTTTCCATTAATTTAAATTTTCATAAAACTTTAACTTTTAAAATGCGAAATCAAAATTCAAATATATCGTAAAATAAAAGTTCACAGTTTTCTCGTTTTAGAATTTATCTTTCTATGACATTGCATTTATGCATATCAATTTACAGTAAAGCATTTTGTAATAAAATGGTGTAGGTTTTGTTATGGTGTAGGCAGGTGTGTCCTTACATCATAAAACTAACATTGTCTCTATAAATGGCTACTTAACTGTAGCTCGCTATCAACACAAAGTGCTGGATACAAAGGTCATTCTAGTGTTGAGACACCACAGGGGAATGCAGTTGCTGCACGATGGTGCTCTAGCCCATCGGACAAGGGCCACCACTGTTTATCTGAATGCAAACAACGTAACTGTCGTCGATTTTCCCCCCAAAACACCAGACTTAAACATAATTGAAAACTTTTGAGATGATCTAAACTGTCGTGTAAGGAGAACAGGGTCTATTCCGACCACACTGAATCAATTGAGAGCAAAACTATTATCTACGAGTGGAACAACCTCCCTCAGAATTACGTTCAGCGTTATGTGACGTCAATGAGACGCCATTGTCTTGCTATAGTGAACAGTGCGGGGGACATACCCACTACTAAGATTACATGGACATGCACGCTGCAGGATCTGACTGAAGAATATTGGGATATTTACTTTATTTTGTAATATATTCGATCAAGTTGGTCGCTTCTAAAGTATTGGAAAAAATGTGAACTTTGATTTTACCACAAATTTGAATTTTGCGTTCGCATTTTTTAACTTGTTATTTTATTCGAAACAAAATAAATGCAATTTGACAACACATATGTCGTTTTTATTTGTTGAAAATTTGAAAACGATCCGACCAGTATTTACGGTGATATGAGCCCATTTATATGTGCACACTTATAAGTGTTGTTAAGTGTATTGTTGATGTTGCCTGTTCTATTTAACTGTTTTTTGTACTGAGACGCTCAATTATGATGAAAGGTCAATAGATATTTCGGACACTTTTGTCAAAAAAGTGGAAATATCCATCTGACATAAGAGTATCTAAAAACTGTATTGATCCGAAATCATAAATGGTCGGAAAGACAGGACCCAGACAACGATTCCTGTTTCTCGACGCAGGAATGGTGCGCATGGGAACTACCCGAAATTGCCCTCAAGTTTATAGAAATATACTTTGCACACAATCAGAGTGAAGTTGCATACTGTCGTGCCAACCAAGAGTGACAATGACGTGATATTTTGTTTACAATTATTAAGTAAAAATTAACTTGTACACTCCACTTGAGCTAACGCTAATCGATAGATCACTTGTGTATGGATTAATACACACGTGATCTATCGATGATAAGTCCATGGTAACTTTGTAAACAAAACATGACGCCACTATCACTCTTGGCTGGCAGGAGTGTAAATGGTATTTGATATTGCCTGACAACATTGACCGGACACTTATTAATTTCCGACGAAATATTCGTGATATTCGTGCGTTTTCGTGAAGTACTCCGACCTGGCTCAAGCTTTTACCGAGAATATGAAGATACTTTCCATTCATTAAAGCATTCTTTGGTCTGATGGCATAGCGGTTAGTTAATTTAATACAGATAGCACACACCTGGATCGAATGTTGGAACACACTTTTTATATAATTATCAAATGTATTCATTATTTCTTTAAATGAAGATTGTTCGACTTATATTTCACGTCATCTCATGCACAGTATAACTTAACATCCTTTCATTTGTATTTAGACGCTTATGTATACATTATTCCCTACGTATACTTCCACAAAACGCTTTGAGGTGTGACTGTAACGGTAAAAGCACTGGATGAATCGAGGGTCATTACTAAGAGGTCGTGGTAGAAGTATAGATAAACGAATGTTTATTAAGTATGCTAATTGCAAAAAAGCTACATGTAAATTTGTACGTGTGTATTTGAAGCATAAACGTATGGCAGATTCATATCAAAATATCCATTTATAAAACAAAATCAAGAAAAAATGAACAGATGAACGATTTAGTGAAAAAAAATGATAGATTGAAATGATCCAGGATTCAAACCCACATCTTTTGAATGCTATCCTTTAGGCGACCGAGGAATTGGATAATTCTTACATTTAGATAAAAACATGTACCGCTATTGAAAGTGTACTTTACCCAAAGATTATGTGAAAGGTATTTGGATATTGATATGTCTCAGATTACAAATGTTTGCATAAATTGTCCAAGTCACATCATCAAGATGACCGCCATAACTATAATTTGTGTTAACCATAAGCAATCTTCTCTTCAACAATTAGACCAATGATTTTGAAAGTTGGACATACCATTGGCCACTTGGGCTAACTATAACGTATTCAATTAATGAGTAAATCATGATATTTAGCTAGCTTAAAGCATGTCAAAATGGGAGTACTTAATTACATGAAAATGTACCAATGTATGGTTACTTTTGGCGTTCTCAACGTACAAGATGCATATGCGGGTTTTGCTAAACTTTGGCATCTGCTCAAATTAATGATTGTCAGTGGAGCCACTAAGCTAGTTTCCATAGAAAAATTATTAAAAGAAGTTGGATGGGATACTCTCTCTTGCCGAAGAAAAAAACATGAACAAATACTATTTTACAAAATGATAAATGGACTATGTCCTGACTACTTGTCTTCACTTGTCCCCCTACTGTTGGAAATAATACAGCATATAGCCTCCGTAATGCATCTGATTACAAATACATACGCTCAAATGCTCAGAGGTGTTACAATTCCTTTCTTCCTTCAGTAGTACGCGATTGGAATGAACTACCCCATACTTCTAGAAAAGCACCAAGTATTAGCGCTTTTAAACGCAGTCTTAATTCTACCCTAATCGTAGTCCTTCTCTTCTATCTGGATGACAAGCGCATTGGTCAAATTTATCATTCTCGACTGAGAATGGATTGTAGCCCTCTTAATCACCACTTCTTTTCAAAAAAAAAAACCATCATTGACAGTCCGCTTTGCATTTTTGGTAGACCACAAAACTACCAAACACTACTTGTTTGATTGTAATAAATTTAATAACTTGCGCCAGGAAATGATGAAATCAATATCTCAATTATGTGAACCAACCTTGAATGTTTTTTATACGGAGTCACAGATCTGTCCGACGAGACAAATAGGCTGCTCTCCATCATCATATAGGAGAATATATTAAGGACTAAACGATTCCAATAACTTGCCGTTAAGTAACTACTCTTTGACCTTGAGATTTGCAAACTATTATACATTTACAATCTGTTTAAACGTTAGAAAATGAAATGTCCCATCCCCGTGGAGCCTCTTGCTATATTACATATAGTTGAAAAGTTTCCAAACTCTCGTAGTACATTTGAGTACCAAAATTAGCATTGGTACAGAAATGATTTTCTCTTCAAATCTTAACAAAAATGAGTAAAATGATATTTTAAATGGGATACAGATTCGTAATAAGTCTGAAGACTTTCTTCTGAATCCCATTTGTATACTGTATATTATTGTATGTCTTTATATGTTGTTCTATGTATAAAGTATACAAATAAAATATGTTTAAACCACTGGGTTCACTCGTGTCAGTCATTTGAAAACTTATATTTTGCCTACGTATAAGATTGGCATGTTCTGACACTGGGTTTTCATTAGGGTACCCTATTGACAGTTCACTGTCTATCATTGAATCTAGGAATAGCGTACCACTGAATCGAAAGTGGGTGAATGCTCTTCCAAAATAGCATTTTTCATTATTAAATCGTTGAAGTTTTAAAAGACATTTGCAATACATAAATAGTGGATATATCAAGCTTCTCTCGTAGGTAGTTGTGTTTGTTCATTAACGACGTTTGGAATGGTCAATAATTTGACTGAAAATGAACTTCATTCGGACATTTACTTTCACTTTATTTGAGGATAGTATTTGGATTTTGCCATTTTTTTCAATGGTGAGCAGGTGGAATTATAGAAAACAAATGTAACTGCAGTGTATGAACCAGAATCTAAAAATAAGCCAATTATGGGCACATTGTGTACCGCAAATAGAGGCTAATGTGTATGACAGACAGCAAAATAATATAAATATGTGTTCTGCAAATAGTTATGAGTTTGTTACCTACTATGCAGTAGAACTGTTATTATTAGAATATTTTCAGATAACTGAAGTAGTGCAAAATGTGATCGATTTAACGTTAAAACTGAGAATGTCTGCCAAATGAAGGCAAAAAGACAAAATAAGGAACCAATGCTACAGTTAAAATTAGCCACATTGGTGGTGATGGGGTGTCTTTTCTACTGATATGTGTACACGTCCTCACACGCAAAACATGTAGGACCCACATGGGTTCAATATGGGATACAATATGGGCTCCATATTGGCAGCCCATATGAGACTGACAAGGTATTTGCAACATGGATCTATGTGGACCATATTGGTTGCATATGAGACCTATCTGGGCCCATTATGGACAATATATAAGGGATATATAAGGGACAGATGGGGGTAAACTCATATGTTTTATCTATTTTCTCTGCAGATATTGATGGTTGTTAAAGTTATTTACGCCCATTATGGTGTCATTTACGTTACAATTTTACTACATCCTATAAAATCATCGATGTTGTATTAAATAGTTTCATTTGATAAGCCGTTGAAATAGATGACCCTGAGGAAAAGTGTTATGTAAGTAACAAACCATTAAATTAAAAAAAAAAAACAACTCATGTAGCCTTAAACACCCTATATGAGGTGTCTATTGATAAACAAGAGTATAAGGAGATATCAAACATTTTTTTCTGGTATAAAATATCATCTTGTTGTTTGTTTTGCAAAAAGTTACGTATGTAACAAACTTGAAGGCATTCTATATATTGCTTTTGTTAAAATGAGCATAGTTATAGGGAAATAACTGCTTACCCGAAGATAAGCCATATATTCGTTAAATCAAAGGCTGTTTTTACGACAGGGTCACTTTCCAGCCAGTTCCAAGCAGCAAAAACTAAGTGTAAACAAATCTTTGTCGACACACAGAATACAATAAAGATACACAGCATTTAAATGAATCCCTTGGCAATGAACCTTACATTCACTGGTTGCCCAGGAGCAAATAATAGATTAAATGCGTAAATAAAGGTAAAAACTTACCACCCGCCATGCCTTGTATATCTACTTTCGATTCAGTGGTACACTATTTCTGGTTTCGATGATAGACGGTGCAGTTGGTCAGTTATCTGAATCTATTATTTATGACAGAAGTGATAATACATACCATGTGTTTGACTCTTATTCAAGAATTGCCTTCAGTAACCCTTCTTCAAATGATGCATCAGTATTTGTCAGTTAATAGTTGCAGTTTAATTTTGCACAATTCATTGGTATTTATACGAGGGGTGATCAGAGAGTTCGCAGAAAAGAGCTATTATATCATAGTGCTTATATCGATTGCAAAGAAAATTCACAGATAGAAACTACCATTTATAGCAAGTTGACTGAAATCAAAATTTAAAAAATGTAACGTCAGACGTATGAGCACGAGGCGCAGCTGTGACGTCACTTCGCTAGAACCGGCCCATCTGTACCCCTGGGTTGCTTCTGGGGGCTAAAACTCGTTGTTGTGTTTGAAATGATTGGAATTTTTTAACGAAAAGTAATATTCCATCATTCTTTGAACATAATAAGAGGTTTTTATCTTATTCCGCTCCGCTACGCTGTGTATTCAAATTAATAGGTTTCAGTCGGAAGGGCAGACCTAAAATTCGTCAATTTTTCGAGTTTAATAAATTTAAAATATAAAACTTATTTTCTTGGCAGTGTTGATTACAATAATTATAATATCAGACTTAACTATCAATATTAGATCTACTGTCCTGAAAAAAGATGCTTTACGAAGTGTGTAGATAGATTATTTTAAAGAATTTACATGGCAAAATAGGCAATGGGTTCATAGAAGTTGAATGCTTTGCCTTTTTTACAGTACTGTTATTCGTTTCGATTTACAACACAATCCCATGGATATAAATCTTTGAAAGTTTGCATATAAGAGGAGTAAATATGTCGTGAACGCAATATGGGCTATCGCAGCATAACAAAATTTTACAAAACGTTGAAGTTTAAATGGTTGTGTAAAATGTCAAAATGCAACGTAAAATGGGCTGCTTCGAGCTATATAGCGTTGCCCTGACGACAGCTGTAACGCACGTAGACGACTAACATCACACATGGTATAACCGATCAACAGCATATGTGTTGCAGTATTATGTACTGTAATTCCAACTCTATTGATAAAATGATGTAGAAATGGCAACTATTTTCCACGAACTTTCTGATCACCCCTCGTATACAACTGTAAAAAGTGCACTGTCGCAGGCCAATTTAGATGTGTTACAAATGAGTCAGTTATGTAGAGCCTGTCTACAGGCGGCTTGGCAGCCTGGGTATTGTAAGAATAAGGAGTGATGTGCAACTTTTTGATAATGTATATGGCAATCAACTAGGCAAGCCCTCCTTTTAAAAAGGAAAATGTATTTCTCTTGACAAATAATGTTGCGATTTTGGTCTTTTCGCTTCTACTGCTTATTACCAGACGTTCTCTGTGCATCAAGGTTTTGTCACTGTTAAGATAGAGATAATCCGTACTAGTATATCATAGCATTTGTATCTTTTCTAGAGTTCTCGTCGATCTCAGACACATTTAGTGGAACGCGTAGTTAGGTGCAAACGATTCCGATATACCGTACACAACTGGCTATCGCAATACCGACAATCGCACATTGCATCCTGTTCGACCAAATTTTCACAAGAGCGATGTAAGCTTTTTGTGACCGTTCCATGACAGTAACCAGTACTGAGCCGGGTGGGTTTATGGTTTTGTGGTTTTAAGTCAGGGAGCACCCGAAGGCTCAACCGGCAGTGGTTCTGGTTTAAAACGTCTCAGAAGACGGGCCACAGCTTTAAGTCTCATCCGATAGACTGGGTATCGAACTTGGGAACCCTGGGTACAGGGCGTGTGACTTACCCACTACACCACGGCGACTCACAGAGAGCGATGTTAGCCTTGGTAACAGATGTCGTATGCCTACCAGAACGGTTATTATCTACTAGAAATAAATTCCCACTACCTACATTTTACCCTGATCAGTTATTACGACTACATATATAAACTTGGACGTGCACTTAAGATATCTTAAGTTGTAGAGAACAGTGAAATTTAAACAAAATTGAGCCGTGACGTGTGATTGCCAGCAATATGGCATTTTGACAAGTGTAGACTCAGACGAGCCCGTGCAGCCTCCATTTAAGCTTAGAAACTCCAAATGATAATTGGTCAGTAGCTTAACACTCTTGAATAATTAAGTGACTAGCAAAGGCTCCGATCAGTCTGCACGATTGCGCAGGCTGGTTTGAGGCTTTGCTGGTCGCACATGCCACATTGTTGGAAACCTCATGTCACGGGTCAAATGATACCTGGGTGCCAGGGAAAAGACAACATAAGCCCATTTGTGACATAGATGTTTTAAAGGGAGATAAAACAATTACGTCCAGTTCCAGTGCGTCAACCCTATTATGAACCTTCATACATTTTTACTTCCATAGGCCTTATTTCAAGCATTTAAGCGTATTTGGCCCATAAATCAGACATTTGCAAATAGTACAGACTCTGATGAGAAGCCACGTTTCATAAAGATCTTTACTGCTTGTCACAGTGAATAACCAGCCTCCAGATAAGAGTTCGTGATCAAACATTAATTTGGCTATTTCTCAACCAAAACATACATGTATGTATGCTGTGGTTATCTAAAAGTACCTCAATGATACGGTTCTTTGGAGCTTCCAAAACAGAACAAGAATTTTTAAAAAATCACTACATGTATTTTTACTCGTAAAACGGTCACTTATCTAGACCTATATCAACACTATATGACTTTTTGGTTACTGTAAAGGCGGCAAACTAGGACTGGTCAAACTCAGACATAAGTAAAAGCTGAAAAGCAGGCGTGGTTTTATTCAAAAGTAACTGTATCATCTTGCGCCATTACCTCAGTATAGACACAAAACACATTATTTAGTTCTTAAACCGCCAGCGAAATAGCTGCATCTGAAAATGTCTATTTAACATAAGCATAGAGGCAAACGTTGCGGACCCAGATCAGACTGCTCCTACGGGAGCAGTCTGATCTCGGTCCACACTGTTTGTCTATGATCATGAGTGTTCAAATATTTTAGTGGACGACAAAAAGCATACATTTTGTGATTATGCACTTTAAGGGTTTATAAAAGTGAGTTCAGTGTGTATACGGTTAGGATTTTCATAAAATATGCGCACGTTCGCGCGGCACAAACAACTTATTTATTCTTCACTAAATTATAAATAGAACTTGATTTCCCTTGTTTAGCAGATGAAATAGCCGAACCACGCCCAGATATGAATATTAAAGTTACCGCATTTACAGAGAGCAAAAAGTTCTATTATACAATTTTGCACAGGTTTCATTTAAACATCTTAACGTATTGTTAATGCCCAGGTGAGTTTCCATAGCATAAAGTGAAAGCAAAGATGTTATTATTATTAATATCATTAACAATGTTTTCAGAGGGTAAACACATTTAGCCTATCGGCTTTTCCACCATGTGGCCCTCCATAAAAGACATGAAATATATACATACAAACATCAAATAAAACAAGATACCAACGCTCAAGGTATTTTATTGCAGAAAATCGCAATTTTGACGGGAAACGCGGTTGGAGGGTTGAATCTTTTCAGTAATTTGTTTCACCTTTCCAAGGAGGCCAGGCCCCAAGGTTAAAACTTTTTTCTTGCTCAACTCAACTGAACATAACATATACTGAGCGAAACTTCTAAACCGCCACTCGATATTTTCTCATATATCTTAGCATATATAATACATACATGGATACAATTTACACTCAATATGGAAACATCAATTAAACAGAACCTGTCAAAATTTCATTTTCATAAATTGAAATTAACATGCTCAATTGATAGACTGTATAAAGGCACCATCACATTTCATTTTCACACAAACACTAGAATTGGAACTCATTGCTTAAAACCGAGTATTCCAGGGACCTAAAGTGAAAAACACCAACTTTATGGTGTTATAAATGGACATTATTGAACATTTTTGGGTTTCACTTTTATTAAGTAGCAATTTTCAGGTAACCCACAAAGTTCCTATGGAAGCCTATATGACATAAAACAACACAAGAATGCTTTATGGATATGACATGTTTTTTGTCCACAATATTATTGAAACTTTCTGGTGCTGTAAATGGACATTATTGGACGCTATCGTGTTTGTTTCGTAATAAAGTAGCAATTTTCATGCAATGCAATGCTCCTATGGAGGCTCATATGGCCTAAAATAACACAGAAATTAGTTTATGGAGATGATAGGTTTTTGTCTACAATATCATTGAAACATCCGTCACCCATTAACTGTGTACTGCACATCCAACGTTCGAAGGCAGCATTTGTGCATCACTGCATCAAAGTATGGAGGACTATACAGGACATTTTATGACATACGTTATACTCAGTATTTTGTCGATTTTCTCGTCATACGGGTGCAGAAATGAAAAATAACCGACAGGTTGTGGTGTAAACTTTCGGCTCTATCAAAACATGTCAAATTTTAGGATCAATTATAAATCAGTCTCAGCGAGGTCCCGTTTTCGATTGAACCCACAGCCCGACCCCTCTACTTTATACTCATACAACCCAAATGTTGGCATTTTTGTGATAAAATAAATTTGTCCGATAGTTGTCGATGATAAAACGAGTATACACAAGGCGAAAAAACAATTAGCATCGTGTGCTACGTGCAAAACCGGTAAAAGTACTCTATCGTCACGCATAAATGAACATCCTTATTGAATCGAACTTTGTTATGTGCAATCGACGGGTACATGTGCTCAAAAATACTGTGTCAAATATAAATTCAAACAGTTTAATAATAAATAAGCTATAATGAAAAAATGTGTTTTGTTAACTGGCGGTTTAGAAGTTTCGTTCAGTATATATCATGCTCATTACATGTAAGTAACAATCTGAGCCTCGACGCGTGAAACCCCGCCTTCGGAGTTTGCGAAAAACAAAGACGCAAACCAGCCAGCGCATTCGCTTAGTCGCGTTATAAGCTTTTTGGAAAGTACCATATCTAGACTTGCTACATTCGAAATTTCAATATTCTAGCTAGTCTCTGTAGCTAAGTAGACTGGTTTGAGCCTCGATGTGTCGGAAAAAACCGAAGACAGGTATTATCGCTTGAGGCCTATATTATTTTGAATCAGTCGATAACAGTGAAAATCTAGGTCATGCGCAATTTGAGAGGGTCTGGATGGGGTATAACGATTAGTGAATAATGGACCTTTCTTATAATGAATAGTGAATAATGAGCCAAAAAAAATTAATGAATAGTGAATTATGAGATCCTAAAAAATAATGAATAATCCTATTTTTTGAATGAATTGAAGAAAAAAATAATGAATAGTGATGCAACCTTTCTTACCTATAATGAATAATTGGTCATATTTTAATGAATAATCCAAAATTTTAATGAGATGAATAATGGGCTAAATTTTTAATGAATAGTGAAAACCAGACCCCCCCCCCCCCATCCAGACCCTCATTTGAGTTGACGAGAATACATGTATTCTTATATCTACGCTGTAAAAAAGTTTCAGTAAATAGAACAGAACATAGCTTTAAAAGCAGCTGCAAGGTAATACCAAGATCAGATACCAAATTTAGGGTAAAGTTACACTATTTTTTTTTAAAACTGTATTGATAGGAAAAAGGAAAGTTATAGCTAGTTTGGTCTTATACTTTATCTTTAATTAAACCTCCCCTTCATGAATGTTCATGCTAAGCTCCACCCACTATGAATAATTATGAAAATAAACTTTCATGTTTGTACATTGAACAAAGAAATTACATTTACTTGTCTGGTCCACTAGTGTAGGATCATATCTAATCGTTATCCATAAGCAAACAGAGTAGACCCTGATCAGGGAGCTCTTACAAGAGCTGCCTGATCTGGGGCTGCTCTGTTTGCAAAAGAGCTAAAAGGCGTCTCTATGGGGTCAAGGGTTAAACAACCTATCAATCAAATTAATTCAAAACTCTGACCGCGTGCACTTGGAGCTACATGCAACGGGTAGTGGACTGTAGACTTGTAATTTAGGGGGAGGGGGGGGGGGGTAGCGAAAGCAAAATTTATCAAATGACATTTTCAGAAATATACAAGACTTGTAACTTAGGGGGGAAAACGAAAGCAAAATTTACTTACAGATTAGCAAAAGACATTTTCTGAAATCTACAAGGCGTCGGAGTGAGGAAGCATTCGTCGTCACTTGAAGACTTTATACTCCTAATGGTAGGTTTTCTAATCCTCGTGAGGTCGACCGTCGGAAATCTTTGGATAACACCATGTAGACCAGCTGCATCAAAAACAGAATCAGATGCGGTACGTTCCATTTCAAACATTTTGTGGTTTCTAAACAGCTTGCCGTTTTTGTTACCACATTATTATTGCGATTGGACACCCAGGTTACACCGAATATGCGTAGAGCGTAACCGCATTGCTGCTCGCATTGGGCGTATCGTGAGAGAACACGTTTATACCCTGTCGTTGAGCAGAACTTATACCCGCTCATCGATATAGTGTTGATATTTTTCATTGTCTAGTCCACTGTATGGTCCTTTTCTTGCACACCGGATAAGGTTATCTGAGATTTTACCCTGGGATAGAAAATCTTACCCATGCTATCTTACCCAGGACGCCAAGAAACGCCATCATGTGAAATTGCATCTTAGCGTATTCAGGGACTTCTGGAAGCTTGTTTTAAATAAATAAATAAATAAATAAATGATGTGGTGTCCATTATTAATTCGTGTGAGGGCAGGATAGAAAAATCCGTCCCTCGGGATCACCGTAGCCTCGTGATGACAAACGGTGAACCCGAGGGGCAGATTTTTCTATCCTACCCTCACACTCATCATAGATTCTTATAATCGCATCAGCGAGCAACCTTGGCTCAAATGGGCCTGCACATCCGTGAAGTCTTGTAGGATTACAGAACGGCCTTTGCCATTTCTGTTGAGCGTAGGCGTGATGCGCTTTACACAAACTTGTACTTAAAGACTCAACTTTCTTGCACACCTTATAAGTATATCTGAGATTTTAGCCTGCGATAGAAAATCTTATCCTACCCGTGTTTCCTTGCCCAGGCTATCACGTGAGGGCTGTGCATTGGTTGTATAAGAAGTCATGCACATGTCCGTCAAGCCATTGGCGTCATTAATGTGTGCCAAAAGGACGACCTCATGTAATTTAGCATGCCAACCCCTTCCAAAACTTATGAATAAAAATGCTGAATTCAATGGCGAACAAGAAAACGAATCCATTATTTGTGTGAGGATGGGATAGAAAACCCCGTCCTTCGGAATCATTGTTTGTCATCACTCGTAAAGCCTCGTGATGCCAACAGTGATCCTCAGGACAGATTTGTTTTATCACACCTTCACACTCATGATGGATTCTTATTAAACTGAGTTTCCTGTTAGCGAATAGTCTAGGTTTTCTCTAGATCTGATGTTCATGGCTGCTCATACATGCAGTAGGTCCGTTTTTCGGCGAATATATCTGTTGTATTTATTCAATCTTATTAATTGTAATCACATTGATATATACGTAATTTCAGACGGAAATATGCGCATTAGTTCTTTTTATTGGAGATTGCTAAAAACATTTTCCCGACATTTGTATTTCCGCGCAACATTAATACTCCATACTTTTTATATAAAATATATGTTTTCTTTCGGCAATATGCCTCAATCTGGGTACACAAAATTTATAATATCTATGTGCGATAATTATAAAAAAGTGTCCACCAATAAGTGTAATCCAGCATGTCTATTCACTTAAAATCAGAAAAAAGTGTTTTATACGCATTATGTAATGGTGAACATTTGTATGAAATTTGGACCAGCAGTTAAGGATACGTTATTTACCTATGATTTTGTCTTCTGAATGTCATTTTGTTTAGTGGAGCAGAACCATTTATGCAATTTGGTAGAGGGCATCACTGAGAACAACTCAGTTCATTTTTTAATTAAAAGGATGTATAGTTAAAAATTGTCATTCTTTCCTTTTTATGCTCTGTTGACCAAGGATCATTGACACTTGCTATGGGTAAATAATAACTATGGTTTTCAGTAAAAATAAAAGTTTGTCAATCGTCCCTTTCTTCACTGTAAAGCTACCCTGACATGAGTACTTTATGACAGTGAAATCCATTTTCCATATCAAATGCGTCAAAGATGTAAAATTTTGGGTAGAACAATCAGTTTTAAATTAAAATATATAGAAATCGGAAACATTTTTTGAAAATATCATCCCCCCCCCCCCCCGTGTGCCAGCAAAATCTTTTGCCTGTATATGTGTTACCATATTTTACACATTGTATGGAAGTGGCTTGCTGGCACAAGGGGGGAGGTGTTCAAATGCTTATTTGTTAGAGGGCTTCACGAGAAAACAATGTTGTTGATTTTTGCATTTTGGCCAAATCAATTTGCGATTTTTTAAATATTTAGCTCTGGTGGCCATTTTATTAATTGGAGTGATATCAGTTGTGCATTCTGAGAGAAGTCATTATGAAGAGCTTTGTGTGAAATTATTGAGAATTTGGGCTTAAGGTTCAATAAGAGAGTGTCGTTAAAAGAAGTTTTTCTATTATTAGCTCTGGTGGGCCTAGACCTGTAAATGTTTTTTCCATATACCTCTATTATGGCATTTAAGTAAGCTGTGGTCCTCACAAATCTAAACCACGATGTGCACGCGATAGAATTACAGATTGGACATAGATTAAAAAATACTCTTGTGACTATATTTTACCATTTGTTGACCCCGAAGGTGGGCACCCTACATGAGAGGAATATTTCATTGGTTAAATTATCAAGATGCGAGGTCATTTTACTACGCCAACACTGTTAACTAAATCAACGAAAACAGTATTATGTTGCTTCAAAATTGCAACAAATATATTTCCTTCTGTTTTCAGTACTTGCATGTTTATTATTGACCAATCATAGTCACGAAACACTTTACACTTAAAAAATAGCCATTGAGCTTCCATCCGCATTTTTAGCAAATCGGTGCCCATTTAACATTTACCGATCTGTGGGTTGGTGACCATTTTAGTAAGCTGTACATTTATGGAAGAGAGCATTATAGGGAATTTTCTGAAACTATTTTTGAATTTGGACAAATGGTTCAGGAGGAGATGTCGTTTAAATAAGCTTACACAAGACGAGCGATAGAAGATGGAAGACGCACGGTGAAAGAGAGGCAAATACATAAAATTATCATTTCTTTTCATTTAATGGTCACTTTACCTGATTGTGGACAGATTTGCATGATAAGCTTAATTCCAACTGACGCGACTTTACGCTGAACGTGAACTTTTGTACGTGACTTTTTGCCACATCCATAAAACTAACACGAAAACAAGAGTGCAGGTTGTCTACTGTAAATTCGGAAATTTCCGCGAAAATTTTATTTTCGCGAATAGCGTTAAAAGACATATTTGCGACGTAAAAATTCGCGACTATGGCATAATTTACCTTCATCGGTAAATGAAAGAGTAATTTTGTCATTTCGAGATGATATGCGAAGTTTCGAGAAAATAAAACCCTCGCGAAAATTTCCGAATTTACTGTTTTTTTCTTCTTCTAATTTTCTATAAAATTAGCATGCCTTACGAATATGTTAGTGCCATGAAGCTGAGCTAGTCCGTTTGAGTAGGGTCTATGAAAAGATATAAAAAAACTAATCTATCAAGGTACTGTTTTTGTCAGGCTTTTTTTACCAAATATTGATTGTATGGATATTTGTAATGTATCACCTAGTATACGATTTGAGAAATGTACCAGGGATGTCCAAAACTAGCTATCAAATTACATATAAATCCTACAAAAACACGTGACCACGAGAGCAACATGCCTAGTTCTGGGAACCGGGCCCCAGTATTACAATCACTCTTAAGAGTTAAACATTTTCTAAGTTAAGTATTGATTTTTCACCATGTTTTTTAAACGTTCAAATAACTTACCAGGCTAAGGTAGTGTATATGGCCAAAGATGAGATGCAAAAACAGCAGAAAGGTGACGACTACAATGCATACGTAAGATTTTCAAGCCCAAATGTTAAGTTCATTATATCTCGTATACATAATCGTTTATGGGTGCCTAGTACGGATACGACGAGAATACATAGGGTCAATGATGATGCTTCGCCGTTTCTACGCTGTATATTTATTGCGCCCCATCCTAGATTGCCTGTTAGATGATAGACACATCTGTTCTCTTCCAAAAGACATACTTTTTTCTGTTGTTTTCCTAGTTGTATTATAATTACTATTGCTGCCATGTAACATGTATTTGTCAGACATCTATTGTACCTCCTGTTGCTACTATGTGTGTAGCCTGGAGAGAATAAGATAATTGTAAAGAATTAAATAGATCTCCAGAAAGCATGAAAAGTTTCCATTTCAAGAAGTTTGAAGCGTATATGCCATTGTGATCTACAAAATATGAGATAATTTTGATTTTAAGAAGTTTGGTTTAAACATACTTTATTTGATCAATCACTTTTACATAAGTACAATATCATAGAAGTAGGATCTGACAGTAAGCGTAAGGCTTATTTTGGTCTTTTCCTTATTCAGTTTGATTTACAATATTTGAGAATGGCATGCGTAGTCTAAACACATTTAATAGATAGATAGATAGATAGATAGATAGATAGATGCTCCTTTTCTAGCAGGCACTTAAGTGAACTGAATCAAAAACGTCGTGATAACGCCTCATCGACGCTAACCCGGCGCTGTTGCTTCATTACTTTTTTCCGTTATTCGTTTGCTTCGAGTGCCTGCCTGCCAATCTATAGATATAATCGAAAAACAATAGCAATTCTCTAAATGATGCAGCCCATGTAACTATAGCACATATTGCATATGAGATCAGTTTTTGCATATAATATCAGTTGGCATCTGGAAGGTTGGTGCTTTGCACTGATTCACCAGAACCAACTAATCATGCATGTAAAATGTTTTGTAGCAGACAATGTTACAGATAAATTCCAGACATATTCCCATGCATGCACAAGATTGACCCATATGCGATAAGTACCACTGTCTCGTTGGCTGACCAAGGTGTAACAAATATAAACATAATTATATAGAGAATGACTGGACTCCTATCGTTGAAGGAATGTTAAACGTAGAAAGTACACTATGCAAGTTTAAAAGAATCTGCCTGACATAATAATAAAATCTTGAACTTGCAAGAACAGTGGTTGGTTATCTTGGTCTGTTGCGTTTTCTTTTCCAAAAAGAAGTTTGAAACGTAGTTTTTGATTTTGAGAAGTTTGAAACGTATTTTTGGTATCCTAATTTATAAATACTTTACTAAGACAGTGCTTAACTTTTAGGAGGCATTGTAATTTAGGGTGATTGGTGATTCAAGTCTCAGTTTGAATAAATATTACCCAGTTTAACTATTATAAGACGGTCTTGAATCGATGAAGAATATAAATATTGTCACTATTATTAAGTACTCCAAACAGGACATTTTATAGGTAATCTTTAGAGAATAAACTTTTATACAGAGCGGACCCTGTTAATATTAAAACTTCGCATACTGAGCAATTTTGAGTTTATCTGATTTTTTTTTCAAAATTAGGCTTTAGGAAGACTATCAAAGTGCATGGTCTAACAGCGTTATCTTGATCCAAACTCTTTGCATGGGCTAACAACACATGCCAAATGCGCAGTCAAAGAGTTAATAGAGGTTTGTATCTCTATTGCATTTAAAGCCCTCCAGTATTTGTTTGGTGACCGTTCCAAAGCGGTGCTTCTTTTCTTGATCCATTTAGTTTTTTGTGTTTTGTGTGTGTCTGTCATACTGTCTTGTCTGTTCCTTGCATCATTTTGGTCACATGCTGGGCTCGCTTGTTCATTATGGTTTCTTCTGTTTTTGTTAATTTCTCACATGGTGTCCTGGGTCAGGTGTGGTATTTGATTGTGTCGATTCCTGATCTTTGCCATCTTTCCTACTTTGTACGAAAACTTGCCGTTATATCACATGCAGTGCCCCCATTTTAGAAGCATGGCAAATGAGCAAGGTATGTGCAAAAGCTTTGTCGTTATATCATATACATATAACACTGTACCCCATCGCAGTAGTACGCTAACCTACAAAAGCGCCACATTATCAAAAAAGGTGAATAGACTGGATCAGGGGGCAAGTTTCGCCCAGAAACGGTGCAAATTGAGAAACGATTGAACGAGGACTTAATTTGTGCGTGTTTTCATATTCATTAAAGCACAGATAAACAGCAGTCATCAGAGAAGTTAGAAGTGACGTGATAAGAGATAATACAGTTTCGCCTACGGTGTTCATTTTTACTGTTACCTTTACAAAGTGTGTTTTTCAGCTAAGCACAGTGGTAAGACCGAGGACCACTTTGCTGAAATATTGACGTCACTTTCAACTTATCTTCCGACTGCAGTAGGAAAGATAAGTTAGAAGTGACGTCAGTGCATGCTTTGATAAGTGGCCATTGCTTTAAACAGATGATACAATATCGCCTATGGTGTTCACTTTTACTGTTATCATTACAATGTGTGTTTTTCGGCTAAGCACAGTGATCAGATCGAGGACAACTGAGCTGAAGTATTGACGTCACTTTCAACATGCAATGACGTCACTTCTAACTTATCTTTCGACTGCAGTCGTAAGATAAGTTAGAAGTAACATCAGTGCCTGTTTTGATAAGTGGATATTGTCTAGTCGTTTAACGGATAAGACAATTGTTCTTTTATTATTGAAAAATGCTGTGTCGGCTTAGCGCAGTGGTAATAGGGTATACGTTTTGACGTCATTTTAGCATAATACAGTCGGAAAATAAGTTAGAAATGACGTTTGATAGATAATTGTTGTAAACGGATAGCACAGTTTCGCTAATACTTTTTATCATTTCGGCTTAGCACAGTGGAAGGATTGAAGACAAACACGCTTAAGTTTTGACCTCACTTTTTAACATATCTTCCGACTGCAGCACGCAAGGTCTTTCTTGAATCAAAAAATAATCCACCTTAAATTACAGTACACACTGCTATAATTGCACAAATAGGGAGAAAGTACCGAAAAATTACCTCTATAATGTGGCTTTAATTTCCATAAGGTGACAATACAACTGCACCTTTCTTATACTGACAATAAACTATCCGATGGTGTACTTTTAACCCTTAAAGCGCCCATTAAAATTGGCAGCGGAGGACATTTTCAATTTTGGGGATTTTTTACCATCAGGTAATGATTTTTTAGCGAAATAAGGTTTGGTATTTCATGTGAATCATCTGCAAGCAGATGATGATTCACATGAAATATCAAGCCATATTACGTGCTCATGCAGCAAAAACGTTGCCAAATTGGAGTCTTTTGCAAATTTTACAGGGCGCTTTAATAGTTAATCCTTATAAAAGCCAGTGTTTAACGAACCATGCGTAAGAAACGCTATCATATGAAAGCAAATTAAACACAGACCAGGGTTATTATACACACCAAGTACTCAAAAGAGTAAATTTGACAATACTTTAGTGATACCTGGGTATATCTAACTTTATTTCAACATATTTTAAATCTTATCTCACTTCCTGAAACGATTTGAGGTGCAGTCTAGACTTTATGTTTTAAAGCGCCTGTGAGATTGTGGTACGCATTTCATCGCCACTTTAAGAAGCAACTGGCTGGTAGCGAGAAAACAACATAAAAACAACAACAGCAAAAAAACAAACATTTTATACAAGATGTGCGGTTTCCCTTACTTCATTAAATGGAACTCCTCTGCCCAATTCATATTAAGGCTGGTCTACGGAATTGGCCGAGGTATTCCGAATGTAATTACATTTGCATAACAATTTGTGCCAGTGCACGGTATCGCATTAGCAAAGGCTCAGGCGAATCTGCGCACATCAATATTTCTATAACAGCGTATGTTTTGGGCTAAAACATCTTGTTATAGAAGACAGTTATAACAATAGATCATGAATACGCCATCTTCTCTAATTCCGATGTATTCCAAATTTAGTTCGAATTAGCGAGTAATTCGAAAAATTGAGGTTCGAATTTTCGAGTATTTTCTGTATTAAAGTGACCAAACCTGTACTCACGAGCATAGGCTTGAAATGCACGATTTAACTATCGCACAATGCTAATGTGACCTTGACCAGGAAATATGCATACTCTAGTTTCAGTTCTTTGGTGCAGTCTTTGCTTCCAAAGGATATCATTTTTAGAACATATTTGACTTCACTACAGCTGGTGACTGGGACTGTTTGGCGGCGTTAGATCGTCTCCCTGCCCTTCACTATAGTGTAGATTTTATTTTCTTGTCCTATGGGATCATGGGTTTCATTGTGGAACTTTGAAACTATTAGAGGGTTACTGATGAAGCCTAATTGGTAGAAACTAGCTAGTCCGGCCTAGGAAATATGCACACTCTAGTTTCAGTTATTTGGTGCAGTCTTTGCTTCCAAAGGATATCCTTTTAAGAACATATTTGAGTAATCCAAAGTCCACATTGACACACTAATTATATGACCACGACCCATTTTCATACGGTCATATATACTTTCAATACTGGATTTTGACCATACACCATGGCTTGTTGCAGATCTGATCAGCTCCGACTAACAAGGTTCCAACTTACACACATAAGGTTTATAGAACAATTACGTTTATGGCATAAAGTACTAATTTGGTCGAAGGGGGTACGCAATTTTCCATTTCTGACCAGACAAATTGGGTCAGCACATATATATTACATGTAAATACTCCCCTTCTGTTGTAGATATGTATATCAAATAACTGGTAAGACCCCCCCCCCCCTTCAAATTGATCTTAAAATTACTGCTGTAGATATACTTAATAATTTGTAAGAGTGACTTCCCTGTATATTCTCAAATTTCCATTTCTGAGCGGATGTAAAAATGACTTCCCTTCTGTTTAAATTACTGCTGTAGATATAACAAAAAATATATAGTCTAAAACTACTGGTGTAGAAATATAAAATAATTTGTAAGAGTGACTTCCCTTTTAGTTTAATATACTTAAATACTGTTGTACATACATATATAAAAGTTAAGAGTAACTCCAATTAATATTTTTTAAAATTACTGCTGTAGATATGATAAAACTTGTGTAAGAGTGACCTCCCCTTTATATTCTTAAAATTACTTTTGTTGATATTATAATTTTAATACTTTGTAAGAGTAACTCCCCCTTAATATAAAAAATACTGTTGTAGATATAATAAAATAAAATGTAAGAGTGACTCCTGCTTAATAATCTTAAAAATACTGTTGTAGGTATAATAAATAATATGTAATAGTGACTTCCCCTATATAAATTTCGCAATATTCTTTGGGGATTCACAGTTTAGAAGAAATAGGACTTTAAATTTCAAAGGGTCAAAAATATATGTTGAATTACGTTCACGAGTACGATGATATTAACAGGTTGAACTTTCACATAATGTAAAGTCTGATTTTATGTCCCCTTGCTAAAACAGCTTATCTGGCAAAAGTGTCAATAGTTTTTGACTAAAAGTTTGATTATTCTGTCAAATGTTTAGATCAAAAAGCAAGAAAGTGAAAAACGGTTAAACTGAATGTTATGTTCAACCTTTTCGTACAGTTTTTCGTTGAAAATAGTTTTTTCCAAATTACCTCCCTTTCAATTAAATAACGTTTGGAATTTAAATGCTCAGCATATCAAATCCTTATTATGAAGTCGGATTTAGTTTCTTTTGACCACTTGCTGGTAGTCATTAGGTCATTTTCAAAAAACTTACATGTTTGCTAACCTGCCAATTAAAAACATCTAATGTTTTAAAGATCGCCTATGGGAAACCCCACTATAAATAACTGCTAAACTTTTTTCCCTCAGTATTTTAATTCCTGTGGTAGATATAATAAACAAAGTGTAAGAGTAACCCCCTTAATTTTCTTAAAATACTGCTGAAGATATTTGTAAGAGTGACTCCCACTTAATATTCATAAAATTACTGTTGTAGATATAATAATTTTAATTATTTGTTAGAGTGACTCCCCCTTTATATTCTAAAAAATTACTGTTGTAGATATGATTAATAATATGTAAGAGTGACTACCGCTTAATATTCTTAAAATTACTGTTGTAGATAAAAAAAATGTCAGAGAACCTCCCCTTAAAATTCTAAAAATTACTGTTGTAGATAAAATTAATAATATGCAAGAGTGGCTAACCCCTAATATTCTTAAATGTATTGTTATAGATATAATAAAAATGAAAGAGTAATTCCCCTTCCTATTCTTAAAATGTGGCTGTAGATAAAATACTTAATTGTAAGAGTAACTCCCCCTTAATATTATTACAATTTCTGCTGTAGATATAAAAAGTTTACTTATTTGTAAGAGTTATCCCCCCTTGGTATTCTTAAATTAATGTTGTAGATATAAAAAATGTAAGAGTTACTCCCCTAATATTTTTAAAGTTACTGTTGTTGATATAAAAAATTGTAAGGGTGACTCCCCTTTATATTAAAAAAATACTGTTGAAGATAATTGAGCATACGCGTGTAGAAGGGCAAAGGATGTTCTGGTTGGACTGCGCATGTGCACAGATTTATCTGAACCTTCGCTGGTCACATTTTCCTTATATATTGATCTATATTATAATTTTACATATGAGCTGGGAACGCTTGCACATGACAGTACTTTGGTTCTTTACAGGTCCACTGTAAGTAAAGTCTCAACCGTTTGAGATTAGTTAGACAGTTTTCTAAGTGTATAAAATTTTGAGCTGCGACCTTGACCTTGGGCTATGAACATGACCTTGAAGCAAGGTGTCTGAAAAATTCGCACAGGGCTTCAATGAGGAAGTGGAACAACCCGGTAACGTACTTATTTTGCATCCCCTAATTATGTTACCATGGTGACTCATACTATGCCAGAAACCTTCGCTATTCAATTCTCTTTAAGGAATACGTGACCAGTGTCTGTTCAAATGCGCAGTCCTACCAGAACTTCTTCTGCTCTTCTACAAAAAATAGAAGGCACACGTATGTTCGATTATCTACAACAGTAACTATAAGAATATATACAGGAAGTCACTCTTAAAATTCTTTATTATATCTACAACAGTATTTTAAGAATAAAAAGGGGTAGTCACTCTCAAAAGTCATTTATTATATCTACAACAGTAAATTTTAGAATATTAAGGTTAAGTCACTCTTGAAATTATCTATTATACTTGACAGCAAAAGAAACGCATATTATCCAATAGCCATTTAATACCAGAAACTTTTATAAAATTTTACCCTGAATGATATGAACATGTTTGAACGGACTCATGCGTTTGTTCCAGACCATTTTTTTCGTCATTACACGGTAAATTATTATTTTTCGTTAATCAATGCAAAAAACGCAAAAACAGTGCCGTGCATTGGAAAAGACATGATTGGAATCCGATTTCATTGCACGTCACAAGAACATAATGTAACAGATAAGAAAACAGCATAAAACTTTAAAATTCATTGCTGTAGGATTTACACTGTTAATCCAAAAATCTTCATTTTTGCTATTTTTGCATTGGTATTGAAAACCACTGGAATCTTTGGGAGTGTAAGAAAATCTGCCACAGTATGATTGATTTCAAGTAAGGAACTGTCCAACAGAACCGTTCAAAACAATTGTTTGGACACTTTCTTGTCTGTCTTAAGCACACTTCCGGTCAATTGTCCATAATGTAACTGGGTCACAATGGTCCACCTTGAAGAATTCCGGATAATTTAATCTTCATAGATAGTCTGTATGTCCAGATTATCGCGCAGAGTGTTTTTTTAATTCAAATCAATTCAGTGGTTTTAGGCATACACCATCTCGAAAGTCGCCTTTGTTATTAGCTATTTCGTTACACCAAGAGTTATCCCCCTTTATATCATTATTCAAATGAGCTATCCATTTGTGATGCATTTGATAATACACATGTCCCATGCATCATTGATACCTTGCATATCATTAGAGCAGTATTTAAACCCCAATTTATACACTATACCAAATATGCAAAATATGCGTTTCTTTTGCTGTTCAGTATATATCTATAATAATAATCTTTTGAAATATTAAGGGGAAGTCACTCTAAAAAACTTTATTTTATATCTGCAGCAGTAAGTTTTAGAATATTATAGGGTAGTCACTGTAAAAAATTATTTTAAATATATCCTTGGACCCAATAAACAGGGACTGGTCACTTACATACAGGTAAATGTATATATTGGAAATACGTTGTTGTGGCTCAACGGTAGTTGAGCTTTCAAACCTGACGTATGTTGAAGATTAAATACTCATATCTCCATTGTTTCTCTGCATATCTTTGAATTTTCTTCAAAAAGCAATGGTTCAATTTACTATCTTTAAGACTGTAATTGTTATATTTATTGAAAGTTTATCTGTCTTTACGAACATCAGCAAGAAACACAGGTACCCGTTTTAGCTATTTTCGGCACTTTTAGCCGACAATGGTCCGAAATCAACATAAAAAATGAGAAAATTTCAATTCTTTTTACTGTAACTCGTAATATTTTAGCTTTGCATACCGGGAGTAACCTCCTATAATCTTGTGTATGTTCAGAACCAGTTTTATTGGCCGTAGTTCTTTGAAATAGCGCAAAAATATAGCCTCGACAACATAACTTTGTATTTCCATCAGTGACCAGTCCGTTTAACCAGTAATTTTAAAGTTGGTAGGTCCGTATCTTTTTCCTCTTAAAATCACCTGAAAAGTGCCTAAATACGATCTTTGTTCTTTAACTTTGCAATTCTGTAAGTATTGACACTTACTTACAATGAAGTCACCTTGTTTCGGTACGAAAATCTGTCGGATTTTTGCGAAATCGTCTGCTAGAGCAGCCATGATAGTTCCTGATAATTTCTCGTTGCTTTCCGTAGACTTTTTCCGCAGAACTGTCAATCAGCAGCGTGGTTCCAACATGGATGCAGAGGTGAGTTCGTTTTTTCTCTGTATATTTTCTAATTCCAAGCCAATTTGTTAGAATTTCACAGATCTAATATTCTGTTGCTTTTCCATAGCCTCCTGGTATAAAACAAACCTATTATTCCCATTTAATCATGTCCATTATACGTTTTCTGCACCTGGCAGAATGAGCTATCTGGGAACAGTTCTATTTTTAGATTGCATACTAATTAGAAGTCGACAAGAGGTGCGCAATGGGAGATTTGTGAAAAATCAATATTGTACTCGTTCATTGTTTACAATCAAAAGCATTAGCGTGGTATTTCTTCGAGTGAACAATCGTCAGGGAAATATGATTTCTTTTGACAGAAAAATAAAAATCAAGATAAATACATATTAATGATGATAATAATATTGATAATTATAATAATAAATAACACACGTTTGTTTATTTTACCTGGGCTGGTACAATTCGAGGGGTTACAACTTCCAGGTTATAATTGTTTCATAGTGTAGACCAGTGACCTATATAAGTCACTGTGTAGACCTTGATTAATGTTGGATTACTACAATTAATATGGGTCTTTACTGCTTGCCAACGTACACATTTAGAAAAGGGTTCATACCTCAGTCTGTCAGAGGCTGCTTTCATGTGATTTACAGGTAGTATGAGACTAAATAGAAATGAATTACCTGCTGTCAGTTACTGCCAAAACATGACAATTTCTCAATCAAAAATAACAGCCACCACTCATGAACAGTGTCCTATTCAGGCTAATCAGTAATTACTGTGTTCATACTTTTGTCAGTAACTGACAACAGCCTTGCTGGAGTTGTAATTTTTATTGTCTTGTTGAGACAGAATGAACTGTGACTTATGGGTGGCAGACCAGTGGCATCATTAGCAGGTTCAAGTCAGGTAGTTTTCAGATACCCATGACAGTAGTTATTCTATTGACAGTGTCATGGTTTGGTCTGTGATTGCAGCATTTTGTAGCCATATTAGCTTGTTGTCGGATTGCATCAAAATGTGACCAAAGAGCCTTCAAACAAGCAACCTTGTAAAACCCTTGGAACACTAAAAATGTGTCAATGTGACACAGATGCCCCACCTAGGAACATTTAATAAAAAAAAATCCTAGGCATAGGGATGTTGGTATACCAACAAAGGCAATGCTATATACCCCCCCCCCTAGCCCAATGAAAATGATGGGGCATAAAATGATATGTGCACAATTGTTACAATTATACCATGTACTTGAGAGAAATATAAAATTATACCCTGTACTGGTGATTGAGTTTTGCCAGGGCCAATATTCATTATCAGGCCATTCATAAAAATTATTTGGTTGTTAATGGCCTAAATATTTTTTGTAGAAATCAAGCACTAGCCAAAAAACTGCTAAACGCAGACTACCAGCCAGTGTTAGAGGGCGGGGTAGTGGCCCTGTAGCCAGAGGCAGAGTACTGAAAAGGGGTGTGCCGAGACGTCGAGCTAGAGGTGCCAGGAATGCGGCTCGAAACTTGCAGGCAGAGCGGGAAGCAGCAGCAGCAACAGCTCTCGAGCGAAAAAAGGAGGAAATGCGGGTAATGTTTAAAACAAATTTTATAACAATTTATTACATAAACAATAAGACGATTGCTGAAACAATGTTATAATAGTTCAAGACCAAAGTCGGCATGTACATCAAGTCTGGCTTTGCTATCTGTAATATTATTGATGAGATACTGATTACTCCTAGTCTGCAGATCACATCTACATGTATTTCTCAGTTTTACTGCTGATAACCTTTGCAATCAGTTTGGATCCAGATCAGGACAGGCAAACTGATATGGGCCTGATCTGGATCCAAACTGTTTACAGGGCTTACCCTGGCTAAAAATTTGTTGTAGCCAACACTCTAGTCAAATGGAAAAAATTGGAGCCAACTGCTAATAACCTTTGCAAACAGTTTGGTCCTAGATCAGGCCAGACAAAATGTCAGACCTGATCTGGATCTGAACTGATTACACCCGGATGGTATTGAAAAAATCCAACATCATATGGCACAATAATAAAGAGTGAAGGAATAATAAAAGCAAAAAGCTAATAAAAATACACTTTTTTTGCAAATATGTCATTTTTGAACCTTTAGCCAATGGCTTATATTTGTAGCCACTCTACATTTTAGTAGCAAATGGCTACAATGGCAGGGTGAGACTTGGTTTAATATTAGAGGTCTTTTCAATGCTTTTGAAAATATCCTTGGTATCTTGGGTATTCTGATGCCAGTATCCATCTGCTGATGACCTTTACAAACAATTTGGACCCAGATCAGGCCTGAAATTATGTCTGGCTTGACCTTAATCCAAACTGTTTGACAACAATCATTGTAATGGTTCTCTAGATTTTTTTTAATAAATTCATTTTGTAAATCAAATTTGCTGGTGATAAGAAGCTCATGAAAAAAAATTATACATAGAATTAACATTTTGTATTTTATTGGTTACATCAGGCAGCCATCCATAATATGACTGAAGACGAGGTCCGAGACTTATTACTAAGGACTGTAGAGAAGGAGCCATCACTGATGTTCGAAGTTTTAACTCCTAGACAAACTGAGCAGGTTGCCAGCACCAGTGATGAGCCTGGGGGATCAGTGCCAGCTGGAGGAGATGATCAACCGTGGTGCTCTTGCTCCTTCTGTAGAGAGATGCCACAGCCAGAGGAGAACCTTTGTTGTGGGAAACAGCCAGAAAGCTGTCTATCAAGGCTTGCGGTAAATTTAATAAGTACTTTTTTCAAGAAATTGTTTGCAATGACCCCGACCTAGAGCACTTGAATTGTGACCCTCACCAATGTCACTGTGTTGTAGCCTTGAGTACTCTATAATTAGTATTGCTTCAACAATTGGACATGACTACAGTATTGTTGATTCGGCAATGATAACGGGTCAGTTTTCTAATAGTGATCAATTGCTTTTTTCATAAAGCACACATTGTGCTTCCAATGGGTATCACAACATCTGATCCTGTGGAAATACAGTCAATAAAAAAGATCTTTTTATCTCTGTCTACAAATACTCATCAGTAAACAAATAGCATGCATTTTGGAATCTCCAAAGCCAAAAATAAATCAAAAGCGCTGATAATCTATACTGTCGTCTCATGTGCATTAATTTTTACTGATCATGAAGACAAAGCTAGCTGCTTTACTATTGTGTTCTGGGTATGGAAATAAAATACCGGACTTGTCTAGCTGGTCCTTTTTCATTCAAGTTAAAAATTTATCTTTACTTGTCCTGGAACAATTATAAAGTTAACGCAATTTTCGATATATTTATTTTTTATTAAGAACTCACAATATTCTGTTATATTGAATACAGTGTAGATACAGATCAGCTGGCTTCTGATCTGGATCTACACTGTTTTCAATTGAGATTTTACTTGGTCTCATACTGTTCTTTAAAGTGTTTATTTAGAGTATCTGCAAAGTAAAAGCTTAGCTGATTTCTTTGTATTCTTTGGGGCAAGTATAATTTTCATTGGACAAGTACACTATGGCAAGTTGGCTGTAGTATTGTATCTGATTGAGATTTCCTGTCTTAGACATTCTATTAATATATCTTTCACACATTTATCTACTTCTTTTGCAGCAATTCCAGCTCCTGGTTTTAGATGAGGACGTCCTTGATATAGCCAGGTTATACCGTCAGGACGTTTTGGCAGTTCCTGCAGAGGATGACAGAAACAAAGGTCGTCGCCATGCAGGCTACAGACAGTTCACCTTATGGCAGCATGGCAGGTTGGGTGCTGGGAATCGACGTGTGATCCCCAGCTGCTGTGTTTGGAGCATAAGGACCAAATTTCCAGACAGATTTGGCCAATACACTGGATTTATTTCAGGCCGTCTTGGCTGAAACTTTGCAAAATATATGTTTTCATGGTTGGGCTTTCACCACTTTCAATTATTTTTGGGTCATACAGCAACAGTCCGCTATGCCAATAAGCTAAAAATAATTTACTGTTGAAACCCCAGAGATGACAACCATTTGTTTTGTTTTGTTGCTTTACGTCCCATTTCAACAGCATGGTCATGGCGGGAAGGTCAGTTCACTTAATCACACTTTATCTTGGGCAAGCTTGTAGAAGCGGTTAACCAGTACTTTGTGCACATATATTTGCTTGTAACTGACAACAACCATTCCTGAATGATTCAGCGGAAGACAGGAGAATGACAGTAGAAATTATTTCAAGATCAATCCCCACAAAAGTATGGGACCAGGCTGGGATCAAACTTGTGACCCCCGGATCTGCTGTCTGACAATCATCTGTAACCAGACTAGCTACTGGTTGCACTACAGGCTCCTACCGGGCCCCTTGTCAGTCGTTTGGTTGACAGAAAAAATAACCTTAATTTCCAATTGAACTGTGAAATGACAAAAACAACTATGTGTTCAGGCCCTGAGGTTATAAAACTTGAGTACAGTCTTAAACTCAAAATAAAGCACAATGATTGGCTGCTTGCAGACACATGTCCGCAAGCAGCCAATCATTGTGCTTTATTTTGAGTTTGAGAATGATCTCAAGTTTTATAACCTCGAGGCCAGGCCTCCAGGGATCACCAGAAGAACCTGTTCAGCCTGGGCATCAGCTCAGTCTGATCAGTCTTCACTGTCTGCACGAAGAATGCCTCATTTCTTTGAGCACACTCATGTTGTTATTTTTGTCATGTAATGGCTCAAACCAAGACACAATAAGTAGGGGTTAACTTTAGAGTTAATTAGGTGAGGGGTGGAAAACATTTTCCTTTAGGCCTAATCATCCCCCTTTTCGATGGCACTGTCTTTCATAAGTCTGGAAATTTTTTGCTCCACCAGCTCTCTTGTAGGTGGTGGGGGAACTGGCGCAATGTTCTTTGAAGTCCGTCTGGGGTCATCAACCTCCAGAACAGCAGGACCATGCATCCCAATCCTGTCTTCTAGCCTTAGCGTAACAATCATTGATATAAGTTCTGGAATGTGGCCATACTGTTTGGCTGTCTTCTGCTCCACAACAGTCCATCTGGTACTTTTCTTGTTGAAGAGTCTTTGGTACCTAAAACAAATATTGTCCATTAGTATTACGGAATGCAAATAGATGTACAAAAGAAGTCTTCCTGCTATCAGTTTCATTCACCAGTAATAGAAATGCAAAATCTGTATGCAGATTAATAACGAAAAAATCTGTATACAGATTTTGCATTTCTGTGAGCAAAAAGGTTTGATACCCGTTTCTCTAAATTGATACCTGCTATATTCTTACATTTGTATTTTGATGGTGCTGGTTTGAACTTGTTATTTCTTAATAGGACTTGATACATGTTTTCTGTTTCCTACGCTGACTGTGATTGCGTCATTTCCATGTAATATTCACTTATTCTTAATTTTTAAATCAACTACTTCATGTGCGGATCCAGAGAGGAGGTCTGGACCCCACCACCCTAAAAAATAACAAAAATATAGGGGTTCTTAGCATTACTGGTCCAGATCCCCTGAAAAATCACGAAGCTGCCAAGCCCGCATTCAATGCTGGGCCATCATCGGCTCGCCAGCAAAACACCATTTAAATGGTATTTCGCTGGCGGGCCAATAATGGCCCGCTATTAGTGCTATTTGGATCCTCTTTCCCTTATCAAAAAAATCTTTCTGGATCTGCGCATGTACTCTCTCTACAAAATCAATATATTCAGAAAAAAAGTTTATTTCTCTAACATTTTGGTAACATGTTCATGCAGGTGATACATGCCAGCACATGTACTAATGGTGTTCCATCTCAAATTCACATACATGTACAACTACCCATAGGCCATACTGCAAAATGTCTACCCTGACATCTAATACTCTGTGTGAGCACTTTGTGGTTAAGGCCCTGGCATTACAGTGCAGATACGTTGACTTAACTATGCATTCTCTGTTCACCTCTGCAGCAAATCACCTTTTCGGTGGGACTAAAAGATTTTGGTCGAATGTGGAATGTACTAAATAGATTTTGGTCCAATGTGGCATGTACTAAAATCTCATTGACTGCTTATAGCTTACCGTTTAGATCCATCCTTATTGACATGGCATGGCCGGCTCACATGTTCATTGTAGTCCAGTGCTGCCAATTGATTCCTGGCACGGTACACTGGAGGAGTGTACGCAAATCTCTTGGAGGCGTACATCAATATATGGTGTTGGAAGTTTTCCAACTCTGCAGTACTCCTGAAATAACAAAAATGGGATTTTATTTAAACTGTGTTGAAGGAATTGTATAAAGTTTCTTTCATAGCACTTTTAAGGCACATATCAACAAAAATGCCCCAGTCAACAATTCTTCAGTTTTGTCAGGACGGGTAGGGAATAAAATGAATAACTCTCAGGATCACATATTATTCTGAAAGAAGTCCTAATTTTAAGCCATGGAGGTAGTTTGGTATGCTCTAAGTACTTACCTAAAATTGAGGAAGTATGGTACATTGTTCAGGAGCCGCTTATCCATCACAATTTTCCTCAATGCTGTATGGGGTGCACTTCCCTTCTTCAGCCACTCAATTTCCCTATCTTCAGTTAGAGGACCATGAGAGCAGGAGTTTGTCCCCTTCCCATAGCTGAAGACCCATTCATGCTCATTTACAACATGATGTAGAACTCCAAACCAAATTCCCTAAAAAACAGAGAGTGATAGAAAACATTAGACTAAACTATGGAAAATTGCTTTGCTAGTGTGTTATTATTTTAAGTTATAGATTCTAAGGCTGTAAGCAAAACTCTGATACATCCTGTGTTTGATAACAATGAAGACCCAGATCAGCTGGCTTCTTATAAATCCACTGATCAGGATGCATTCTGTTGCTACTGTATAGGTGTAAGCCTACAAGACACTTGATGAAATTAGTGGATTAAAATAAATTGAGTATGATAAAATATATACTTTGGAGCATTGTTTGCTTCTTATTTTATAGACTTCATTTTCACAGGTTCTTATAAGGCCAAAAAATGTATCAGGATCTTGAGCCTTGAGATACATGTATCATTGCAGTCCTAACTGCTTGTCTGTAAAAAGATACCAGTGTGTTCAAAACTTCCTATGATAATGATACATATATGCCATATCAATATGCACAATGTACATGATAAATAAAGGAGAAGGAAATAGAAATGTAGCTTATTTTATATTCAACATTAATACTTACAATAAACTCTTGGTAGCTGTTGGCTGTCTGGGTAGTATGCCAGAAATGGTTAACAACATGCTGAGACCATGGAAGAAGAGCCTTGCATTGTTTCTCTTGGCCAGCCTTGAAGGATAAATGAAATTCGTGGTATGAGGCAGTTGCATGTATGTGATTATGGTATTAATCAAAGAATGACAAGCAACAGCCCATTCACACTTAATTACCACAAAGCCTTCACTGTATTCGCACACATTACAACCATGCAACTACCAAGTTAGCAATATCTTCCAATGAAATGTCTCAAGATTAGCTGTCAAAAGCATAAAATAGCCAGTCTAGTATTATCATCCAGGTACAAGACAAACTACATAAAACTTGTTCATTTCTACATGCTCACTTCAGTGAAACAATGAATAAGTTGAGAATTTATTCAGAAAAGCTTATGGTGAAACACTTAATTATTGGAAAGACATATATTGTAGATAGTACACATTGGAATTGCCTCTATGAGACAATTCCAATGTGTACCAACAACAATATGTTACTGAAAACAAGGAAACTAGTTTTAAGTTTACAGCTAAACCTAGTACCATGTCTATGCCGATTTTAAACATCTCAAACTGCCCTTTAGTATTAGAATACCTGTCACTATACCACAAATTGTTTATATAATTTGCAGACAGCTATATGCCAAAATTTGATTTCATGAACTGCCCTTTTGTTAGCTTGGTAGTTGCGTGGTTGTATAAGCCATGGACTAGCCCATATATATTTTGTGTGAAATATGATTTTGAGTTTTAAGAAAGCTTTTAAACATAATCCCCCACCAACTCAGTATAGTATTCAATAAATTGCGCAACTTCTTTATTTGTTTGAACATTTACATCCCAGTCAACAATTTTTCTCTCAGGTGTCATTTTGTTAGAGCAGGTTTTCTTGGGTTGAACCAGTACTAAGCAGAGGACAGGGTGTCTTGCTTAAGGACACACCACATGATTTGAAGTCTTCAAGACAACTTTACTTTGGTCTACATTAGTGCTAAAAAACTATTGAATACTCACTTTAAGGATTTTCTTTCCAATATTCTTGGCAGCATGCCAAATGTCATATGAATGTTTAACGGCTGGGAAGTCTTTTTCTGAAAAAAAAAAAGAATAGAGTTTCCTGTAACCTATGGTTGATGAGCTAAATTCTTTAATTCGTCAAATTCATCTATGCAGTTGTTAAAAACATATTGTCTGTATATAAGCTAAGCAAACGGCAATATCTGGTTTTGAGCCATTGTATATAATACTTATGAAATCTTCCATATCATGTTTGATACATAGATGTGGGTATGCAGTATAAAAAAAGGTTAAACCAGAAAAAAATCACTTGTCCAATGAGTTTGATTGAACACTAACATTTGTGTTGTAGGTACTCATTGGAAGTGTCTTAATGAGCCTCGAACAGTGAAAGCCCACAAATACTGTATTATTTTGTTTTGTTTGATTTGATTCTTTATGTCCCATCAACAATCTTTCAGTTATAAAGGGACGGGTCTTCCTGGGTTGAACCAGTACTAAGCTAGGATTAATGTTCTTGCTCAAGGACACAACGCAGTGACGCCGGCGAGGCTCGAACCCGCGGCCCTCCGGTCTCGAGTCAAGCACTTTACCACTGAGCCACTGCGCTCCCAAATTGTGTATTATGAAACACTAACTATTATCCTTCAACATAAAATGAAGCATACTTACTCATAATGGCTGTGATCTGCATATGTGCATCTGTAATCACTTCACCAACTGCAACTTCTTTCTCCCCTAGCGAGGTCATGCTCTTCAAAAAACCAAGCTTCTCCAAGTTACCACTTTTACGGTCAGCCTCTCTTTTGTCCATTGTAATGATAGAAATAATCTTCTTAGACTCATTTTCCATCATGGTGTAGGTGCAGTACTGGGCACAATGACCAGGACTATCCATTCTTCCATCACCTGATAAAAAATAATGTTTAATAGGCCTTAGCATATGTAACTGTCTGGATATAGCAAACACGTGATGTGCATCTTAAGATATAAAGCAGATAAAAATCTTTCAATCAGTCACAAAGGAGTCAATGTGTCTAGAAAAGTCTTACGGAATACAATAAAATGGCTTTTCTGTTTTCCAAAAATTATTGTTTGTTTGTTTTGTTGCAAACCCTTGGAGGCCTATTTTCTCATAACCAGGCAGAAATTATGCCATGCAGGCCTCCAGATATGAGAAAATATTTTCTAATTTCCCTCAAAATACATATGTTGTAGATATAATTACAACACATATGCTGTAGATTTTAAAAAGAACTACAATGACACAGTTCTTTAGAGCATCCAAAACAACTGTTTAAATGAATAATAACAGTCTTACGCTTATCTGGACCTATGGTTATGGCTGTGTATGGGCAAATGATTTGTTAATTGTAAAATTCTACAAAGGAACCTACCTAGTACAGCTAGAGGTTCTTCACCAAGACTAGTTAAGAGCTCAGTCTGCTTTTCATCCCAAAACGTCTTTATAGCTGGGACCAAATAAAACCTCTGTATCCTCAGGTAAACACTTGTGCTAACAAACTGCAAGTTGAGAAATCTGGCCAGTAGAGATACTTTGGAGAAGTTGTTGCCAGAAAGTAAGATGGATGCTGACAAAAGCAAATCACCACCATGCAGTCTTCTGTTCAGGATAGGCTGGGAGCACCACTTGTAAATTAGGTGATGGGACTTGCAGATCTGAAATAACCAATATAACCAGTTACATTATACAACATAAAATATGCATCTACCCTGAAAGCATTCATTCAGGATTGGATAAGCATAAAAAGGTTTAAAACTGTTGTGATTTTCTTATGATAGATAAGCTAACCTTATGTTCGTTTGATTTAAAGCAAATTCTCCTTGAAGTAGTTCTTTTATTTTTCTTTTACCCATTTATGCCAGATGATGTGTGGCGTCTTGTCTGGATCTACACTGTTTTCCTGTGTCCCACAAAAAGACGCTAGCGTAAATGGGTTAAAGCTTTTGTCTTTTTTAGTTTTGCAATTGTCTTGATGAGGAAGAGAGAGCTGGTTGCTTTACTTTAATTGCCTTCCTGGTGTTTTGTGACTGTTTTTGTTCTGTGGCTCTTCCTCGCTATGCCATGGGTTGATCTGCAGTGTGAGATTGTGGTATTATCCTGATCATAGTTTTGATAACATATCATTCTATGCAGGCCAGATGATGGATAAAAGGCTGTCAGATGTGACAATAAAGATGACATGCACAGCTAATAAATACATACATTAAACTACTTTAACTTGTCGAGATATTATACAACCCCAATCAAAGATTCATTTCATGGAACGCTATGTGTAGTGGATATACTTTTTGTTAACAAACTCTTCTTCAATTAATTTTGAAACCTTCCAGACATGACTGAGAAATTGTAGACTAGGATATAAAGCATCAAGACAAAATAATTCCTTATATTCCTAATAACTCATTAGGCTCAAAAGAGAATATATACTCAAAAATTATTGGCTTACCCATTTAATGTAGAAAGCTGACCCCACGGTTTCTTGGACAAGGTCTACCGGTTCAGAACACCCTTGACTAGTGCATGTGGTCCCAATATTAAGTTGTGCAAGATTCAGTAAGGGTTGCTGATACACAATATATGCTCTGTCATTTGTCAGGATGTGTTGATCAGCAGATGAGAGTATCCTCAAAATGCCAGGAACATTTTCAACAGCCTCTTCTTCTTCATCAATATCTCCCTCATCTAACACACCAAACTCTGACTCATCAAAAGTCACCTTTTCTATGTTCTCAGCATTGCTGGGTCTAGAAAATGATTAATATAAAAAAAAAAAATGTATTGAATTCTAAACAAGCAATAGTATGGACCAAATATCAATATCATGTTTCATAACTTGTACCTTAAGCAAACATATGAAGCTATCCAGTAATGCTTGATAATCTCAGCTATCCAGAACAGTAATGTGTTATAATGCATTTCAGCTATCCAGTAATGTGATGTATCATAGCTATCTAGTACAGTTATGTGTTATAATGCATCTCTGATCTCAGCTATCCAGTAATGCTTCATGCATCTCAGCTATCTAGTAATGCTTGATGTATCTCAGCTATCCACTATGGCTTTCAAGTGCAATTCTGCCTACAAGTTAATGTGGACTTTTTTTCGAAATTAGGTTTTTCGACAAAAAGAATCTTCCATGTCTGCTTGAAGCTTTTTTTACTTAATTCTCAATCCAAACATGTTGTGGGTACTCAAAAGAACCGTCTCCATGAGATGAATCTTTTGAGTACACAAAACATAGGTTTAAACTGATGGGTAAGAAAATTAAATTATTTCAATTATTACCATGGTGTCAAAGAGTTTAGATCCAAATCATGCCTAACAGAACTTCTGGCCTGATCTGGGTCCATTCTGCTTTAAACCGTTATCAGCAGATGACAAAAGTTGTTGCTAGCAAGTAGAGATTTTATGGATGTCCAATGGTCAGTCCAAGTACATGTTGTTATATTTACATTTTCAAAGCAATCCTTTAATGAATCTTTAGATTTTCGCAACCGTTCATAGCCTCATGAATTACACAAATTTGATTGACAGCTGCCATGCTCACTTGCCCGTGCAATACGCTTCTAACATCGAACTCATTCGCCAGAAGTGTTACTGGTGTTGTGATTGACAGTGAGCCACACATGAGTAGAATGTGAAAAACAAGCCTTGTATTTTCTCCATTGGCTGTCCGTGTTCAAGCTGGCTGTTCCGCTTTTCCATTTTACACTCTGACTAAACCGTTAATATGATTATATTTTAAATAAAAGTCTGTTTTAATTCCTAAATTAAAAATAATTTTTATATTTGAGATATTTCTAATAAAATGTAAATAAAAGCAATAAACCAGGCTTCACTTACTTTTCAAAGAGACCCGAAGTATTCATGATTCCATGAACAATCCAAAAATTGAATTCATTTCTTAAATAAATACTGCAATGAACAGAGTGGGTTGTGCACTTTAACATGGTACTGCAACTGAAGATTATTTTTCTTATTTCTCAACCAAAACATTTGTTGTTGGCACTCAAGAGAAAGGTCTCAATGAGACGGTTCTTTTGAGCACCCAAAAAATATGTTTAGATTGTTGAGCAAGAAAAATAATTGCTATAATTTTATGCCCAGAAATTTTGCTAAACTAGACCTTCGATGGTAGAACTATAAAGTAAGAAATATTGGTATTCTTACCCAAGAGTAATATTCACACTGGGCTCGTAATCCACATCTGAGCCGACAGAGCTGTCATCATCATCTTCTTCAGATATTTCAATGCTGATCCTGCAAAAAAAAGCAACATGGATATTTACCCATAAAGTGCCACCTTTAATTTGTAGCAGACAACAATCTCATATTTTGCTGCTTTTTTGAACATGATGTTTCATTAGAATCATCTGCTGCAGACGATTCTCAAGAAACTTCATACCTTTTTTTTCTTCGAAAATTAGGAAAGACCCTCTGCTGCAATTGTGATTGGTGCTTTATAAGCCAGTTTAAGGGATCAGAGCTTGTATGGTCATAAAGTTTTGAGAAGTAGGGACATTTGAAAAATATAGGAGGGATAAAAAGTAATGAATGGGAAAAGTGGGACGCCACTTAGCCAGGGAGTTGAAAGCATGTGTATTTAGACAGTCTAATCAAGGTTTATACAAAGAACCATCTAACTTGCATTAATGACTGGCCACATTATCAGGCCTCCATATATATGTGTCAACTTGCCGAACCTTTTTTTCTTATTTCTCAACCAAACATGTGGGTACTCAAAAGAACCGTCTCAATGAGATGACTCTTTTGAGCACACAAAACATAGGTTTAAACTGATGGGTAAGAAAATCATTACAATTTTAGGCAGATATTTTTGTTTTAACTGGACCTAGGCTATGCATCATCAAGCTATAAGCGTTGATTCAAATGGTTTTTGGAAGATATTCGGGCTCAAAAAGAGATGATACAAGATGAAAGATGAGCTTACTCAAATGGATCCACAAAACTGGATGTCTTCCCTTTCACTTGCTTTGAATTTGCAGGGTGTTCATGGTCACTATCTGATTGCATGGCTTCCATCCCTGACATACCGGTATCTGAATCCCTGGAAAATATGTGAAAAATGCTCAGATATGAGTTTTTTAATATCAGACATACAGAACAGACAAAGATCTGACTGCATTGTAAAAACACAAATAAAAGCATCATTGATTTCAAATATGAATTTCAACGCGATAATTTGCAGAGAAATTCTGCCTTTGGAATTTGAGCCAAAAACGCTCAAAACAGCGTGCTCAGCTACAAAGGATAGCTGATCAGACTGATGTAGATAGCTGTCTGGTCTTGGTCTTAAACCTTTGCCATCAATATAGGCTACCAAAGCACACAGATGATTTTTTGTTTGATTTGATTCTTTACGTCCCATCAACAATCTTTCACTTACCAGTGCTATGTTAGGACACATTGCAGTGATGCAGGTGATGCTCAAACCTGCGACCCCTCGGTCTCGAGTCAAGCACTCTACCACTGAGCCCCCTCATGAGCAGATGAGAGTTGTCCTAAATGACAGGAGAAAAGTAAATATATACACATACCTGCCATAAGAAGACCCATCTGCTGATGAGATTCTAGACAAAGCTGGACTCTGAGATGCACCAAAGCAGGCTGGAGTTGAAGTGACAGCAACTTGTCTAGCTAGCTTTGCCTTTTGGACTTCATACCTGTAATGTCAAAATGAGAAAGGGGGTTTAATTGATATGTATACTTTGTAATATGCATCCCTTCCCCAACTAATCTCTCTCTCTCTCTCTCTATCTATCTATCCATCTATAGTTGTATGCACTCACCTCATGACTGTTAAATTTAATGATTTCCCCTTTGTTCTTTGCAGCTGATAAATGCCAAAAATATAGGCTCTAATCAGTATCAATATATATGTACATCCAAATTTGAAAATTCCGAACAAACATCCTATTTTGAATGTTCAAAAATCAAAATACGCTGCACCGAAACATATCTTTCTGCATTTCCCCCTTTTGGCCTCTTTCAGGAGATGTTTAAAAATAGCAACGCTTCCAGAAACTAAATCAGTGAAAAAAACTCAAAGAACACTTTAAAACCCCTTATTTCGAGTGTGCAGTAATTTTTCTTGACATACTCATGTAAATTCATCAACATTGTTCGAAAACTAGAGTCTATTTACTGAAATACGTTTTGTGTAAAGCTGACGAACCTGTCGATGAGAAATCCCGCAAGATCCGCGTGTGATTTCATCTCTAATTGGACTTTCAGCGCGTCCCATCTTTCTATCTCCTGCCCGATGTTAATCCTGGACTTGTTCCACCTAGCATCCAGTTCTGACTTCTTTCTCTTCTTTGCCGAATCGGTCACAGAAGGTCGACCTCGTTTCTTCTTTCTCTCTTGGCTTTCCGACATGTTTATTTTGTGTATTCACAGCGTCTTCTGCGCACGCGCGATAATAGGGTTAGCAAAGGTCATATGAATAACGGTGCGCACTGCGTGACCTGGACAGAGAATAAAATTCGGGACGAATTAAAATAAGTCGAGTTACAAAATGTAAGGAAAAAGTAATTTTACGCCGTTTACATCAAAAATGAATCCTAGAAAATGAACAAATATATAATAACAATTATAATTCTATGCGAAAAGTGAGGATTCATAATAATGAACAAAAATACACAAAGATACGGACCTACCAACTTTAAGAATATATAGGAGACGTCACCCTTACAAATTGTTTATTATATCTACAGCAGCAATTTTAAAAATATTTAGGAGAAGTCACTCCTACAAATTATTTATTATATCAACAACAGTAATTATAAGAATATAAAGGGGAAGTGACTTTTAAGAATTATTTATTATGTCTACAACAGTATTTAAAGATTATATAGGGGAGGTCACTCTTAAAAATTATTTATTTTATCTACAACAGTATTTTAAGAATATATAGGGAAGTCACTCTTAAAAACTCTTTATCATATCTACAATAGTAATTTTAAGAATTATAAGAGGGAGTCACTCTTACAAATTATTTATTATATCTACGACAGTATTTTTAAGAATATTTAGGGGAAGTCACTCTTAAAAATGGTCTATTTTATCAACAACAGTAATTTTAGGAATATTAAGGGGAGTCACTTTTTTGTTTGGTTTGATTCCTTATGTCCCAGTCAACATATATTTCACATATGGCGGGACGGATCTTCCTGGATTGAATCAGTTCCAACAAACAAATAATGTTTCTTGCTCAAGAACACAACGCAGTGACGCGGATGAGGTTCGAAACTGCAACCCAATGGTCTCAAAAGCATGGTAGGATCATGAAAAAAGAACAACACTGGGTCCAGAGAGACTATGACTAAAGCCTTAGGAAATGCACAGGATCGTCATTTACCCTTAAAACACATGCAAAAATGCATCTGAAAATGTTGTAATTAGGGGATAACTCTATTCTAAAATTTTATTTGGGGAGGTATATCGTCGGATATACGGTCAGAAATTTAGTTTTATGGCAACTCACAAGCTGGGTTGTAAAACGTGAATTCGGAATATATGTATATCCGACGATATACCTAACAAAATTTAAAAAAAAAATGAATTTGGTTATCCCCATTCTAATGCACTTCTGCAGTTTCGTCTCAATTTGGAGCGTTGCAAGCCGCATAAAGCGGCACATGATATCTAACGAAATGTGACGTAATTAATGACGTCAAAAAATTTCCGATAGTATATCGTAGGATACTGTTGCAATGTTTTACGCTATCAAATCAGATGTCACCTAACAAAAGCAAGTGTATTAGAATCTTAATTGGTCTGCTTCAAAATTGTGGTTAATAACATTATTGACAAATGAAAGTAGAGACAGACAATGTGGCTCCAGATCAGACTGATCCTGCATGAGCAGTCTGATATAGGTTAGCACGGTTTGTCGAAGAGTTTTCAAAACATTTCTGCAGTCGACAAAAGCCGATGCTTTTTGTTGTGACTGGCTCATTAACGGAAAAACTGCTAAAAGCCACATGACACCAGACAGTGCAATTGCTGCCACGAGTAAGCGATCACAGGAAAACAGTGCTAAGAAACTACACAGGGCAGATATCTAAATTATGTCTTGGAGTAAATATACGAGGGGCTTTGGAAAGTACGTAGCATGCTCTAAAACACCATATATTTAAGTTCAATAATGGAAACCCTCCCTTGTCCCCACCCTAATGGGATTTTGTAACACCTATATATTCTTGAAGCTTAAGGTTAACAAAACCTGGTAGTTGGATGAATATGGGATGCTGGGTAAGCAAACTGTCGCCATGTACCATAATTTTGATTTTTTCATCATTAACCACATTATCCTGGTTGTGGGAACCAAGGCCAGAAAAATGCTAACCCTTGCACCCAAACGGTATATAATCGAATTTTGTATGATTGCAAAGACAATTCTAAGGTATATCTGAAATCAATTTATAGCAGACTCGATCGACTTGCATAACGGCTTTGGCCATAGCCAACTTTCTACCAAAGCCCAGCAAAAACATGTCAAAATATTATTTTTCAAAATGATATACATTCTTATCAAAAAAGTTCAGGAGCTTATATAATAAAACAACATCTGCGTAGACCCCAGCAGCAGTGGTGGTCATCTAAGAATACTGCTTATTGATTTTTTAAAGTATGTGGAACAGGGCACCCCAATTTCAATATTAAATTTATAGATTCCTTTGCTTCAAATGGAATTAAAACTGCTTTTACTGCCAAAAATGTATTTGATTAGTATTTATAAATTGCTTGAAAGAATATCTCGCAAAAAATGCGCGCTTACTTAATCACATTTATCCTCTCGCTGAAGTGGTCTGAATTAAATATTTTTACATAAATAAATTAAGTGTCAATTGTATGTGTTTGAACACTGCATACAGTTATACAGACGTTTGGGGCATAATTTAAAACAAGTTTCTATTTTCAATGACAAACAAAGGTAGCTGAAAAGTAAAAAAAATATGAAACCACGATAATTTGATACTTTGAATTTAGTGCATGCCTGCTGGTTCATAGGTAAATACTATCAACTTAAGTTAAGATCAATTTAACACATTTATGCAATTTATCAAGGTTTAAAGGACGTTTACCTTACATCTTTACAACAGCTTTGATACAGATGGTCCTTGTAGGGACCAAGGGGATTTTTACTACTGAAAACATTAATTCCATAAACAGTGGTACAATAAAGATGAAAGGCTCCTATAACTATTATCATATCACCATGAAAAACATGTCTGTCCCCATTTAAGAATCAGAAATGTAATCGCATAGTTTTTCTAAAGAAAAATATGTGCCTATGTAGATTACTTTGGTGGACAAATGACTGCCCATACATTTCAATGCATTTGATAGTGCATTTTCGTATTATCGGATATTCAAAACGGCTTCTCATACCTTTCCTCCAGATAAAAGTGTGTAATAGAAAATTATTTTTGTTATTTCTCAGCAAGGACATATTTTGTGGGTACTTAAATGAACCTATTAAATGAGACAGTTCTTTTGAAGACCAAACACACTCTTTTATTATTGATAAGGGAAACATCACAATTTCTATGCTATAAAAGATTGTTTAACTTGACCTATGTGGCATACAAAAACGCATTTTGCTGAGAAATGCAAATCTGATCGCATTGCTATACAGTGGTTTCATATCAAGCATTATTTAGACTATCAGTTTATCAGTAGACTATACTCGACTATGATGACCTCCTAACAGTGAATAATTATTCAACAATTCACTGCTGGAGCTAATCTATTTCTTATAACAAAAGTTGGCACTAAATCGTACATTTGTCATATCAGGATCGTAATTAAAATCCCCGATTTCCATTTGGTTTACCCCGACCATTTGGCTTAAAATTTCCACAACTGTATAAACACCTACTCATTTCGAGCATGCACTGCACGTGCACTCCAGGTTCTTTTTGACAAAGATCAAAACGAATTCTATAGACTTCTAGTTTCCCAAAATAAGTTATTTGATAGCATGTCTTCAGCGCATTGTGGAGTTATGATGCCATGCTACATTCTTTCTAAGTGACCCTCGAACATGCTGTTCATGTGATATGCGCTTATGACATGTATGATCTTTTTTAAAAGGAAAGATAGAGAAAAAAACTGTAAAAAATGAATTATTTTGTTTATACTTCTTTATTAGCATTAATGAATTATTTAACACAAAATTTGGCGGCGGAAGTGCAGGCTGCCCTATGCCTAGTATGTTGTTAGCACGCAAGCGAATCTGAGGCAATTTAAACAATGTGACCACTCGACGGGCTTTCCGCGCAATGTTCACCTGAAATTCTAAGATGGCTACCATGATAATAATGTTTTTTCGCACAGTTTTTCAATCTCAATTTGTGGAATGGCTATATATGTTTCTGTGCGTGAATATATGGAATGAAACAATTTAAAATTGTTCGCAAAAGGTGTGGTCATTTGCTTCTCAACCAATAGATGCAATTTATTTACTAATTACAGGGCGCAGCCTTTTATTGTTGAGCATGGGCTCACTACCGTTCAATAATGTATTATTCACACTAAAAGGCGCTCGATCGAGGGCTCGCTTTGTTGAACAGACCTCAGGTTTCTCATACAACGAAAAAACGGTTTTAACCATGAGCAGAGGTTTCATGAAACATTTGTTTAGGACAAATACAATAAGAACTTAACAATAACAACTTATAATAGTACACTGAAAACAACACATTAATTGGATAATTAATTGGTTTTATTGAAATGTGAGTCAAATAAATTTTAATCAAAATAACAGGGTATGTTTAACAATGTTCGTTTTGCTGCTTTTGTTCTAGACCAGACGATAAAAAGTCGCTTTTTTCACTATGCAGGTCGTCGGACTGAGTAAGTTTGCATGCTTTTTCGACATCTCCTGATTTAAATTTTACATTTTCAAACAAAACTCTTTTGGGACTCGATTAGAGTGCCGAACAATTTGAATCTTGAATCCAGATCAGGCCTGGTATTTTGTCAGGCCTGATCTGGGTTCAATTTGTTTGTACAGATTATCAGGTGACGACACAAGCTGGTAAAAATAAACGTGTGCTTTCACCAACTACGTACACTTTCCGTCTTCATATAATGACTAAGTGTTTTTTCTCAGATACTTTTCAGGCCTTGTAGCCTTCGTTAAAAGCAGCATGCCTGCATCTGTACCCTTGTATTGGTCTAATATCGTACTGCTCGATATAACAAGATATGGCAGAGTGTGGCTTATGGCAGAGTTTGGCTTATATTGTTTAATCAAGTTTGTTCGTTTAAAGGCTTTCTCGATCTTTATTGCAACGTATTGTTTAGTCCGTTTTTGACCTCAGACAGACCAAAGATTGAACATGTCTACTTGTAGTAGTACTTGAAAGGCATTCAGATTGTAATGGTTATTTCTGAACCAAATGCCTACTGTTCCTGCAATCGAAATTGAACTGAAAATTGTAAGGTTAAAACTGTATTTCAGCCAGATTTCTATTTCACGTCCTAAACTATGGACTCGTCATTTATGTACGTCTAGGATCAAACTTGGACTTAGTAATTTTGATTTGCCAGTCGTTGACATACAACTGACCTTCCGCATAAAAGAGGGGCATTTGGAAAGTTCGTAGCATGGTCTTTTATCTCAGTAACCGATTTACAAAACCTATCATGTGCCGATCAATTTCAATTGTTATGAAGAGAATAGGATCTTAGGCAAATGAAACCACGGAATTTCAGACGACATCCTTTAAAAAAGCATGTGGGGAGAGCAAGAATTGCAGGAGGGGTCAGTAAGCAAAAATCACATCCGTTGTAATTAATGCTAAAATTATAAGCATGTGATTTTTCGTTTGATGGTCTTTCATCTTCCTCATGCATCATACGCCTATAAAAACTATTGGTTATGTGACAGATGGGATAGAGATTTCATGCTGAAAATAATCAGCCGCCATCAATGACGCCACAACGTAGTCATCATTTAATTAACTTCTAATGATAATTGGCATTTCAATTCGACAGAGAATCAGTTTACAAAGATGTCATAGGCTTACAATGTAACTCATCTTATGGTTGATTAAAACCTTAGGTTACTAAAAAATGGTGCGACGCATTTGCGAGATAACGGTAACGTTAAATTTTATCTTTCGGCTCGTGCACTGTAGTAGTGAAGATGATTCATTCAGCATTATTTGTCTGAATGTTTTGGAAAACATCAAGCAGTTTTACTTGTTAATGTGGTTCAGGAAAACCCGACTAGAAACACCGTTTAAAGATGATAACGTAAACGCATTAGTACAAGCGTCAAATTGTGAAAATTTGCTCCTTTATTTCTCTGAGAAACTGCAGAAAATTGGAGCATTTGCTATGCTTTTTTGTTTTTGAGTGATCAAACAATCGTTTGAAAATGGTTTCGGCTTCCCCAAATGATCAGAAATACCCACGGTACCCGCTAGTCTTAAAATTAAACGTCACTTTAGCACGGCCACTGCGTTTGTTAATTCTGTATTTTTTTTTAATGGAAAATCTTGTCAGATGATCGGCACTTGTATCTTCATGACAGCAAATGAAACTTGAGATCTGATGTGGATGGACTCTCCAATACACAACAATTGCTAAATTTATTGTGCATAGTATAGTTATTGAAATTAGATAATTTTTCACCATTAGGTAGGCCACAATCTGGTACATTTATTATACAATTGATGACCGAGTTGGATGTTTCTAATAACTAAATACCGGTACAGCAATACCAAACCTGTTTAGAATGCAAAGCAATGCGCTTAATTTTACGTATAAAAATCGCGTGTCACAATGCACATATTTTGAAAATATATAACCGACAGTAGTTTAATAATGCTCTATATTGGTATTTTTGTCAAGCACAATTTATGCTCTTTGTATTGAAACCAAAATATTTTATGTAAACCAGAACACAGGGAAGATAACTCTTAAAATCTTCAATTGGGACAGAATGAGTTTTGCTATGAGTTGACGTTCTGGTTCATTTTAATTGTAAACATTGGCAAACAAAACAGTTAAACTATCTTGAGAGTCTATATCAATCCATTTTGTGATGGTTAGCGCGATACCATGAGAAGTTCTTATGCCATCGACAACATATGAGGGGTTGAGTTACCCCACCCATGTCTTGAAAAGTATGTTTAGTGTTATAAGGAATAAGTTTCTTCAATATAGAACAAATCAAGCCACCACCTTTTATGCGCGACGAAATATTTTTATGCATTGTTCGCTACAAATAAAGCAAAACATAGACTCAATATGCTTTTTTTCGTGCTCCTGTAGTGACACAATTTATAGTAAAAGTATACAGAAAAATCGAAAAAGTCCCATCTTTGAAAGTTTACCATTTCTCTATAAGCCAACATTTTCTGAATGTAAAGATGTAAGTCGTGCAAGCAGAATCACATAATATATTTTAATAGATAAAACGTTGGCACCAAAGCGTTCATTTGTCAAATCATGATGGTAAATCAGGTCCCCAATTTTCCTTCGTTTTTTCCAAATATTTTGCTTAAAATTTCCACCAGTATACAAACCCCTACCAATTTTGAGCATGTGCTGCATGTGCATGCCAAGTCCATTTTTCGACTAAAATTAAATCATAAAATAGCCGTTGTTTTTTTTTTAAAAATGTATGACTTGATAGCATTTCATCAACGCACGGTGGAGTTATGATGCCATGCTATACAAACTTTCCAAATGCCCCTAGTATAATCCACGTGTTCACGAATGGTCAGTTCCATTAACAAACTCAATTTCTTTTCAATCTGATACATTTAAAGCTTCTTCTTTGCAAGAGCATTCAAGCTTTAAATTTTGAAACTCGTACTCCTTGGCCTTTTGTCAAAGGAAAAGAAGACATTTTGTTTTGCATATCATTCATGCTCCATCTTACATCTGGCTGGTTAATAAATGAACCTTTGTTAGAAAGGTCTGACATAGAGTTCAACCCAACTCTCCAGAGGTATTTAATTGATGGTACATATTCTGTGGTTTTTGGGACAGATGTTGTAGATCGAGATGCTGTCGTATCAATATCGTTTGAAACTGAAGGCAGTCTGACATTAAACACCTTTGGGGTGTGAGGCTTAATTTTCTTCTGAAGAAAATTAAGCCCAACACCCCAAATTTGTTTGGAGCGTGGTACAAATTCTGTTGTTGTCAGAGCAGTAGATGTTTGTGTATGTTTGAATTTTGTCATGTTATTAGTGGCAAGATTTGTTGAACGTAGTGAGGCAATAGTATGTATATTGTTCCTTATCATAAGGTTAAGTTCATCGTTCGAAATGCTTTTAGCTGGATACACATATTCTGATGTTGTAGGAACAGTAGTTGTACGCGTTTGTGTTGTCATACCAGAAGTGAATGGAGTTGTTGATGGTTGCTTGGCAGTAGAAGGTATTTTGTTCCTTTGAGGAAAATTAAGCCCCAAATCCCAAAAGTATTTAGTTCGTGGAGCATATTCTGGTGTTGTAGGAACAATAGTTGCACGCTTTTGTGTTGTTACATCAGAAGTGTTTGGAGTTGTAAATGGCTGTTTGGTAGTAGAAGGTATATCGTTCCTTGGGGGCAAACTAAGCCCCACATCCCAAAGATATTTAGTTTGTGATACATATTCTGGTGTTGTATGAACAGTAGTTGTACGCTTTTGTGTTGCCATTGAAATATTAGTTGGAATTATTGGTGGTTGTTGGGCAGTAGCAGGTATATTGGTTTTTGGAAGAAAATTAAGCCCCACATCCCAAAGGTAGTTAGTTTGTGGAACATGTTCTGATGTTGTAGGAACAGTAGCTGTACGATTTTTTGTTGTCACATCAAAAGTGATTGGAGTTGTTAACGGTTGTTGGGCAGTAAGAGGTACATTGTTTCTTGGAAGAAAATTAAGCCCCACATCCCAAAGGTATTTAGTTTGGGGAACATATTCTGATGTTGTAAGAACAGTAGCTGTACCCTTTTGTGTTGTCACATCTGATGTGGTTGGAGTTGTTGATGGTTGTTGGGACGTAGCAGGTGTATTGGTTCTTGGAAGAACATTACGCCCCACATCCCAAAGGTAGTTAGTTTGTGGAACATATTCTGATGTTGTAGGAGCAGTATTTGCATGCTTTTGAGTTGTCATATCAGAAGTAGTTGGAGTTGTTGATGGTTGTTGGGCAGTAGGAGTTATATTGTTCCTAGGAAGAAATTTATGCCCCTCATCCCAAAGGTGTTTAGTTTGTGGGCCATATTCTGATGTTGTAGGAGCATTAGTTGCATGCTTTTGAGTTGTCATCTCAGAAGTGGATGGAGTTGTTGATGGTTGTTGGGCAGTAAGAGGTACATTGTTTCTTGTAAGAAAATCAAGCCCCACATCCCAAAGGTATTCAGTTTGTGGAACAAATTCAGATGTTGTAGGAGCATTAGTTGCACGCTTTTGAGCTGTCACATCAGAAGTGGTTGTAGTTGTTAATGGTTGTTGGGCAGTAAGAGGTACATTGTTCCTTGGAAGAAATTTATGCCCCACATCCCAAAGGTATTTAGTTTGTGGAACGTATTCAGATGTTGCAGGAGCAGTCGTTGTACGATTTGGTGTTGTCACACCAATAGTGGTTGGAGTTGTCGATGGCTGTCGGGCAGTAGGCTGTGTATTGTTCCTTGACAGAAAATTAAGGCCAACACCCAAAATGCTTTTAGTTGGGAACACATATTCTGATGATGTAGGAACAGTAGTTGCACGATTATGTGTTGTCATTTCAATAGTGGTTGGAGTTGTAGATGGTTGTTGGGAAGTAGCAGGTATATTGTTCGTTGATAGAAAGTTAAGCCCCACATCCCAAACATATTTAGTTTGTGGAACATGTTCGAATGTTGTAGGAACGGTGGTTGTACGCTTTTGTGTTGTCACATCATTAGTGATGGGTATTGTTGATGATTGTTGGGCAGTAAGGGGTATAGTGTTTCTTTGAGGAAAGTTAAGCCCCACATCTGAAAGGTATTTAGTTTGTGGAGCATATCCTGATGTTGTAGGAACAATAGTTTTACGACTTTGTGTTGTCACATCATAATTGATTGAACTTGTTGATGGCTGTGGGGCAGTAGGCTGTTTATTGTTCCTGGGCAGAAAGTTAAGTACCACACCCAAAATGCTTTTAGTTGGGGACACATATTCTAATGTTGTAGGAACAGTGGTTTCACGATTTTGTGTTGTCATTTCAATAGTGGTGGGAGTTGTTGATGGTTGTTGGGCAGTAGCAGGTATATTGTTCCTTGGAAGAAAATTAAGCCCCACATCCCAAAGGTATTTGGTTTGTGTAACATATTCTTGTGTTGTAGGAACAGTGGTTGTACGATTTTGTGTTGTCACATCAAAAGTTATTGGTGTAGTAGATGGTTTATGGGCTGTAGGAGGTATATTATTTCTTGGAATAAAATTAAACCCCACACCCCAAAGGTATTTAGTTTTTGAAACATATTTTAATGTTGTAGAAACAGCAGCTGTACGCTTTGACGCTGTTAGGTCAATTGTGTTTTGAGTTGTTGATGGTAGTGGGACAGTAGAAGTTATATTGTTTCTTGGAGGAAAAATAGGACTCACATCCACATTGTATTTAGTTTGTGGCACATTTTCTGTTGATAAAGGAGTAGAAGTTGTATTATTGGATGTTGTCTCATCAATTAGGTTTAGTGTCGGGGATGGTAGTGGATCAGTAGAAGGTATATTGTTTCTAGGATGAAAGCTAACCCCCACGTCCCAACGATATTTAGATGATGGCACATTTTGTGTTGTTGTTGCAGCAGCATTAGTTGTATGTTTAGATGTTGCCTCATCAGTAATGTTTAGAGTTGTTGATGGTATTTGGACTGTAGATGGTATCATGTTGATTGGATGAAATATATGCCCCATATTCCCAATGGTTTTAATTGGTGGCACATGTTCTGTTGTTGAAGTAGCAGAAGATGTATGATTGGAAGATGCCCCATCAATAATGTTCAGAGTTGTTGATGATAGTGAGGGAGTAGAAGATACGTTGTTTCCTAGAAGAAAATTAAGCCCAACGTTCCGAAGATATTTTAATTGTGGCACATATTCTGATGTTGTAGAAGCAGCAGCTGTACGTTTGATTGCTGCTACATCAATAATGTTTGGAGTTGTTGATGGTAGAGAGACAGGTGAAAGTATAGTGTTTCTTAGATGAGAATTAAGCCCCACATTCCAAAGGTATTTTGTTTGCGGTACATATTCCAATGTTGTAGGAGCAGCAAATGTATGCTTGGATGTTGTCACACCACTAAAGTTTGCAGTTGTTGATGGTTGTTGGACAAAAGAAGTTACATTGTTTCTTGGAAGAATGTTAAGCCCAACACCCAAAAGGTGTTTCGGTTGTGGCACATGTCTAGTTGTCGAAGGAGAAGTATATGTATGTTTGGGTGCTGTCTCATCAATAGTGACCAAGATATGACTTAGACTTTCGTCTGTTGAAGCACCCTCTGTTATATCATTGGAAAAGTTACTCTGAGCAGGAATCACCTCAGTATTTGTTTCATGTACGCGATGTGCAGGTGTGCGAACTGAATAACTAATGGTCTCAGTCTCAAATTTATCATTCCCATTTATAAGAAATGTAACATCTTTTAAACCGTGTGGCGTTGTATTATAAATACCAATATTTCTACTGTCTGTTCTGGTGTTTTCTGATTTTGAGGAACTGGAAAAAGGAGGAGGAGCAGTATGCTTGTTGTATATTGGTGTTATCAAGCTATCACTTAGTCTAGGATATGTTACAATGTAATTGTCTGGACGCATTAAACCATTATTAGAGTCAGAGCTCTTACTTTCAGTAGTAATGTTGAACATATCTTCTTGGGATAGGGTCATTGCTTCATATTTTGTATCCTTATTTTCAAAAGAATGAGATTTTTCTCTTTGCTTTGGCGTATTGTTCATGTGAAATATTGGAGTTGTATTTTGTATCAACTCTTCTTGTTCAAAAGGGTTAGATGGTGCATTTAAATTGTCTTGGTCTTTGGGGACAGTACTTTCTAAAAAGAGTGTGCTTGTATCATACTCAGAATCTATATGTTCATAAGAGCTTGTTGTGTGGTGTTTGTCTTTGCGCTTTAGATATTTGCTCAGTTGAGTTATGACAGTTGCGCTATACATCAAATCCCCATGTTCAAAAGTAGATAATATTTCATTCCCAGTTTTGTTAGACTGTCTCATTTTCGTATCAGCGAGCAATTGATTTTCTACCATGTCTGTTGAAATGTTTGTAGCTTTTGTTTCATTATATTGTTCTGCTGTAGTATCCTGTTTTATATTCAGATGTAACAGTGGTGTCACACTGGTAGTATTTGATAAACCACCAACAGAAGGGAGCAGAGAAGTTGTTTTTTCCCTTTGACTAGAATTAAAGTGAATGGAATGTGTATAATTTTCAAATGCACGGAATGCACTTGTACTTGTATGATTTCTGGTTTTATTAAATATAGTTACTGGAGAAACTGCTGCCATATGGACCTCCACAGGTCTTGTCAAAAGCTTTGCTGTTGTGCTCAATGGTTTAAGTATTGGTATTTCGCCTAGAGAACTTGGAGGCCCTTTGCTTGAACCAAAGTCAAATAATTTATTTTTCGTGGCATATGATGAAGTAACTGAACTTTGTTGGAGAAAACCTCCACTTTTTACACGCATAAAGTTTTCTGCATCGCCAACTATCCCCTCATTGCCAGCAGGAACGCTTGTTGATGTGACTTTTACACTGGGTGAACCTTGCTGATAATCCATTGCTAGTAATTGTTTAATCATTTGACCTACAGAATTCTTATCAGTGGAAAGTAAGATAGCTTTTATTATGGAAATCATTGTATTATTTTTGTCAGAACCATTGACTGCTTTGAATATAAAACTCCTAACATTCTCCAAACTGCTTAATGTACCATTTAAATGCTGATCAGGGAAAGCATCCAAAGGTTTTATAGGGTCTTGATGCCAAGCATATGGACTCTCTGAAACAATTGAACTTAATATCGCTTCCTTACTAGTTTGATGTAGGGTAGCTTGTGTGTTCTTGTATGAAATATTTTCAGGTTGTTTGACATATGTGACAGTGCTTGGGGTCATTGGAGGGGAATGTGCCATCTTTATGTTCGCTGTTGTAAGTTCAGTTGTAATATGTTTCATGTGGTTTGTAATAAATCTGTTGCGACTCTCAATCAGTGTATTATTGGTGTTGTTTGACAAATAGCTGTTCATTCCTTTGTAGGATCTTGCAGACGTGTCAAGAATCAAAGGTGCATGGCGTATATCATTTAACGTAGTTGATTTATGGAGATGAGTTTTTCTGTTGTGTTTAGGCCTAAGTACTGGATTTATGAAGGTTTTTGGTATAATGCCTGTTTTATGATAGCTGAAATCAATTTTACCAGGCACAGTTGGCAGAGTAGAATTTTCGTTCACCTTATTAAGTCTTAATTTATAAATCTCGTTAACTTTGCTAGTTGGAGTGAGATATTGTGTTAATATGGACTCATGCTTAGTTGGTGCGAGAGTTGTTTTTATTTTGGGTGTTAAACTGGTATGATACAGAGGTTGTGACTTTGTAGTTTCTGTGCTGAATGATAGATTTTCTGTATGGTCTGTCTTAAACCCTGAACCTTCTGTGACACTGTTCATTTCGACTGAAGGTTCTATCAAACCAATAGTCATATCTGGCGTCTGGCGATTGTCAGCAGATGTCGTTGTATTTTCTGGCTGTAGTTCATTATTGATCTGTACCTGCCTAGAATAGATTACAGTGGTAGGTTTGGAAGAAACTAACTTTGATAATGGAAGAATGGGTTGTAAATAATTAATATTAGAATATATTCCTCCATCTAGAATTGGGTTTTCTGTGGTTATCGTCGCTATTGCTTCCACAGATGTTTTCTGAACGTTTGTCATAATATCACTTTTTGTCATTGATGCAGCATTAGCCAAACTTTCAGTTGTTGAGAGCACAGATGTAGGATTTGTCTTTAGAGTAGATGGATTTACATCAACTCGAGTCTTGTGATTTAAATTGAATATTCCTTTGTGTACCATTGTATCTTTTTCATCTGGATGTATATTAATAGCTACAACAGTATTATCCTTTGCACTACTTGTCTTTGTAAATATGTTGCTATTTTTAGTTGTGTTGATTGAATGTGTGGAGTCTGTGGGCCCATTTGATAATGGGGTTGAAATAGTGTCAATGATCACACTTGGTACTGTTTGTTGTCGATAAACCATTTCAGCATCGAAAATATTGACAGAGTGTATTCGAAACCTGTATTTTCCAAGCACTGCAAGTCCAGGGTCTTCCTTGTCACGTGGTAAGGATATAAGTATATCTTTCAGCTGTCGATATGATGGGATTTTGCGCTCAAGTGCATTGAAATGCAGATCAAGGGAGACTTGGATATTAGAACTGTCATTTCTGAAAAATAAAATCAAAAAACCACAATGAATCTTTATCATTTTTTTACATCCTAACTGACAGATAAGAAAATAATGAATATATATTATATTTTTTTAAAACTTCTTTGATGCCTTCCTGTTCAATCACTAATGTAATAATTTTAGGTATCTTTCTATTATTAAATTAATGGTACGCTTTCTTGTTAAGCATTATATATCTATATGAAATTGTATTCTGTAGGGTCAATCCAAATGAACTGAGCTGTTGATAAATTGGTAGATGTGTGAAGTAACATTATACCATAATGACTCGTCTGGCAATCAGTGGTACTTGTAAGTATACTATAACATGTTTAATAAATAGAGGATCTAACATTCGTGATCATTTCATATGCATTTTATTAAACGAGTCTTTTGCGTGTTTAATAACTTAAATACGAAATGATCACGAATTTAAGATCCTGTTTATCATATTACCTATTAAATGCGATTTCATCCACTTTAAAGTTTGTTTATTTCAATAAAAAATTGGATTGTTGTAACTGATGTCAGCATGACGTTACTTGTTCCTGCAGAAATTGCTATATATGTGCGGCCATAACATTATTTATGACATGACGTGATCTACTGAATAACAGTAACGTCATATAATTCTTAATTTGCCTCATGAGTTATGCTATCACAGTTTGCATGAGCAGATAGTTCACATTCTGAAGACACTAAACATCATGTAACCAGTAAGAAAAGGCTTTATGTTTGCAATTGAATGATACATTGTATCTGTTTCTCTTATTTATTGTGTTATATTTGGACGCAAAAATATGTCACCAAGATTGGTTGTGTTGTATTTTGGTGCAAATACCTGTCACCCAGATTAGTTGTGTTGTATTTGTGTGCAAATACATGTCGCCCAGACTAGTTGTATTGTATTTGCGTGCAAATTTCTGTCGCCCATATTAAGTGTATTGTATTTAGGTGCAAATATCTGTCGCCCAGATTAGATGTATTGTATTTGGATGCAAGTATCTGTCGCCCATATTAGTTTATTGTATTTGGGTGCAAATATATGCCGCCCAGATTAGTTGTATTGTATTTGAGTGCAAATATATGTCGCCCAGATTAAGTTGTATTGTATTTGCGTGCAAATATATGTCGCCTAGATAAGTTGTATTGTATTTGGGTGCAAATATATGTCGCCTAGATTAGTTGTATTGTATTTGGATGCAATATCTGTCGCCCACATTAGTTGCATTGTATTTGGGTGCAAATATATGTCGCCCAGATTAGATGTATTGTATTTGGATGCAAGTATCTGTCGCCCATATTAGTTTATTGTATTTTGGTGCAAATATATGTCGCCCAGATTAGTTGTATTGTATTTGAGTGCAAATATCTGTCGCCCAGATTAGATGTATTGTATTTGGATGCAAGTATCTGTCGCCCATATTAGTTTATTGTATTTGGGTGCAAATATATGCCGCCCAGATTAGTTGTATTGTATTTGAGTGCAAATATATGTCGCCCAGATTAAGTTGTATTGTATTTGCGTGCAAATATATGTCGCCTAGATAAGTTGTATTGTATTTGGGTGCAAATATATGTCGCCTAGATTAGTTGTATTGTATTTGGATGCAATATCTGTCGCCCACATTAGTTGCATTGTATTTGGGTGCAAATATATGTCGCCCAGATTAGATGTATTGTATTTGGATGCAAGTATCTGTCGCCCATATTAGTTTATTGTATTTTGGTGCAAATATATGTCGCCCAGATTAGTTGTATTGTATTTGAGTGCAAATATATGTCGCCCAGATTAAGTTGTATTTTATTTGCGTGCAAATATCTGTCGCCTAGATAAGTTGTATTGTATTTGGGTGCAAATATATGTCGCCTAGATTAGTTGTATTGTATTTGGATGCAATATCTGTCGCCCACATTAGTTGCATTGTATTTGGGTGCAAATATATGTCGCCCAGATTAGTTGTATTGTATTTGGGTGCAAATATCTATCACGCAGATTAGTTGTATTGTATTTGGGTACAAATATATGTTGCCTAAATTAGTTGTGTTGTATTTGGATGCAGTGAGGGATAAATTCCATTTTCATTTACTCACCTTGTTTCGACAATGGTAGCACCTTTATAGAATCGTTTTATATCACTACCTAAAAAGACTACGTCAAACTGAAAATTCCAAAACAGAAAGCTCTATTTATAAATACAACATATACTTGCAGTAGTTTAACCAGTACAAATACTTGTGAATCATGTTGGAACTCCCCTATGATTTAACGCATTAAATAGGAGGAGTTTAATGGGGGAATACGTTGAAATAAGGTTGTCTTAAACAGTCTGAGCCACATTTTTGTTCTATGGTATCGTTGAAATCATAACGAAATTTAAGCCACTTTATTTTTATTGTTATGATTAGATATGTCTTTATGTGTAAAAGAGGTAACGATGGTGTGATACGAGACACATTCATGTATACACTTTTTGTCTAGAAATAGTTGATCATTAACAAAACTATTAGCAAATAAAATAATGCCCCATATATAGCGTTCACATATTCATATATATGTCTTGTGGAGAACGTAGTAGCATGGCACTAAATCGTGTTACATGATGACACTTAAGCCTTTTGAAAAGGTAGCCTTTATCACAACAACAGGAGTTAATAAATGCCGTGTCATGTCCGGAATCTTTGATTTTTCGAAAATGTAATATTTCCACTATCAATACAACCAGGCAACCATCAAGTTAGCATTTCATTCCAATGAAATATCTTAAGATAAGCTGTCAATAATATATAATTGGCTATCTATTATTGTCATCCAGGTGCATGCCAAACTACACAAAAACGTGTTTATTTCTCCATACTTATTACACTACAACATAAATGTAGTTAAAACGATTGTGAAAACCTGCATTATAATTAAAACACCCATTTACGGAATGGGCATGTGTTGTAGGTAAACATTGAAATTGCCTCAATAAGGCAATTCCAATGTGCACCAACAACATATGTTACTGATATTAAGGAACCCTATTTTATAAATATACACTAAACAAGTATCATGTCCATTGGCTTTCCTGTTTTAAACATGTCAAACTGCCAATCAGTATTAAAATCCCTGTCACTATAAGGCGAATTGTTTATATTTACATGACATCTATATCACCATATTTAATTTTAAGAACTATGATTTTGCTAACCTGCTAGTTGCGTGGTTGTAATGCATTGGATCAAGTTTTCCAATATAGTAATCAAACTTGTTTTTCTATGCATTAACATCTGCTGGACCCCTAGGGTGGTGTTGAAACCCGAGCCTGAAAGGCGAGGGTTTAACGACCCCGAGGGGTCCATTAGATGTTAATGTATCAGAAAACCATGTTTGAATCTATTGCATTAAGTTATTTTGTCACTTGAAAACTTTGGAAAAACGCTTCGAAAAACACTTCATTTTTGTATCACTATAATGGCGCGCAAAAGTATGAAGGATTTGAAGGTTTTGAAAACGCCTGTTCCAGAGCAACGGCCAACGCCATTCTAACGTCACAAATTACGTTCATTTCTATGCACGTTACTGATGATGGCGTCAATTTTTGGTACGGTCTAGAATGCGTATATGTAAAGTACAAAAGCCGTGCATCAACAGCACGTAATTGGCCTGATTAATTTATTGGGTTTTATCGGGTTAAAGCTGTTAATAGCGTGCGACACCGGTTTTTATGCAATGATAATCAATAGTGATTTGAGGGTCCGGTACTCAACACTAACTGAGCGGGTATCCAGTATCCAGCTCCCATTCAAAATATAATCGCGCATCCCCACAGTTGGGTCAAAGTTTTAGTTTTCCATCTGAAGAAATGTTGGATCCTTGGCTACAGGTAGAGCGTCCATTGAATACTCTGATCAGACCGCGCAGATGCGCAGGCTGTTGTGAGTGTTCGATGGGTGCACTTGCCAACTTGTACATTGGCAGGACACCAGCTCAACTTTAATCTTTTTCTCAAGAGAACTTGCTAATGCTTGACATCAGCTCAACTATTACCTCTTTCTCAAGAGAACTTGCTAATGACTTGAAGACCACGTGTGATTTGTTGTGCATTTCTTCTCTAAATGTGATATTTTCGAGCTTCAGTCTAGCATGGACTATTCCTAAAATAAAAGAATGTTTTATAGGCCTCCGCACACGTAAACCTGTCTTTAGGGTTTGTGACAAAGTACACACAACTAGCAATTAGCAATATACTCCCATGAAACATCTCAAGATAAGCTGCCAGAAGCATATGATAGACAGTCTATTAATGTCATCCAGATGCATGACAAACTACATGAAAAATTGTTCATTTCTATATGCTCATTTCTTTGAATAAATGAAAGTGGTTGAGAATTTGTTTAAAAAAGCTTATGGTGAAAAACTCATTTATTGAAAAAACATTTGTTGTAGGTACACATTGGAATTGCCTCTAAAAATATAAGGAAGAAAACTAATTGGAAATTTACATTTTCAAAGTATCATGTTCATTGTCTTCACCTCCTTTAAACATCCCAAACTGACAATCAGTATTAAAATTCCTGTCACTCTACTGCAAATTGTTAATATTTGCATGACAGCTATATCACCAAATTTGATTTGATGAACTATGCTTTTGGTAAGGTGGTAGTTGCATGGTAGTAAGACTAAAACCAGTCTGTGAGCTGCAAAGACTAGCTTGAATAGTAACCCTTGATACGCCAATCGCAACAAAAGTCGACTGCTTTTCTCGTCTGCTGACATGTTTAGGGAGCCTCTATGGCAAACAGTAGGAGCAGTATGTTTTGTGTCCACGCTGTTTGCTTCTTTACTTAATTCGTCAGTAATGTTAGACAATTCTTTGCAGTAGACGCCTTCAGCAGACGACATTTTCAGATGCATTTTTTCTTGGCGCTTTAAGGGTTAAAAGTCAAATTCTTGTCTACGCTAATTTTACAGGATCTGTTCACCATGGGTTTTAATAATTTATGCATTTTGACTGTATGACATGTACATGTAAGTGTTATTTGTAAAGAATGATTTTTTTTATCCCAATCGCCTTTTCATTGATTTATAGTGTGTACCATGTGAAAATCAGGGTACCTCAAAATCAATCCAATTTACATCTATCAGAAATCCAAATTTCTGTAGTAGATTTATCTCGTATTTCATAACAATCTATGTTTGTTCTTAATATGTATAGTGAACTTTTACTTTTTGTGTTGCAGCCCTTGTTAACATTTCATATTTATATATATATATAAAAAAATTATGTATGAAGATAATAATTGCAAAATTTCATCTGAAATCTGGTAACACATTTTTCAATAATGAATATTAAGAGTCATAATTTTGTGAACTGCCAAATGTTATTTTATTCTTCTTTAATAATTATGTCCTGTTTTACAAAGATTTTCTACTATGTTTGCATTTATTGATATATGAGAATTACAACCACAGAAATAACAACACATAGGCTGTTCCACCTTGTCCTATGCCAGAAATTGTTTTAGACTAATTTTTAGACTTGCATTTGTCAATTTCAAATTATATCTTTTCTATCAATATTTATGATAAGCGTTACGACTTTGATTTTGAAATTGTCAATTTTCCATTTTTAGATGGTGATGTTCCTCGCTCTACGTCCTATGGAGTCTCTATCTCTCAACTCATTCGTTTTGCTAGAGCATCTAGCTATGTTACTGACTTCAACACTCACAATAAATTGTTATAAGGCTATCTATATCATAAACTTCACAAAACCTTTTCTTAATTTATAGACGATACTATGATTTGATATCTAAATTCCAAGTTGGAATTAAATTTCTCTTGCGCCAAGGACTTTCGGAACCTGAATTCAATGGTGACTTTGTGTATAAATTGAAGAAGATTAATGGCTCTAATAATTTTTCAGCGCAGCTCATTGAAATGATTTCACATTATAAAAAGATTGGCTATAACATTAATGTATTGCAACAGACTGCATGCTTGGTGGTCAAGCCAATCACGGTTGGTAACTTTGCTTTCCTCTTTAATTGCATGCCGGTGGGTCGGACTTCAGACTCTATGACGGTTCTGGCATTAAGATTTATCTATTGATGAGATGGTAGGGGTTTGATGCATTGGCTGTTTGTCGGGCCCACCAGCATTTACCTGTTGGATTTACTGTTGAGTCCTTATCTTTGCTTTATCTCCTTGTTATATCTTGATTTATTTGTTCTAGGAGATGATGCATTGATAAGTTATGGGTATTTCATGCTAACCCTCCAGTAAAATATTTTACTGACCATTCCAAGGGGATCTTTTATGTTTTTCTGTCTTGTGTTTGCTATGTATTTGTGTGCGTCTGTTTATATGTGGCCACCTGCTGGGAAAGGGCTAACCTCTTGGCTCACGTTTGTGGTGTCAAACTGTGAGCTTGTCACTTTCCCATTGGTATCCTTGGTCAGGTGTGGTACTTGATTGTATCGATTCCTGATCTTTGCACACTAACTTACTTTAAACTTGTTCAATATGTATAAGTTACTAAATTTGCTATTTTTTCTGATGAACTTTCATATATAATTCTTAATTTTTATCCTTTGTAATGTCTGAGGCCCCCAGGGATTTTGGAGAGCTAGAGAGAAGGGCTGTTTATTTTCATAGAGCTAGGGAGCACTGGTAATTATTTTAAGGGAGCTTGTCAGCAAGCTCATACTTTTGGATGTAAAGGGAGCATTGTTAAAAACTGAGGAATAAAATCAAGGATTTTGGGAGATCTGAGAGTCATTGAATGGATCAAAGTAGCACAGATCCCATGGGGCCTCCTGTCGGACCTCCTGCCCCAATCCCACATTTACCTATTAGAGTAGTTTTCAAGCTTTTGTTGAAATAATATTGATTCAAAAAGAGTTTGTTATTAATTTTGGATACTCAATTTTTATGTACGTAGAAGTGTGATTATTTTCTTGTCCATTAGTTTAAAGTTTTGGTGCTCTGACGAGACCAGCTGCTTTTAAGTACGCTAGCCATCAAGACATATGGTATGGTTATGAATTGAGAAAATAACTTTCAATTACGGATTCTAATCTGGAGGTCTGCTTATTACATGTACTATCGCCAGTGTATAACTATTTGGTTGAAATCAATCTCGTGTGCACATTATAATTTGATTCTCACCAGTTAATATGTTGTAAAAACTTTGTATATGAGTGACTCCTAAATGCTTTCGGTGAGGACCCAGATATAATGCCACATTTTGTGGCATTTCATCAGCTCTATACTTTTTGCTATGACAAAAAAGATCTTCAGAGAAAGAATTACAATTGAGTCGCGTCATGAGATTTCCAACAATTTGAAAGTTTGACAAGTGTAGCTCGGACGAGCCTCTGCAGCCTCTTTTTAAGCTTAGAAACTCCAAATAGCATTCAGTCAGTACCTTAACAATCATAAAATACTCAAACGACTAGCAAAGGCTCTGATCAGACTGGTCGCACATACAACATTGTTGGAAATTTCATGCACTGGCTCATTAATTATAATAATTATAATTTGAAAATTATATCCTGGGAATCCCTGATATATACACTAGAATATACCAAATTTATTTTTCAAACCAAAAGGAAGAATTCATTAGTGCATGAAGGGTTTACTGTCCTGAATTATATCCCTTAAAGCGCCAAGAAAAAATGCAGCAGTCTGATCTGAGTCCACACTGTTTGCCATAGAGACTTCTTAAACATTTTAGCAGACGAGAAAAGCAGACGACTTTTGTTGCGATTGGCGCATTAAGTGTTATTTATTTGTGTATATTTACCTTCTGCTTGTATATTGTCTGCCTCTGAAAGAAACGAATACAATTTTTATATATTTTTGCAATAATAAAAACGCCACCTTTAATTTGCAGCTGAGGGTATTTCAATACTTCCCCCTTCACACACCAAAATAAGGCTTTCTGTGTTTTTGGTCCATAAACTATATTTGAGCCTCCGGTGGCAGTGGCTACTGAGAGGTAAAATGTTTGTTTTCTTTTTTTGTTTGTTGCTTGTTTGTTGTTGTTAGTTGTTCCTTTGTTGTTGTTAGCTGCTTATTTGTTGTTTTTAGGGTTTTTTGTTGCCATTAGTTGCTTGTTCCTTTTCTGTTGTCGTTGGTTGCTTGTTCCTTGTTTATTGTCATAAGTTGCTTGTATGTTGTCGTCGGTTGCTAGCTCCTTGTTCGTTGTTGTTAGTTGCTTGTTTGTTGTTGATGGTTGTATGTATGTTGTCGTCGGTTGCTAGCTCCTTGTTCGTTGTTGTTAGTTGCTTGTTTGTTGTCGCTAGATGCTTGTTTCTTGTTTGTTGTCGTTAGTGCTCATTTCTTGTTTGTTAGCGTTAGCTCCTTGTTTGTTGTTGTTAGTTGCTTGCTTGCTGTCGTAAGTGCATGTTTCTTGTTTGTTGTCGTTAGCTCCTTGTTTGTTGTTGTTGTTATTTGCTTGCTTGCTGTCGTTAGTACTTGTTTCTTGTTTGTTGGCGTTAGCTCCTTGTTTGTTGTCGTCAGTTGCCTGTTTGTTGTTGCTCTCAGTGTGTGTGTGGAGATGTGGCAGTTTGTTCCTAATTTTGTGATATAATGTTTTGTGTCATTTTATGCTTTGCAATCATCTCGCAAGAGCAAACTGGCTGCTTTATATCTTTTATGCGTGTGTCGTTTTCTGTGATCTCTGACTGTGGCATTCTGTGGCCATACTTCTCGTTTTATCTCTCCCAGTTGCTCTGATGGTGAATAATAACGTTCAAAAAGATTCATTTCCTTTAGATATATACCAGTTATACTTTTATTTTCAAACAATCCTTACATGTAGCACCTAAATTGTAATAAATGTAGATAGGACTTGGGCATGGTGACCCAAGCTTATCTTAAGATAACAACAAATTTGCCATATATATAGATGAGACTTGGGCATGCTGACACACATTTATCTTGCTGATGACACACATTTATCTTGCTATATTAAAAGTTTATTACAAAAACCATCAGCTTTAGAACATACGATGGAAAGACAACTGTCATCGTGTGTGCTACAACAGAAAGATTTTGCGATACACTGCCAATCTGCAAATATAGCTAGAATATGATCTCAATTATTGGTACGTCATGATTTCTGTTGTCAAGTGTACTTACCCCCCCCCTTGTGTTCTAATTTGTCAAGCCTTCCCATTTTATAGTTTTTTTTACAAAATACATCCAGGACTTTAGTTAAGAGTGCGTATCGAAAAACTAATTCTCTTAATTCTCAGCCTAAACATATGTTTTGGGTGCTCAAAAAAACCGTCTCATTGAGACGGTTCTTTTGAGCACCCAAAACATATGTTAAAACTTATGGGTAAAAAATATTTGCAATTTTACGCTCAAAAAATTTGTTTATCTAAACTGAGTCATCCATACCTTTATTGAGAATAATATGAATCAGAACTGGAATCACTGCTGTTAAGATTAGAAAGAAGCCTAGTGCAACAAGGAAGAAAGTACATAGCCTCTTGTTTGATCTCCTGGACTGGCTAGAATCCTCAGATGTCTCACTCTCTGGCATCTCTTTCTTGATAGGAATAAATGTGAGGGAATTGCAACTGACACCATTTTCAATAGGTATTGTAGAGTCCTGTTGGTGATAAAAAACAAAAAAGGATTTACATTGAAATGAAACCTAAGGCCTCGAGGTTATAAAACTTGGGTTCATTCTCAGACTCAAAATAAAGCGCAATGATTGACTGCTTGTGGACACGTGTTCACAAGCAGCCAATCATTGCGCTTTATTTTGAGTCTGAGACTGTACTCAAGTTTTATAACCTCGAAGCCTGGCCCCAAGGTTATAAAACGTTTTTCATGGTCAACTCAACTCTTTTTAAAACTAAAATGTTAAGAAATAAAGGCTTTACTGACTATCAAACTGTCTGATGATGTGTTTATCATGCTAATAAATGTAAAAATGCCAACATAGTAGTTGGCATTGTAACATTTATGAGCATGATTAATTTTTTGCTATTTTGAGTTGAGCATAAAAAAAGTTTCATAACTGTAGTGTACATGGTTAGTGATCAATCTACAGTAAAACAGATTAGCTATAATCTTAAAACTTTAGATTAAGCAAGATCGCAAGACGCTGAATGGAACAATATGCTGATCAAAATGGCTATGCATAATTGAAGATTAGTCATCCTCTATTATGTTCACATCAAATAAGCAGGTTTTCTTTTCGAAATCATTTCTCTAAATACCGTATAGGAATGCTGAGTAAGGATCCGTAATGCTGCAAACGGTTTTGATCCAGATTGGACACTTCCACGTAATACATCTTACGTAATATACTGAGGGAAAAAAGTTTAGCAATATACTTTGAGGATTCACAGTTTGGAAGAAATAGGACTTTTAATTTCATAGTGTCAAAAATATTGTTGACAAACGTTCACGAGTACGATGACATTAACAGGTTGACATTTCACATAATTTAAAGTCTGATTTTATGCCACCTTGCTAAAACAGCTAATCTGGCAAAAGTGCGAATAGTTTTCGACTAAAAGTTTCATTTTTCCGTCCAATGTTTATATCCAAAAGCAAGAAAAGTGAAAAACGCTTTAAAACTGCATGTTATGTCCACCCTTTTCGTACAGGGTTTAGTTGAAAATCGTATTTTTCCAAAATACCTCCCTTTCCATTGATTAACGTTTGGAATTAAAATGCTCAGCAGATCAAATCCTCACTTTGAAGTCGTATTTTGATTCTTTTGGCTTCTTGCGGATAGCCATTAGGTCATTTTTAAACAACTGACATGTTTGCGAACCTGCCAATTAAAAAGATCCAGTGCCTCAAAGATCACCTATGGGAAACCCCATTATAAATAATTGCTAAACTTTCCTATACTCCTCTGCGGAGAGCCAAACATCCTGGGAAAATTCATATTGTATGAGAAGTATATCACATAGTCCACTTTTAAGTACATGGTGTGATTTCACTGCCAAACTGTAAATTCGGAAATTATCGCGAGAACTTTATTTTCGCAAAATAGCGTTTTAAGACATATTTACCACGTAAAAAAATCGCGACGTGGGCATGATTTACCTACATCAGTAAACGACAGATTGATTTTGACATTTAGCAAGGATTTTATATTCACGAAACTTCGCATATGCGAAGTTTCGCGAAAATAAAACCCTCGCGAAAATTTCCGAATTTACAGTAATTGAGCGGTGCGATAAGAAAACCAACACTATGGCTGTGCATTACGACAAGACTCGTCAGCTCTGACTCTGATCAGATTTTTGGCTTTCCGCATAAGATAACCTGGATCTTAAGTTACCCACTGAGCGCAAGGCATACTTCATTTTGTCCACAGTTTACCACATAATGTAGATACACACAGACACTATTTAAGCATAATAAAGAGCGAGTGTATATATAGCAGTCTACAAACACATGGGTCTAGAAAGGCTCGCTATAAAGTTGGAAAAATATTTCTTGTACACCTGATAGGGATATCTGAGATTTTACCCTTCGGATAGAAAATCTTTCCTGCCCATGCTATCTTACCCAGGACGTCAAGTAACGTCATCCCGTGAAATTGCATCTTAGCGTATTCGGGGACTTCTGTAAGCTTATTTTAAAAGAAATAAATAAATAAAAACTGTGGTGAGCAAGAAAAAAATCCATTATCCGTGTGAGGGTAGGATAGAAAAATCCCTCCCTCGGAATCACCATTTGTCATCAATCGGCAAGCCTCGAGATGCCAAACGGCGATCCTCGGGGCAGATTTTTCTATCCTACCCTCACAATCATTATAGATACTTATAATAATTCCATTGTATCTATAAACATAACCCAGCAAAACTACAGAGCCAGGAGTGTGTCCCTTGTTAATAGAGAATGTATGTAAAGGTCTAAAAGAAATATATGTGATCAGACTAATAAGAAGTTCACATACCAAATATACATTTGGGTCTTCCCAGAACCTTGGGTCTTGAGGATAAAATATATAGTGAGGATAAAATTTCTCTCTCATCTGAAAAAACAATGTTTCACTTTATAAGAGTTCAGAGTGTATAGTAGTTAATATTAGACTGAACTCGAGTACTTGGATTATACTGCCTTGTATCGTTGTGTATGTGTGTATTACAAGATAAGGGTCCAGGGTCCAGAATTACAATGCCTCCTTAGAGTTAAGGAAGACTTAAGTTAAGTATAGATTTTTCAGGATGCGAAAAATAACGTTGCAAACTGATTAAAATCAAAATAGTTTCATTTTTTCTGTAGATCACAGCGATATCATTGACCACAAGTACTGCATCGATCCAGGCAATTGATTTAGCATCTAATATGGCATGTTGGAATATCAATACTTAACTTAAGTCCTCCTTAACTTTAAGGATGCATTGTAATTTCGGGCCCAGGGCCCGGACTTACAATGTCTCCTTAGAGTTAAGGAAGACTTAAAGTTAAGTAATGTTTTTTCAGGATGCGAAAAATAACGTTTAAAACTGATTAAAATCAATGTACTCTTTATTTTTCTGAAGATCACAATGATATCTTTAACCACTAATACCACATTGATCCAGGCAATTCATTTAGCATTTATTATAGCGTGGTGAAATATCAATACTTAACTTAAGTCTTGCTTAACTTTAAGGAGGCATTGTAAGTCCGGGCCAAGGACTACAATTGTTCATCAAAACTAAGCATTTCTTAAAATATCACAAATTGAGTATTGGTGTCTAGAAAACGAAAAATGACATTTGAAATTCATCAAAAATGTTTATGTGTTTTGTAGATCACACTAGCATCTTCTTCCATACTGTACCGAACCTGTCAATTTATTTGATATTCAATGTTGAAATATCAATACTATGAACATACGCACATTCAAGCAAAACCTTCAACAGCAAGTGCTAGAATCTACATTGAAGATTTTTGGTCATATATATAAGCCATATCCATTCACAGGATTGCTTTCCATTCTAATGCGGTAGTTTTCTTGTTGTTCATTATTCTTTGATTGTGTTGCTCCTCTAGTATCACGTTTGTTCCAGATTGTGTGGCGTGTTGTCCATTCTAGTTTGGTATCTTACAACCATGCAACTAGCAATTTAGCAATACACTTCCATGAAACATCTCAAGATAATCTGTCAGAAGTATAAAATAGAGAGTCTATTATTGTCATCCAGGCGCATGACAAACTACATGAAAACTTGTTCATTCCTCCATGCTCATTTCTTTGAATAATGAAAGTGGTTGAGAGTTCGTTTTAAAAAAAGCTGATTGTGAAAATCTCAATTATTGAAAACGCATATGTTGTAGGTACACATTGGAGTTGCCTCGTAGAGTCAATTCCAATGTGTGCCTACAACTTATGTTACTGTAAATAAGGAAGTAAATATTTGGAAATTTACATTTTCCAAGCATCATGGTAATTGTCTTTGCCTCTTTTAAACATCCCAAACTGCCAGTCAATATTAAAATTCATGTCATTCTTCTGCAAATTGTTTATATTTGCATAACAGCTATATCTCCAAATTCGAGTTCATGAACTACCTCTTTGCTAACCTGCTAGTTGCGTGGTTGTAATGTAACTCTGCTATGGTATAGTTTCCTATTGATTCCATAAGCAGGTTATGCTGTGTGCTTATTCCTCATTTCCTAGTCTGGACAAAAAGTATCTAAAAAGGTCTGGGAAAATGGGTGGGTCGTTATCTACAATAGGTGTAACATAAAAAATAGCACTCTGGTAACAAAATCAATCAAATTGCATCTGCACCCAATAAATAGAGAATACTAGGTGAGTGTCTTTTGATATCAAGTTTACCAGGCAAGGCTTTGAGAACGCTTGTTGACATCGCGAGGCTTGCCGAGCGATTCAACATGCGTTCTCAAAGCCGAGCCTGGTAAACTTGATATCAAAAGACGCGAACCTGGTATTCTATTTATCAGTTTACCCATTATTGAACACTCTTCAAACTAACGATTATGGCGTAATTTTTTATGTTTGTGTTAATTCAGAGTCATTAGCGACGTCATTCAAAAAGTGCAACGTCATCATGACCTGATAAAGGTAACATGCCGTGAGATAGGAAACGTTGATTAGGTTATGTTGAAACAATTCAGTTAATATTAGGGGTGACTGATAAAGGCTAATAACGGCATCGTCTTTGCTGTGCGCTTAATAAGAACTTAAAGACCCAAAGTCCTCAGGCGGACAACGGAGACACTGATCAGACTGGGCGACTGTCCAGGCTGATCTGAGTATCATCTGGTACAACACGCTATTTTGTTGGTTTTGTCCACTCTGCTTGCCAATATGTATCTTAAAATGAAAAATAGAGCTCATGTTGTTGTTTTTTTATTTGTTATTTTAAGTTGGCTCATGTTATTAGAGATTAATGTTCTGAGATGTTCCTGTTTTTAGGTAATTATAATCAATATTTCTTGAATTGAGTCTTTATCTCTCCAAAGCTATGGTTATCAAGGGATACATGATCACTTATTTCATATAATAAGAATGTTGCATGGAAGTAAATAGTCCATATCAATTGGTTGCTGTTATATCAATGGATTGAAGGATATACAGAATCAAATACTTTCTTGACAATGATTAAAGGTTATGATATTTTATATTTGCAGTAGACAAAATATATGCCTGAAAAAAGTATATGTATCCATACATATGTCACACATATCTGTAGAACAAGAGAAGATAAGAATCCACTATATGGTGGAATGGTGGAATTGGTTAGCCCCCTTGTCAAAAAGGGTGTTGAGATTCTTGAAAATAAAACTAGTGAGATCCAGTGGGTGAGATTATTAAAGGACTTTTTCTCAATATTAAATGATGTTTATCTATGTTACACCTACATAGAGCCAACATATTCATCCATCATACACAGTGAGACACAACATTGATATTTTGTCTTTGACAGAGAAAAATATTTCATACTACAGTTCTCTTGGTAACTAAATGATTTATGTGGATACACACGCTTGGACAGGTACTGACACAGATTACATTGATAATAGTAACACATATGTATCTATGCCTCACTCTACCGCTTTTAGTGGTAACACTGAGTATAGAAATAGCAGGGATTTATTGTGTACTCCAAGGGGGAAGGAGTTGATTGATTTATGTTTTGCATCTTACTTGTATATACTGAACGGTAGAACGTTTGGTGATATTTTAGGTAAATACACCTGTTTTCTATATAATGGGAACAGTGTTATTGATTATTGCATGGTGTCAGAGTCATTGTTCAGAAAAAATATTTTGTCATGTTCAAGATGTCAAACCACTTTTAAGTGACCATGCTATAATAACAACAAAAGTATATGTTAACTATATTCCAGAGAACGAGAACAGTAAATCAAGGAGTATTGATATGCCACAGACTTACGTGTGGAATACAGAGTGACCATTGTTATTTTCTAAAGCCTTATGTTACAGTTGTGTTAAAGATAAAATTAGTTCTTTTCTGAAGTCATCTTCTTTGGATAATGTTGATACTGTATTAATATAAAAGCACCGCAAGCACTGCATAATACCCCGCCACTGCTGGGGGCACCAAAAGTTATTTTGTGAGATATATAATGCCTAAATAGCAACAGAACTGAGATAGACAAGATTAATCAAGGGCAGATAACTCATGAACTGGAAAGGTAAGAGTGACTGTCCTTCGTTGTAATATGTAACCTTTGCTGTTCAACATATCTGTGAAGTTTCATTCAGATATCATAAACAGTAAAAGAAAAACAGGCCAGAAACCATTTTTAAAGGGAGAAAGGGCAGTAACTCCATCGAAAATGGTCGGATTTTGCCCATTAACAATCCCATACCACTCATCCCCAATAACAATATGTATGCAAAATTTGAAAAAAATTCTGTGCATAAATACTCGAGTTATCGATCGGAAACAGTGAGCAGGGACGGATGAAATGAACTACAGGTCAAAAACCAATTCTCAGATCAATCAAGGGTGGATAACTCACAATTTGGAAAGGTAAGAGTGACGATCCTTACCCACAATATGTAACCTTTGATGGTCATGAGCACGGACGGATGAAATGAACTACAGGTCAAAAACCAATTCCCAGATCAATCAAGGGTGGATAACTCACAATCTGGAAAGGTAAGAGTGACGATCCTTACCCACAATATGTAACCTTTGATGGTCAACATATCTGTGAAGTTTCATTCAGATATTCCATATAGTAAATGAACTACACGTCAAAAACCATTTTTCAGGTCAATCAAGGGCAGATAACTCATGAACTGGAAAGGTAAGAGTGATGGTTCTTTGTCACAGTATGTAACCTTTGATGTGAAACATATCTGTAAAGTTTCATTTAAATATTCCACATAGTAAAGGAACTACGGTTAAAAAACATTTTTTAATTCAATCAAGGGCGGATAACTCACAAACGGGAAAGGTAAGAGTGATGGTTCTTAGTCACGATATGTAACCTTTGATGTGAAACATATCTGTGAAGTTATATTCAGATATTCCATATAGTAAAGGAACAATAGGTCAAAAACCTTTTTTCAGACCTATAAAGGGCGGATAACTCACAAACTCGGAAGGTCAGAGTGACGGTCCTTAGTCACAATATGTAACCTTTGATGTGCAACATATCTGTGAAGTTTCATTCAGATATCATGAACAGTAAAGGAATAACAGGCCAGAAACCATTTTTCCAATACGAAAAAGGGCAGTAACTCCGTTAAAAATGGACGGATTTTGCCCATTAACAATCCCATACCACTCATCGCCGATAACAATATGTATGCAAAATTTGAAAAAAATCCGTGAATAAATACTCAAGTTATCGATCGGAAATGGTGAGCACGGACAGACAGACGGACGGACGGACGGACAGACACCGAAGGGTATAACACAATACCTCGCCACTAAAGTGTGGTGGGGTATAAAAATTTAATGAACTACTTGCAACTGGATTAAAATTGGTGCTGCGAAAAATGACAACGTTTAAGAGCAAAAAATAGAAATTCAAAGAAAAGGTGGTTTGACATCAATCTACAAGCATTGCATAAAGAGCTAGTAGGGAAATGTGTATCTTATTCTAAGTACCCTGATGACCCAGTTATATGGGATTCCTTTTACAAATTTTGTAAATTGTACAGCCATGCATGTAAAAAGAAAAAGCGAGCAATTAAAAGGAATAAGATAGAAAAACTTGATAATCTTTCTAAAAATGATCCATCAGAGTACTGGAAATTAGTTAAAGAACTCAAAGATGAAAATATTAATGAAGATCCCAGTAATAAAATTTCTCCAGATGTTCTCATTATTCAAACTTAGTTTCTTTTAAAAATAATTTTCAAAATTTAGAAAGGGATTTTAATGAAAAACTGGTAAATATTGAAAAGAACAAAACATTTTCAGAATTGGACTTTAAGATTTCTGAAAAAGAGATTGCTCAATCAATTTCAAAGCTTAAGGCTGGGAAGTCATCAGGTCTGGATGGAGTTAAATGAAATGTTAAAATGTGTTCAGACGTCTTTGGTACCATGTATCGAAAAACTTTTTAACAAAACTTTATCAACTGGACAGTATCCGAAAAAATGGACAATTGGCTATATAAAAGTAAGTAAGGGTGAAAAGATCAGGAATCGATACAATCAAGCACCACACCTGACCCAGGATACCAATGCGAAAGTGACAAATTCACAGTTAGACACCACAAACGAGATCCAAGAGTTCAGCCCTTTCCCAGCAGGTGACCACCAAGCGTATATAAACAGACGCGCACAAAGACATAGTTAAATGCGGTACAAAGGAAGCTATCCTTTCAATCCATCAAATTATAGGGGTATATCAATAATGCCATGTCTATCAAAATTATTCAACAGTATTCTTAGTAGTAGACTACAGAAGATTTTTGAAACTAATAAGTTTATTCACGAAACACAACTAGGTTTCCAGCCAAAAGCAAGAATTTCTGATCAAGTTCTGCGTAAGCTTATTGAAAATCACCAGAGTTTAAATTGTAAATTATATGCCTGTTTTTTTTTTTTATTTTGAAAAAAAAAGCGTTTGATTTTGTTATTCACAGTGTTACGTTTTATAAGCTTTGCAATGCTTATATATCTGGTTTGTTTTACAATGTTATTTAGAGCATGTATTCAGAGAATGACATCCGTTTAAATGTAGGAAACAGTTTACCTGAGCAAGTTCGCCATCGTATTGGTTTAAGGCAAGGAGATAATCTTAGCCCCGACCTGTTTAAGTTATTCCTTAATTATCTCTCAAAATGTTTTGGTGCATCGAATGATCAAGTGGAGCAAGGTAATATCAGATTTAGCTGGCTTATGTATGCCAATAATTTAGTCTTACTTTCTGCATCTGGGACAGGATTACAAGGCTGTCTGAATAAATAATTGAGTTTTTGTGCTTTACATGTATTAACAGTCAACTTAAAGAAGATTAATATCATTATTTTTAGCAAAAGTGGGAAAAAATCTAAAACACTTTTAATGTTATTGAAATGAAGGAAGTTCAAACATATAAATATATCTAGTTTTATTTTATACTTAGCAGTGAAATCAATGCATATAAAAACAAATAAAAGTGATATCAATCACTAGTGAAATGATATGATATCAATCACTAGGGATTGATATTAGCCTATATTTTCACTGTAGCGTTTTATGATCACCTCTGACTTTCCATTCACTTAATGCAGCTCACTTCGAAAGTTCAAACGCCTATTACTTTCTTATTTGTGAACAAAAACATCAAGTGTGGGTAGGCATTTTCTTAGTTAGAACATGAGGAACATTTTGGCACCAAAATAATTCAGATTTGCCGAAATTTTTCGAGTTTGCATTTTCAACACCTCCCGCTTCAGTGAGTGAGGCAGTGCATGTAACCTATGCTACGCAACGTCATCAACAAATTATGAAGCCGCTCATGACGTCACTTGTCTCGCACTTTGACGCTAAGTAAATTTCTTTTTATCTGTAAGTCCTGATGGCTCTAGATCATGTAGATTGATCCAGGTATTCTGTCACAAATACTCCTTTGTCATCTACATTATTGTGATTCGCCTTGAATCATGGTTAACAAATTGATTAATTGTAAATCTTCTAAAAAGTATAAAATAAAAAGAAAAATTACTTTTTTATTGTAAATACCAAATATATTTCATCTCGTGAGTTGAAAAAAATGAAATTTTCATTCGTGCTGCGCACTCATGAAAATTCTGATGTTTTCAACACACTCGATGAAATATATTTGGTATTCACCTCAAAAAAGAAAATATCCTCTATATCTTATTCTCATCATCTGGTATTTTTTCATACTGTCAAAATGATTTATATAAAAGGGGATTAAAAGCAAATTTCAAAATAAGCAAATGTTTTGGTGACTTGCATCAGAATGTAGATACGGTGTTGCGTTTGTATGATCACACTGTTAAGCCAGTCTTATTATGAGTACGTAATATGGTAGTGAACTATGGGGTACAATTAATACAACAGCAGTCAGTGTACAGAAAGACTCTTTAAATCCGTTTAATGCTTACGTTGATCTACCATGTGAAAAATTGCACATCAGATTTTTAAAATATATATAAGGCAACAAATGCAGCTGTTTGGGTGAATTCCAATTGCCATTGAGGTTCTGTGTAATACTATTTAATACTTTCAAAGTTTACATTCAGGACCTTCTATTAATTAATTTGCAGGCGCTCTAAAAGAAAGCTGCAGCTTATATGAAAATAAGAAAAAAAAGCTGAATATGTAGTATTTATTTTGTTTTTTTAATATCTAAAGGTACAGCCAAAAACGTTTTGAAACTGAAGTGGTAAAGATCGATTGGGCCGACTCTTTATCAGAGAATAGAAATGACTATATTGGCAAGCTACATACATACTCATTGTTCAAACACAGGCTTTGTAGAGAACCATACTTAAAAGATATAAAGGATAAAGTGAAGGAGTAAGAAGATGTTTTACGAATTTGTGAATTAGTTGTCAGATTGGGCGTTATAGGGTCAAGATGTATAAATCTGGGATCTTATCAGATGTGTAAATCTGGGAAGGTTGAAGATGAAATCCACTTTATTACTGAGTGTCCTGTTTTTACACGAAATAAACACGCTTTTCAATAATCTAAGTAAAGTCTGTACAATATTTTTGCAATTTGTTAAGTCACCAGAAGTTTATGTGGCTTTTTAGCAATGGAAATATTGATGTGATTAGTCTAGCTCCTAGACTTTGATATATTTGTCATTTTTACGTTATTTTTCATTCGGTATAGTTTGATTTCATATAGCTAGTTTCATCTCTTCTCTCTCAGATATCATGAAATCCTCACTTTATCTCAAATATTGCTATTATAGTGTAAGAAGGGGGAATAATGAGATTATCACTTTTAAAGTGAAATTATCATTTATTAAAAAGAATATACTAGTGGCTAGTCTATGATGTGGTTAGAATGTTCTCTCAATTTATATAATTGTTATTGTAAACGATTTACAATTATAGCATTGTCATGTAAGTAATGTCTCCTGTTAGCCAGCGAAAAACATTATCTGGATTGTTGTGTGGTCTGTTGCGCAGTCTGTGTAAAGCCGAACTATGTGTCATGGTTTCTATGTCAGTTAATATAGCCTTATATTATTTGCAGGGGTGTGTCATGCACATGGTTCATAATATCAAAGACTGTGAGTTTCGGGTGTGGCGAGGCACCAATATATTCTCTTACTTTTCTATCAATTGTGATTTATATGCTGCTTCTTGGTGTCTATGATTGGAAATAAATTTTATTCTATTCTATTTTATTTCATTAGAGGGCTTAAATACTGAACCGTTTTCCAAGTATGGTCCCAGCTATCTCTTGCCATCTCGCCTTCTGCTGCTGTGGTTACCCATGAAGGCGACGTTCTCGATTGAAGTGTTGCCGAATCCTTCTCCGGTTTACCAGATGATTGCGATTGGTTTCCTTTTTTCGACATTTCAATCTTGCATATCGTCTCAAAATATCACAAATAAATTTAACACGTCACCTCCGATGTCATTAATATACATATTTCGGTCATTATGTTCAGTCTGTCATATTTGTATCCTTTACATGTCTCGATAACTCGAAATCGACGGACAGGACCAGAATTATCAGAATTGCATTTTACATCCATGTATGTTGAATTCCTTCTCCATTTCTACCAACACAATCTATTGCGATTTATCGAGTGAAACGTCTTGCGCTGAGATGGTGTTTTTCGTACAGTAAAACCTGTGTCAAACCGCCACTCTCAAAAAGACAAAAAATGTTTTTCAAGACAGATTATCGCTTAATGCAGTTCAAGAGTATTGCAGAACGCTCCAAACGAAGCATTCTGCAATACTTTCGACCTTCATTAAGCTACAAGTTGACATTAAGACCTTTGTTTTGTCTATTTTGAGTGGCCATTTTACACAGGTTTTACTATATTCGCAGCATGCCTATGGCAAAATAATTCAGAAATCCACTCTCTTATGTTGGATCCAATCGATCATAAATTTACTTTGACTTAGTTACTTCGAGTAATCAAGATATACGTAATCGCAATTAAAGTTCTACTCTTCCATTTACAATTCCGAAACACAATATATTTAAAAATGTTGTTTACGATTTGAAAAAAAAAAGATAGTAAATCAATTGGTCATTCCAAGTGAACGTGGCACTTATCGCATAGATTATCAGCGAAGGATCTGAGGAGACTGCGTGCACTCTCGTCACACCCTTTTTGCTCGCATTTTGAAAATTGTGGTTTAGCATAAAAGAATGGATGTTATAGGCTACATGTAGTCACTGTATAGCACATTCTCACGGATTATATCTGATAAGACGCGTTTTCATGGCTCGCCCATTTATGTAATTGATCTTACAGTTGAAACTGATTTAAAGATTGATTTTTCTTTGTTTTTAACTCTTTGCATGCTTGGTAATTTTTTTATGTTTTTATTGTCATCTGCTGACTTTTTTCCAAAATAAAATTTTTCATGAACACTATCAGAGTATCCAGATCCGAGTCAAAACTGTTTGCAAAGGTTATAAGCAGACGATTAAAATCGCCCTTAGCAAGGAAATAGTTAACGCAGAGCTGTGCTGGCTATTTGAGCATGACCATAGTACTATAAGCCTATTGGGTCAATGTAAAGACGGCACCACATGAATGCGTAATTAGGATTGGTCTACCTTAGACGTAGGTAAAAGATTAAAATGAGACGTGGGTTTATTCGAAAGTAACTGTATCATCTTGCGCCATAACACCTCGGTAAAGATACAAAACGTATGATTTAAACATTTAAACGCCAGCAAAATACCTACATCCGAAATATCTGTTTATAGGTTAACAAAAGTATTGAGGCAAACAGTGTGGACACAGATCAGACTGTTCCAGTATTATCTGGATCCACACCGTTTGTCGAAGATACTTTATTAATATTTCAGCAGACGATGTGAGTTCAGTGTATACTGTCATAATTTGAATGAAATGCACGCACGTTTGCGCGGCTCAACAACTTATTAACTCTTTACCAAATAAATAGCATCTAATTTCCTTTCTTGAGCAGATGAAATAGCCGAACCACACCCAGATATGAATATTAAACCTACCGCCTTTTTGATTTTTTGATTTGATTCTTCACGTCCCATCAACAATCTTTCAGTTATATAGGGACGGGTCTTCCTGGGTTGAACCAGTACTTAGCTAGGATAAATGTGTCTTGCTCAAGGACCACAACGCAGTGACGCCGGTGAGGCTCGAACCCGCAGCCCTTCGGTCGCGAGTCAAGCACTCTACCTCTGAGCCACTGCGCTCCCCCTACCGCCTTTATAGTGACTCAAAAGCTCAATTTTATATCTTATACGAGGGTCATTTGGAAAGTTCTTAGCATGGCATCATAACTCCGCATGCTATCAAATAATACATTTTCGAAAACAAAAATTTAACGGCTACTTGATGGTGTAGTTTTTGTCGAAAAAGGGCTTGGCGTGCACGTGCAGCGCATGCTCAAAATGAGTAGGGGTTTATATACTGGCGGAAATTTTAAGCAAAATACTTGGAAAAAAAGCGAAGGAAAATTGGGGACCTTATGTGCGATCATGATTTGACAAATTAACGCTTTGGTGCCAACTTATTTTTTATTAAACTATATTAAGCGATCACTGCTTCCACGACTACCACCTTTACATTCGGAAAATGTTGACTAAAAGAGAAATGGTAAACTTTCAAAAATGGGACTTTTTTCAATATTTCTTTATACTTTTACCATAAATTGTGTCACTACAGGAGCACGGAAAAAGCCTATTTGATATATGTTTTGCTTAATTGATAGCCAGAAGTGCATAACAATCATTTCGTCGCGCAAAATGTGTGGCTTTATTAGTTCTGTATTCAAGAAAATTATTCCTAATAAAACTACCCCTACTTTTCAAGAAGTGGGTGGGGTAACTCAACCCCGAATATTTTGTCAGTGGCATTAGAACTTCTCATGGTATCACCTTTACCATCACTAAATGTATTGATTTCTACTCTAAATGTATTTTTACTTTTTTGTTTGCCTTTATTTTCAATTGAAATGACCCAGAACGTCAACCCATAGCTGAACTCATTCTGCCCATGGGAAGATTTTAAGAGTTATCTTCCCTTTGTTCTGGTTTACAAAATTTTATTTTGGTTTCAATACAAAGGGCATAAAGTGTGCTCGACAAAAATACTAACATACAGCATTTTTAAACCACTGTTGGTTGTATATTTTCAAAATATGTCCATTGTGGTTCCGGTATTTATTTATTGGAAACATCCAGCTCAGTCATCAATTGCATAATCACTGCACCAGATTGTGGCCTACCAAATGGTACAAAATTATATAATTTCATCAACTATTCTTAATGTTCTGCACACTTTTCCAAAGGTAAAAGTTATAGTTTTCACTGAAAATTTGCGTTTTCCAGTATACAAACAGTACATGTATTCAAACTAATATTTTTCTTGTTTGCATCATAACAGCCTCATAAAATCTGTGCTATAACAAAAAAAAAGATAACTCTATAAAATGATACCAAACATCATAGGGTTTATAAATTGGTTACTGAGATAAAGGCCCATGCTAAGAACTTTCCAAATGCCCCTCGTATATACATTTCTTTGCGTTCGAAGATGGCTAAAAAGTCTGTGTCTAAAGCCAACTACATGTATTATGATAAGCTTCAGGGAAACGAGGTCAGCATCCGCGTTCAGTCGCAAATAAATTGTATTATAATCTAGTTGACTCTGCTAAAAACTGATCGAACCATGGCACGCGTGAGGACAAAAGCATTTGCTACACCTTCTCATAATCAGCCTTCCTCTAGTACATGTAGTAACCGATCATTGTATATAACGAGTTATGCAGGGCCCCCAGGGGTTTTGGGGATCTGGGGAGAATGGCTATTTATTTTCAGGGACCCGGGGAGTCCTGGTTGTTATTTTAAGTGATTTTGGGAGCAAGCTCATAGTTTGGGGTTTTGGGGAGCCCTGCAAAAAAGTAAAAAAGATTCTCACCTTAAAGGAAAAGCCTTCATTTTGCTTGATTTTTTTTAAATCTTCGGCTTCGGAAAATCTAAATGTGTTTACTTCGTGCTTATCTGGATTGGTATTGGTGACTGATATGACGAATGATTTTTACTTTTGTGGAAAAATATCCATAAAAATGGTGATTTGTAGGGTGATAATAAAATATTTTGGAACACTCAGAATGCGCCAGATAGTACCATTTCAATGTAAAATACCCGGGGAGCATGCCCCGGACCTCATAGCACGAGTCTGAAACCATATCATTACAGGGCTATCTACGCGCCTGGTATGTAATATTTGGTGTAATAAAGGAAAAGACTCCATATTTTACATTTCTTCATTGTCGCAGACAGGAAGCACGCTAGCACGTACTAACCTGTCGCCTTTCGCTCGGTGCTTACTGGGATTGAACTTCCATTTTTATAAAATATATATTATGCGATCACCGCTTGCATGACTCAGGGCTTTACATTCAGAAAATATTGGCCAAAAGAGGAATGATAAACTGGCAAATAATTAACTTTTGCTTTTTTTTAACAATGAATTCTGTCACTACAGGAGTGTGAGAATTGAACGTGACTAGCCAAATGTCGCTAGTTACCCATAATGCAAAGGGCGAAATGCGAGAGACCTAGATGAGGTATCATCAGGTCTCAAGAGAATGACATTTCTTTGGCTTCTGGGGGCTATTGCCCCCCCCCTCCCCCGATCCCCCTTGTAAAATGTGAATGTATTTATTCTTTTAATAGCGTGCGCATCTGGATTGATCTTGCACATAACTTTTGTTGTTGATTATCCTAATTTTTTGTGATTTTAGGTTAATAATAACATGCTTTGGAACACTGAGAATGCACCAGATGGCACCATTTTTTTTCCGGGGAGCATGCCCCGGACCCCCCTAGCACAAGTCTGAATCAACATCAAAACAGGGCTAACTACGCGTCTTGTATGTAATTCTCTGTCTAGGTAATTTGTTGATCAGCTATACTCTTACTTGTTGAAACTGAAGCTAAACTGACGTATAGGGTCTAATAGCAATTTTAAAAACACTTTCTTTAGTTATGGAAATAAATGCTTTCACTTTGTCTTAGAACATCTAGTTTCATCTATTGGAAAAAAACACCACCCCGCCCAACAAAAAAACAAATGGTCTAGATGACCCTAATAAAAAAATCAAATCTAGAGAGCATCCATCCATACCTACTCTACCAGGTACAGAAATAGAATTTTAAGGATGGCCTCTTACTTTGAGCAATGTCAAAATAATTATATATCGTGTATTCTGTGACTAAGGCCTATCTTAACATGTATAACGCAAAATATTAAGTGAATATTAAGTCATCCGCTCGTGTAAATCTTCATAGTTTTTAAGTACTATGTGAATTTAATCCTTTGGAAAGAAAAATGCATTTTAGGGAGAACTGGCTTATATTTTAGGGGATTTGGGAGAAGCTGAATTAATTTTAAGGATTTGGGGAGCTAGGGAAAAATACTTTCAGGGAGCTGAGGAATTTTCGTTCAGATATTTGTGGAGATCAATGTATTATTTTCAGGGATCAAGGGAGCACAGACCCTCCCTGGGGGGGGGGGAAGGGCTCTATGCTATACAAAGATACATCGAACCAAGCTATTGGCACTGTCTGTCTTCTGTTTTACAATCTATATAGAGTAGCCAAAAGTATGACCACTCTGCTTAAAAATAAAACGTACAGCGACACCAAAACGAACAAAATAATATGTTAAGTGCGCTGGTAAATAGAATTAGCTTTCCAACTATGCACTTTTTAATTTAAATCGAACTGAGTTTATGATGTGAATATTTCTCTCACAAATTGTAATAAATATGGAGGTCAATGGGATTTTAAAAAAAAAAACTAAAAAAAGCTTATGTTATGTTTAAGGCACATCCCTGCACATGCAAAGCCAACTAACATGTCCGTTTTTATCTGACCCCCGCTCCCCCAACCCCACCACCACTAAACCGTATGCTTGTATGCGATCAGTCCTGGCAAGACATTGAGGAGGCGCAGTCTCTCTTCGGCATCTACTTGTCACATTTGTGATGCACCGTTTTCCCCTGAGATGGAATAAACAGTTCATTGCTTCATCAATCACTATTCGATACCTATCAATAACATCACAAAAACTGACACACCTATAGTGTGAAATTAAACCGCGTACAATACATTTTTTCCAGAAAAAGAATGTCCGATTCAGCTTATGCTTAAAAGCCGGCTTACCAGATTAATACAATCTGCCAATGATGAAGCGCAACTCCACACTGGTAAATGTATATGTCGATTTGGTGGCATTTACGCGTATTGCCGGTACTTCATAGACCGGAAGTGGTAGATATTGGTGTTAAATCATATATAGAAAAACATGCCATATACCTAAAGGACTACAGAATTAGACCATTTTTAAGTATTAGTGTATGCAAATATTGAACAGATTTCAACGCAGCATACATATATGTCCTTAAACCTTTGTAGATCCCAAAATATTAATGAAGTTAAAGTCAGGTTTTTACGTTGCACGTATTGAGTTTGTACGTTGCACACAAGACTATAGTGGTCAAATGATAGTTTCTTTTTTTGTCTTCGCAAAACTTACAAGCCCTGGTGATAGGCCGCATTGGGTGGCATTGCATCTGGATCTTAAATGTTTGCTAAAGAACCCGTTTAGGAATTTCCAGTCTTGAACGGGCAACATACATTCAATTGTTGCTATTGCCGCAACGGTAAAACTTAAAGTTTTCGAGCGTATATCCAACGAGTATGTGCCTGCTCCCCATTTGGTAGGGTCAGGATAAGACGCCCTGTTATGGACCTATTACAATCGTGTTTGAGATATTGTGCTTGCACATCAGTGAGTTCACACTGGTAAATGTATACGTCGATTTGGGCATACGGTTTGCTTTATATACGGGCTTATGTCACCGTGCTTAGTTTTTCATAATCTCATATAGAAGTGTTCAGCATTCACCAAAAATAGTAAGTGAGTATGATCAGGAAATACCACAAGCACAAACTGTATTCGAACCCACCCTGCTTTCTGATACGAAAGAAGCCGAAAGAAAGAGTTTTCTTCTATATGTACGGTTATTTCGAGCCGCGCACAATCTGACCTCGTGGCCTGGTGGTTAGTGTGCCAGGCCATGGAATCAGAGGACCCGGGTCGATTTTTGGATAGGCTAGCATTTTTTGTGTTTTTTTCTTAACTTCTCTTTGATAGCAGTTAAATGCTGAATTACTTCATACTAGCAAAATGACTACATCTAAATGACCAAAAATGGCCACTCATGACTTTCTTTTTACATATATATTTGCATTAAATGACCCCCTGAAAGATCATTAGTACAGTGACCCTCGAATTTTATTCCTATTTCTAAAAGGTACTATGATAGTCTATGAAATAAAATATATTATTGAGATTTGACATCTATAATTTATTCTAAAAATAGTTCGCAGAATTGCAAAAATATCTCATAAAATGTCACTGCTTGGCATAACAAATAAACTTGCACATTTTCTAGAGCGTTTGAGTTAATGAATAATAATTAAAGTTAAAGGAAAGAAGCTGGCTGAAGATTACAATTATTCTAGCTTGATATTTAGGACTTGTAATATTCTTTCATCTGTTTAGAAAATTGGTCAAATGCCGAAAACTTCCATATGAGACTATGAAAAATTAAGCATGGTGACATATCCTTTTTATTTCATAAATAGATAGCCCATGCATAGAACAAACTGTATGCAAAGTATTGACAGATTTTCAAAATGGGAAGTAATTACATGTAGCAGCATATGTCCCTAAAAAGATGCCATTCTTCCTTGTTATTTTGCTGCGTTTTCAGTGATATTTTATAATTGTAATTACAGCCATTCTGCGTATATAACTCGTTGGCAGTAATCACATCAGGGTAGAAAATTACGTGGTTTTTGTTTTGATACACTAATTTATAAAATGGAGCACTTATTTTTTCGTGAAGGTTAGAGGGCTGACCTCTTGGCTCTCGTTTGTGGTGTCTTCTGTGAGTTTGTCACTTTCCCATTGGTATCCTGGGTCAGGTGTGGTACTTGATTGTATCGATTCCTGATCTTTGCACCATTACTTACTTTTATTTTCTTTTTATCCATACCCCACATGCTAGCCTACTTTCACCCAGGTCTAATGATGCCATACTTTTTTCATAAAACATCCTAATTTGGGCAAACACTTTGTCACAAAATTTGAAGTGACGAATGTACACTGTACAGATGGTATCTCTGGATATTTTGTGACACAGTATTTGGTCAAAGAAGAAACCTTTTTAATCAATATGGTATCAAATAATTTGAAATAAATGAATCTAGCATGTGGTGCTAAATCAATGAATACAATTTCCTAAAATGAAAGTAAATGTAATTTAACTATTATGGAAAGAAAAACAATTGTCCGCACATTACATCATCACAAAAAAACACACGCGATTTCCTACCCTGAGTACTTATTTGAACAGTTTATGAGTTGACTATGGAGACTTAGGCCAGAATTATTTTATTAGTTGATTTACGGGAAAAAAATTTCAGATTTAGTGTCGGGGGACGAAAAAAATAAATAAAAAAGCTCTGAAAATGACCAGTTCACTGGTCATTTTCAGAGCTTTTTTTTTTTTTTTTTTAATATTTTCATTTTTTTTACGAGGGGTGATCAGAAAGTTCGCGGAAAATAGTTGCCATTTCTACATCGTTTGATCAATAGAGCTGGAATTACAGCACATAATAATGCAACACATATGCAGTTGATCGGTTACAACACGCTTGATATTAGTCGTCTACGTGCGTTATAGTTGTTGTCAAGGCAACGCTATATAGCGCGAACCGGCCCATTTTACGTTGCATTTTGACGTTTGACTACACAATCAATTAAAAATCAACGTTCTGTAAAATTGTGTTATGCTGTGATAGCCCATATTGCTTTCCATGCATGCTTAACGACATATTTACTCATCTTCTTTACGAACTTTCAAAGGTTTATATCTAACGGATGGTGTTCTAAGTCGAAACGAATAACGGTGCTGTCAAAAGGCAAAGCATTCAACTTCTATAAACCAAATGCCTGTTTTGGCATGCCAATTCTTTAAAATAAACTATTTACACACTTCAAAAAAATACCCCTTTTCAGGACAGTAGATCTAATATTTATAGTTAAGCCCAATATTATAATTATTGTGATGAACAATGACAAGAAAATAAGTTTTGTATTTTAAATTTACAAAAACTCGAAAAATTGACGCATTTTAGGCCTGCCCTTTGGACTGAAACCTATTAATTTGAATACATAGCGCAGCGGAATAATATAAAAACCTCATATTATGTTCAAAGAATGCCTAAACATTACTTTCCTTTTAAAATACCAATCAATTCAAACACAACTACGAGTTTTAGCACCGAGAAGCAACCCAGGGGTACATATGGGCCGGTTCCAGCAAAGTGACGTCACAGCGGCGCCTCGTGCTCATACGTCTGACGTCACATTTCTAAATTTTAATTTCAGCCAACTTGCTATGAATGGTAGTTTATATCTATGAATTTTCAGTGCAATCGATAAAAGCAATGCGATTTAATAGCACTTTTCCGCGAACTTTCTGATCACCCCTCGTAATATCTACAGAAACAGTAAAACTAGTAATAGGTAAACCAACAGTATGCATTAATTTTTTTAATATTTTATCATTTTCCTAAAAATCTGGACAGGACAATTACTTTTAACAGTATCACTCTCAAAAATACCAAGACAGAACCTCAAAAAAAACATTTTTTTAACCAAACAAATAATATTTAGAGTCTCTGGATAAAATAAAAAAAATTTTTAGAAAATAAATTTTATTTTTTCCTACTTTCCGGAAAATTACAATAGGAGGGTTCGTAAATCAACTAATAAAAGAATTCTGGCCTTAATTAAATATCAAGGTTTTCTTCAGTAAATTGCATTCATACCATAAATACGACGATATTAATAGTGCAAAGTCAGGTGACTTCGGACATCAGGTAAATTCGGACAGTGACCTTGTTTGTTTTAATTATTGGAATAAAAAAATAAATTAACTAAGCAAACAGTGTAAATCCTGATGAGACGGCCCATAAGGAGCCGTCTCATCTGGATTTCCACTGTTTGCAAATGTATATCTGAATTTACCCGATGTCCGAAGTTACCTGACTTTAACCTATTTAAGACCCTCGATATTTTTTGAAAAACGATACCTCTGCATTTCGTGGCAGTGTAATACATCTTTCTACCAGACATATAATACTATGCACAATAAGTTTAGCAATTTCTTATGTTTCGCAACTTTTTGTGCTCATCTTTGTGCAATATCGAACACTTTCAATTGCAATGACCAGAACTACATTCTTCAAATGAAACCACGAATAAATATACAGACGCCATCCTTTAAATATGCATTTGGGGAGAGCAGGAATTGCAGGAGGGGTCAGTAAGCAAAATCACATGCGTTGTAAGTAATGCTAAAATGTTAAGCATGTGATTTTTTGTTTGGTGGTCTTACATCTCCCTCATGCATCATACGCCTATAAAACGGTTGGTTATTTGGCAGATGTGATAGAGAGTTCATGCTGATAAAATATCTGCCATCAATGACGTCAAAACGTAGTCATCGTTTGATTAAACTTCTTATGGTGTTTCAATTTCAACAGAGAATCAGTTTACAAAGATATCATAGGCTTACAATGTAACTCATCTTATGGTTGATTAAAACCTTAAGTTACTGAAAAACAGTGCGACGCATTTGCGAGATAACGGTGGCGTTAGATTTTTTTTTCGACTCGTGCTCTATAGCCGTGAATAGGCCTCATTCAACAGTATGTGTCTGAATGTATTGGAAGACATGAAACAGTTTTACTTGTTTACGTGTTTCAAGAAAACCCAACCAGAAACACCGTTTAAAGGCGATGACGTAAAAGCATTAATAAAAACGTCAAATTGTGAAAAATTGGCCTCACGTTTCTCTGAGAAAGTTATGAAAATTGCAGGATTTGTTATGCTTTTTTGGTTTTCAGTGACCAAACAATCGCTTGAAAATGTTTTTGCTTCCCCAAATGATCGGAAATACACACGTTACCCGCTCTCCTTAAATGTTAACGTCACTTTAGCACGGGCGCTGTGTTTGGTAATTCTGTTTTTTTTTTAATGCAAACTCTTGTCAGATGATCGGCACTTGTATCTTCATGACAGCAAATGAAACTTGAGATATGATGTGAATGGGCTCACCCATACAAATCAATTGCTAAATTTAATGTGTATAGTATAGTTTAATGTGTTTGACACTCGCAATGACCGATAATTGATGTGCTTGACACTCCTTATTAATTTTATCAAAGCAGCTTCCCTGTTGCTTAAAATCGACTTATCCAATGATATTTATAGACGGATGGCTAAGAATGGGTTTGCTCCCCCCCCCTAGGGAATTTTGCAGACATATCCTATCTTGTAAAGAATTGAAAGCTGAGTCTTTTAAGAGATGTTTGCACTCTGTGCTCCGGGGCGTTAGTCTGTAAGAGCCTGTAACATACGTTACTTAATCAAACTAAGAAAAAGTAAATTGAAAGTTTGGGCTACAAATTAAAGACATTAAAATATTTATTTTTAAAAATCATTCATATAGTCTGCATACTGGATATCTAAACTACATATGACAGCCATTTGAACAAAATTGCCGCTTCCTAAGGTGTCATATGCGTTACATAAATCAGATAACCCATTAAAATTTGCAAGTGTGGCTAACATCATTTACATTCACAATCTCTCTGTGTGTTTTGCAAAATGTTTTTAACCATGTCTGACTAGCTTATGCAATGGGCTAACAGAAAAATTAAAGTTTGTTTCCCTAGCTTGAATATTTTTTCTTGAATAAGCAATTAAACAACCCTACCCCTACCCAGTTTTAAGGTGAAATGTTTGGTATTAAAACTAAAGTAAAAATAGTTAAAAAATATTTGCAGTTGATGAATGTGTTTCATTGTTTGGGATTTATTTGATTATAATAAAAGACTCATAAATCTGCAAGTTTGGTGCAAAATTATTAATATCAGAGGCTGTAACATATGTTACCTGATGTAATAAATGGGCAAGCTCATTGTCTTTACGTAAGATATGCCTAAAAATGTTTTAATCTCCTCGTGGGAATTTTGCAGACATATTCCTTCTTATAGTACAACTCAAGCTGCATCGAATAAGGGATGTTTGCACTCTCTATGTTGGGGCGTTAGTCTGAAACAGCGTGTTACATGCGTTACTATATCAATAAAGGAAATGTAGTTTGAAAGTTTGAGCTAAAATTGTGAAAAAACTAGCAGCTGTTGGATATCTTACATTGTTTAGGGATTTTAAACTGGCTCCTATGATAAAGACGTATATATCTGCTAGTTGTCATCAAGCTTTAAAGATCAGAGAGCGTTACATATGTTAGCGTGATAAGTAAAATCATCAAACAGTATTTTGACATCAAGCTGAGTAAGGGCCTGCTCCATCCTAATCCCCTTTGGAATTATGCAGACAAATTACATCTTATGTAACCATTCAAGGTGCATTTAATAAGAAATGTTTGCACTCTGTAAGTCGGGGCGTTAGCCTGTAACAGCTTGTTACATATGTTACTATATCAATTTGAAAATAAGAAATTTGAATGTTTGAGCTACTAAAAGAAGACATTAAAATTATCTAATACATTGACATTCTTATAGTCTTTATACTGGATGTCTTTACTACATATGTAAGCTATTTAACATTAATACGGCTAACTGTGGTGTTATGTGCGTTACATGAACCTAATTATAATTTAAAAGCTATAATTGTGGCTATCGTTATTTAGTTAAACAACTTTTATGACTTGGTTTCAAACTGTTTTATTAGATTTTACAAACATATACTCAATTGATGAATAGGAAAAAACAAGTTTGCTTTTCTATCGTAAATATATTGTCTTATAGGAGCTAAGACACAGCCCTACTCCCAGTTTTACAGAGAAGCGAATTTTGTTATTACCGTTTAAGTAAAACACATGAAAGCGATTACAGCATGTGGATATTTTTCATTTTCTTAGACTGTCTTGCTCATATATCTGCAAGATGTCATTAAGTTTAAGATCAGGACACTTAATGTGTACGTATAAGTCTTTGGTGCCAAAACACTAGAAATTATATTCATTTCTGATTATCAAGCCCATGGACTGTTTTTACAGATGTTATCAATGACCTTTTGGACACATTTCCTAATGCTGGGCATATAATGCTTAATATAGAGCCACAAATAGTAAAGATAGTTTTTCATTTTTACAAGAAAATACAATAAATGAAATGTTCCAAACTATTTCTCATCGATTTAACACTAGTGTTAAACGTTTGTCGTTGTCTGCTAGGTCTGTGGTAATCATTATTATCACACGCCTCCTTGCAACTAGTAAAATCATCACACAATATTTCAATCATTTACTGTTATTCAATTTTACCACCAGTCCACTCAAAATTGATGAGCAATTATCAACTTTCCAATTTTGCCATTTATGGCTTGGAACATTCGGAAACTGATATGAATTCCTTATAGTTGGCTCTTTGAGTATGTGTTTCAAGTGATACTCTGCAAGTAGGAGAAAGACTAAAGCTTTACAAGGAGGAAAACTATGCCATTAAGAGCAATGAGTACCTGGACCGATGTACCGTGATATTTCTGTGATAAAGAATCATATCTTAGCTGGTTAACTTTTATAAATGTAGCCTTTCCATACATGCAACCCACATATTTTCATCTAATAATGTCTCTGCACTTATTATCTTTCCCCAAGCATTCAAAAACTTATTTGAAGTCTTAGTACTTCTGAAGTGCTGAAACCGAGGTAACTCTTTCCCTTCAGATAAACAAACTAGATGTATCACAGCAGGTAAAGCAATGAAATGCAGGATGAACAGAGCGCAAATAGACCCTTTCAATTCAATGATTCACTAAGTTTCTAAGATAAGAGCGCTTATTAAAGGATGTAACATATATAACTCGTCATAATAAATGAGCAAGGGCATTGTTGTGACACCTTTTTTGATTACACAATCAGAGGCAAGTGTTTTCAATTTCAGTGTTTTCAATGGATCATGAAATGAGGCACCTTAACAACTTGTTTACTCTGTATAAATCTTCCATAGAGCATAATATAGAACTACTGGTTATCCCATTCTACCTATAGTCCACTTTCCTTCTTTTGAATGCAACAGCTAATGATATATCTGTAAAAACTGAGAAATCATAGGTTTTACATTATTTTAAGACATGCTTTAATGTACTGACATCAAAAAACAACCTACTGCAAACATAATTGATGGCAATGTCCAACTTCATATTCTTTCTCTTATACCAGATAACTTTCAAGGTGTAACAGAAATTGTTTTAGACGGTCTGCCAAAACCATCAAGAGTCAACATTGTAACTAAAGAAAACTTATAAAGTTCTTTGGGCGCAGCAAAATACTATTGATCTAAGACCTGAGGACTTAAGCACCAAAAGACTGGATAGGTTCCATGGCAAATGATGCAAAAAAGCAGCCTATCAAATTTCTGTTTGACCAATGTCAGAAATCTTAAAGTATTCTTAGAGGTACACGGTAGAGACATAGATTTTGCAAAATCAGAGCAAAGTTATCATTTGACTAGCACTGATGCAGATGCAGCTGCAGTTAGATTGCTCTTGCCACTTCACAGGAAGAGATATATACCAGAGTCATACTCCATTGTATGCATATATGTGAAATGGCATTAAACCCATATTTAATCAAGTGCTTGATCCCATGACACTGACATGCTGTTTCTGCTTTTGAAGAATGCTAAGGATTCAAGTTTGGCTGAGTCAAGTTGTTTGACGCTGGCACTGGCCACACATACAAAGAAAATTAAGTCTTTTGATGGCAAAAGAGGAGGATCACACGAAATGCTTATAAGTGATGTTTGTCACAATTACCAATTTTAAAAAGTAATCTTAATTAATGTAACACATATAACACCATAGGAAGCTGTATATTTGTTAAAAAATCTTTTCTTATGTATCAAAGGTATTTAGCATGCAAACTACATGAATCATTCGTATAAATAGATATTTTTATGTCTTCTTTCTGTTTCTCAGACTTTCAATTCATTTATTCGTAAATTGATATGGTAACATACGTATCATACCATTACAGGCTAAACCCCTAGTTAATAGAGTGCAAACATCTCTTATTTGATGCAGCTTGAATTGTTCTTTAAGGTAGGATATGTCTGCACAATTCCCAAAGGGGTGGAGAGGAACAGGATTGTACTCAGTTTGCAGTCCTAATACAATGCCATGATTCTACTGGTTGTGATGAAATGGGTGATTATTTTGCCATAGAAGCAGACACAATGATAGACATTGTGAGGGTGACTTGATTAAAGATTGTTTTTGAATAATTTTATTTAATACGAATATTTATTAAATTGTGTCATTTAAATGAGAACTATTATTTTCTATCTATATGTCTATATATTTTAATATTATAGGCATAAGGAAATATGTGATTAAAAAGGTTATATATAACATAGGTAACACAATTCCATAGGCTTGTTATCAGCAATGACTGTAATTACTAAGACTAAGGCACCAGAGGGTAGAGATTAATAGGAAAACATGTGAAAAACGGTATTTTTCTGAAATATCATCTCTAACTTCCAAGAAAATTTCCTAGCTCATTCATTATGCCATGTAACATACGTTACATACTTTAATAAGTGCTCTGATCCTGATGTCAAACTTGCAAATGTATGATTCTTTATTGCATAAGCAAGACAGTGCCAAAAATGTAAGCAATCCACAAGCGTCAAATATTTTTCATATATTTTTCTTCAATAACAGATACCAAAATTGGATACTTAAAATTGGGGGTAGGGTTGTTTAATAGCTCTTATAAAACAATGTATTTGAGACAGAAAAGCAAACTTTGTTTTTTCTATTAGTCAAATGAGTATCTTAGTAAACTAAGATTAAAAACACTTGTAAAAATGCACAAATTATCTGTAAAATGAATGATGTTAGTCACGATTTCAACTTTTAAAGGGAAATTTAATCTATGTAACGCATATAACACCATTGAAGGCTGAAATTTTGTTTAAAATGCTGCTTTTATGTAGCTTAGGCATCCAGCTTGGACACTACATAAGAAATTTGAATAATTAGATGGTTTAATGTTTTCTATCTGTAGCTCAAACTTTCATTTTGATTTTTTCCTTAGTTTGTTACAGTAACATATGTAACAGGCTGTCAGAGACTAACGCCCCGGAGCACAGAGTGCAAACATCTCTTAAAAGATGCGGCTTGAAATTTTCTTCAAGATAGGATATGTCTGCAAAATTCCCTAGGGGGGGGGGAGCAGGACCTTTTTTAGCTCGAAGTCTATTATAAGATCAATTCAACTTGGAAAATTATGGAAGGCTTCGCAATTTGCTAACGCTACAAAGGGTTCTACCCGCACATGGCTTTTGGTGATATTTCAGTGTACCTTCTTTATACTGACACTCTTTATAACAGCAAAATTCTTTACAACGTCAGCTTTTTTTGCACAAATGTACCAGTTTATATTGAATTTGAATTCATTACAAAAGAAATTCAGTTTAACGTCAAATTATCTGGGGCCAAACCCAATCGTTGTTAAGAGGATTGACTGTATAGTATGCATATTGACTGAATGTTTTTTAATTCTAAATCATTTACAAATTTTACAAGATTTGAAACTTGGTAAAATATTTTGTTTGAATGTTGAATATCATGAGTCAGAATTGTATAAGCTGTCGATAAGTATTGTCCAAGTCATTAAACAATATTTTGTCCAAATTTCGTGTTATTTTGAAACAAATGCAAAGCGTGTATGTGGACTCTTTTTCAAGCAATAGCATGAGTTGATGATACATGTAACTTGAATATGCTGAATTTTAGGAAGAATCAAATATTTACATTAATTTTGTTCAATCTAGGAATATTCAATATTTGATGTGTCAGACAATTTTATTTAGATGTATTATATACATCGATGGAAAGGTGCACCTTGGGGACTCCACTTTAAAATTCATTAAAATGTAGCAGGTTAGATCTTCGATGGGCGCAAATGTCAACATGTACCTTTTGCTGTACACCGGCTCAATTTTCGGCTAGTCGCGAGAAAAATATATTTGTGGTGTTTGGGCAAGTAGGGCTCAGGCCAAACTGCTCAGCCATAGAGGCTAGCTTGAATGTTGAAACTTTTCATGTAGCAAGTTTAAATGTAAGCTACAGTATGGTTTGTGCGTTTAAACTGGAGGATAATCCACGAGCTTTAATGAGTGGATTATCTCCCGTACATGCGCACAACCATATAATAACTTTCTTATTGCACCAACATGCATGTGCACTTTGTACATTGTGAGATATTTGATGTAAAACATTGTAATATCACTAAAGGGTGCAATAAATTTCTATAATTTTCAGAGAGGATCGGGGCATTTTTAGTTATATCCCTTTCTTTTCTCTCTCTCTCTCTCTCTCTCTCTCTCTCTCTCTGAGGATTCCCGACCTGACTGAAATGCTGTTGACTATGACTTAAACTCAACCAATAAAGCAGACAGCGAAAATATTAAACTTGGTTCAAAACACAAGACTTAGTGAATATGAGCGGGATTTACTATCAAAAACCATGATCGTTACATGTACATGGTACCAAGTGGATAACATACAGAAGTAGAACTCTACTTAGCATGATGTTTATTATCATTGTGAGTTTGCTCGTGATATTTCGGTACATATAGCAATAATTCACGGGTGAAAGTTCAAAATTTCCAAAATCTTGAATTTTCGAAATTCAATACTAAAAAGGCACTATGCCTGCAAAAAATAACAACTTCAAGTTTAAACGGTCAATTGGCATACGACATAATGAATATATACTTAAGGACTTTGAAAACGCATAACTCAGATTAAATCCTTTATTTCACAAACCCTGAGAATGTTAGCGAGATAATTGTCGCTGCATATCATAGTCTGACCAGTATGTAGTGTGTACTAGAAAATTCATGGTTGTAAAATTAAATTTACTTTAAGGTATTGAAAAAGTATCCGTTTTAAGACAGGGGTGGTCGATTTTGAAGGACACAAGTTCAGCTGCAAGTTAACACGCGTTAGTTTTGATTCCTGGCTCAACAGATTCGAGTCCTTTGCTTCTTTCACGACTGCACATTCATCATTGAACGATTAGAAATAAAATGACAGCTCGGTATGCTCAAAATTACACCTCTTTAAAAATACAGGCATACCCCACCAACCCTGATTACTATAGTCTAGTAATAAAATTCAACGTCTTGGGCCTTTCAAAGATTTGCTCTTTTACGTCCGGTTTTATTGGAAGAGTCTAAGGGCATACACTAATGACGGATTATGCATAAATTACGCTTGTATCATGTGTCTTTTGTATTGTGCAAGTGACGTTAACGTATTTTAAGACGTTCTCGATCACATGACAGCAGATCTCCTGCCATGATTTACAGCAAAACGTCTTCTCCACATGTCTGCCAGTGTATGTAGTCAATATCAGTAATGAAACACAAAGGTAACTTATGGAGATGTTTCTAAAAATAATCTATGAATTGATGTTCAAATTTGACGTTTGTTTTCGAAATATTGAAGTTATCAATTACTTTTAATTAGAAAAAAGTCTATAAACTCTTTCAGTGACATGGTACCATACACGCCACAGTTTAAATATAAAAAATAATCAAAAAGCTTCATTTAACTGTGCAGAAAGGTGATGGAAGTTGTATGTATATATGTGACGTCATCAGCACCGTCGCGTGATAGTGCAGTCAAATGTACGGTTGATTCATACCAATTCTGGGTTGCACATTATAACCTGCGAGTAACTTTTCAATCGCATATACGGTTTGCAATAAAAGTGCAAAAATATGGTGATGCGTTTTCAAAGTCCTCTAGTATATATTAGAGAAGCTGTTTTATTCTACCTAATTCAGGATTTTGAGGCTGACGCGTTGCCATTCATTAAACGTGCATATGCAGTTATTTAGTGCGTCTTGTGGCTTCATCGCCCAATATTGTACAAAATGTATGCAAGCAGCAAATGCTCTGGCGATACTGTTTGCATACACAGGCTCTGTTCGCCAATGTACCAAAATGTCACGTGTTTGCGTATTTATCAGCAGCTTTTAATGACATTCTCAATATATTTGGCTCTCGATTTCGACATATGATGGCCGTAGGTGTCGGGCAGTTTGGCCACAGTTTAAAGAAGTTTATCTTCAATTACTTTGTCCATACATCGTGGTATATCTGCGACTCTAGACCCTGAAAACAAAACATAGGCGAAATTTAGTTTTCGACAGAATGCAATAGAACTTTAAAAAATAAATAGCATTTACAACCAGGCAATCACCAAGTTAGCATTTCATTCCAATGAAACATCTTAAGATAAGTTGACAATAAGTTATAGTTATACCATGGGTTGTCCGCCTGTACGTGGAGATAATCCACGAGCTTTAGGTGGACAAACATGGTATAACTATCTTATACCACCTACATCAGTGTAAACCTTGCACATCATGAGATATTTCGTACTAAAGTTGGTAAGGGTGGTACATTATAAAATTGGCTATCTATTATTCATCCAGGTGCATGCAAAACTACACAAACACTTGTTCATTTCTGTTGATATTCCTGAAATATTTTTTTCCAAAAAAAGATGATTTTGAAAAAATAGTAGACGACATAAGCATGAAAAATTACCCAACAGGAAAAGAGTTAAACAGGTATGCACCCACCCACTAAAATTCAGGTAAACCTCCGATTATTTGTGGGAGATTGAACACGTGTGATTGTGTGTGTGGGACTATGTCACATGCTAAGTTGTTGTTGCATTGGGCAGTCATACACTATCGTAGCATTCTGGGCGTTGTTCGGAAAAGTCTATTGTCAGAGAAAAGTGTGAGTATTTTCTTTGTCCATCAACCCCTTCACTGCCGTATATAAATGCACGCTATATGTCGGGTGAAAATATGGCTATTTTGATATTATTATGGTGTTACATATATTTTCATATAAAATCATAACAAATGTAGGGATTTGCATCAAATTTTTCCCGCTAATTTAAGACATTTGGTTCGATGTCTGAAATAATGTTTTCTAGTGATAGCATGTCAAAAAATATATTTTCAACAGCTGAAAATACATGAATGTCTACTTTCGATTTCAACATCATTGTTTCTGAATGGTTGGAAAACAATGGTTCAAAAATGTGAGACTGGCAGTCATTTTCCTCATTTACCATTTCTGATTCCAACTAATATCAGTTGTCATCCACATACGAGCCAATTTAGACTTTCAAAATAACCTCTACTTCCAAGAAACACAACAAAATAATGCCACGACAGGCTGCCATCTTTGAAAAAAAAAATGAATTATTAATCAAAAAGGGAATTTTCCTGTAAAAAGCAAGCTACAGAAGCCATTTTGGCCGCAGAGTAATGGGATAAATCTTGAAAAAGTTAACTTTCATTCTAGAACAGATTAGGATATTGAGTTTTGTCCCTTTGACCATTAAACTTGCTTTAAACTATGACGTATTCACCACGAGTGGTACTCGTGGTATTGGCCAATGAGAATCAATTTTTATAACGAGCAGTACTCGTGGTAAGGCAGTAAAGTGGTCAATTTAAGCATATGTTCTGGGAACTCACTGGAGGAATCCTCTCAATGGCACGTTTTAATAACAACAACATATGAGCCTTGTCGCGTGATTTCCAGTTATGTGGCATTTTGACAAGTGTAGACTCCGGCGAGCATGTGCAGCCTCCTTTTAAGCTTAGAAACTCAAATTGGTGTTCAGTCAGTAGCTTAACACTCATCAAATAGTCAAACGACTAGCAAATGATCTAGCCAGACTGCTCGTATGCGCAGGCCGATCTAAGGCTTTGCTGGTCTAACATAGGGCGTTGTTGGAAATCTCATGTCGTGGTTGACTGAGAAATAAGAACAATACTTTATAATTTGCCTCTCTTTTAGATGCGTGAAATACAGATACCTTTTTTTCATTTTGACATCCAGTTGTTTGGGGAAAGTGTAAACGTTGTAGTCCAGATTTTCCCAGTAAGCATCTAAATGCGGGATACCATCGGCCTGCCAGTGAACTGACATTCAAATGTTATTTCGCCGGTGGGTCGGCGGTGGTCCGACATTGTATTCTGCCTGGGTTCTTATTTTGCTAATACATGTTTATGCAAAAATGTGAATATGACAAAAATATGTAAAAAGAACTATACTGTAGATATCAAGTCCCTCGAGCTGGATAGAGAAACCTCGGTAGCCAAGAAGGCTGGGTAGCTGGCCTGTTACATGTATTCTTGCGATTGTAGCAATTGATGTGAAGTTAGGATTGGAATGAGGTATTTCGTACACTGGGTCCGGTATTCCAGAATTTATAGATGGTGTTATTCTCAAAGATGTTACACCAGCTGAAATGAATGAATAAATTGACAAATGAGTAGCAACATAAACCTATTTGTGATAACTAGTATTGCATCCCCATTATTCAAGACTTACAGCAAAGAACATTTAATTAGGGTTTAAACAATATCTTATTCAAAGTTTTTTTCACATATTATGATATATACATACATACAATATTTCTGAGATTTGACGGTAAGCGTTAAGCTTATATGTTGACATCTCCCTTTAGATGCACATTGTTGCTGAATGAATGAGAAGTGAACAAAATAAAGTTATAGTATAGTAATGGACATAAAAGAATGAGTAGGAATAGCAGAGAGAGAGAGAGAGAGAGAGGGAGAGAGAGAGAGAGCGTTAATCCACTTTACAATGTGCAATCTTGTTACACCAAAATGTGAGGTGATGTAGATAATCACTGGTCGACTTTTAAAATGTCGGCATAACAGAAACCTTTTACACACTCCAGTGTGATATTGTACAAGTTATGGCAATTTATATGAATAAGTACTCTTCAAATGCTAGCATATATACAAAGTAGTCTGACTCCTTTCTTTGCCAATTCATGTCTTATGATGTATATTATGATTAAGGATTAAATCTTCCACACTTCGTTAAGAAGTCCTGTATTTTTAAGAATAATGTTTCATTCTCATGAACTGTGCCTTGTTCAGTGCCATATAAGAGATCCTTTAGGGAGTATTCTTGAAGATTATCAGGGAGATAACTTCTTGTAGCTGCATATGCGGGGCAAATGAAAAAAAATGTGATAAGCACTTTAACAAACTCCACAGTGCTGACAGGAAGGGCTTTCGACTTTATTTTTGAGATACAAGTCTGCATGTAAAGCACTGCATTGCATTCGCAGTCTGGCGTGTAGGATTTAACCTAAGCGAGATCCTACATGAAAGTAATATGGGGATTGAAGCTTGTTTTTCTTTAAATAGTTTCTAAATGCTGATGCAGAGGTCATCTCACTTACCTCTTTTGGAAGGCTGTTCCATGAAAAAAAAGAGTCTGAGAATAAGTAAGAATTTAATCTGAAGCCCTGAATATGATCTGCATTCCTGAGAGCATATTTGTTAGATTGGCCAACAGTAGGGGGGGGGGGGGTTAAGATCTTAAAGATAGGTCGGAGCTAGGCCATGCATATTTTTGTAAAAATGTGGTAAGTTTATGTTTATTTCTCCTAGTTTGTAGCGATTCCCAACCATGTTTCCATAAATAATCTCTCAATGCTGCACAATTTTGTCGCTCCTGTAACAATTCGTGCTGCTTCCACATGGACAGCGTCCAGTAACTTCTTTGACTCAAGAGAACAATTATCCCAAACAACATCGCTGTATTCCAAGAGAGGACGTATATATGCAATTTTTTTTTCCAAAGATTTTCTTGAAACCCTAAATTTGAGAACTCTTAACAGGTTAAGCCTAGACCAGGATTTTTCTGAGATATATTTGACATGTTCATCCCAAGTTCCAGAATTAGAAAAAGTTAGACCAAGGTGCTTATGGTAAGAAGTGTTCTTGATCAGTGTGCCATTTATAAAGAGGGGAGGGTGGAATACAGGATTGCGCTTGCGCGAGATAATCATTGAGAGTGTTTTAGGGGATTAAAAGTGACAAGCCAAGCAGCAGCCCAGTCAGAGATAGTTTGCAGATCAGTGTTGAGAAAATTGGCCGATTGTAGGGGACAGTCAACAATGATATACAAACTTGTATCATCAGCAAACAAGTGGATAGAAAATCAAATGTGTTTGACTATATCATTAATGTAAATGAGAAATAAAAGAGGGCCAAGAATCGATCCCTGTGGGACCCCAGCCAAAATGTAGACCCAGTCTGATGATTGACCATTAATAACAACACGTTGTCTACGCTTAGATAAATAGCTTGCAAACCAATTGACAATAGGATTTTAGCTTCCATGCAGCGCAATTTGTAAAGTAGTCCTTTGTGCCAGACTCTGTCGAAGGCCTTATTGATATCGCAAAATACTGCTCTTTTTTCTTTGCCTTTGTCTACAGCTTCACAAATTGTATGATATGTATTGATTGGTGGTGGAATCACCTTCCCTGAATCCAGACTGTAAGGGTGTTAAGAGTTGGGTTGTAACCATATAATTGTAGAGGTGTTTGTGCACACAGCGTTCCTTCGTTTTACCAACAATTCTCAGAAGTGATATAGGTCTGTAATTGCTAGGTTGTGATTTGTCTTCTTTTTTGTAAATTGGGGATGACGTTAGCGTCTTTCTATGACGAAGGGAAGTATCCTTGTTCAAGAAAGCGGCTGAAAATAATTGAATATGGGTGAGCAAGAATATGACATCCTTCTTTCAGCAAACGAGGGCTAATTGAGTCTGGACCACATGCTTTGGTTATATCAAGATGCTGAAGGACATCGCTGAGGTCTTGGGTTGTAATATTATGGACTCTAATGAATGATCCATATGTGGAATAGGAGGTAATCACACTGGTCAATGTAAACGCACTGGTGGTTGCTACAACGAGCTGGTGGTTGCATTTTTAAGCACAGGTGGTGGCGTAAATGGTAAAAAAATCTATACCTGTTGACTTTATGATTTATTTATAAACTTGCATTTATTTTATTTGTGATGACACCTGGCGCACAGACCACCGGTAACATTGCAGTTTATGGCTCTGCCAAGCAGTTGGTGATTTAGTTCATGGTTTGACTGCAAATCCAACGAAGTTCTGGAGTTTTGCCGTGATAGGTGCTTTTTTTTTCTAGTGTAACTGCCTAAATTGAGGGGAATATGCATGTCTAAGCACAGCTGTTATCAAGGGAGCGCAGTGACTCAGTTGTAGAGTGCTTGACTCGAGACCGAAGGGCCGTGGGTTCGAGCCCCACCGGCGTCACTGCGTTGTGGTCCTTGAGCAAGACACATTTATCCTAGCTTAATACTGGTTCAACCCAGGAAGACCCGTCCCTTTATAACTGAAAGATTGTTGATGGGACGTAAAGAATCGAATCAAAACAATTGTTATCATATTTACATGTAATAACATCAAAAAAAGATTACTACTTTGTATCTTTTTTCTTGGTAAACTAGCTAACGTTTTATTGAGGAATTTTATTACAACGCACTGGGAGCATTTTTGACGCATTTATACAACGCACTGATGGTTGCCTAGATGTGCCATGGTTGCTGGTGAAGCATCACCACAGCATTCACTGTTCACATAAACGGTACATAAATCGTCATTTGAGCCAGCACATGATATTTCAGTACCAGGACGAAGACTCAGGTGAGCCTGTGCAAATGTACAGACTCGCTAGAGCAACCATTATGCAACCTCTCTGCATAGAAAAAATAGAGAGTAGTAATCGTTTTTATGTTATGTCATGGGACTATAACATAACTGCAGCTGTGCTTAGGCATGCAGAATGCAGAATTTCCTGAAGTTAGGCAGTCACAATAGAAAAAAGCTCCTGTCTCTGTCAAACTCCACAACTATGTCGGATTTGTCGATCAAACCATGAATTAAAACGCCAATTGCACGACAGAGCCATAAACTGCAATTTTTCTGACGGCTTGTGCGCAATGGGTCATCAAAAGTAAAATTAATGCAAGCTTATAAAAGAATCATACAGTCAATAGGCATAGATTTTGTGGTTTTTGTACACTGATGAAGGCTCAAGCGTGACTCTGCAAATGTGTAGCCTCACCAGAGACGCGCCAGAGCTAGCCCTGTTCGCACTTTGAGAGTGTTTCCGCCTATTTTTCAGATTGGCCCCAAAACCTTTAATTTAATGAAATTGTTTGTCCGTTATGATACATTACAATAGTTAAGAAGCCTCCATTCGAGCTTAAATTTTTCGTGCTTCAACAACTTATCCTTCGTTTCCGTTCAAAATTCTCATGTGGTGACTCAAATGGCGACTGAATGCCATTTTGTGCGAGCAGCGAAGGATCTGGCGAGTCTGCACATTTGCACAGGCTTACCTTAGCCTTCGTCACTGTACAAAATCCCTTGTGCTGTCTTAAATGGCGATTTGTGTGCTATTCACACCAGCAGTGAACACTCTGGTGAGTCTGCACAATTGCGCAGGCAGTCACTGGACAATGTAATAAATATCAAGATCCCTTGTGCTGGCAGAAAGGATCTTGGGAGTCTGCACGTTTGCACAGGCTCGCCAGAGCCTTCTTCACAGTATCGAAACATCATGTGCTGGTTGAAATGGCGATTTTTGTAACGTTTATGTGAACAGCGAATGATATGGTGAGTCTGCACCGGCAACCAAAGGCCTTCTGTGCAACCATCAGTGCGTTGTATTAATGCTTTAAAAATGCTCCCAGTGCGTTGTTATAAAATTCCTCAATAAAACATTTGCTAGTTAACCAAGAAAAAAACAAAAAAACAAAGTTGTAATCTTTTTTTGGATGTTATTTCATGGGAATATGACAACAGCTGCGCTTAGATATGCAGATTTCCCTCAATTTAGGCAGTTACACTAGAAAAAAGCACCTGTCACGGCAAATCTCTAGAACTTTGTTGGATTTGCAGTCCAAACCATGAATTAAATCACCAATTGCTTGACAGAGCCATAAACTACAATGTTACTGGTGGTCTGTGCGCCAGGTGTCATCACAAACAAAATAAATGCAAGTTTATAAATAAATAATAAAATAAACAGGTATAGATTTTTTTACCGTTTACGCCACCACCTGTGCTAAAAATGCAACCACCAGCTCGTTGTAGCAACCATCTGTGCGTTTACATTGACCAGTGTGGTAATTGTGTGTTTGTATCATCAACAACAGATTGTGATGAAAAGTATGCATTTAACATTTTAGCTTTTTCGAGATCGCTCTCTTTATAGGTGCTATTATGGTGAAGAGTTGGTATGCTAGTGAAAGTCTGTCCTATACTAAGGATTTGTTTTGATGTTTTCCAAAAAGTTTTTGAATTGCAATCGCTGGAGGATAAAAGCTTATCAAGATTGTCATGATAAGTTTGTTTTGATTTTCTCAACTCACTAATTACTTTGTTTCGTAGGGTTTTATATTTGGTCGGGTAATGAATGTTATTTGTTTTCTTGTGCTTCCTAAATGCTAGTTTCCTTTTTCTTATAAGTCATTTAATTTGGCACGTTATCCATGGAGGGTCGTTTGGTCTAACAGTGATTATTTTGTTTGGTATTGAGTTTTTGGCTACTTTTGTGATTGCAACTGATATGTAATGTACATTTTTGTCAATGTTTTTTTTTTCATTTTCAATCTTTTCGAGAATATTTGATACTGATAAGTGTTTTTTATGTTTTTCATAGTCAGCCATTTTAAAGTTCCATATCCGTCTTTTATATGTAGGTATATATGCTCTTAAGAATTTGAGTATGACTATAGTTGGACAATGGTATCGGACCTGTTCAGGAATGAAGGAATCAGCAACCCCACTGCACAAAACGTTTGTATTGTTGCAAACGAGAATTATATCAATTATTGATGATGATGTCTCTGTGTAATGTGTGGGTTCTGTTATCAACTGAGTAGGATTGAATTCGTGAGTGAGTTCAGATATCTTATTTTGAGGTTTTGAAATGTCGAAATTAAAATCCCCGGTGATGATTATATCGATTGTATTTGTATTGCAGGCCCTGTCTATGCTTTCTTTAATCAGGTTGAAATAGTCCGTGTTGCTGTTTGGTGGTCGATAAAATCCCCCCACTAAAATCTTTTTTGCCTCGATATTTATCTCAAGCCAAAGACCCTCAACTCCATGAATCTCTAAATCTGTGCGGCGTTTGCAAGAAAGTGTATCCCTTACATATGCAATCACTCATCCACCTGGACGTTCACGTCTGTCTGTCCTAAATGGAGGAAAACAGTTCTCAATATGTATTCTATCATCGTTAATGGTGGTTTTCAGCTAACTTTCTGTAACGATAAGTATCTCATGCGCAATGGCTTCACCTCGTATACGGTCTATTATAGGAAGTAAGCACTTAGTAAAATCAGGATGAAAAGCCATGCATGTAGAACAATGAAAATAAGAGAAGTAAAACAGTAGTATGTAAAGTACTTGTTTTTATATGACAGGCAAATCTTGCGTGGGTGTCTGATATGTCTAATATTTCTGTACACCCCATTACAATGTTGCATATGCGTCATAAGACAGAAGAGAGGTACAAAGTCATGAGACGGTTTCAGAACATTGAAACATAATAAGCTGATTAGGAGCTAGTGAGTTTTCCGGAATGGTATTGACTTTTTTCTACCGAGATCCAATGAGCATGATACACCGAAGCAGCCACCAAGACCGTCTGTGAAATATCTAAACGGCTTCATGTACTAGATAATAAGAGTAATAGATAGATCAAAATAAGGTCTGGTGGCAGTCCTGGGTATCATACAAAGGGCATTTTACACAAGCTCAACAAGCAATTTGCGTTGCGACAAACATAAAGGAGTCAGACATGAGAAGAGAAAAGATAGCATAGATAGAGAGATGAAGAGGAAAGAAATGTAAAGAAGTGATACTGGTAGCTTGATTCAGCAACCAAAGCAGTGGTTTCCTTGTGATTTTACAGTTAATACTCGATGAAGTATTTTAACAATGGCAATAAGTGAACTACATTTGACTTATAGCGCCATATTTATTAACAAAGTGACCTTTAATACATTTAATAAATGGAAATGATCTAATTTGGTCAAATTCATACATGTACATATGTAGCCGTAAAAGCCTGTGCGAGCGGTCGAATAGTTTTGTTGAAATATAGGACTTTTCAGTTTGATGGGTTAACGTCACCTGTTATAGTATTAAATTTGTTTCATTTTTAATCCAAATTTTCACATGCGTATTGGCTATAACTTTTAATAGCCAGGCCTATTATCATTCTTTTTTAATTGTGTTAAACATGACGACGAACTTATAAATATATTTTAAGTTTGCCTTTTCGATATAACAAGGATGTTATAACCATTGTATATCCGTGTAACGGTACACATTTTGAAAATACATAAAACAACATCCTGAACTAGATATTAATTACCTATACCTGCCTGTCCTCCATAGAAACAATAACTCACAAATAATAAAAGCACAAATGTGGAAGAAATCTTCATGTTTGCTAGGTGTGGTGTTTAACTAAGACAATACATAGAGCTCCATTTAAAGTAGTTCTCCTCCCACCACTTGGTGACGTCAACACATTTTGTAGAAGGATGGTTCCCAGCCATTGCACATTTCATCATGATGGAATTCCGTGGAAAATTGAGACAAAAACTCGAGGCCGTGATATTATTTTGCATCCTAGTAATAAAGTTGACACTTTTAAATTATCCGAAAATCCGGCCACTGAAAAATTAAACACCCGTTTCAATACGCTTTGTACATTATACATTGTACATTCTGGACAATGGTCCACTGTTATAAGACAGGTTGATGATTGATCTTTGAGACGCTCGCTTATCAGTTCATGTTTTTATCTGATAGCAGATCATAAAGACGATAATCGAAGGGGTCAGTGCAACAAAGTACTGTATTCCACTTTTAGGCAAAATTGAGTACTTTATCATGCATAAATCGTGCATGTATTTAACTCCCTTCGACCACAGAATAACTACAAAAAGTTGAAATAAATAGGATTATACCAATTACACAAAGGTCCAACCCCAAAATTGGACGTTTATGCAACAAACTGCCTAACTACAGTAATTTTATTTTCGGTTTTATTTCAAAGAATTGTTGCCTTAAAATAGTAGTTTTCACACTTTAAGCATCAGATAGCAATATTTCGCTTGAAAAACATAATTTCCAGTCAAATGGAGTCGCTTAAAGGACAAATTCACACTTTTTTCAAATGCATTTATTATAAAGCTTACAGTATGGCAGGAATAACCCCTCATTAAATGTTTGTGAATGCTCTTCAGTTAGCCTGTAATTAATTACTTTTGCTTGTTCATGGGGGTCTGGCTATATACAGGTCAATGAGCGCTACACAAGACAAAAAGGGCCAAGTGGCCCTAATGCGCTCACCTGATTTTGTTTAAAGCTTACATATAGGTATCTGTAGAAAGCTGACCATGTCCCTGGCGACCCTGGTTTGGAGCCATTTTGGTCCCCGGGTCATTATTTGAACAAACTTGGTAGAGGTCCACTAGGCGATGCTATAAACCAAATATCAAGGCTCTAAGATTTATGGTTTTAGACAAGAGGATTTTTCGATGTTTTTCCCTATATAAGCCAAATATGTAAAATATGAGACCCACGGGGCAAGGCAAGTTTTGGCCCCATGGGGCATAATCCACAAGGTGATGCTACATACGAAATATCATGGCTCAAGGCCTTATGGTTTCAGACAAGAAGATGTTTTCATGTTTCTCCCTATTTAAGCCTATGTAAAGCATGTGACCCCCGTGCTGGGGCCATTTTTGGCCCCAGGGGTATAATTTGAACAAACTTGGTAGAAGATTACTAGATAATGCATTATACCAAATATCAAGGCTCTAGGCCTTGTGGTTTTAGACAAAAATTTTTTTTTCATGTTTCTCCCTTAGCTATATAAGCTTATGTAAAGCATGTGGTCTCCGGGGCGGGGCTATTTTTGGCCCTAGGGGCATAATTTGAACAAATTTGGTAGAGGTCTACAGAACTATGCTGCATACCAAATATCAAGGCTCTAGGCCTTATGGTTTCAGACAAGAAGTTTTTGTTCATGTTTCTCCTTTTTTAAGCCTATGTAAAGCATGTGACCCACGAGTGGGGCCATTTTTGGCCCCAGGGGTTTAATTTGAACAAACTTGGTAGAGGTCCTCTAGATGATGCTTCATACCAAATATCAAGGATCTAGGCCTTGTGGTTTAAGACAAGAAGATTTTTTCATGTTTCTCCCTTATCATATTAGTCTATGTAAAGCATGTGACCCACGGGGCGGGGTCCTTTTCGGCCCCAGGGGCATAATTTAAACAAACTTGTTAGATGTCTACAAGTTGATGCTACACACCAATTATTAAAGCTCTAGGCCTTATGGTTTTAGATAAGAAGATTTTTTTATGTTTCTCCCTGTATAAGCCTATGTAAAGCATTTGATCCATTGGGCGTGGCCATTTTTGGCCCCAGGGGTCTAATGTGAACAAAATTGGTAGAGGTCCACCAGATGACGCTTCATACCAAATATCAAGGCTCTAGGCCGGCCTTGTGGTTTCAGACAAGAAGATTTTTTTCATGTTTCTACCTATAAAAGCCTATGTAAAACCTTTGACCCCCAAGGCGGGGAAATTTTAGCCCCAGGGCTATTATTTGAACAAACTTGCTAAAGGTTCACTAGATGATACTACATACCAAAAATCAAGGCTCTAGGCCTTGTGGTTTCAGACAAGTAGATTTTTTCATGTTGCTCCCTATATAAGCTTTTGTAAAACATGTGGCCTAGGGGCCGAGCCATTTTTGGCCCCAGAGCTATAATTTGAACAAACTTGGTACCAGTTTACTGGATGATACTACATACCAAATATCAAGGCTCTATGCCTTGTGGTTTCAGACAAGAAGATTTTTTCATGTTGCTCCCTATATAAGCCTATGTAAAACATGTGACCCCCACGGCGGAGCCATTTTTAGCCTCAGGGCTATAATTTGAACAAACTTGGTAGAGGTTTACTAGGTGATGTTACATACTAAATATCTAAGCTCTGGGCCTCGTGGTTTCAGAAAAGAAGATTTTTAAAGTTTTTATCTTGAAAATCAATTTTTAGCCTGTGTGACCTAGATATGCAATGGACCAAAACCATTTGAAAAAATTTACAAGAGGGTTATATAAGGATCATTCCTACGAAGTTTGGTCAAAATCCAGCCAGTGGTTAAGGAGGAGATGTCGTTTGAAGCAATTGTTGACGACACACGACACACGACGGACATCCAATGATCACAATAGCTTACCCTGAGCCAATGGCCCAGGTGAGCTAAAAACTGGCAGCACTACCATCTGCTTGCGCACAGCCCAAGCAAAGTTATATATCCTTGATATTGTCAAAAATAACAATGTTTCAGAGTAATATTTTAGCAGAAGGTGCATTGATGAGTATATTTTGATACCTGGCCGATATTTAATATTTATTTCTAAAATGTAACCCTTAAAGCGCTAATTATAGCTATAGAAGACGACATATTTTGTAACAATTTTCTTCATTTTGTGTACAAAAACAGATTAAAATCAAATGAAACTTATTAAAAAATAAAACACTTTTCTTTTGACAGTTGTAACATTCTAATTTGCATTCATATGTCATGATATTGTAATTAAAACAGAATATTCATTATCCAATATCAAAATGAAGAAATTGGCTGAAGGTGCTGCCCCTATCATTTAGCTGACCTGCATAAAGCGGTAAACTCAGGTTAATGTGTGTCTGTTGCTGTAAGATGGATGCTGCCAGATGTTTGCGAAAAGCTGATAAACAGTCCGGTAATTCACTTAGCAGATGAATAAATGATCTGCAAAAATTAAATCAGTACATAATGAAATATTTGTTTTTGATTTAAGTAAAATGTTAAAAGTCAAGCACCATTAAATTTAGACGATGAAGTTATAGCGAAATCTATGTTAACCTTTGCAATTCACCACGTAAATCATGTGTTGTGTCCAGTTTTCGCTGAACATTGTGCTGATTTCCACACAGTACCATGTATTTTCTAGATAAGCAAATATTGTGTGAGTAAATTCGCTATTATTTTCTTAAAGATCAAATTAAACATATAATTCTGATGTTTAAAATTAACTGGGTCAATAAGTAGATTGTTTAGAGTACCCACAACATGATTTGGTTGAGATGTCAGAACAAGTATTTATATCTAGCCCATCTGGGCCTCTATGTGAAAAATCCTGGCTGAACAAAGGCAAATCCACAGTCTGAAAAGCGTCTCAGTCTGTAATTCGTTCTGCGCGGGAACGAATACGGCTTAACGCTTTGCCTCCAAGTGTCGTCTGCTCATAATCTTTGCAAACAGTTTGAGCCGATACCAGGCCCGACAAAACGTCGTGCCTGATCTGGATCCAATCTGTTTGACACTCAGGTGGTATTCCTGAAATAATTTTCCAAGAAAATTTGATTTTTGAAAAAAAACACACCAGCAGACGACAAAAAACATGAACAATTTCTCGGGGTGGGGATGGTGGGGGGAAAAGAGTTAACATGCAAAATTCTACCTAGTCTCTGTAGCTTAACAAGCTGGATTGCACCTTTTTTTTCGCAAACAACAAAGGTAGGTTTTCTCCCGACAAAGACCATCTTATCTAATGAAGAGTCATTCCACAGCGTCCAACCGTAACACTGGAAAAACGGTTGCAACGCCGGAACCTCGGTCATTTTTCGCGTTTTGAAAGTCGGTCGATAGAAACTATAACTTTTACAAAATATTAGGATATGTAAATTGAACATGAAAAGTAGCCTATCCGAATGTACATACATTCTTCTCACTACCAAATATTAAGCTGAAACATAAACTTTGCTGAAATTGTCAAACACTTCAAAAGAAATTGTTGTTTAGGTAGGAATGCTTTCGAACATGAAGGTTCGTACTTTTTTGTCATTTATATTTTATTGTCGATATGTTATATAAAATACCTTATACAATTTACACGATTGTTACAGAGCAATAACATCCACTGCATGACTATTCAACAAATTTAAGTATCTGCATTATGAAGCATTTTTAGCAGAAAGTGGGCCACAAAAATGTTTCTTAAGCTTGCATGATATTTTCATGTACTTAATACATGCTGCCATCATAAAAATTGTAAGATTTTGCTATTTTTCTTGATTATATGTCCCACTTCCTGCTACAGCAACTTTTTCATATGAGGAAAACCACAGTTCAACTATAAACAGCTCCCGTATGATATCACACGAAGTTTTTTTCTTCTTTTTTTTCAAAAAAAGTCAGCCGCCCTGTGGGGCAAAAAAACTACTGACATTTATCATGTGGGAACTATTTGATACTCAAATTATATTTCATTGACACATTGACAATACTATACTTATGTATATTGTTATATTCATGAGCTAGCACACCCGCCGTTGCATTTATGTAACCACCATCTCACAGAAATAACCGATTTGACGCACCCAGAGACCAGAGATTCAAAGTTTGTTCTTAGTTTTCACAAATTTTCATATCCTGTGAATGTCGTGGGAAAATACATGCCTATTTTTAACTTCTAAAAAAGAAAACAAACACTGTTGGCATGTTTGTGCGCTTTAATGTGAGCAAATTAGCAGCGTGACATGGAAGGACGTTGTAGACATTGGTGAGATCTATTTAAGAAATGTTTGCAAAAGCCCTGCCAGTAACACAGCTTACTTAACCCTTAGATCTTCTCATTGCCGAAGTACCTGCCGTCCAGCCCACATGACACCAAACTTTCTCTTTTTAGTTTGGCGAAAACTTGCTGTGAATTTATGCAGTGCAGTATACCACATAGCAATGACGACGTGCAAATCAGCACGGCAAGATCTCTTGCTTGAATCTATACAAAATTTTGTGTGTTGCTCACGTCTGTGATGCCGCCTTAGAACTGATTTTACACGACACTTCGTTCACTAATACCTGATTATTCTCAGTCCGTGCATGACGACTGAGTAATAATATACTGCACAACCTTTGTTAAAGACATAGAAATTTGAGCAATAATACTGGTACCACTCATTATGACTCTCTCCAGGGGTCACACTGGGCAGATCAAAAGGACAGTCATTATGAGGTGATTAATACTTCCCTACAGGGGCAATAAAGCGGTCCCATAAAGGGATTAGGTAATTTATGATAAAATATTGATCTTTATCTTAGTGAAAGAAATTGTGCTGTATACAGGTAATTCCCTACTTGAGGACCCTTTAATTTTGTGAGATATTGAAACTGTCCCTTATCAGTTCATCCTTTAATGATCTCTATTGGACAGTAATCTATCCCTTTAATGCTAGTACCGACCAGACAAGTATTCTGCCACCTTGTCCTACCAAGGGTTGCGATTGTCTAATCTAACCCTTGGCCTCACAGCTTTGATTTTCTAGGATCGAATACGTCATTAGCCGAAAAAAGTAACAAGTAATATGATCAATCACAAAACGGTGCAAAAAATTGATAAACACCAGGCCTCCAGATAAGACGACGTAATTAATGTACATTCAGTTTTCTTATTTAACACTTAAAATATGCGTTTAAGGTGGCAAAAGAACTGTCACATTAAGATAGTTATTTTGAGCACCCATGGCATAATTTTGAACTGAAGGATAGAAGAAAAATGAATAATTTTACGACCAAAAACTTTGCTTATCTGGACTTATGGAGACTTAGCAGGCGGTGTATATTAGATGCCGATAAACTGCCACATTCAATCTGATTGGCAGGAAGGGATTATCGAAAAAATCCTTCCTGGCGTTTTTATTGGTCGATTAGTCTGCGCTATCAATAACTTTTGAGGGTCGTGAGGCGAAGGGTTTGTCGAAAGGTAGATACGACGAAACCTTCGGTGGTGAAGATGGTATTCTACTCTATTCGATGAAACAAGCAGCATGTTGGTTAGTACCGGTATCTCATGGGTGTGCAGGCTCAAAAATATAACAAGAGAAAGAATATATTTGAAGTGGTAATATGATGGTTGTAGAGAAAGTGTTTAAAGAGGTTTTAAGAAGTATTGAGTACCAAGAGAGAGAGAGAGAGAGAGAGAGAGAGAGAGAGAGAGAGAGAGAGAGAGATTGGGATCATGAACGTTAACTGTCGACAAATGTTTGCCTTATATAACATATACGAGTGGCATTTGGAAAATTCTTAGAATGGCATCATAACTCCACAATGCGTTGATAAAATGCTATCAAGTAATACATTTTTGGAAACTAGAATTCAACGGCTACTTGATGGTTTAATTATTGTCGAAAAAAAAAACTCGGCGTGCACGTGCAGCGCATGCTCAAAATGAGTAGGGTTTATACACTGGCTGAAATTTTCAGCAATATATTTGTAAAAAACGAAGGAAAATTGGGGACCTTATTTACGATAATGGTTTGACAAATTAACGATTTGATGCCAACTTAATTTTTATTAAAATATATTATAAGATCACTGTTTGCACGACTTACACCTTTACATTCAGAAAATGTTGACTGATAGAGAAAAGGTAAACTTTCGAAAATGGGACTTTTTTCGATTTTCTTTATACTTTTACTATAAATTGTGTCACTACAGGAGCACGAAAAATGCCTATTGAGTATATGTTTTATTTTATTTGTAGAGAGCAATGCATAAAAATCATTTCGCCGCGCAAAAAGCGTGGCTTGTTTAGTTCTGTATTCAAGAAAATTATTCCTAATAACACTACCCCTACTTTTCAAGAAGTGGTGGGGTAACTTAACCCCTCACATTTTGTCGATGGCATAAGAACCTCTCACGGTATCGCATTAACCAGCACAAAATTGATTGATATCTACTCTCAATGTATTTTTATCTTTTTGTTTGCAACCGTTTACAATTGAAATTAACCAGAACGTCAACTCATAGCTAAACATACTCTGTCCCATGGGAAGATTATAAGAGTTATCTTCCTTTTGTTCTGGTTTAAAAAAATCATTTGGTCTCAATACATAGAGCATAACGTGTGCTTGACAAAATAACCAACGCACAGCATTTTTAAACTACTGTCGGTTATATATTTTCAAAATGTGTGCATCATGACATGCGATTTTTAGTCGAAAAAAAAAATAGCGCATTGCTCTAGACGGTTTTGGTATTGCTGTTCCGATATTTAGTTATTAGAAACATCCAACTCGGTCATGAATTGTATAATAACTGTACCAGATTTTGGTCTACCAAATGGTACAAAATTATCTAATTTCATGAACTATTGTTACTGTTCTGCTCTCTTTTCAAAAGATAAAATGTTATATTTTCCACTGAAATTTTGCGTTTTCCAGTATACAAACAGTACATGTATTCACAATAATATTTTTTGTGTCTTCATTATAATATCCTCATCATATTTGTGCCTTAACATAGAGGAAAAATAGCTCTTTATAATGATACCAAACACGATAGGGTTTGTAAATCGGTTACTGAGATAAAAGACCATGCTAAGAACTTTCCAAATGCCCCTCGTATAAGCGGGATAAATGCAACACGTGAGAGTTTAAAATCAGGACAAATCTTTAATTTTTAGCATTTCAGTTTCTGATATCTGTTGAAATATCATGCTCATTCGAACTGAGCTTGACAAAAGCTTATGACCTCGGGACCAGAACTGACCAATCAGAGTTATGAGAGTATTTTGAAGAGTTTGCAGGGTTTTTATTGGATAAAGTGAAGATCTTCAGTTTATAGAAACAGGAAATGAGCTAATGGTCAATAGTCAAACATGTGCGATTTCCTAATTTACGAGCCACTACGATTTTATTGTCTTTTAGATTTGAATGTTTCAATTTAGGAATAGGAAAAATTATTTCTTTGGACACCAGCAAATAGAAATTTCAAACGTTTGCGTTTTGCCATGTAAATACAACACATATGACGAGAAGTTGATGGTTTATGGTTACTCTATGGTGAAAAGACAGCCACTTGAACGCAAGTAAGTAAGTAAGTAAGTAAGTAAGTAAGTGAGTAATTTCTTTATTTAACGAGGGTACCTCGGTTGGCTAGGCCAATCTTCCCAGAGGCCCTCAAAATTTGTGTATATACAATTCATTATACAACAATAAAAAGGACAAAACAAATAAAATAGTTATGTCACAGCTTGAGAGAACCAGTGTTTAAGTTTTCTGACCAGGCATACTCATGCTAGTCTACTCAGCCACGTAAGTCAGGCGGTCACATAAGCATTTTCGAAAATAGAGAAAGAAATTATACTAGCTAGGCAGTGTAATTATTTGCGCCGAACATCCAGCATAGCCCATCTGCGCATTAAGTCTGGTTTTCTCATATTGTTACTAGTTTAAGATACACAGTCACATTTCATCTATTGCAATCAGTTAATTGTAAATGACTCAATTGTACCAGAATGTTTTATCCATAATGGAACGCTATACCACACTAATGCACCAGAATAAGACTAACTGTTTTTGATTAAATTTACTTTAGGCTTTGTTATCAGAAAATTCTTATTTGACGTTGACCGTGTGAATGTGAATTGTTCAAATAACTGTCATGACCTCTCATTTGGAACAAATCTGTTAAGTAAATTGGTGCGGTATTATTAGCTATTTTATACATAACTTTTGCTTTGTGTATAAAAACAGTTTCTTCAAATTATAAAATACGCAATTGTTTGCGCTCAGCGTCTAGTGTTGTATAATCATTCCCTAGAATAGGCTTGCAAGCCCTTCTTTGTAACTTTTTAATTTTAAATGCACTGAAATTGCACGAATTTCCCCATACTACACAACAACATTCAATATGTGATTTAATATATGCATTGTAGTACAAAAGTCTATGTTATATATTAGGATATGTTCTAATCTGCGATAATAACCAAGGGTGCGATGATATCCTTTTAGATATGTGCCGAAAATGATTATTCCAGACAAAATTTTATCCACATGAACGCCTAAAATTTTCTCATTACTAGATTTTTTAAAAATCTATATCATTGAATGTAATTTTTAGGTCGCTATCAATTAAAGAGTTTCTTTTTTGTCGGCTAGCAATTAACATCAATTTCGTCTTCTCAGTATTGATGAGCAAACCATTTTCTAAGCACCAGGTGTAAACTGAATTCAACACCTTTTGAAGATTTATTTCTAAGGTACACTTATTTAAAGAAGTACTATATAAAGTTGTATCATCTGCATATAGGTCAACTGATATTGGTGATTTCTTCAATGAAAGGGGTAGATCATTTATAAACAGCAAAAATAAAAGAGGACCTAAAATAGACCCCTGTGGGACGCCGCAAACAACATCACCAATATTGGAACTTGAACTGTTTATTACTTGTTAAGAAGTAATTTATGATCAACCAAACTCGAACGCTTTTCTGAAATCAATCATGGCACACCAAACTAATTTACCCTCATTGATAGCTTTTAACCAAGTGTCTGTCATGAGTATGAGAGCCGATCCAGTTGAGTGATTCTTACGAAAACCACTTTGGTATTTATGAAGAAGTTGGTCCTTATTTAAATAAGACATAAGTTTTGTCGCAATCCATTTTTCAATTATCTTAGAAAGAGTTGGCAGTATTGAAATAGGCCTGTAATTATTCACGCTATCCTTGTCCCCAGTTTTAAATATCAGGTTAACTTTTGCATTTTCCATGTACATGGCAAAACCCCAGACTCTTTGCTTTTATTAATTATAAATGGGCCAGGATATGACAAAAGGAACCTTATGGTGAACTTAAACAAACTCTAATCATGCTGCCTTTGCAAAGTGTTATCACTCAAGAGTATTCTCTGAAAATTTGACGCAGTTATCTTTAAAATTGACAAATATACGGAGGTTTGAATCACCACATGTGATCGGGCTAAGAAAAACTTTCAGCCTAATATGACGTCAGAATGCTGATCTCCTGTTGCGTGTTGATTGTAGTCGACTCAGTATTATAGCAATTTTACAAATATAATTTATCTTCTAACTTTATTTAGGTTATAATGTTAATGCGAATGAAATTGTCTGAATTTATACTTTTTTATTCCGTATTATAGACAATTAACATTACCCACCCCCCCTCCCCCATTTAAAGCCACTGTAGTAGTTTTGACCCTTTTGTTGCTATGGCAACAGGCAGTGTGAAAAACTTGAAAAATAACCAGAAACATAAGTTGCTTTGATTACATCAAGCTATAGAAACATTTTTATGGTACTACAAAAGCATGTTAAATTTTGACATTTTATGCGTTTTTCAAATGTCTACTATGTAATAATTGCTGGAATGTCTTAAGGACCATTTTCTCAGATCCGCGCCTATATGTAATAGAAGGTGTTCAACCATTCGAAGCAATCTTTAATAATCTTGGTCCTATGTAATCTAACCCGGTTTCCTTTGTGGCACCCATACTAGATAAATAGTTTCTCACGAACGATCTGTTTACAAAAGGAATTGTAAAGTTTGTGTTATCATTAAATTTAGAATCAACAAAATTATGAAGAAGTTCAAAATCGGATGATTGTATTGGCCCTTTAAGCTTAGATGGAATGTTTACAAAATACTCATTAAATACATTAGCTATGTCTAGGTCATCTGAGATTATATCGTTCTCCGTCTTTATTTCAAAATTATTAACTTTTGAAGATCCCTTTTTGTGCAATTCAAATTGCTTAAATAATTTCCAAATAGACCGTGGGTCATCTTTTCCTTCCTCAATTTTTGTTTGATAAGCTTCTTTTTCGCTGTGTCAATTATAGTAGACACTTTATTTCTTAAGAGTCAATACTCATCCATTTTGCCACTTGATTTAAATTTATCCCGTTTTTTTATACAGTTTAGAATTTGTGGTGTAAGCCAATCTGGTTGATATTTTCTTTTGATACAACGTGATTTAAGCGGAGCATGTTTATTTACAATTTCTAAGAACATTTTATTCCAAACTTCAACGATTTTTGATGTCATTGAAATATTCGACTGCTTCCCATGGTACGCCATGCATATCACTGATGAAACTGCTTTCATAAAAATCCTTAAATGATCGGTACGTGATAGTCTAATGAGTCTTATAGTCAGGGGCCATTGGACTCCCGTGCAAATTTGATGCCGATTTATGGTGACCTATACCAAATAAAACTTTAGGGGATAACTAATGAAAATCACTTGGTCACCCATCTGGGTTTTACGTCTGGACGTCATTATGACGTCATCAAAAAGCGTATATTGTTCTAGTGCCATTTATTAAGAAATGAATTCGATTTTTAGAAGGCTCATGGAATCATGTACACTTCGGGTCTCTTGCAAAGTAAGTGAAGCCCTTGGCTTCACGTTAACTTTGCAAGATATCGGAAGTATTCATGATTCCATGAACCTTCCAAAAATGGAATTTATTACTTATATTTACATTTTATATTATCAGTCAAGTATCAATTTTCAATTTTCACCTAACTTGGCTGGTTTTCCAGATATTTTGAATTAAATCAGACATAACGTAGGGTTTGGAATAGCCAAATGTCAAATTTCCGCGCTAAACGCCATGACGATACGTGTTCAACGTCACGCAAACGTCAGTAAACAAGCAACGTTATTGGATGGACTTGAAGTTAGCCCGCTCATATGGTGCGTATGTGTGTGTGGCTTAAATCGATATGTTCATGAAGGTATGAACCACATCTCAAATGTAGAGGTTCATTTAAAGACTCGCGGTGGAAATGTAAATATAATGTTATGACCATTGTAGTCTATGACGATCGGGACTTTCTTGCAATGTATTTGCCAATTTCAGTGGAAATATACCAAATTTAATTTTAGGGGGTAAATAATTAAAATAAACATGTCGCCGTTATTGAATACGCGTCAGAACAAAATGATGGCGTCACAAAAATGACGTCCAATATGTAAATACCATATTTATGCATTATGTTTATTGCTAACACATGAAAACGTTCTTTTTACATATGATGACTGAATGCAAACACTTTTAAATTGTAATGTTAAAAATATATTCAGATAGGGCGAAGTCAGTTCGAGGGTGGGACGTAAATGCCTTAACGATTTACGGAAAATAACATTGGTTTAAACATATTTTATTTGTATACTTTGTACATAGAACAACATATAAAGACATACAATAATATACAGTATACAAATGGGATTCAGAAGAAAGTCTTCAGACTTATACGAATCTGTATCCCATTTAAAATATCAATTTTACTTATTTTATCGAGATTTAGAGAGAAAACCATTTCAGTACCAATGCTAATTTTGGTACTCAAATGTACTACAAGAGTTTGGAAACTTTTCAATTAGAAGTAATATAGCAAGAGGCTCCACGGGGATGGAAAATTTCATTTTCTAACGTTTAAACAGATTATAAATGTTTAATAGCTCGTGAATCTCGTAATTACTTAAAGGCAATTTATTGGAATCGTTTAGTCCTTAATATATACTCCTGTATGATGATGAAGAGCTGCCTATTTGTCTCGTCAGACAGATCTGTGACTCCATATAAAAGAGCATTTAAGGTTGGTTTGCATAATTGAGATATTGATTGCATCATTTCCTGGCACAAGTTATTAAATCTATTACATTCAAACAAGTAGTGTTTGGTAGTTTCAGGTCTACCACAAATGCAAAGCGGACTGTCAATGATGTTTTTTGAAAAGAGATGGTGATTAAGAGAGCTACATTCCATTCTTCCATTTCATGATATAGGAAGAAAGGAATTGTAATACAACTGAGTATTTGAGCGTATGTATTTGTAATCAGATGCATTTCGGAGACGATATGCTGTATTATTTCCAACAGTAGGGGGGACAAGTGAAGACAAGTAGTCAGGACATAGTCCATTTATCATTTTGTAGAATAGTATTTGTTTATGTTTTTTCCTTCGGCAATAGAGGGTATCCCACCCAACTTCTTTTATTAATTTGTCTATTGAAACTAGCTTAGTGGCACCACTGACAATACGTGCAGCTTCATGTTGTATTTTCTCTAGTTCATTTGCCTCGTATTGCGTACAGTTATCCCACACGACGTCAGCATATTCAAGTAACGGTCTTATAAATGAAAAATAGATGATCTGTAGTGATTTTCTGCTGAGTTGGAATTTAAGTTTTCGCATTACATTTATACGATGCCAAGCTTTTGTTTTGATGTTGTTTAAGTGTTCATGCCATGAAAGGTCATTTGTAAAGGTTAAAGAGGTTTAAGGTGAAATCTGGAATATTTAGATCTGCAGGGAGATTTGCATTACTGTCATCAAGTGATGATTGTTCTGTGAAATAATCATTTAGTATAGTTGCCTTATCTGTATTATCAGAGTATATGTCGCCATTTACATTGAGTGGAGGAATGGATGAGGTTTGATTAGGTTGATAAAAGCCTTTAGTGTCTTCCACCAATCTTTAGAACAATTTGTATTATTGTTAATATTTTCAGTGAGTTTGTCAATCTGCTCCTTTTTTGACTTACGTATTTCATTGGTGACAATGTTTCTAAATGTTTTGTAATTATCGAAATCGTTAGCATTTTTAGATTTTTTGAACTTACTGAAGAGTCGTTTTCTTTTTCTTAGTAGTTTCCTTATATATGTAGTCAGCCAAGGTGGATCCGATGGCCTGCAAATTAGTGTTTTGTTTGGAACGTGCTTTTTAGCTAACTCTGACAGGCAAGTATAATGCCTTCAATGTTTACCGTCGTGAGTTGGCTCCCGGTACAGTTAGTTTAACAGGTGACAGGGCCCAGGGCGACGACAGTAAACATTGGGCTTACAGTAGTTACATTTTCCGCGTATGTGTCAATATTATCATGCTTAAATAATTGCCAATCTGTTTGTTGGATTTCATCACGAAATGAATTGAAGTCGCATCTATCATATAGCCAAATGTGTCGTGAAAATGTTGACTTCGCACTGTTATCAAACTTAAGCAAACAAAATATTGGGCAATGGTTACGTATGTTATGCTCTAAAAGGGATCTCCAACACCAGTTAGAAATACATTATTACTATTAGATGTTAAAAACAAATCTATGGCGGATGAAGAAGATTCTGTATAATGAGTTGGTTCCTTAATTAATTGCTCAAGTCCAAAATATTGACAGAGATTATTTATTTTGGACCAAGTGTTTGGTTTGAAGATGTCAAGGTTGAAATCTCCAGTTATTAATATGTCGTGTATGTTTGTGTCGTTTGCAAGACCTATTGAGTTTTCGATCGCAATAAGCGCGTCGTTGGAAGAGTTTGGACTGCGATAAAATGTGCCATTTAATAGCTTTTTATGGTCGACGAATATTTCCACCCAAATGCACTCTGTGTTTTGCAGTTCAAGATCGATTCTACGTTTCGCGTACAACTCTCTTTTGACAAAGACACATACGCCACCATGTCGATCATTTACTCGATCTCTTCTAAATAAATTAAAACTATTGAATATAATCTCGTCATCAGATATCGTAGTATCTAACTATGTTTCTGTAAGAGAAATCACATCGAATTGCTGCAGTTCTGACTGAATAATATCAACTTTATTAAGTATACTTTGGACATTGAAGTGTACAACTGAGAATTTATTTTTAGCTCTAAATCAGAAAATGCTGACGCCGTGCTACTGGATGAATCAGAATCTAGTTCGGATCCAGGATTTAGTTCAACATCACCACATCTAATCAATACTAAGGATAAAACAATAAGCAGTTCAAAAGTAGATAAGAATTTTAAGCCTTTGACCTTGAGATGCCGATGATAATGCAGACCTATCCGTAACCTATAAGTGCTTTAATCATCTGACATCACGTTATATTATCAACCAAGGATTGAGTAACAGTTTTGGTTACTGGACATGGTCTGTACATGAAATAATCTGGTAACACATAACAAGTTATAATTTCCCCGTGAAGCATTGTCATAATAAGTACATAAACATTGTGGTGAATAGTATCCATATGGTATAAAATACATCAGTTGTGGGAAGAGGAATATAAATAGGAAATTGTATAAAATTGTGCCAATAGCACCTATTTGCCGTATCAGTCATAGTCATGATGGTATGACATGTCATTTCAGTCAAGACATCAGCATGTGGCCGATCTGTACAAAAACCTGACAGCGAATGATGGAGAGTATAGACCACCTGCTAATGCTCGACCGACATGGCAGGCCATAGCCACATCACTACGTGATCAGAGATTTTTTTTTTATGATCAACTTGTGAATTTTGACATTACGAAAGCAGGGAAACCAATTTTTGCGAGGAACACCCGTCAATGTCTATCAAAATAATAATAATAATAATAATAATAATAATAATGACAAAGACGACCAAGGGGTATAATTTCCCATTTTCAGAATGCCGTTACATAAGAAAGATAATGGAATTGTAATCAGCTTGAACCGTGACGCAACCCACTACAAAAAGCAGATCCGGTTACATCCTAATGCAACAAATGCGCTGCTAATCTCTTTGCGCAGTGCAAATGACGTAATAAAATAACATTAGAGTGAACGTAAAACAATCAGTGTTTGTGATAACAAACGGGTTAATGCTTATATGTAGCTGCTTATCCTACACCCAAATAAAGTTAGTAGTACGAAATCATTGACATGGATAACCCAATGCCTTGTAAAGCAGGGGTCGCAGGTTCAATTCCCGGCTTCCCCATAAAACCACTTTCGGTTGAGCCTTCGGGTGCTCCCGTCATAAAATACAAACACAAACCGTAAACCATCCCGGCCCAGTGCTGGTTACTACCCATGGAAAAGCCACGATAAGTTTTTTTTTTTCAAATACAGACCGATTTTGACCTCTGAAGGATCAAAAGTTAGATGAGTCTACTTAGTAGCACATGATATGGAGATAAGCATAAAAACTCTACAAGTTCCTCAGTATACTTCGATAGCACGGACAATAGACAACTGTTACAATCTGATTTACCTTTTGCATGCTACTTTAGTAGAATCGTCCAATCCTTGATCCTTCAGAGGTCAAAATCGGTCTGTAAGGCCTTCTTGTTTATATGGTTACAGAAATGCCTGAATCCACATGAAAATAGAGGTTCAAAAGTCATTACTCACTGGCAATATTTTTACATTGGGTCCTCAACACAAATCTGTTCAGTATAAATAGTTAGCCGAGATGTTTTGCATACAGAATTGCTGCAACCACATTTTATCAGCTGCAGAAGGGCTTCGGGGGCAGGAGGATATGTCGTCATAACGGAAATATATTTATCACAGTCCCGCTTCCAACCATTATTGTCAGGCATTGGTTTGTCAGGATTTATGTCAGGTGCAGATTTCTAAATGATGAATCGATATTGAGCACGTTTGACACCTTCGAGAAACGTAGCTCTTGAAGGTGGTAGGTTTCGCAATTCAGCTTTTTTCTTCAAAACATCCACCACCTTCACTCAGTGAGTCAAACAATATCGGCGTCTGGCTGATACAATTTACAAACGTATTCCTCTAGTGCATCCGTCACACTAATTTTCAATGACACTGGGTGGAGGTAACAGAATGCTTCTTGGATAGAGTCTCTAGCATCGCTGAATGCCTGCTAACATGATATTTTGCCATATCCTGACAATGAAACAGATAATTTCAGCACTCGAAAGTGCATGGAATCCATTGTCGTAGACAGGAAGCACGCTGGCACTTACTAACGTGTCGCCTTTCGCTCGGTACACACTGGGATTGAACCGCATTTTTTTAGAAAATATATTATTCAATCACCGCTTGCATGACTCAGGGCTTTAAATTCAGAAAATATTATAGTTTTAACAATAAATTATTTCACTACAGGAGTGCAAGAATTGAACGGGACTAGCCAAATGTCGCCAGTTACCCATAATGCAAAGGGCGAAATGCGAGAGATCTAGATGAGGTATCGTCAGGTCTCGCGAGGATGCATGAAATCTGACCAGAAAAGTAAGCAATGGTGCTAAAATCAGGAACCGATATAATCAAGTACCACACCTGGCCCAGGATACCAATGGGAAAGTGACGAACTCACAGCTATACACCACAAACGAGAGCCAAGAGGTCAGTCCTTTCGCAGCAGGTGATCACAAGGCATCAATAAACAGACGCGCACAAAGGCGTAACAAACACAAGACAGAAAAACATAAATCATCCATAAAAGAAGTGCCGCCTTGGAACGGTCAGTAAAATATTTTACTGGAGAGCTTAAACCGGTTTCACGGCGCCAACCTCATTCCTAATTCAGATGTGGATCAAAACACATAGATAATCAATTTGCATGAAAGACCCCTAACTTTTCAATGCATCATCTCCTAGAACATATAAATCAAGATATAAAAAGGAGATAAAGAACACATGGTTGAGGCATCACCAATGGCATAGCGAACAGCTGATAAATTGCCATCTTATATAAGCGTCCTGATCTTAGAAACTGGGTGATATATGAGCAAGACTTTTCAAGAAAATTTAAAATCTCCACACGATGCTCCAACAAAAACAATATTTGCTCCTTTAAAAACTGGGGGGTAGGGCTGTGCATTAGCTCATATTAGACAAAATATTTAAGATGGAAAAGCAAACTTTTTTTTTGTATTTGTCAATTGAATATATGTTTGTAAAACCTAACCTAAAACGAGTTGAAACCAACACAGAGCAGCTGTTAAACTAAATGACCATAGCCAGTATTACCGTTTTTAAATTATAATTCGGTTCATGTTACATAATACAATAGGTAGCCGCATTAAACAGCTTTCATATGTAGTAAAGACATCCAGTTTGTAAAACATTAGAATATAAATTGATTAGCTAGTTTTAATGCCTTCCTAATGTATCTCAAACATTCAATTTTCATATTCTCAAATGGATATAGTTACAAACGTAACACGCTGTTTCAGGCTAACGGCCAGGCTTTTAGTATATAAAGATCTCTTATTAGATAACATTGAATTTTTATATAAGATAGAATATGTCTGTTGAATTCCAAATGTGTTTCGGATTGAACAGGCCCTTACTCATCTTGCAGTCAAATACTGTTTGATGATTCTGCTGGTTTTGATGAGATGAGGTGGACAATTATTTTACCAGAGAAGCAGAAATCATGGATATATCTATGACTTGGATAATGATAAGTTCAGAATATTTACTTTAGATAGGAACATTTACTAAATTGTCCTGATTAAATGTGAAACTATTAGTTTCTGTATCCCTCTGAGCTCTATCAATATTTTTGTATTTTATACATTGGGAACTATTGAAAAAATATTAATAACATCTGTAACAATGCTACAGGGGCTTTATACTCACCAATGAATTAATGCCTAAGATTTATGCACCAGAGGATAGATACTTATAGAAAAATGTGCGAATTATATTCATTTTTTCCTGAAATGTCATTTTTTACATCACGTTGATGTCCTTGCTCAGATATTATGCCATGTAACATATGTTACAACCTTTAACAAGTTGCTTCGATCGTGTTGTTGCAAAATCTATAGAAAGTTTATATTATGTAAGCAAGACATTCCCAAATATGTAAGATATCCAGTAGCAGGAAATGCGTTCATATATATTTACTTAAATATTATCTACCAGATTGGCTTCTTAAAACTGGGTGTATGGGTTGTTTAATTGCTCATATCAGACAATAAATTTAAAGTAGAAATGCAAACTTTGGTCAAATGTGTATGTTAGTACTAAAATAATCAAAACATTTTGAAAAATGCACAGATAAGCTATAAAGGTAAATGATATTGGTCACAATTTTCAATTTTAAAGGGTACTCTAATTAAAGTAACACTTTTAACACAATAGGAAGCTGTACTTTTGCTCCAAAAACTTTTATATGTAGCTTAGGTAGCCAACATGCAGACTGTGTGAGTTATTAAAATAATTAGACAGCCTAAAGCCTTGTTTTTTTAGCTTAAACATTTAAGTTTCTTTTTTATAAATTTAGTAGTCATATGGTAACATATGTAACAAGCTGTCAGAAACTAACGCCCAAGCGTACAGAATGCAAAAGATCTCTTAAAAGACGCAGCTTGAAATTCTCTATAACAAATGATAAGTTTTCGAATTTCCCTTGTGAGCAAAATTTTTGCAGCCATCAGTCTAAAGGTGGGCCCCGAGAAAGTTAAACATTTCAAAACTTATATGCTGGAAAATTGAGTTTGGGTCTTGACCCCAACACCTTAAGATCTGCGCATATAATACAAACAAGGAAATAAACATGCATCAATGCAGAATAAAATTAGATGTGAAAAGAATTGATTCATATTAGTATTGTCTTGATATAAATTATCACGAATCAACGTATTGTTCGTTCTGTTGTTAGGGCAAATACCAACAGTTGGACAATTAAGCTACATATTTTAGGATACCTATGGGATATTGTTTTTTTATCATTTTCAATCAGGCGATTCTAATGAACACCATAAGCTTACGTTTTAAGAGAATAGACCAATTATGTGTTTTGATTATCATAAATATACACAGCTTTTCTGATCTACTGATAAGCTTTGTATTTATCGTGTCTATATATGAAATATACGGTATTTTGCATGCAAAATATAGTTATCGCGGAATAATTTATTACCAAAGTCACATAAAACATTGGCTTTACCATTATGTGACTAAAATAAATGATACTGTCTTAAAAAAGAATTCAAGTTGGTTTAATACGACTATTGCAATACAAACTATAGCTTTTATTAACGAACAGTTTGTATTTATGGTCGCCATATTGATGACGTCATAACTAGCCTCAGACGCGGATTTCAGATAGACGACCACCTTCAAATTAAAGGTAAGACTTTATTAAATGTTTTGATATAGGTCACCATAAATCGCCAAACAATTTGCAAGGGACCTATTTTTTGTCCCTAAGGGCCATGACTATTAGATTTTACACAATTGTCTAGTTTCTGATTACCAAAAAAAAACGCAAAATGATTACTTATAGAGAGTTTACAAACATGTACATGTGCAATATTTTCATCAAGATTTGTGTAAATGTGATCGATTAATGTACTAGAAGGATATGTTACTCTTCTTGGATCACACACTAACTGCCTGAGGCCTTAATAAGTTACAAAATTGTCCCATTCTATATCTTTGTGTTAGTTAAGTAGGTTTTTGTTGAAGTCTCCCAACAAAATCATTTCCTTTCCTTCCAGTGACACAATATCAATAAAATTTTCAAACCTGTCAATGAATTCAACTTTTGCATTGGGAGGGCGATACATATTTCCAATTTAAAATGATTTACTTTTGCCTACTGTAATTTCTAACCAAATACATGAAATGTTATTCGTTTCCAAATGGAGTCTGCGTTTAGCATTGATGCCATTCCGAATATACACGACAATACCTGTACTGCCATTATTGTCATTATCTTTCCAGAAAGGTTCCTGGAAGCCATCAATATTAAAACATGAAGTAAGCTTATGTGATTTTAGTTTAGTCTCACTTAGGCCAAATATATGCAGAGAGTTGTTTTCAGGTGACGTCAAAATTGCTTTAATTTCTGAAAATTTACACATATCTTTGCCACAAAGTCCTTGATTGTTAAGGTGGCCAAATTTTAAACCTCTTACTCATTTTATTGGCTTCAGGGCAAAATGTGCGGCGAGTGCTGCCAGTCGTTTGCTGTGTATCTGGGCGTCGTGGAGCATATACAATCCCTTTTCCTGATCCACGTGTTTTATAGGTACATAATTCAAAATCTGCTACGATGTGTACTTTGGAATCAATCGCATGTAATAGTCGTTTTATGCCAGAATTTGACAAACGTATGCCATCATCTCTGAAATAGCGAGATTTAGGGAGGCCATCTCTGGCATAGAAGAAGCTCTCTGATTCTTTAATGTGCGTGACTTTATGTTTTTCCCAGTAGGTGGACAGCTGCGCAATACAAGCGTTGTAGTGTCTAACATCAGCGTCGCCACGTGGTGATATATTTCAAATCTATAACTCACAACCTGGGTTTTTTGTTTTCACTAGACTTATTAGTTGATCATATTTCTCTTCAAAAAGTTCAATGTCAGTTTTGCTTGAAGCATCATTTCCTCCCATAGACACTACAAGGGCTTAGAAAGAGTTCATGTCATAAGATGTATTGTCTTCAATAATATCAGAAATTTAAGCCACGCTTGTAGAATGTTTCTGCACTCCCTTTTCAATGCCTTTCGTATTTATACGGTTCAAAATAGAGTCACCAATTAGCAATGTCTTCTTTTTTGACATAACAACTGAACGAGTAGCAGGTTTTCTATTAATATCAAGCTGTCTGTGTCTATTTGCGTTTCCCCATTGATCTTTTCTGTCATGTTTTCATCCCTGTCCGTGACATGCACAGATATGCGCTTAGGGGTAGGTCCCTCCGTCTCTGGGATAGTCGTAGAACTGGCACTTTGATACACAGTTTTCTAGATCGTCTGTGAAGATTTGCATCTGAAGTGGTATCAGTTGTGATGTTGAACTATCCTTCATCAGTGCAACTGGAATCTATGATAATTGCTGGTTTATGAACAGCTTCCACATACATCTTCGCATCTAAAGCGCAGACTAATGATGTTTTCATATCTTGATGTTTGGACTCTACACCAGCAATGACAGAGCTTTTCATATTATTCAATAGCGACTCCAGATTTTTAATGCTTTTGATAATATTCAAAAGAGTTTCTTCATTTACTGAGCTATTACCGCCTTCAGATGCTTTATGTTGTATTACTTGGCCATTATAAGTTTGACACTGCTGTCCTTCCATCTTGTTAACTAACGGCATAAATTGTCAACATGTAAACTCCAGCGATCCTGACACTGTTGTATTTCTGTTTCCTGTCTTTCTGAGCTTCCTGATTAACATGTGGTTTGCTACTGAAAGCGTCTGCCTCATTTCTCTGCTCTTGGACATGCATCATTTCTCTTTAAGGCTGTGATTGGCTATTACTTATAAACTGTGAAAGCACTGTAGAGTCAGCGAGTATCTGTAGGTCTGTACCCTGGTTCGTGCATAACAAAAGCTCAGTGGTATATCTGCCTTCATTTGTCATGAAATTACCTGCCCCTGACTCAGCCCTTTGCCGTTGAAGAAGATCGGATTTGCTGGATTCAGGGTATTACTACAGACCGGAATGCCATTCATCTGGGATCATGTTGGTGGTAAAGTTGAACTGTAACCGAAAACTGGCTGGTACATTTGGTGGGACCGGTAATGGCACCATAGGCATAAATGGCGCATGCGCAGACTGATGCGAATTCACACTACTGTTGACTGTCTGTAGTCCTGGTATTTGCACACTGTTGTACTATAACTGAAAACATGGTCCTCTGAGGTCTGATTTTTACCAAGTTGCACTATCGGCGTACTATAAAAGTTTGGTTCTTGTACAGCGTTATTCACCTGAAAGTCTGTTCTTCCGATAAACGGCGTATATGTAACCACTGTGTTTTCCTCGCAAGTTAGGTTTTCTTTCATCTGCTGTTCGCATGAATAGTTTCCCTTTTTGGATAGAAAGACATACTGTTTAAAAATAGCTCGAGTAATCCTCGGAAAACATTCTTTTCTCCATACAATGCGTCCAGATCCTGCAATTATGACAGTTTTACTCGAACTGTCAAGCTTCAGATCGCATTTAAGCATTTGAATATACGTTGAACACGTATAACTACAGTTTTAATCATCCTTTTGTATACTGTTAGCGAAGTCGTCAAGAAACTTGGTTTGAAACGAGTTATAAAATACATTAGAAAAAAAACTCACTGAGATCAGAGACTCTTCTCTTAATGTATTATAAAATACCCCTTCGATCTGAGCATCTGTATATCCGGACGGCTGCATCACAAACGAATTCCGGAGATAACGCTGAAAAGCTGCTACTTAACTCGCATTCAACCCCTTGAACAGACTGTTTGAAATCATCCAAACTTCCTGCATCGTTGCTGTGTGAAACGACAATTTTGTTTTACACTCGTGTCCGTTGAAAAACACTGGTTCTTATTTTCGAATTGCGGCTCCTGACATCCGTTTCAAAAAAAAAACTCAAACATAAAATGTCATTTTTCTCCACAAAGAAGAATCACAAAGTAAGTAAGGGTGCAAAGATCAGGAATCGATACAATCAAGTACCACACCTGACCCAGGATACCAATGGGAAACAAGAGAGAAAAAAACATAAAATATCCACAAAAAAAGTACTGCCTTGGAACGGTCAGTAAAATATTTTACTGGAGGGCTTAAACCGGTTTAAAGGCCGCAACCTCAGCCTTAATTCAGATGTGGATCAAGACACATAGATATTTGGTTTGCATGAAAGACCCCTAACTTATCAATGCATCATCTCCTAAAACATATAAATCAAGATAAAACAAGGAGATAAAGCAAAGATAAGGACTCAACAGTAAATCAAACTGAATACAGAAATACAAGTCGAATAATTATACACTGTGTTGTTGACTGGAAATTTTCCTTTTTTCTATTAATTTTGTTGTTTTCAGACGTAATTTCGATATTTAGTTAATTAATTTTACTTTTTTTAACGACGGCGACTTCAAATAAACAACTTGACGTCACGGCGCCAAAACGTCTGATTCAAAACGCACTAATAATATGACATCTAAAAGACAATACAATTGGCGTTCGCACGTGTGCATGCAAACTAGAAACAACCTATGGTTGATTGCGTGTACAAACCCTACTACATTATTATCACGTTTAGTGTACGTTTAAAACAATCTGAGATAAAAGAATAATTTACAGGACATTCTATAGTAATTTAAGAGTCAGTTTTCGTTTGAAAAGTAGGAACTTTCCTTGATTTTTTTAGAATAACAATAGTTTTGGTTATGTTTTGTGCATTGTTCTCGCGAATGTGTTTACTAAGACTAATAATGAGAAACTGTTTTGAAAATAAACTTTTTTCTTAAAATGATGTTTAATTTTATCTTTATTATTTTCAGAGTAAACTTAAAGGTATACTAGCAGAACTTATTGATTCATAATGCCTAATGTTAAAGCAAATACAGACCATCCAGTTTATATGTATACATATTACTGCTAAGCATTCTTTGTGTCTACGGTAATGATACCCTTCTTTAAAAATCTTTCATTTTTCGCATGTGACACCAACCATTCGGATACATAAGTACCAAATTTCCAGTGAAGCTAAATATTTTCTCTTTTGGAACAGAATCAGTCAGGCCAACTATTAATTGATGGTGAAGACTGCTATAGAATTGGTAAAAGTTGAAAAATCGTCATTCCTATATTCGATTTGGCAATTCTACGTAAGAATGGGTCCAAGTCAGAAATTAATCAGTAAATTGAAGAAGCTTCTTTGGTTGCACCAGTTTAAAGCAGAGGATAAGGTGTATTGCTCAATGACAAAATGCAGATCCCCCAAAGAGACTCGAATCAGAAACCCTTTAATTTTAAGTTAAGCATTCTACCACTGAGACACTCTGCTTCTCTAATATGATTGAGCATTGTAAGGACTAAGCAGTTGAGCAGGTTGGTTTACACTCAAACTGTTTTCAACACCACCTGAATACTATTGCACTGTTTGATTCAACTGAAGGGTAATTTCATAATCAAGTTCCAGGCAATAGAGCAATATTAAATTGGATCCAGTGTGGTTAAACAAGTCAGGGCGTGACCTATCAAACTTTTAATTTATGTCCAATGTTCCTCCAGGAAGAATGGGGTCTCTTTTAAAAACCATTCTCTAAGAACTATTCTCCCAAAGCATTTTATCAACTTGTAAATACAGTATAGAACATCAAGTGAGTATGATCAGGAACTGCTTCAATCACACAATACAGACTAACCAACAGCAGCATGAGAAAGAGTCACAGAGCACTAACAGCCACATGACATCAGGAAAACAATTCAAGTAAAGCAATCAGCTCTCTGTTCCTTATCAATATGAGTGCAAAACTAGAAAGACAAAAAGTAGTGAATACCAAAACAAGGACCAAACACAGAACCCCTACATACAATGGGAGCAACAATAAACAACAAATCAACAACAACAAAAGTACAGCATAAGAACTGAGAACAGCCTAAGCTACTATAACTATCAAGTAAAAAACATGACTTTAGAGGCAATAACGACATTAAATTGTGACAAGCGTCTAGGGCTAAATGAGCTTATATATACTTAAGGAATAAAGAAACGCAACAGACAAAAATATAATTTTTGCGTGATTAAATGACGGTTTGGTGAAATCTCTTTTAAAAAAATTCTTATTGAGTATTTATAGCATGTGATGAAATACAAAAACGTCATTTTAACGCTACATTTTACGCTACAAGATGAAAACATATGAAAACGTAAAATGTGACATTAACGTCAGAATAAAGATCAAGAAACCCCGTCTTTTCCATGTTTGGCTATTTGGCGTCGACTTGTCAATGTGCAAATCAAACAAACGTCCAATCATATTCGTAATGCAGTCAAATATTGCGTCAAAACACGCTACTTGAATGATAAGATACACAATGGTACTGAATAAACGATAAACGTCACTTAGAGTCGTCAGGTTTGGGTCGCTTGTGAATATACGGGATGAGATAAACCTAGAGACATCAGATTATGCTTTCTTGGGAAAAACTGACTTTTCAGATACCGTAGAAATACGCAGGTAAGATGTTTATATTGACGTTAGCCAAACAAAACACTTCATAATGCAAGAGAAAATCTGATTACATGCCGAGAGTGAACACCAAACTTGTTCATTGTAACCTAAACTTTGTCACTGGACCATTTTCTCATTAGAAAAACACATAAACATCATGGAAACCATAAAAACGTAGGATATCAAATTTTGACGTCAGAATTGAGTTTTTTTTTGACGTCTGAAGATCTCAAATCATAATTCTTGAACAAAACGTCCTTGTAATGAATAAATGTCAAGCAGAAAAGAAAGTTTACGCGTTTTACGCAGTATTCAGAGTTGACGTTAATGACGTTAAGCCGTTTCAGAATCCTACAGAAACGTCGCCATTTGATCATTTCCTCGATCCGCGATCTATGCCAAGACTTTTTAAAACAATAAACTGATGGTCGATTCAAACTTTGCTTTTATTGACTCTGTTTCAGCAGTTTACTACGGGGGTCAGGCTGGTTACGTGCATACCAAAATGAGAACGTAATCGATAATTACGTTGAACCTGCTGTAATTTGACGCTTACATACTGCTCTTATGGATAAATATCATTTGCACTAAATACTTGCATCATATTGTATGCTTACAATGACTCAAAGTGTTTGTTGCGTTTCTTTATTCCTTAAGTATATCTCCTTTAGAATTAAATTGGTGTTTGAATGGCTTGAGCTACGGCACACGTCACATTCGAAGATGTCTTTTGTTCTACACACCTACATGTTCCAGCATGCATGACCATTGTTTCCAGCGTTACCTTAAATTTCGTGGATTGTGCCTCTGTCTTTGCTTTCTGGGTCCTAAAAAAATCAGCAATTGCCAGTTATTGATACAAGGTCTGTTTCAAATGCATTTTCATTCATCACTGATCAATAATTTCAAAAATATGGAAAAAAATACGAACCTTCCTGGTACAAAAGCTTTCTTAGTGAAGGTACGAACCTGAACAACAATATTCTTTTGAAGTGATTTAAGCAAAGGGGTACTTTCATATGTGCCCACGCATGGATTTTCTTTAAACTTTGCATATTAATAACTCATTATATACGAGCTATGAAAATGTATTTATCGAATGGATAGTTATGAATAAGGCTTAGGAAGCAAGCCTGACGTACTCCACCTTTGAGGTGGTACCTGTCTCTAAATTTCCTATGTCTATAGTTTTGTTTATTTCTATAATTTGTCATCTAGATTGAATCCAAAATACCATAGACATTATTTTAATATCACAAAAACGGTTTGGATAAATTATGGTTTACGTTTTCAGAAGAAGTGATTTTAAAATTTTAATATTTTTTTTTAAAAATTTACAAAACATTCAACATTCAATTCAAAAGATGGGTATGTTCTAGTCTTTGTCAAGATATCATATTATCACAAAAACATGCCATATATATACTGCTGATCTGAGCCAAATATCATAAAAATCCAAAACCGGTAACTTTGTCATTTCCTACTTCTTATGGGTATAGGTCAGTTTTAGCAAAATTAATCATTAAGTTCAAATGAAACAATAACTCGACATAAGGATGTTTTTTTAAATCTACTTCCACTTTTCTTAAAGAAAGACATGTTTAGACAATTTTAAATGATTCAATGGTCAGAAATGCCGAAGGTCATGTCCCTGTGTCATGGCACTGTGGGGCCAAGACAAGGTTTATCACTTCCTCATGTTCTGCATGATATTGTTTAAGAAACATAATAGCCTAACAATAAACATGTGAAAACAAGAAGACTATATATCCTGGGTCAGATGTGGTACTTGATTGTATCGATTCCTGATCTTTGCACCCTTACGTACTAAATATTTCCTTTACATCCAAACTGAACTAGAGGAACCACATTTTGGTGCCGTGACCAGGATAAAGTGTAACAGAGTCTTATCAAAGGTATCATAAAACAGTGTTCTACATGAATAAGTGAGGTCCAGAAACAAAGCTGTATGCCTAGAATATACAGCCAGCTAAAGTATAAATGTTGCTATTTGTTGGAAATCAGCATCAGTTTCACAAAACAGAATGAACAGAGAAGATTTAAGAATTAAATTAGCAATACCTTTGAAGCCAAGAGTTATCGGTTACCAAAATGGTTAATTTTTACCAATAGGTTTGACAGGGGGTATTTTTGTGAAGCAGGTCTATTAATGAGTCCTACAATTATAAAATCATAGATATAAGGCTCTTCTCCTGTATAAACTGACTTGTCATAAGGTTTCTCTTCTGTATGAATTTAGATCCTTAATAATGTTACATATTAAGTGTAACAATGGTAAGATGTAGTTTTAACGTTCGAAACTAGATGTGGTAAGTTCGGTGTCACCATATTGTATCGTTTTGGGTAATATTATTGTGTAAGCACTTCATTAAATAAGAATCATGGCACTTAATATCAAAGAATATTGTTTTTTTTTTCTTTTTTACAATCTGTAATAGGGAAAAACACTGAACATATCAACTTCTTCCAATAAACGTACTAGCATGGTATTTCAAACTAAGCAAGTATTCAAGTATGTTTTACACTGAAACATAATTATTGTATTTTTTACATTTCGATGAATTAGGGCCATGTGTTTACATCAAGTTGAAAAAATATGTTACCGGTCCTTGAATTTCGTGAAATCTGGTCTAAATATTTTTAACATATATGGAAAGTTTATATGTTGAAATGGTATCTTGACAAAGACCGCAACGTGTAAAAATTTTAATTTCAAATTTGACTGAATACAAAATATACAGTTGAAAATTGGGGTACCATCTCATAAAAATGAATGACCATCTGCTATCCTAATGCATACAAAGCCATGTATAGTATCAACGAACTTATCAATGATGTAGTTATTCAATAAAACATTTCTGCGCCCGTTACATGATATGTCAATTACTTTAGAAATGGTTATAAGGGGATACCCTAAGGTATTGTAGTGATATCATACATGACGTCATAAATTAGCAATGGAATTGCATAAACACTCATATGCACCATAAATATAAAAATCATACCCAAGACAATTAATAAACATAATATTATCAAATTCCAAGCGTGGGTAGACTTCTATGTTAATTTCCCATACCATGAAAGAGCCCCTTTAGACCTGATATTAACTTTAAGTCGTCAAGTATACATATAAACTTTTGGAAAGATTGTAATGACTAGTCCATTGCAAATGTGGCATCATGTGCAAACATAGTGCTTTTGAATAATTCCCATTTATTTTAATTCCTGTTTTTCCATGATCTTTAAGAAGTGTTGTCCATTCTACGGCGGTGGTTCTGCTATTGTTTATTCATTGCTTGTTGTTGACGTGGATGTTTGTGGGTGTTTAGTGTTAGGTCTTTGTTCTGTTTTGCTGTACATTGTATCCTTTCTAGTTTTGTAATAATCTCGCTGGGGAATAGAGAGCTGGTAACTTCATTTTTGTTGTGTTCTGAATGCCATGTCCCTATTATCGTTCTTTGACTCTTTCTCGCAGTGCCATAGGTTGGTGTGTAGCATCTGATTGTGACATTTCCGCGTCATACTCCCTTTCTCTTTGCTGATATTCTCTTCATACGGCCTTTTCTGCTATGACGCCTCACAGGCCGCTAGTTGCCCTTTTTAATATGAGTGTGCATTACTCAAAACTCAAGCTTACTCAAATAGTCAAAAGCATAAGGTAGCGTTTATAGTATTTAATAATATGTTACATTAACCACTTGAGAAAAGTATTGTACATGGTCAGGTCATCGAAGCGTTTCAGTGACAGCTACTTATTGATACATTAATGAATGTTAAGATGAAATTACATGATCAGGTCAGGGACTTTCTGCCAATCAAAACAAAACTAGTTACCATGACAACACGATCCCTTCATTTAATATGGCTGCTATGTGCAGGCCGTGTTAGCATTGGAAGCCAGATAGGAATTCTGGGCGATTAGTGTAAATAGATGATGTGTATCAAAACACTGAATAATAAGATAACATGTTCATGTGTGATTTTATTGTATCTTTAGTAAGCATATAAATATTTATCACGAAACTGTATGTACCGTGAGAATAAGGAGCATCACGCTATGTGAGTTATGACTATACAAGCCTGATTGATGCCATTATTTGAGCTGAGGTCAAATATGGCTAAAAAGTACATGTGAATTATGATAACACATCATAGTGATGCTTTCATATCCAACAAATACCTCCTCTATATTTTCAAATTAATCATCATCATCATTTGAGGGCATATTGGAAATGACCTATTTATCTCTGCGGACACGGCTGATGAAGTGCAAGTCAGAAGTCACCAAGTCAAAAAGCATCCAAGTCAAAGCGTCCCCGAGTTGGTAGCAACATCCCAAAATTTCCCCATCTCTGCAAAAAAGTTTGTCATAACATCCCCATTAAAACGTCCTAAATTTATCACTAGTAAAAATTGGCAGAACTTGATCATTTTCATTAAGGCACATAAACACTACCTTTTGTAAAAAAAAATACGGCTAGTATGGCTTCAGCAACGGCAAAACTTAATTATTATTGACTATTAACTATAATTCGCTATGCGATTGTTCTAAGCTTTTTCAAAAGCTAATAATGTAACAAATTTTATCATATGACGTCGCGTCTGGGAGTGAAATAACGCATTGCAATGAAATCTGTAAACCACTAGTGGTTTATCGATTTTCGGGAAACGTTATGACGTCCATAACAACGTTGCGTACATAATGACAAAATTATAACGTTTTTACGGCAGAAATAAGATTTTATCATATGATAAATAGAATCTAACATTCGTGCTCTTGTATTATTGAATTTATTAAAATCTTTGCAAAAAAGAGATAAAATACTCGGCAAGCCTCGCATTTTATCTCTTTTTTCCAACTCGTTTAATAAATTCAATAAAACATGAGCACTCATGTAAGACCCTCTATACAATGGATTAAATAAAATATGACAGGCACTCAGAAAACAAAATCTTAGGACAAACTCCATAGAAGACGCCCCTGCAGACATGCAGGGTCAAAACATCGTTTGATCTACGATGATGCAATGCTTGTGCTTGTATTTTGATGTTTAGTCATGGAACCCTAAAAAAACCTGTAAGTTTCATTAATGTGACAGTTGTTAATAATATTTGTTGGCTTCTAAAATCGAAAATGTATAATTATCTGCGTTTCCTATAAAACTTTGTCAAATTTAATCAGCCAACAATCAATTAAGACATAGTCTGTCCCCTTAAGGGTAAACTGATTCGATTTTCACGTATTTGAATCATATGCTTTATATTTTGAAAAGCTTCTCAATGATCATTATCACCAGATGAGATTAATGTCAAGTTCAAGTCTCAAACTTTTAGCACTACAAATGTAGTCTGCAGACCATGGTTCCAGTTTGAGAGTTCGACTCATCGTAGTCGACCGATGGTTGCGTCATTATATGAAATAAAGTGGGGACTTTGTCTGGACTTTTGAGCTGAGGTGTGTTAGTCAACCGATATCGAGCTAGTGCTGTAAAGCTTTAGTCTAAATAGTAATATAAAACTCCCGCATAGTTTACGCATGTGCAGCTATCCAGTGAGTCTTAAGGTGTTAGTTATGTCTTAGCACTTACTAACTTAAGGACTTACTTTGCATTAGTTATCTGCAATAGTTCTAGTATGATTTTGCACATGTGCTTGCTTGTCTGAGCATTTACTAATCGCATATATGATTCAAATCATGCCTTCTTTGCGCATTGGCTCAGTGATAGAGTGGTCAACTTAAGATTACGAGGTCCCTGTGCGTATTGACTTAGTGATAGAGTAATCAGCTAAAGATTGAGAGGTTTCTGTGTGCATTGGCTCACTGGTAGAGTGATCAGCTAAAACTTGAGAGGTCCCTGTGCCCATTGGCTCAGTAATAGAGTAATCAGCTTAAGATTGAGAGGTCCCGGTGCGCATTGGCTCAGTAATAGAGTGATCAGCTTAGGATTGAGAGGTTCCTGTGCGCATTGGCTCAGTAATAGAGTAATCAGCTAGAGATTGAGAGGTTTCTGTGTGCATTGGCTCAGTGATAGAGTGATCAGCTAAAACTTGAGAGGTCCCTGTGTGCATTGGCTCAGTAATAGAGTAATCAGCTAGAGATTGAGAGGTTTCTGTGCGCATTGGCTCAGTGATAGAGTGATCAGCCTAGGATTGAGAGGTCCCTGTGCGCATTGGCTCAGTAATAGAGTAATCAGCTAGAGATTGAGAGGTTTCTGTGTGCATTGGCTCAGTGATAGAGTAATCAGCTTAAGATTGAGAGGTCCCGGTGCGCATTGGCTCAGTGATAGAGTAATCAGCTAGAGATTGAGAGGTTCCTGTGCGCATTGGCTCAGTGATAGAGTGATCAGCTAGAGATTGAGAGGTTTCTGTGTGCATTGGCTCAGTAATAGAGTAATCAGCTAGAGATTGAGAGGTTACTGTGCGCATTGGCTCAGTAATAGAGTAATCAGCTAGAGATTGAGAGGTTTCTGTGTGCATTGGCTCAGTAATAGAGTGATCAGCTAGAGATCGAGAGGTTTCTGTGCGCATTGGCTCAGTAATAGAGTAATCAGCTAGAGATTGAGAGGTTTCTGTGTGCATTGGCTCAGTAATAGAGTGATCAGCTAGAGATTGAGAGGTTTCTGTGCGCATTGGCTCAGTAATAGAGTAATCAGCTAGAGATTGAGAGGTTTCTGTGTGCATTGGCTCAGTAATAGAGTAATCAGCTAGAGATTGAGAGGTTTCTGTGCGCATTGGCTCAGTAATAGAGTAATCAGCTAGAGATTGAGAGGTTTCTGTGTGCATTGGCTCAGTAATAGAGTGATCAGCTAGAGATTGAGAGGTTTCTGTGCGCATTGGCTCAGTGATAGAGTGATAATCTAGAGATTGAGAGGTTTCTGTGCGCATTGGCTCAGTGATAGAGTGATCAGCTAGAGATTAAGAGGTTTCTGTGCGCATTGGCTCAGTGATAGAGTAATCAGCTAGAGATTGAGAGGTTTCTGTGCGCATTGGCTCAGTGATAGAGTGATCAGCTAGAGATTGAGAGGTTTCTGTGCGCATTGGCTCAGTAATAGAGTGATCAGCTAGAGATTGAGAGGTTTCTGTGCGCATTGGCTCAGTGATAGAGTGATCAGCTAGAGATTGAGAGGTTTCTGTGCGCATTGGCTCAGTAATAGAGTAATCAGCTAGAGATTGAGAGGTTTCTGTGTGCATTGGCTCAGTAATAGAGTGATCAGTTTAGGATTGAGAGGTTCCTGTGCGCATTGGCTCAGTGATAGAGTAATCAGCTTAAGATTGAGAGGTTTCTGTGTGCATTGGCTCACTGGTAGAGTGATCAGCTAAAAATTGAGAGGTCCCTGTGCGCATTGGCTCAGCAATAGAGTAATCAGCTTAGGATTGAGGGGTTCCTGAGCGCATTGGCTCAGTAATAGAGTAATCAGCTTAGGATTAAGAGGTTCCTCAGAGCATTGGCTCAGTGATAGAGTGATCATCTTAAGATTATAAGAGGGGGGTGTGTAGGCCTCTCGAAGAAGAGAGCTCATTTTGCCTAGGATTATCCACACGCCCAGTTAGTGAAATAGTCCCGGTTTGTCTAAACCCAAGGTTTTTAGTTCTCATTACTTTGTTGTGATGAGGTTTCTAGAGAAGTAGCTTTCGTTTTTAATAGCTTTAAGCATCGCTTATTTCGGTGGTAGAATACCTCTATTGTACATGTGTGTTAGCATGTCGTGTACAACACACATTTGTACTAAACAGCTCTTCACGAGCGTGTTTACTATGTTGTTTCTATAATAGAAACTTACTCGTGTATGTCTCTATCCCCAGCAGACAATAGCCAGGTCCGCAAGAACGCGTTTTCGAGAAGAAAACTTCTCTTCTTCAGTTGCAAATAAAGACACACCGAATGAGTGCTCAAAAATAAGTGAATATGACCAGTAAATGTCACAATCACGCACTCAATTTCGCTTTTGTTTTGCGCCGTTTATAGGTGTAAGTGTGTGTGTTATGGAGATAACACGTTTATTTCTTGTAGCAAAGATCAGTTGTGTTTCACCAATGAGCAGTCTGTTCAGAATTTGCCATACTATGAGTGATGAAAACCACTAGCGTATCTGATGGTAGACCCGTGTAAGGTATGGGTCCTGACTCTTGGTAAGCTACACATAGTTGTGTTTATTAACTGATTTTAGAAGCTGTCAGGTTGGTACTGACTGTAATTTGCTTCTACAATACGCTGGGGTTGGTACCCAGTGCGTATGCTCAGTATATGCTGGGGTTGGTACCCAGTGAGCTATTCTCAGTATGTGCTGGGGTTGGTACCCAGAGAGCTTTATTTCAAATAAGAACTTTCAAAAGAAAGTCTAAAAATCACAATATTCTTTCAGTAAGAATAAGCGTGTGATCAAGCCAAAGTCAAAACTCTAGCTGGCCACTAACGATCTTTGCCTCCTGTGTTATATTTATTAATTAACCGTGTTGGCGCCTTCTCTGATCTCTATTAATTACCCAGGTCTGGACAGACCAAACAACCACGTGGGGTACTCAGCAGTTAGTCACGCATCAAATGATTATACCGTACAACCCATAATTCTCCTAATAAGTTCGTCTTGTTTTCTTTAGATAAGTAGCATGTATTACATGCGATGTTTGATCCTAATAAATAAGGGAATATGATCAGAAAACTCAATCACAATAACAGTTGTCTACCTATTTATTTACTGATGAATTCCAGAAGTTTCATGGTCAAATAGCGCAGACCCACATTAGATTGCTCCTGCATGTAGAGGACTATGCAGAGGAAACACAAAGCATGGCGACTTTTGTCAATTCTGTCGTCTGCTGATGTATTTTAGAACCTGCATGGTCAAGTAGTTTTGGTCCAAACTTGACTGCTTCTGTAAGTGAACGAATATGACCAGGAAACATCAGTATAATGGGTCAGCGACTCTGACGTCCGCTGATGTATTTTATGAGTTTCAGGATCAAGTATTGCGTATCCAAAGTAGGTAGCTTTTGTCAATCAACAAGAATATGACAGAAAACGCACATTTTAACGAATGTTATCGACCATGTCGTCTGCTGACGTATTTTAGAAGCTGCGTGGTCAAAAGGTGTTGGTCGAGATTAGACTGCTTCTGTAAGTGAGTGAATATGACCAGGAAACGTCAGTATTAATAGGCAGTCGATCCTGACGTCCGCTGACGTATTTTAGGAGATTCGTGGTCGAAAATTGCGTATCTGAGTTAGGTTGATTTTGTACACAAAAGACAATGTGACAGGAAACGCAAACTTTGACGAATTTAGACAACTTTGTCGTTTGCTGAAGTATTCTAGAAGCTAATGTGTGCTTAAATAGTGTGAATCCAGACTAGACTGCTTCTGAAATAAACGAATATGACCAGTCTACGTCAATCACAATGGGTTGTCGACCCTGACGCCTTCTGACGTGTTTAGGAGCGTCATGATCGAATAGTGCGTATCCAAGCTAAGTTGATTTGAAATCAAGATAAAGATATGACAGGAAACGCAAATTTTGACAAATGTCGTCGACCCTGTAGTCCGCTGATGTATTTTAACATAAGTTTCTTGGTCAACAAGTTATTGGGCTAAATAGACCCGTTATTTTGTCATAGTGCTCAATATGTACTAAATATGTCACGTTTGATGCTGAGTTCTTTGTGGAGATTCATGGCTCTCCTTTTTAACTTTACAATCTCTTTCAATGTGTAATCCAACATGATTGTTTTGGTCAGCAAAATGAGTACTCCCAACTCTTGGCCACACCGTTTCCGGGGCCACTGTTAACGAGTTCCTACTATGGGCATAATCTGGGTGCCTAAAACATATAGTTATAAGAGGGGGGTGTGTAGGCCTCTCGAAGAAGAGAGCTCATTTTGCCTAGGATTATCCACACGCCCAGTTAGTGAAATAGTCCCGGTTTGTCTAAACCCAAGGTTTTTAGTTCTCATTACTTTGTTGTGATGAGGTTTCTAGAGAAGTAGCTTTCGTTTTTAATAGCTTTAAGCATCGCTTATTTCGGTGGTAGAATACCTCTATTGTACATGTGTGTTAGCATGTCGTGTACAACACACATTTGTACTAAACAGCTCTTCACGAGCGTGTTTACTATGTTGTTTCTATAATAGAAACTTACTCGTGTATGTCTCTATCCCCAGCAGACAATAGCCAGGTCCGCAAGAACGCGTTTTCGAGAAGAAAACTTCTCTTCTTCAGTTGCAAATAAAGACACACCGAATGAGTGCTCAAAAATAAGTGAATATGACCAGTAAATGTCACAATTATAAGAGGGGGGTGTGTAGGCCTCTCGAAGAAGAGAGCTCATTTTGCCTAGGATTATCCACACGCCCAGTTAGTGAAATAGTCCCGGTTTGTCTAAACCCAAGGTTTTTAGTTCTCATTACTTTGTTGTGATGAGGTTTCTAGAGAAGTAGCTTTCGTTTTTAATAGCTTTAAGCATCGCTTATTTCGGTGGTAGAATACCTCTATTGTACATGTGTGTTAGCATGTCGTGTACAACACACATTTGTACTAAACAGCTCTTCACGAGCGTGTTTACTATGTTGTTTCTATAATAGAAACTTACTCGTGTATGTCTCTATCCCCAGCAGACAATAGCCAGGTCCGCAAGAACGCGTTTTCGAGAAGAAAACTTCTCTTCTTCAGTTGCAAATAAAGACACACCGAATGAGTGCTCAAAAATAAGTGAATATGACCAGTAAATGTCACAATCACGCACTCAATTTCGCTTTTGTTTTGCGCCGTTTATAGGTGTAAGTGTGTGTGTTATGGAGATAACACGTTTATTTCTTGTAGCAAAGATCAGTTGTGTTTCACCAATGAGCAGTCTGTTCAGAATTTGCCATACTATGAGTGATGAAAACCACTAGCGTATCTGATGGTAGACCCGTGTAAGGTATGGGTCCTGACTCTTGGTAAGCTACACATAGTTGTGTTTATTAACTGATTTTAGAAGCTGTCAGGTTGGTACTGACTGTAATTTGCTTCTACAATACGCTGGGGTTGGTACCCAGTGCGTATGCTCAGTATATGCTGGGGTTGGTACCCAGTGAGCTATGCTCAGTATGTGCTGGGGTTGGTACCCAGAGAGCTTTATTTCAAATAAGAACTTTCAAAAGAAAGTCTAAAAATCACAATATTCTTTCAGTAAGAATAAGCGTGTGATCAAGCCAAAGTCAAAACTCTAGCTGGCCACTAACGATCTTTGCCTCCTGTGTTATATTTATTAATTAACCGTGTTGGCGCCTTCTCTGATCTCTATTAATTACCCAGGTCTGGACAGACCAAACAACCACGTGGGGTACTCAGCAGTTAGTCACGCATCAAATGATTATACCGTACAACCCATAATTCTCCTAATAAGTTCGTCTTGTTTTCTTTAGATAAGTAGCATGTATTACATGCGATGTTTGATCCTAATAAATAAGGGAATATGATCAGAAAACTCAATCACAATAACAGTTGTCTACCTATTTATTTACTGATGAATTCCAGAAGTTTCATGGTCAAATAGCGCAGACCCACATTAGATTGCTCCTGCATGTAGAGGACTATGCAGAGGAAACACAAAGCATGGCGACTTTTGTCAATTCTGTCGTCTGCTGATGTATTTTAGAACCTGCATGGTCAAGTAGTTTTGGTCCAAACTTGACTGCTTCTGTAAGTGAACGAATATGACCAGGAAACATCAGTATAATGGGTCAGCGACTCTGACGTCCGCTGATGTATTTTATGAGTTTCAGGATCAAGTATTGCGTATCCAAAGTAGGTAGCTTTTGTCAATCAACAAGAATATGACAGAAAACGCACATTTTAACGAATGTTATCGACCATGTCGTCTGCTGACGTATTTTAGAAGCTGCGTGGTCAAAAGGTGTTGGTCGAGATTAGACTGCTTCTGTAAGTGAGTGAATATGACCAGGAAACGTCAGTATTAATAGGCAGTCGATCCTGACGTCCGCTGACGTATTTTAGGAGATTCGTGGTCGAAAATTGCGTATCTGAGTTAGGTTGATTTTGTACACAAAAGACAATATGACAGGAAACGCAAACTTTGACGAATTTAGACAACTTTGTCGTTTGCTGAAGTATTCTAGAAGCTAATGTGTGCTTAAATAGTGTGAATCCAGACTAGACTGCTTCTGAAATAAACGAATATGACCAGTCTACGTCAATCACAATGGGTTGTCGACCCTGACGCCTTCTGACGTGTTTAGGAGCGTCATGATCGAATAGTGCGTATCCAAGCTAAGTTGATTTGAAATCAAGATAAAGATATGACAGGAAACGCAAATTTTGACAAATGTCGTCGACCCTGTAGTCCGCTGATGTATTTTAACATAAGTTTCTTGGTCAACAAGTTATTGGGCTAAATAGACCCGTTATTTTGTCATAGTGCTCAATATGTACTAAATATGTCACGTTTGATGCTGAGTTCTTTGTGGAGATTCATGGCTCTCCTTTTTAACTTTACAATCTCTTTCAATGTGTAATCCAACATGATTGTTTTGGTCAGCAAAATGAGTACTCCCAACTCTTGGCCACACCGTTTCCGGGGCCACTGTTAACGAGTTCCTACTATGGGCATAATCTGGGTGCCTAAAACATATAGTTATAAGAGGGGGGTGTGTAGGCCTCTCGAAGAAGAGAGCTCATTTTGCCTAGGATTATCCACACGCCCAGTTAGTGAAATAGTCCCGGTTTGTCTAAACCCAAGGTTTTTAGTTCTCATTACTTTGTTGTGATGAGGTTTCTAGAGAAGTAGCTTTCGTTTTTAATAGCTTTAAGCATCGCTTATTTCGGTGGTAGAATACCTCTATTGTACATGTGTGTTAGCATGTCGTGTACAACACACATTTGTACTAAACAGCTCTTCACGAGCGTGTTTACTATGTTGTTTCTATAATAGAAACTTACTCGTGTATGTCTCTATCCCCAGCAGACAATAGCCAGGTCCGCAAGAACGCGTTTTCGAGAAGAAAACTTCTCTTCTTCAGTTGCAAATAAAGACACACCGAATGAGTGCTCAAAAATAAGTGAATATGACCAGTAAATGTCACAATCACGCACTCAATTTCGCTTTTGTTTTGCGCCGTTTATAGGTGTAAGTGTGTGTGTTATGGAGATAACACGTTTATTTCTTGTAGCAAAGATCAGTTGTGTTTCACCAATGAGCAGTCTGTTCAGAATTTGCCATACTATGAGTGATGAAAACCACTAGCGTATCTGATGGTAGACCCGTGTAAGGTATGGGTCCTGACTCTTGGTAAGCTACACATAGTTGTGTTTATTAACTGATTTTAGAAGCTGTCAGGTTGGTACTGACTGTAATTTGCTTCTACAATACGCTGGGGTTGGTACCCAGTGCGTATGCTCAGTATATGCTGGGGTTGGTACCCAGTGAGCTATGCTCAGTATGTGCTGGGGTTGGTACCCAGAGAGCTTTATTTCAAATAAGAACTTTCAAAAGAAAGTCTAAAAATCACAATATTCTTTCAGTAAGAATAAGCGTGTGATCAAGCCAAAGTCAAAACTCTAGCTGGCCACTAACGATCTTTGCCTCCTGTGTTATATTTATTAATTAACCGTGTTGGCGCCTTCTCTGATCTCTATTAATTACCCAGGTCTGGACAGACCAAACAACCACGTGGGGTACTCAGCAGTTAGTCACGCATCAAATGATTATACCGTACAACCCATAATTCTCCTAATAAGTTCGTCTTGTTTTCTTTAGATAAGTAGCATGTATTACATGCGATGTTTGATCCTAATAAATAAGGGAATATGATCAGAAAACTCAATCACAATAACAGTTGTCTACCTATTTATTTACTGATGAATTCCAGAAGTTTCATGGTCAAATAGCGCAGACCCACATTAGATTGCTCCTGCATGTAGAGGACTATGCAGAGGAAACACAAAGCATGGCGACTTTTGTCAATTCTGTCGTCTGCTGATGTATTTTAGAACCTGCATGGTCAAGTAGTTTTGGTCCAAACTTGACTGCTTCTGTAAGTGAACGAATATGACCAGGAAACATCAGTATAATGGGTCAGCGACTCTGACGTCCGCTGATGTATTTTATGAGTTTCAGGATCAAGTATTGCGTATCCAAAGTAGGTAGCTTTTGTCAATCAACAAGAATATGACAGAAAACGCACATTTTAACGAATGTTATCGACCATGTCGTCTGCTGACGTATTTTAGAAGCTGCGTGGTCAAAAGGTGTTGGTCGAGATTAGACTGCTTCTGTAAGTGAGTGAATATGACCAGGAAACGTCAGTATTAATAGGCAGTCGATCCTGACGTCCGCTGACGTATTTTAGGAGATTCGTGGTCGAAAATTGCGTATCTGAGTTAGGTTGATTTTGTACACAAAAGACAATGTGACAGGAAACGCAAACTTTGACGAATTTAGACAACTTTGTCGTTTGCTGAAGTATTCTAGAAGCTAATGTGTGCTTAAATAGTGTGAATCCAGACTAGACTGCTTCTGAAATAAACGAATATGACCAGTCTACGTCAATCACAATGGGTTGTCGACCCTGACGCCTTCTGACGTGTTTAGGAGCGTCATGATCGAATAGTGCGTATCCAAGCTAAGTTGATTTGAAATCAAGATAAAGATATGACAGGAAACGCAAATTTTGACAAATGTCGTCGACCCTGTAGTCCGCTGATGTATTTTAACATAAGTTTCTTGGTCAACAAGTTATTGGGCTAAATAGACCCGTTATTTTGTCATAGTGCTCAATATGTACTAAATATGTCACGTTTGATGCTGAGTTCTTTGTGGAGATTCATGGCTCTCCTTTTTAACTTTACAATCTCTTTCAATGTGTAATCCAACATGATTGTTTTGGTCAGCAAAATGAGTACTCCCAACTCTTGGCCACACCGTTTCCGGGGCCACTGTTAACGAGTTCCTACTATGGGCATAATCTGGGTGCCTAAAACATATAGTTATAAGAGGGGGGTGTGTAGGCCTCTCGAAGAAGAGAGCTCATTTTGCCTAGGATTATCCACACGCCCAGTTAGTGAAATAGTCCCGGTTTGTCTAAACCCAAGGTTTTTAGTTCTCATTACTTTGTTGTGATGAGGTTTCTAGAGAAGTAGCTTTCGTTTTTAATAGCTTTAAGCATCGCTTATTTCGGTGGTAGAATACCTCTATTGTACATGTGTGTTAGCATGTCGTGTACAACACACATTTGTACTAAACAGCTCTTCACGAGCGTGTTTACTATGTTGTTTCTATAATAGAAACTTACTCGTGTATGTCTCTATCCCCAGCAGACAATAGCCAGGTCCGCAAGAACGCGTTTTCGAGAAGAAAACTTCTCTTCTTCAGTTGCAAATAAAGACACACCGAATGAGTGCTCAAAAATAAGTGAATATGACCAGTAAATGTCACAATCACGCACTCAATTTCGCTTTTGTTTTGCGCCGTTTATAGGTGTAAGTGTGTGTGTTATGGAGATAACACGTTTATTTCTTGTAGCAAAGATCAGTTGTGTTTCACCAATGAGCAGTCTGTTCAGAATTTGCCATACTATGAGTGATGAAAACCACTAGCGTATCTGATGGTAGACCCGTGTAAGGTATGGGTCCTGACTCTTGGTAAGCTACACATAGTTGTGTTTATTAACTGATTTTAGAAGCTGTCAGGTTGGTACTGACTGTAATTTGCTTCTACAATACGCTGGGGTTGGTACCCAGTGCGTATGCTCAGTATATGCTGGGGTTGGTACCCAGTGAGCTATGCTCAGTATGTGCTGGGGTTGGTACCCAGAGAGCTTTATTTCAAATAAGAACTTTCAAAAGAAAGTCTAAAAATCACAATATTCTTTCAGTAAGAATAAGCGTGTGATCAAGCCAAAGTCAAAACTCTAGCTGGCCACTAACGATCTTTGCCTCCTGTGTTATATTTATTAATTAACCGTGTTGGCGCCTTCTCTGATCTCTATTAATTACCCAGGTCTGGACAGACCAAACAACCACGTGGGGTACTCAGCAGTTAGTCACGCATCAAATGATTATACCGTACAACCCATAATTCTCCTAATAAGTTCGTCTTGTTTTCTTTAGATAAGTAGCATGTATTACTTATAAGAGGGGGGTGTGTAGGCCTCTCGAAGAAGAGAGCTCATTTTGCCTAGGATTATCCACACGCCCAGTTAGTGAAATAGTCCCGGTTTGTCTAAACCCAAGGTTTTTTAGTTCTCATTACTTTGTTGTGATGAGGTTTCTAGAGAAGTAGCTTTCATTTTTAATAGCTTTAAGCATTGCTTATTTCGGTGGTAGAATACCTCTATTGTACATGTGTATTAGCATGTTGTGTACGACACACATTTGTACTAAACAGCTCTTCACGAGCGTGTTTACTATGTTGTTTCTATAATAGAAACTTACTCGTGTATGTCTCTATCCCCAGCAGACAATAGCCAGGTCCGCAAGAACGCGTTTTCGAGAAGAAAACTTCTCTTCTTCAGTTGCAAATAAAGACACACCGAATGAGTGCTCAAAAATAAGTAAATATGACCAGTAATTGTCACAATCACGCACTCAATTTCGCTTTTGTTTTGCGCCGTTTATAGGTGTAAGTATGTGTGTTATGGAAATAACATCATTTATTTCTTGTAGCAAAGATCAGTTGTGTTTCACCAATGAGCAGTCTGATCAGAGTTTGCCATACTATGAGTGATGAAAACCACTAGCGTATCTGATGGTAGACCCGTGTAAGGTATGGGTTCTGACTGTTGGTAAACTACACAAAGTTGTGTTTATTAACTGATTTTAGAAGCTGTCAGGTTGGTACTGACTGTAATTTGCTTCTGCAATACGCTGGGGTTGGTACCCAGTGCGTATGCTCAGTATATGCTGGGGTTGGTACCCAGTGAGCTATGCTCAGTATATGCTGGGGTTGGTACCCAGAGAGCTTTATATAAGTGCTCTTTTTCAAATAAGAACTTTCAAAAGAAAGTCTAAAACATCGCAATATTCTTTCAGTAAGAATAAGCGTGTGATCAAGCCAAAGTCAAAACTCTAGCTGGCCACTACCGATCTTTGCCTCCTGTGTTATATTTGTTAATTAACCATGTTGGCGCCTTCTCTATCACTGAGCCAATGCGCACAGGGACCTCGTAATCTTAAGCTGATTACTCTATTACTGAGGCAAAGCGCACAGGGACCTCTCAATCTTAAGCTGATCACTCTATCACTGAGCCAATGCACACAGGAACCTCTCAATCTCTAGCTGATCACTCTATTACTGAGCCAATGCGCACAGAAACCTCTCAATCTCTAGCTGATTACTCTATTACTGAGCCAATGCGCACAGGGACCTCTCAATTTTTAGCTGATCACTCTATCACTGAGCCAATGCACACAGAAACCTCTCAATCTCTAGCTGATTACTCTATTACTGAGCCAATGCACACAGAAACCTCTCAATCTCTAGCTGATCACTCTATTACTGAGCCAATGCACACAGAAACCTCTCAATCTCTAGCTGATCACTCTATCACTGAGCCAATGCACACAGAAACCTCTCAATCTCTAGCTGATCACTCTATTACTGAGCCAATGCGCACAGGAACCTCTCAATCTCTAGCTGATTACTCTATTACTGAGCCAATGCGCAAAGGGACCTCTCAATCTCTAGCTGATCACTCTATTACTGAGCCAATGCGCACAGAAACCTCTCAATCTCTAGCTGATTACTCTATTACTGAGCCAATGCGCACAGGGACCTCTCAATCTCTAGCTGATCACTCTATCACTGAGCCAATGCGCACAGAAACCTCTCAATCTCTAGCTGATTACTCTATTACTGAGCCAATGCGCACAGGGACCTCTCAATTTTTAGCTGATCACTCTATCACTGAGCCAATGCACACAGGAACCTCTCAATCTTTAGCTGATTACTCTATTACTGAGCCAATGCGCACAGGAACCTCTCAATCTTAAGCTGATCACTCTATCACTGAGCCAATGCACACAGAAACCTCTCAATCTCTAGCTGATTACTCTATAAATGAGCCAATGCGCAAAGGGACCTCTCAAGTTTTAGCTGATCACTCTATCACTGAGCCAATGCACACAGGAACATCTCAATCTTTAGCTGATTACTCTATTACTGAGCCAATGCGCACAGGGACCTCTCAATCTCTAGCTGATCACTCTATTACTGAGCCAATGCACACAGAAACCTCTCAATCTCTAGCTGATCACTCTATCACTGAGCCAATGCGCACAGAAACCTCTCAATCTCTAGCTGATTACTCTATTACTGAGCCAATGCACACAGAAACCTCTCAATCTCTAGCTGATCACTCTATTACTGAGCCAATGCACACAGAAACCTCTCAATCCATAGCTGATCACTCTATCACTGAGCCAATGCACACAGAAACCTCTCAATCTCTAGCTGATTACTCTATTACTGAGCCAATGCGCTCATGAACCTCTCATTCTTAAGCTGATCACTCTATTACTGAGCCAATGCACACAGAAACCTCTCAATCTCTAGCTGATCACTCTATCACTGAGCCAATGCACACAGAAACCTCTCAATCTCTAGCTGATCACTCTATTACTGAGCCAATGCGCACAGGAACCTCTCAATCTCTAGCTGATCACTCTATTACTGAGCCAATGCGCACAGAAACCTCTCAATCTCTAGCTGATTACTCTATTACTGAGCCAATGCGCACAGGGACCTCTCAATCTCTAGCTGATCACTCTATCACTGAGCCAATGCGCACAGAAACCTCTCAATCTCTAGCTGATTACTCTATTACTGAGCCAATGCGCAAAGGGACCTCTCAATCTCTAGCTGATCACTCTATTACTGAGCCAATGCGCACAGAAACCTCTCAATCTCTAGCTGATTACTCTATTACTGTGCCAATGCGCACAGGGACCTCTCAATCTCTAGCTGATCACTCTATCACTGAGCCAATGCGCACAGAAACCTCTCAATCTCTAGCTGATTACTCTATAACTGAGCCAATGCGCACAGGGACCTCTCAATTTTTAGCTGATCACTCTATCACTGAGCCAATGCACACAGGAACCTCTCAATCTTTAGCTGATTACTCTATTACTGAGCCATTGCGCACAGGAACCTCTCAATCTTAAGCTGATCACTCTATCACTGAGCCAATGCACACAGAAACCTCTCAATCTCTAGCTGATTACTCTATTACTGAGCCAATGCGCACAGGGACCTCTCAAGTTTTAGCTGATCACTCTATCACTGAGCCAATGCACACAGGAACATCTCAATCTTTAGCTGATTACTCTATTACTGAGCCAATGCGCACAGGGACCTCTCAATTTTTAGCTGATCACTCTATCACTGAGCCAATGCACACAGGAACTTCTCAATCTTAAGCTGATCACTCTATCACTGAGCCAACGCACACAGAAACCTCTCAATCTTTAGCTGATCACTCTATTACTGAGCCAATGCACACAGAAACATCTCAATCTTTAGCTGATTACTCTATTACTGAGCCAATGCGCACAGGGACCTCTCAAGTTTTAGCTGATCACTCTATCACTGAGCCAATGCACACAGAAACCTCTCAATCTTTAGCTGATTACTCTTTTACTGAGCCAATGCGCACAGGGACCTCTCAAGTTTTAGCTGATCACTCTATCACTGAGCCAATGCACACAGAAACCTCTCAATCTTCAGCTGATTACTCTATTACTGAGCCAATGCGCACAGGGACCTCTCAATTTTTAGCTGATCACTCTATCACTGAGCCAATGCACACAGGAACCTCTCAATCTTTAGCTGATTACTCTATCACTGAGCCAATGCGCACAGGAACCTCTCAATCTTAAGCTGATCACTCTATCACTGAGCCAATGCACACAGGAACCTCTCAATCTCTAGCTGATCACTCTATCACTGAGCCAATGCACACAGAAACCTCTCAATCTCTAGCTGATTACTCTATTACTGAGCCAATACACACAGAAACCTCTCAATCTCTAGCTGATTACTCTATTACTGAGCCAATGCGCACAGGAACCTCTCAATCTCTAGCTGATTACTCTATTACTGAGCCAATGCGCACAGGGACCTCTCAATTTTTAGCTGATCACTCTATCACTGAGCCAATGCACACAGAAACCTCTCAATCTTAAGCTGATCACTCTATCACTGAGCCAATGCACACAGGAACATCTCAATCTTTAGCTGATTACTCTATTACTGAGCCAATGCGCACAGGGACCTCTCAAGTTTTAGCTGATCACTCTATCACTGAGCCAATGCACACAGAAACCTCTCAATCTTTAGCTGATTACTCTATTACTGAGCCAATGCGCACAGGGACCTCTCAAGTTTTAGCTGATCACTCTATCACTGAGCCAATGCACACAGAAACCTCTCAATCTTTAGCTGATTACTCTATTACTGAGCCAATGCGCACAGGGACCTCTCAATTTTTACCTGATCACTCTATCACTGAGCCAATGCACACAGGAACCTCTCAATCTCTAGCTGATTACTCTATTACTGAGCCAATGCGCACAGAAACCTCTCAATCTCTAGCTGATCACTCTATTACTGAGCCAATGCACACAGAAACCTCTCAATCTCTAGCTGATTACTCTATTACTGAGCCAATGCGCACAGAAACCTCTCAATCTCTAGCTGATCACTCTATTACTGAGCCAATGCACACAGAATCCTCTCAATCTCTAGCTGATTACTCTATTACTGAGCCAATGCGCACAGAAACCTCTCAATCTCTAGCTGATTACTCTATTACTGAGCCAATGCACACAGAAACCTCTCAATCTCTAGCTGATCACTCTATCACTGAGCCAATGCGCACAGGAACCTCTCAATCTCTAGCTGATTACTCTATTACTGAGCCAATGCACACAGAAACCTCTCAATCTCTAGCTGATCACTCTATCACTGAGCCAATGCGCACAGGAACCTCTCAATCTCTAGCTGATTACTCTATCACTGAGCCAATGCGCACCGGGACCTCTCAATCTTAAGCTGATTACTCTATCACTGAGCCAATGCACACAGAAACCTCTCAATCTCTAGCTGATTACTCTCTTACTGAGCCAATGCACACAGAAACCTCTCAATCTCTAGCTGATTACTCTATTACTGAGCCAATGCGCACAGTAACCTCTCAATCTTAAGCTGATTACTCTATCACTGAGCCAATGCACACAGAAACCTCTCAATCTCTAGCTGATTACTCTCTTACTGAGCCAATGCGCACAGGGACCTCTCAATCCTAAGCTGATCACTCTATCACTGAGCCAATGCGCACAGAAACCTCTCAATCTCTAGCTGATTACTCTATTACTGAGCCAATGCACACAGGGACCTCTCAAGTTTTAGCTGATCACTCTATCACTGAGCCAATGCACACAGAAACCTCTCAATCTCTAGCTGATTACTCTATTACTGAGCCAATGCGCACAGGAACCTCTCAATCCTAAGCTGATCACTCTATTACTGAGCCAATGCGCACCGGGACCTCTCAATCTTAAGCTGATTACTCTATTACTGAGCCAATGGGCACAGGGACCTCTCAAGTTTTAGCTGATCACTCTACCAGTGAGCCAATGCACACAGAAACCTCTCAATCTTTAGCTGATTACTCTATCACTAAGTCAATACGCACAGGGACCTCGTAATCTTAAGTTGACCACTCTATCACTGAGCCAATGCGCAAAGAAGGCATGATGTGAATCAGATATGGGATTAGTAAATGCTCAGACAAGCAAGCACATGTGCAAAATCATACTAGAACTATTGCAGATAACTAATGCAAAGTAAGTCCTTAAGTTAGTAAGTGCTAAGACATAACTAACACCTTAAGACTCACTGGATAGCTGCACATGCGTAAACTATGCGGGAGTTTTATATTACTATTTAGACTAAAGCTTTACAGCACTAGCTCGATATCGGTTGACTAACACACCTCAGCTCAAAAGTCCAGACAAAGTCCCCACTTTATTTCATATAATGACGCAACCATCGGTCGACTACGATGAGTCGAACTCTCAAACTGGAACCATGGTCTGCAGACTACATTTGTAGTGCTAAAAGTTTGAGACTTGAACTTGACATTAATCTCATCTGGTGATAATGATCATTGAGAAGCTTTTCAGAATATAAAGCATATGATTCAAATACGTGAAAATCGAATCAGTTTACCCTTGAGGGGACAGACTATGTCTTAATTGATTGTTGGCTGATTAAATTTGACAAAGTTTTATAGGAAACGCAGATAATTATACATTTTCGATTTTAGAAGCCAACAAATATTATTAACAACTGTCACATTAATGAAACTTACAGTAATCAGCTAGAGATTGAGAGGTTTCTGTGCGCATTGGCTCAGTGATAGAGTAATCAGCTAGAGATTGAGAGGTTTCTGTGCGCATTGGCTCAGTAATAGAGTGTTCAGCTAGAGATTGAGATGTTTCTGTGTGCATTGGCTCAGTAATAGAGTAATCAGCTAAAGATTGAGAGGTTTCTGTGCGCATTGGCTCAGTGATAGAGTGATCAGCTTAGGATTGAGAGGTCCCTGTGCGCATTGGCTCAGTAATAGAGTAATCAGCTAAAGATTGAGAGGTTTCTGTGCGCATTGGCTCAGTGATAGAGTGATCAGCTAGAGATTGAGAGGTTTCTGTGCGCATTGGCTCAGTAATAGAGTGATCAGCTAGAGATTGAGAGGTTTCTGTGCGCATTGGCTCAGTAATAGAGTGATCAGCTAGAGATTGAGAGGTTTCTGTGCGCATTGGCTCAGTAATAGAGTAATCAGCTAGAGATTGAGAGGTTTCTGTGCGCATTGGCTCAGTGATAGAGTGATCAGCTAGAGACTGAGAGGTTTCTGTGTGCATTGGCTCAGTAATAGAGTAATCAGCTAGAGATTGAGAGGTTCCTGTGCGCATTGGCTCAGTAATAGAGTAATCAGCTAGAGATTGAGAGGTTTCTGTGCGCATTGGCTCAGTGATAGAGTGATCAGCTAGAGATTGAGAGGTTTCTGTGTGCATTGGCTCAGTAATAGAGTAATCAGCTAGAGATTGAGAGGTTTCTGTGTGCATTGGCTCAGTGATAGAGTGATCAGCTAAAAATTGAGAGGTCCCTGTGCGCATTGGCTCAGTAATAGAGTAATCAGCTAAAGATTGAGATGTTCCTGTGTGCATTGGCTCAGTGATAGAGTGATCAGCTAAAACTTGAGAGGTCCCTGTGTGCATTGGCTCAGTAATAGAGTAATCAGCTAGAGATTGAGAGGTTTCTGTGTGCATTGGCTCAGTGATAGAGTGATCAGCTTAAGATTGAGAGGTCCTTGTGCCCATTGGCTCAGTGATAGAGTGATCAGCTTAAGATTTAGAGGTCCCTGTGTGCATTGTTTTAGTGATAGAGTAATCAGCTAGAGATTGAGAGGTTTCTGTGTGCATTGGCTCAGTAATAGAGTAATCAGCTAAAACTTGAGAGGTCCCTGTGCGCATTGGCTCAGTAATAGAGTAATCAGCTAGAGATTGAGAGGTTTCTGTGTGCATTGGCTCAGTGATAGAGTGATCAGCTAAAACTTGAGAGGTCCCTGTGCGCATTGGCTCAGTAATAGAGTGATCAGCTAGAGATTGAGAGGTTTCTGTGTGCATTGGCTCAGTAATAGAGTAATCAGCTAGAGATTGAGAGGTTTCTGTGCGCATTGGCTCAGTAATAGAGTGATCAGCTAGAGATTGAGAGGTTTCTGTGTGCATTGGCTCAGTAATAGAGTAATCAGCTAGAGATTGAGAGGTTTCTGTGCGCATTGGCTCAGTAATAGAGTGATCAGCTAGAGATTGAGAGGTTTCTGTGTGCATTGGCTCAGTGATAGAGTGATCAGCTAAAACTTGAGAGGTCCCTGTGCGCATTGGCTCAGTAATAGAGTGATCAGCTAGAGATTGAGAGGTTTCTGTGTGCATTGGCTCAGTAATAGAGTAATCAGCTAGAGATTGAGAGGTTTCTGTGCGCATTGGCTCAGTAATAGAGTGATCAGCTAGAGATTGAGAGGTTTCTGTGTGCATTGGCTCAGTGATAGAGTGATCAGCTAGAGATTTAAAGGTTTCTGTGCGCATTGGCTCAGTGATAGAGTGATCAGCTAGAGATTGAGAGGTTTCTGTGCGCATTGGCTCAGTGATAGAGTAATCAGCTAGAGATTGAGAGGTTTCTGTGTGCATTGGCTCAGTGATAGAGTAATCAGCTAGAGATTGAGAGGTTTCTGTGTGCATTGGCTCAGTGATAGAGTGATCAGCTAGAGATTGAGAGGTTTCTGTGTGCATTGGCTCAGTAATAGAGTAATCAGCTAGAGATTGAGAGGTTTCTGTGCGCATGGGCTCAGTGATAGAGTGATCAGCTTAAGATTTAGAGGTCCCTGTGTGCATTGGTTTAGTGATAGAGTGATCAGCTTAAGATTTTGAGGTCCCTGTGTGCATTGGTTTAGTGATAGAGTGATCAGCTTAAGATTTAGAGGTCCCTGTGTGCATTGGCTCAATGTTAGAGTAATCTGCTTAAGATTGAGAGGTCCCTTTGGCTCAGTAATAGAGTGGTCAACTTAGGATTGAGAGGTCCCGGGTTTGAACCTTACGAAATTATTGTTTTGTGTTGTGCAGCTCAGTACTGGCTAGCACCCAAGAAAACATACCACATAACTTGTATTTTGCCTAGGACATAAAGCATCACTGCCTAGTACTGGCTGGCACTCAAGAAAACGCCCGACACTGCTCAGTACTGGTTAGCACCCAAGAAAACTCACGACATAACTTGTATTTTGCCTAGAACATCAATCACCAACTTAAACAAAGATTTATGCTTTCTGAACGAAAAGTAAGTGAGTATGACCAGGAAACGCCACAATCACACACTGCAAACAACCCATGGCACCGTGAGAAAAGTCAAAGAACGATAACATCGATCTGACATTCAGAACACAACATAAGTAAAGCAACCAGCTCTCTCTCTCTCTCTCTCTCTCTCTCTCTCTCTCTCTCTCTCTCTCTCTCTCTCTCTCTTCTCCAATTGGATGATTGCAAAACTAGAAAAGACACAAAGTACTACAAAACTTATCAAGGACATAACGCAAAAAAACAAAAACAATGTGAGCAACAATAAATAAACAACAGTTGAGCCTCCACATCAGACCTGACAGCAGCTGCAGCCTAGATTCTGATGTTGTAACACAAATTGGCTTAGCTCGCAGACTCATGTCCCTGATTGTCCAACCAAGCCCACGGACCTAAGAAAACTAAAACATTTCGGTAAACATGGGAGAAAATCCATAAATGGTGTAAAAAGAACATAGCGGCAGGAAAAGAATCACCGCTACATATGCATTTCAAATAACTATAAGTTCATTAAAAGAAATACGTTTTTGTTAATGTAATAAAATAATGTGTCCTACGAGGGCTGTTCAAATATGAATGCAAGTAGCTTCATAACTTTCTTCACATTTATGCTACGACAAAATGGTAACCGTTTCTATAAAGGACTATATGTCACCTTTAAACTGGCACCATACCTAAAGAAAAATACAATATATTTATTGAGTTATAGCCCTTTAGCCCATGACCCACCCACTTCCTTTTGTTTTCAGCCAATCAGTAGCAAGAAATGCACCATATTCAGCGTGGTATATTTTCCATAACCAACACTTTTGTGAGACTCATTCCCATAACTTGATGAGAGGAAATTGCAGTCAAAAATGTTAATTTCACCAAATTTAGTTTTATTTTTAGAACCCTAAATAAAACTGTGAGAAGAATATTGACACAAAATGATGTAAATTTCAAATGTTAGCTGTTTCACAGAAAAGAGGCGACGGCAGAAAACACCGACCAGGCTGCACATGTACATTGAAACCTGGTCAGAAATTACACTGCTTGCCCAAAAATGCTTTTGATAAAGACAGCATGACCAAACGGCACATGAATATACAAGCTGACCTGAGTGTCTACACTGTTTGAGAATCAGGATAGAATGCACAAACAGTGGGGACTGATCAGCCTATACATCTGTAACGTGTGATCAACAAAATGCTTCCAAGATAATTTTGAAAAAAAAAATCTCACAAAAATGCTGCTAATAAAAATCCAATTTTCCCATGTGAACGCATCAAGGACTAAAAAAGAAATGAGAGACTCCTAAACGAAATGTAGCAAAATGCTACATAATGTGTATATTTCAGGATGTGAAACCAACACAGGAAACAGCTGGGTCAGGGCTAAATAGGTTATACAATGTTTTGTGTTTGTTATGAAATATACACTCGGGAGCTCCGCTCCCTCGTATATATTCCATAACCAACGCAAAACATTGAATAACCTATACTTAAATGAGGGTCATGTTAGTATACTAACAAACTCAATGCTTTGAACATATACCAGTGATATAGACGAGCGTATAATTCTTCGATAAATAAGTGAAATTTCTTCAAATGTTTAAGGAAGTATCCCCACATTCTTATATAATGGTTCTGTGAAAGTTGCGAAAATCGGACATGCTTTTGTTAAATTACAACGAATCGTTTTCACTTAAGTCTCCTTATGTTTGGAAATAAATGGTAAACAAAACACCACCTGTCAGTTTTCAGTTAAACTTATCTCTAACAAAATGCACGAAGCAACATTTAAACTAGTTTTAACTCAAAGACAATATGTTGATCGCTCATACTGAATTGTTGCTACAAATTATTGATGGATAGTGGGTAATTTTCAAACGCTGCAAAGCATTTTTACTTATTCAAAATGCCTTAATTGAAGGGGTTATAGAAATTATACTTAATTTTTTTGTCATAACATTGAGGCTTTATTCTAAATTTGAACGTAAACTTTACGTTTGACCACTATAGGCATTATTTACAATAAAATTACTCACCTGGTCTTAAGGACTAGACAGATTGAACATATTTTAATTAATGTAAACAAGTCATTAAGAAGCAGAAAGTGCTTGAAAAATGATATAAAATGTGATAACTATGTAAATAGAGGACGGTGCGTTTTGAAAACTCCCTTATGATATATTTAGCATGTTTTCAGCAAAACGCAAAGAAAGTGACACTGCGATGTTCATTATAACATCACCAGTAGATAATTCAAAATGACGCTTATCATAAAATTAATGACGTCACAAACGTGCCTGTTTTCTCGAGATTGAAATAGGATTATATAAACTTTTTCCTGCAAGCAACTTTTGGATTGTTACTTGAACTTGCATTTAAATTTTGGTGCCATTTTGTCTAAAACTTACAAAGATATAGAGGATATTCAAATTTTTGGAATGAATATGCCATTTATTTCATCGAGTGAAGAGAAAAAAGCATTTTTCATGAGTGGCGAAGCCACGAATGAAATATTCATTTTCTCGCTTCACGAGATGAAATAAATGGTAAATTCATTCCAAAAATTTGAATTTTCTTTTTATTATATACAGTTTTAAGCAGGGTAGATTTTTAGCACTAAATGACGCCATACGCGGTCGCACATTACGTCATATTAATGATGACGTTTGATAACGTGCAATGTCGGCCAAAGCTGAAACCATAGGAGCAGGAGCAGAAAAAGTGAAAATTTCAGCAGATCGCGACAAATTAATTACCAAAATATTTCTTGCGATCTAACTAAGAAAATGAATACCCACACTTTGTGTTTTTGTCCACTTATAAGAAAGTTACAGGCATTTGAAATTCTGAAGAGGGCTAAAGAAAGTCAATGGACGAAGCAGAGGACATCCAATTTCACCCGTGAAATACAACTTATATTTTCACTGCAGTGAAAATACAGCTTTTTATATTTTCACGGCTGTGAAATACAGCTTATTTTTAAATATGCATTATATTTAATCAATATATTCCTGTATTTCATTACTTTGTATATAATAAATGACACTATTTCCGCACTTGTACCAAATCGTGCATTGCAATTTGCTTCAGAAAAACGTCAGTATACAGGAATGGCCTTTATATAAGGTCTGTAACTCGAGAAATATAGTGCGTGTTTCTTTATGTCTGGTGCCATTTTAAAGGCGACAAATAGTTCTTTCCAGAAAGGTATGCCATTTTGCCGTAGCATATATGTGAAGAAAATTATGAAGCTACTTACATTCATATTTGAACAGCCCTCGTATTTATTCTAGATATGAACGATAATTTTGGCCTTCATATTTTTAGAAAATAAGGTTTTAGCTTAATTAATAAGAAGTATGCATATAAGCTCGCTGCTTTCTGTTTTCATTTATTAGCCAAATGCAAGTAGTGTATGCTCTGCGAAATATTATGTGATTTCTCTTCATTTCTATCCCCCAACTTTGAAAAAAAGTTGAGTGGGCATATCACGTTGGGCTTGACCGTCCATCCATTCTTCTGTCCATCTATTTGTGTGTCCGTTCAACGTTTGTTTAGTTAGGATCCATCGTTAATAAATAGCTGACCTGTATTGTTTTAGTCTTAGTTATCTCCCTTTGTGGAGTTATGCTTCTTTTAAAAGGTCACATGATATTTTGTAAATAAGATATCTCAAAAGCTATTACAATTAGAAGCTTCAAACCAGAAATTCCATAGGAGGTTTGTTTTGGCCCCCGCAGATAAGGCTGCTGTGGTCGTTTGAAAAAGATACTATATTAACACCCTAAAGCAAGAACTTAGCACTGCAAAAAACATATGAGCATAACAGGCTTGATGAGACGTCTATCGTTGATAGGCATCGATGCCATATGACAGCTAAGTTTGGGTTGTTTGTGGATGAGGATCATATCAAGCTTCCTACGTTAAACTGGTTACCTAAACTTCATAAACGGCCCTATAAATCGCGTTTTATTGCTAATTCTAGTGCATGTACAACTACTGAGTTGTCTATTCTTTTGACTTCTTGCCTCACTGCGATTAAAAACCATGTCATTAAATATTGCACAACAGTTTATGAAAGAAATGGTAAAAATTAATTTTGGTCTATTAAAGATTCAGGCTAAATTCTTAATAAATTGAAGTTTAGAGGTTTTCTAGCATCTGGTTTGTCTACATTTAATTTTTCTACTCTCTATATTACATTGCCTCATAATCTTATCAAAGAAAAACTAACATAATTAATTGATCAAACATTTAACAGAGACAGGTCACTTTATTTGGCTTGTAATGATAAAAATGCCTTTTTTACTTCTGAGCAACCTAAACGATATAAATTGTGGTCATGTCAGAAAATGTGTGATGCGCTCCCTTAGCTTTTGGACAATATATTTACAAGGTTTGGCTCGAAATTATATAGACAAATTGTAGGTATTCCAACTGGTACTAATTGTGCTCCTCTTGTTGCAGATTTGTTTTTGTTTTATTATGAGAGAGACTTTATGCTGTCTCACAATAATCAAACTGATATTATTGAAGCTTTTAAGTCAACCTCGAAATATTTAGATGACTTACTTAATATTGATAATCCTTATTTTGAACAAATGGTAGGTCAGACACTTCCCACTGAACTTCAGTTAAATAAGGCGAATTCTTCTGATACTGAAGCTCCGTTTTTAGACTTGAACTTGTTAATAACAAATGGCACAGTTTCTTCTAAAATTTATGATAAACGGGATGATTTGAATTTTGAAATAGTAGATTTCCTTTTTTTTGATGGAGATGTTCCTCGCTCTCCGTCCTATGGTGTATATATTTCTCAACTTATTCGTTTTGCTAGAGTGTGTTTTAATGTTGATGACTTCAACAATAGAAACTTATTTTTAACTGCTAAGTTATTAAAACAAGGTAATTGATATCATAAAATTCGAACAGCTTTTTTAAATTCTACCTCAGACACTTAGAGTTAATTTTTAAATACAACATTGGGTTAAAAACTCTTCTGCAACAAGGCATATCTGAACCCATATTTTATGGTGACTTAGTTTATAAATTCAAACGAATTGTTGGAAAACCTAATTTTAGTGATCAATTCAAAAAGATAGTAAAACGTTATATAAGGGTACTTGATTGTATCGATTCCTGATCTTTGCATCCTTACTTACTTTGGATATAACTTAGATATCATGTGACAGTCTGCATGCCTAGTTTTAAAATCAATCACGGCTCATAGCTATGGTTTCCTCCTTAACTGCACGACGGTGGGACAGGCCTCAGACTCTGTGACGGCTCTGACATAAAGCTTTAATCCGTGGGTTGGGGCCTGATGCTTATCTGTAGCTGGACCCACCGTGGGTCAACTTGAGGTTTTTTTTTAGCTCTGACTATCTGTGAGTCATGAGCCCTTTTCTTTGTTTCATCATGGTGTGTTAATTTGATAAGAGTGTTTCTCCATGATGATACATTGCATTAGTTAGATGGCCTCAATGCGAGCTGAACCATTCTTGTACTTCAACAACAGAAGAATCTAGGGCGAAGATTTGGTACCAGTAAAATGCCTTTAAGCCCCCAAGTGGCTTAGGCTGCTGTCCATTCAAAGGCGGTGGTTCTGTTGTTGTTGAATTTTTGTTTATTGTTACTCCCATTGTGGGAGTCTGTAACTGTTCTTTGTTTTGTTGTACGCTACTTTATGTCCATTCTAGTATTGCAATCATCTTGATGGGGAGGTGAGAGCTGGTTGCTTTGCTTAATTTGTCTTCCTGGTGTCTCGTGATGGTTGAGCGGCTCTTCCTCGCGGTGCCTTGGGGTTGTCTGCGGTGTGTGATTGTGGTATTTCCTAATCATACTCACTTACTATTTTTGGTCAGCTGATAGAAAATGATATTTCAATTATCTGGTGTTAATATAAAAAAGTTATTTTATTTTTTACGAGTTATTGTCCTTTGCAAATTTTGACATTGAACTATCTAAAAAGGCTATTACAGCTAGGAGCTTCAAACTGATAGAAGATGATTAGCAAATTGACTGGTGAAAATATAAAAAAAATCATTTTTTACGAGGTATAGTCCTTTGCAAATGTGGACATTGACAATTAGTAATATACTATTTGAGCTAGGACCTTTAAACTTGGTCAGCTGATAGAAGATGATTAGAAAATGAACTGGTGAAAATATAAAAAAAAGTGTGTTTTTTTTTTCATTTTTTTTTAATTATTGCTTTTTGAAAATGTTTGAGATTGAAAACTTGTTATAAAGATATCTCTAAATCTATTACTGTCAAGAGCATCAAACGTGACCAACTGATAGACGTAGATTACCTTGAGAAAATATAAAAAGGAATTATTTTATTTTTTTTTGCGTTATTGTCCCCTGAAAATTTGAACATTGAAAACGTGTATTAACAATATCTCAAAAATTGTTACAGCCAGGAGCTTCCAACATGGTCAGCTAATAGAATATAATGATTAGTAATTTGGTGATAAAAAGTTATTTTTTTAGTCATTGCCCTTTTAGAATTTGTACATTCAATTTGAAAACTTGTAATAAAGATATCTTAAAAACTATAATAGCTAGCAGCTTTAAACATGGTCAGCTGATAAAAAAATGGGTAGATTACCTCATGGACAAGCAAATGACTGGGGACACAGTGTTTCATAAATTTCATTTCAATTTTTTTAAGTATGAGAAATTTATTTTTTTGATCTCCATTTTTTAAATTTTTAAAATCGAATATTTTTTTTACAAAATTGTTTGTACGATAATTGTTTTTTGTACCAAAATATTACTTTTAAGCTATTTATTAATTAACATATATAAATATAAAAAAGTGAACACATGTCATTCAGTACGCTACAACCTTAAACTATAAAATTATAAGGAGAGTATTGGAAATCTAAATGCGTACCTCACCATAGGACACCAATAACAAATGTATGGAGGTACATGCAATTATAAAAAGTATCAATGTACATGTACCACCAGAATAGTAAGATTAACAGTTAGAAATAAGAATATAAATTCGATGACGAAACACAAACAAGATTCATTAGGAAGGTATGGCAAATGTCTGAAATTAGCACGCACATAAGTAGCAGTAAAAAAAGACAGGAGAACATTTCAGGAAAGAAAAACATGTTTAGTGATGGAAAAACAATCACACATGTATAAAATGGGTTTACACATAACTGGTACAAGGGTCATCCACCAAATAATGTAAGAGTTTGTACTATAATATTTAAACGTAACAGATATAACGATAAGGTGGCAAAACTTGTTGCGCATGCAACAACATATCCAAAAATTTGATGGAATGTGATGTCACTTGTTGCTTAGCAACGTAAACAGGTACTTAAAGCTGACCTGGCCAGATGCCTTAAAATAGTTGACATGGTTACTGGCATGTGCAGATCAGTTCTAAAACATCTACTCTATAAACCACAATATAAAGAAAATTATTCTGTAAAATTAAATGACTTCTTTTGGAAAATTTCAAATTGGCAAGTATATTTAGCGTAAAATCGACAAAAAGGAAAAAATGTTGGATCAGAAATAAGGATGTGGGTCATGAATTAGCCCTAAAATTATTGTTGGTTGGTATAAAAGTTTTACATCATCCTAAAGCTATTAAATAAATTCTACATTTTAAAACAGTATCTTTACACAACATGTATCAAGCAACAGTTAAATATAGACTTAACAACTAGTCCATTTTTTCCACAATTACCTTGTTGCTAGGCAACCATGTATAACTTGTACATGGTAATGACCATATTTCATATCTAACAGTGAGAACAATCAAACTATGACATATTCAAGGACAAACTACATTTACATACATGATACTAATTAGATGCCAGACTGTGTTTCTTTAGCATGAGTTTTTTGTGTAAGGAAAATCTGGCTGGGTTAGCTTTAGTTTCATTTTTTCGTTTCTAAGCAACTTTTCAGCAAAGGTTTAGATATGCTGATGTATGCCCAACAGGTAATGCCACCTAATGATTAGATTGGCGATATTTTAATCGTACAAACTTTTGCATTATCAGGCATTTACCACTATCTATTGGATGATCGATATAATAAGAAATGTGAAGGCATTTACCATACACATGCTATACAGTGCTAATAATTACAATACACATACAGATATTATACAGTTCTAATGTTTAACATACACATAAAGTGATTATACAGTGCTAATATTTAACATACATATAAAGTCATTATACAGTGCTAATGTTTACCATACACATAAAATGATTATACAGTGCTAATATTTAACATACATATAAAGTCATTATCCAGTGCTAATGTTTACCATACATATAAAGTCATTATACAGTGATAATGTTTACCATACACATAAAGTGATTATACAGTGTTAATGTTTACCATACATATACAGTGATTATACAGTGCTAGTATTTGCCATACACATACAGTGATATTACAGTGCTAATGTTACCATATCCATTAAGTGATTATATAGTGCTTATATTACCATACACATAAAGTGAATACACAGTGCTAATGATTACCATCCACATAACGTGATTATACAGTGCTAATGTTTACCATACATGTAAAGCGACTATATAGTGCTAATATTTATCATATACATAAAGTGATTATACAGGGCTAATGGCTACCAAACATATATAGTGATTATACAGTGGTAATATTTACCATACAAATAAAGTGATTATATACTGAGGGACTTTTGAAACGCACCATTTTATATTCACTGTCTCCTCAACATGGTTAATTTGAGGATGTTTTCTTTATCATTCTTTATCCTCTTGCACAATGGACCATGATTTGCCATAATTTCGACTTGCGCATGTTGTTTATTCTGACGCTATACTAACGTGAGTCTTTTTCAACAATTGACGCATGACAAATGTAAATGTAATTCAATTTGAAAACCAACACTTTGAGGTGGCAGGCGGATGTCTTAACTAAAGGAAAAACACAAAATGTGTCAGAAATAATCGTTTTATTACACTCCCACTCGCAGCGTTCCTTTGCTAACATCAGTCTTTTAATTTTCAAACAGAAAAACAGGCGGATGACGTTCGCGCATGCTGGGATACTTTTGTCTTTCATGCAACTGATTAAGGAGTATATGTTGGCAATAAAACAGATTTTGATTATTCCTGATCCTTAGAATATAAATGGCCAATTACGTCAAAAAGTAATGACGTCGTGTAGACAAAATGAATGTTGCCAGAGGCCTAAAACTTCATGATTTGATTTTGTCTTTCCCTTTGCTTTCGAGAACGAACATCGGTTCGAACACTTTTTTCATTCATTATGGAAGGTATTGTAACTCTGTGACGTTTTTAAATTTGAGTTGTCTCAGAATTATCGCGACGTGACGGCATTTATAAGTCATAGCGTTTCAATTTTCTTATTGAATGCAATCTGAATGAAGGAACTTGTCAATTGCGTTATACACAATAAGAAAATATTAAATTTTTGGCATACTGTAGCATTTAAGCAGATGGTGCCTTTATAAAGTCCTTCAGTATACTTTGCTAATTTTTGCCATACACATAAAGTGATTGATTATACAGAGGTGATGTTCACAATACACATAAAGTGAATATACAGTGCTAATATGTACCTTGCGCATAAAGTGATTATACAGTACTGACGTTTACCATACGCATGAAGAGATAATACCATGCTAATGTTTACCACACATATTAAGTGTTTATACAGTGCTAATATTTACCATACACATAAAGTGATTATACAGTGTTAATGTTTAGCATACACATAAAATGATTATACAGCGCTTATGTTTACCATACATATAAAGTGATTATACAGAGCTGATGTTCACAATACACATTAAGTGATTATACAGTGCTAATATGTACCTTACGTATAAAGTTATTATACAGTGCTGATGTTTACCATACACATGAAGTGATTATACAGTGCTTTTGTTACCCATATGCATAAAGAGATAATAATGTGCTAATGTTTACCGCACATTTACAGTGATTAAACAGTGTAATGTTTAGCATGCACATAAAGTGATTATACAGTGCTAATATTTACCATACACATAAAGTGATTACACAGGGCTAATGATATTCAAGTATGGGAAATGGGCACACTTTCTTTCATTCTTTCTTTCTTTCTTCCGATACTTCTAAACATCTTTTGAGGAAATAATAATGGCATTCTGTATACCAAGTGCTAAGGGGGTTAGTTGGTGGGATGAGTGTGTACAGTACAAAAAACACGGTTAGTTCAGCTAAAAGATAAAAACTTAATGATTTAGGGGGACACCTGTACCACCTGGTACACAGTGTGAATGAACTATGGCAATATAGGAAACAGGACAATGCAGGTTGGGAGGGCGTTCCATTGTATGATAGTTCTGGGGAAAATGCTGTATTTATAGTAGTTTGTAGAGGTGGGTGTCTGCATGTATGCCAGAGGGTGGATAAATATAGATTCCCTGCGATTAGGTATTAGATAATCAGATGCTGAAATTAGCATGTGATATGACAAACGTATCATTATACAGTAAACACTTACGAAGTTGGCACCTAACAAAATAAATTTGGCGCAGTCTAAAAGGATGCCAACATAAGTATGTTATTACTGATCAATGTATGATTTCCTGATTAATAACCGGAGCAATTTCACGATGATTGATATGGACCGACGACAGACATTGCATTGTCCACAACATAGTATCTGGGTGAAGAGATGATTGCTGATTTCATGTTAAGTTGGTCTGACAAATTAATTTAGGTCTTATCATTAATTTCTCTGTCACTATTGAGGCCAGGCATCTTACTGATATAATCAAGAATATCTTCTTAATCTATCCAACGGAATGATTCATTACTGAGTGCTAGCAAGTCAGTAATAATTAACTGTCAGCATCATAAGAGCTCAGTTCACACAATTCGTAACATTCCGTATTGCACAATTTGTTTTTTGTATTTTGCTTATTCAAGGGATTTTGGTCAGTTATAATTTGATGTCAACATTTTTAAATGCCTCCTTCAAGCTTACAGACTCAAGCAGTTGTTTACGCCAGGAATGACCTTTTCTAAAATACATCCTTAACGAGAATGCAATAAACAAAGCAACTAAGTATCAATACTATTATTATCTTAAAATTCGATATGCAACACAGCGTATTTTTTTTTTAATAAAACATCCCTATGACTTTTTATTACTGCCCCTCCCAGGTTGACTATCAATTCACACAATCCCTACTCTACAGCCACATTAAACGACTGATCAAAGCAAAATGAGCATAGAAGGACCTTTCCTAAAATACGAGTGAGTATAATGAGGGAAATGACACAATCACAAATCACAGACCAATACATGAAGCAGTGAGAAAAAGAACCGGAATATAGATAAAATACTCTCACATGAGCAGTGAGGAAAAGAACAGGAATATAAACGAAATACAAACACATGAAGTGGTAAGGAAAAGAACTGGAATATAGACAGAAATGCTCACACAAGGAGCAGTGAGGAAAAGAACTGGAGTATAGACAGAAATACTCACACATGGAGCAGTGAGGAAAAAAACTAGAATATAGACAGAAATACACAGATGGAGCAGTGTGGAAAAGAACTGGAATATAGACAGAAATGCTCACACAAGGAGCAGTGACGAAATACACTGGAATATAGACGGAAATACTCACATATGAAGTGGTGAGGAAAAAGAACTGGAATATAGACAGAAATACTCACACATGGAGCAGTGAGGAAAAGAATTGGAATATAGACAGAAATACCCACACATGAAGTGGCGAGAAAAATAACTGGAATATAGACATAAATACTCACACATGGAGTGGTGAGGAAAATAACTGGACTATAGACAGAAATACTCACACAAAGAGCAGTAGGGAAAGAGCTGGAATATAGACAGAAATACTCACACATGGAGTAGTGAGGAAAAGAACTGGAATATAGACAGAAAGTCTCACACAAGGAGTAGTGAGTAAAAGAACTGGAACATAAACAGGAATACTCACACATGGAGCGTTAAGGAAAATAATCTGGAATATAGACAGAAAAACTCACATATGAAGCGTTAAGGAAAAGAACTGGAATATAGACAGAAATACTCAAACAAGGAGCAGTGAGGAAGAGAACCGGAATATAAACAGAAATACTCACACATGAAGCAGTGAAGAAAGAACGGAATATAAACAGAAATACTCACACATGGAGCGTTAAGGAAAAGAATCTGGAATATAGACAGAAATACTCACACATGAAGTGGTTAGGAAAAGAACTGGAATATAGAGAGAAATACTCACACATGGAACAGTGAGGAAAAGAACTGGAAGATAGACAGAAATACCCACACATGAAGTGGTAAGGAAAATAACTGGAATATAGACAAAAATTCTCACACATGGTGCATTGAGGAAAAGAACCGGAATATAGACAGAAATACTCACACATGGAACAGTGAGGAAAAGAACTGGAATATAGACAGAAATACTCACACATGGAGCGGTGAGGAAAATAACTGGACTATAGACAGTAATACTCACACATGGAGCAGTGAGGAAAAGAACTGGAATAAAGACAGAAATACTCACACAAAGAGCAGTAGGGAAAGAGCCGGAATATAGACAGAAATACTCACACATGGAGCAGTGAGGAAAAGAACTGGAATACAGACAGAAATACTCAAACATGTAGCAGTGAGGAAAAGAACTGAAATACAGACAGAAATACTCACACAAGGAGCAGTGAGGAAAAGAACCGGAATACAGACAGAAATACTCACACATGGAGCAGTGAGGAAAAGAACTGGAATATAGACAGAAATACTTACACATGGAGCAGTGAGGAAAAGAACTGGAATATAGACAGAAATACTCAAACAAGGAGCAGTGAGGAAAAGAACTGGAATACAGACAGAAATACTCACACAAGGAGCAGTGAGGAAAAGAACCGGAATACAGACAGAAATACTCACACATGGAGCAGTGAGGAAAAGAACCGGAATATAAACAGAAATACTCACACATGTAGCGTCAAGGAAAAGAATCTGGAATATAGAAAGAAATACTCACACATAAAGTGGTTACGAAAAGAACTGGAATATAGACAGAAATACTCACACAAGGAGCAGTGAGGAAAAGAACTGGAATATAGACAGAAATTCCCACACATGAAGTGGTAAGGATAATAACTGGAATATAGACAGAAATTCTCATACATGGAGCAGTGAGGAAAAGAACTGGAATATTGACAGAAATTCTCACACATGGGGCAGTGAGGAAAATAACTGGAATATAGACAGAAATACTCACGCATGGAACAGTGAGGAAAAGAACTGGAATATAGACAGAAATACTCAAACAAGGAGCAGTGAGGAAAAGAACCGGATCATAGACAGAAATTCTCACACATGGAGCAAAGAGAAAAAGAACCGGAATATAGACGAAATACTCACATGTGGAGTGGTGAGGAAAAGAACTGGAATATAGACAGAAATACTCACACATGTAGCAGTTAGGAAAAGAACAGGAATATACACAGAAATACTCACACATGGAGCAGTGAGGAAAAGAACTGGAATATAGACAGAAATACTCACACATGTAGCAGTTAGGAAAAGAACAGGAATATACACAGAAATACTCACACATGGAGCAGTGAGGAAAAGAACTGGAATATAGACAGAAATACTCACACATGGAGCAGTGAGGAAAAGAACTGGAATATAGAGAGAAATACTCACACATGAAGTGGTGAGGAAAAGAACTGAAATATAGACAGAAATACTCACACAAGGAGCAGTGAGGAAAAGAACAGGAATATAGACAGAAATACTCACACATGGAGCAGTGAGGAAAATAACTGGAATATAGACAGAAATACTTACACATGGAGCAGTTAGGAAATGAACTGGAATACAGAAAGAAATACTCACACATGGAGCAGTGAGGAAAAAATCCGGAATAAAGACAGAAATTCTCACACATGGAGCAAAGAGAAGAAGAACCAGAATATAGACGAAATACTCACACATGGAGTGGTGAGGAAAAGAACCGGAATATAGACAGAAATACTCACACGTGGAGCAGTGAGGAAAAGAACTGGAATATAGACAGAAATTCTCACACATGAAGTGGCGAGGAAAATAACTTGAATATAGACAGAAATGCTCACACAAGGAGCAGGGAGGAAAAGAACTGGAAAATAGACAGAAATTCTCACACAAGGAGCAGGGAGGAAAAGAACTGGAATATAGACAGAAATGCTCACACATGAAGTGGCGAGGTAAATAACTGGAATATAGACAGAAATGTTCACACAAGAAGCAGGGAGGAAAAGAACTGGAATATAGACAGAAATACTCACACATGGAGCAGTAAGGAAAATAACTGGAATATTGACAGAAATGTTCACACAAGAAGCAGGGAGGAAAAGAACTGGAATATAGACAGAAATTCTCACACATGGAGCAGGGAGGAAAAGAACTGGAATATAGACAGAAATTCTCACACATGGAGCAGTGAGGAAAAGAACTGGAGTATAGACAGAAAAACTCACACATGGATCAGTGAGGAAAATAACTGGAATATAGACAGAAATGCTCACACAAGGAGCAGTGAGGAAAATAACTGAATATAGACAGAAATACTCACACATAAAGTGGTGAGGAAAAGAACTGGAATATAGACAGAAATGCTCACACATGGAGCAGGGAGGAAAAGAACTGGAATATAGACAGAAATGCTCACACAAGAAGTGGTGAGGAAAAGAACTGGAGTATAGACTGAAGTATTCACACATGGAGCAGTGAGGAAAAGAACTGTAGTATAGACAGAAATACTCACACATGGATCAGTGAGGAAAAAAACTGGAATATAGACAGAAATAGACACATGGAGCAGGGAGGAAATACACTGGAATATAGGCAGATATACTCACACATGAAGTGGTGAGGAAAAAAACAGGAATATAGACAGAAATACTCACACATGGAGTCGTGAGGAAAAGACCTGGAATATAGGCAGAAATACTCACACATGACGTGGTGAGGAAAAAAACTGGAATATAGAGAGAAATACTCACACATGGAGCAGTGAGGAAAAGAACTGGAATATAGACAGAAATTCTCACACATGAAGTGGCGAGGAAAATAACTGGAATATAAACACAAATACTCACACATGGAGTCGTGAGGAAAAGACCTGGAATATAGACAGAAACACTCACACATGGAGCTGTGAGGAAAATAACTGGACTATAGACAGAAATACTCACACAAAGAGCCGTAGGGAAAGAGCTGGAATATAGACAGAAATACTCACACATGGAGCAGTGATGAAAAGAACTGAATATAGACAGAAATACTCACACCTGAAGTGGTAAGGAAAAGAACTGGAATATAGACAGAAATACTCCCACATGGAGTGGTGAGGAAAATAACTGGAATATAGACAGAAATGCTCACATAAGAAGTGGTGAGGAAAAGAACTGGAATATAGACAGAAGTACTCACACAAGAAGTGGTGAGGAAAAGAACTGGAATATAGACAGAAGTACTCACACATGGAGCAGTGAGGAAAAGAACTGGAGTATAGACAGAAAAACTCACACATGGATCAGTGAGGAAAATAACTGGAATATAGACAGAAATGCTCACACAAGGAGCAGTGAGGAAAATAACTGAATATAGACAGAAATACTCACACATAAAGTGGTGAGGAAAAGAACTGGAATATAGACAGAAATGCTCACACATGGAGCAGGGAGGAAAAGAACTGGAATATAGACAGAAATGCTCACACAAGAAGTGGTGAGGAAAAGAACTGGAGTATAGACTGAAGTATTCACACATGGAGCAGTGAGGAAAAGAACTGTAGTATAGACAGAAATACTCACACATGGATCAGTGAGGAAAAAAACTGGAATATAGACAGAAATAGACACATGGAGCAGGGAGGAAATACACTGGAATATAGGCAGATATACTCACACATGAAGTGGTGAGGAAAAAAACAGGAATATAGACAGAAATACTCACACATGGAGTCGTGAGGAAAAGACCTGGAATATAGGCAGAAATACTCACACATGACGTGGTGAGGAAAAAAACTGGAATATAGAGAGAAATACTCACACATGGAGCAGTGAGGAAAAGAACTGGAATATAGACAGAAATTCTCACACATGAAGTGGCGAGGAAAATAACTGGAATATAAACACAAATACTCACACATGGAGTCGTGAGGAAAAGACCTGGAATATAGACAGAAACACTCACACATGGAGCTGTGAGGAAAATAACTGGACTATAGACAGAAATACTCACACAAAGAGCCGTAGGGAAAGAGCTGGAATATAGACAGAAATACTCACACATGGAGCAGTGATGAAAAGAACTGAATATAGACAGAAATACTCACACCTGAAGTGGTAAGGAAAAGAACTGGAATATAGACAGAAATACTCCCACATGGAGTGGTGAGGAAAATAACTGGAATATAGACAGAAATGCTCACACAAGAAGTGGTGAGGAAAAGAACTGGAATATAGACAGAAGTACTCACACAAGAAGTGGTGAGGAAAAGAACTGGAATATAGGCAGAAGTACTCACACAAGAAGTGGTGAGGAAAAGAACTGGAATATAGACAGAAGTACTCACACATGGAGCAGTGAGGAAAAGAACTGGAGTATAGACAGAAAAACTCACACATGGATCAGTGAGGAAAATAACTGGAATATAGACAGAAATGCTCACACAAGGAGCAGTGAGGAAAATAACTGAATATAGACAGAAATACTCACACATAAAGTGGTGAGGAAAAGAACTGGAATATAGACAGAAATGCTCACACATGGAGCAGGGAGGAAAAGAACTGGAATATAGACAGAAATGCTCACACAAGAAGTGGTGAGGAAAAGAACTGGAGTATAGACTGAAGTATTCACACATGGAGCAGTGAGGAAAAGAACTGTAGTATAGACAGAAATACTCACACATGGATCAGTGAGGAAAAAAACTGGAATATAGACAGAAATAGACACATGGAGCAGGGAGGAAATACACTGGAATATAGGCAGATATACTCACACATGAAGTGGTGAGGAAAAAAACAGGAATATAGACAGAAATACTCACACATGGAGTCGTGAGGAAAAGACCTGGAATATAGGCAGAAATACTCACACATGACGTGGTGAGGAAAAAAACTGGAATATAGAGAGAAATACTCACACATGGAGCAGTGATGAAAAGAACTGAATATAGACAGAAATACTCACACCTGAAGTGGTAAGGAAAAGAACTGGAATATAGACAGAAATACTCCCACATGGAGTGGTGAGGAAAATAACTGGAATATAGACAGAAATGCTCACACAAGGAGCAGTGAGGAAAATAACTGAATATAGACAGAAATACTCACACTTGAAGTGGTATGGAAAAGAAGTTGAATATAGACAGAAATACTCCCACATGGAGTGGTGAGGAAAATAACTGGAATATAGACAGAAATGCTCACACAAGGAGCAGTGAGGAAAATAACTGAATATAGACAGAAATACTCACACTTGAAGTGGTATGGAAAAGAAGTTGAATATAGACAGAAATACTCACACATGGAGTGGTGAGGAAAATAACTGGAATATAGACAGAAATGCTCACACAAGCAGTGGTGAGGAAAAGAACTGGAGTATAGACAGAAGTACTCACACATGGAGCAGTGAGGAAAAGAACTGGAGTATAGACAGAAATACTCACACATGGATCAGTGAGGAAAATAACTGGAATATAGACAGAAATACACACATGGAGCAGGGAGGAAATACACTGGAATATAGGCAGATATACTCACACATGAAGTGGTGAGGAAAAAAACTGGAATATAGACAGAAATACTCACACATGGAGCAGTGACGAAATACACTGGAATATAGGCAGAAATACTCACACATGAAGTGGTGAGGAAAAAAAACTGGAATATAGACAGAAATACTCACACATGGAGCAGTGAGGAAAAGAACTGGAATATAGACAGAAATTCTCACACATGAAGTGGCGAGGAAAATAACTGGAATATAAACATAAATACTCACACATGGAGTCGTGAGGAAAAGACCTGGAATATAGACAGATATACGAACACATGGAGCGGTGAGGAAAATAACTGGACTATAGACAGAAATACTCACACAAAGAGCAGTAGGGAAAGAGCTGGAATATAGACAGAAATACTCACACATGGAGCAGTGAGGAAAAGAAGTGGAATATAGACAGAAATTCTCACACAAGGAGCAGTGAGGAAAATAACTGGAATATAGACAGAAATTCTCACACAAAGAGCAGTAGGAAAATAACTGGAATATAGACAGAAATATTCACACATGAATCAGTGAGGAAAAGAACTGGAATATAGACAGAAATTCTCACACATGAAGTGGTGAGGTAAATAACTAGAATATAGACAGAAATACTCGCACATTGAGTGGTGAGGAAAATAACTGGAAGATAGACAGGAATACTCACACATGAAGTGGTGAGGTAAAGAACTGGAATATAGACAGAAAGTCTCACACATGAAGTGGTAAGGAAAAGAACTGGAATATAGACAGAAATACCCACACATGAAGTGGTTAGGAAAAGAACCAGAATATAGACAGAAATACTCACACATGGAGCAGTGAGGAAAAGAACTGGAATATAGACAGAAATTCTCACACATGGAGTGGCGAGGAAAATAACTAGAATTTAGACAGAAATACTCACACAAGAAGTGGTGAGGAAAATAACTGGAATATAGACAGAAATACTCACACATGGAGCAGTGAGGAAACGAACTGGAATATAGACAGAAATTCTCACACATGAAGTGGTGAGGTAAATAACTATAATATAGACAGAAATACTCGCACATGGAGTGGTGAGGAAAATAACTCGAAGATAGACAGGAATACTCACATAAGGAGCAGTGAGAATAAGATTTGGAATATATACAGAAATACTCACACATGGAGCAGTGAGGAAAGAACTTAAGTATAGACAGAAATACTCACGCGTTGAGCAGTGAGGAAAATAACTGGAATATGGACAGAAATTCTCACACATGATGCAGTGAGGAAAAGAACTAAAATATAGACAGAAAAACTCACACAAGGAGCAGTAGGGTTAGAACCGGAATATAGACAGAAATACTCACACATGGAGCAGTGAGAAAAGGAACTTGAATATAGACAGAAATACTCGCATATGGAGTGGTGAGGAAAAGAACCGGAATATAGATAGAAATACTCACACATGGATCAGTGAGGAAAATAACTAGAATATAGACAGAAATACTCACATATGGAGCGTAAAGGAAAATAACCGAAACATAGATAGAAATACTCACACATGAAGTGGTTAGGAAAAGAACCGGAATATAGACAGAAATACTCACATATGGAGCGTAAAGGAAATTAACCGAAACATAGATAAAAATACTCACACTTGAAGTGGTTAGGAAAAGAACTGGCATATAGACAGAAATTCTCACACAAGAAGCATGTAGGAAAAGAACTGGAATAGAGACAGAAATACTCAAATAAGAAGCAGTGAAGAAAAGAACTGGAATATAGACAGAAATACACATACATAAAATGGTGAAGAAAAAATCTGGAAATTAGACAGAAATACTCACACAAGGAGCAGTGAGGAAAATAACAGGAATATAGAACGAAATACTCACACATGGAGCAGTGAGGAAAAGGACGGGAATATAGACAGAAATACTCACACAAGGAGCCGTGAGGAAAAGAACTGGAATATAGACAGAAATACTCACACATGAAGTGGTATGGAAAAGAACTGGAATTTAGACAGAAATACTCACACGTGGAGTGGTGAGGAAAAGAACTGGAATATAGACAGAAATACTCACACATGGAGTGGTAAGGAAAATAACTGGAATATAGACAGAAATACTCACAAAAGGAGCAGTAAGGAAAATAACGGAGATATAGAAAGAAATACTCACACATGGAGCAGTGAGGAAAAGAACAGATATAGACAGAAATACTCACACAAGGAGCCGTGAGGAAAAAAACTGAATATAGACAGAAATACTCACACCTGAAGTGGTAAGGAAAAGAACTGGAATATATACAGAAATACTCACACATGGAGTGGTGAGGAAAATAACTGGAATATAGACAGAAATGCTCACACAGGAGCAGGGAGAAAAGAACTGAAATATAGACAGAAATGCTCACACAAGGAGCAGGGAGGAAAAGAACTGGAATATAGACAGAAATACTCACACGTGGAGCAGGGAGGAAAAGAACAGGAATATAGACAGAAATGCTCACACATGGAGCAGGGAGGAAAATAACTGGAATATAGACAGAAATGCTCACACAAGAAGTGGTGAGGAAAAGAACTGGAGTATAGACAGAAATACCCACACATGGAGCAGTGAGGAACAGAACTGGAGTATAGACCGAAATACTCACACATGGAGCAGTGAGGAAAAAAACTAGAATATAGACAGAAATACACACATGGAACAGGGAGGAAATACACTGGAATATAGGCAGATATACTCACACATGAAGTGGTGAGGAAAAAAACTGGAATATAGACAGAAATACTCACACATGGAGCAGTGACGAAATACACTGGAATATAGGCAGAAATACTCACACATGAAGTGGTGAGGAAAATAACTGGAAAATAAACATAAATACTCACACATGGAGTCGTGAGGAAAAGACCTGGAATATAGTCAGAAATACTCACACATGGAGCAGTAGGGAAAGAGCTTGAATATAGACAGAAATACTCACACGTGGAGCAGTGAGGAAAAGAACTGGAATATAGACAGAAATTCTCACACATGAAGTGGTGAGGTAAATAACTAGAATATAGACAAAAATACTCGCACATGGAGTGGTGAGGAAAATAACTGGAAGATAGACAGGAATACTCACACATGAAGTGGTGAGGTAAAGAACTGGAATATAGACAGAAAGTCTCACACATGAAGTGGTAAGGAAAAGAACTGGAATATAGACAGAAATACCCACACATGAAGTGGTTAGGAAAAGAACCAGAATATAGACAGAAATACACATGGAGCAGTGAGGAAAAGAACTGGAATATAAACAGAAATCCTCACACATGAAGTGGCGAGGTAAATAACTAGAATTTAGACAGAAATACTCGCATATGGAGTGATGAGGAAAATAACTGGAAGATAGATAGGAATACTCACATAAGAAGCAGTGAGGAAAAGAATTGGAATATATACAGAAATACTCACACATGGAGCAGTGAGGAAAATAACTGGATTATAGACAGAAATTCTCACACATGAGGCAGTGAGGAAAAGAACTAAAATATAGACAGAAAAACTCACACAAGGAGCAGAAGGGTAAGAACCGGAATATAGACAGAAATACTCACACATGGAGCAGTGAGGAAAAGAACTGGAATATAGACAGAAATACTCGCATATGGAGTGGTGAGGAAAAGAACCAGAATATAGATAGAAATACTCACACATGGATCAGTGAGAAAAATATCTAGAATATAGACAGAAAAACTCACATATGGAGCGTAAAGGAAAATAACCGAAACATAGATAGAAATACTCACACATGAAGTGGTTAGGAAAAGAATCGGAATATAGACAGAAATACTCACATATGGAGCGTAAAGGAAAATAACCGAAACATAGATAGAAATACTCACACATGAAGTGGTTAGGAAAAGAACTGGCATATAGACAGAAATTCTCACACAAGAAGCATGTAGGAAAAGAACTGGAAAAGAGACAGAAATACTCAAACAAGAAGCAGTGAAGAAAATAACTGGAATATAGACAGAAATACACACACATAAAGTGGTGAGGAAAAAATCTGGAATATAGACAGAAATACTCACACAAGGAGCAGTGAGGAAAATAACAGGAATATAGAACGAAATACTCACACATGGAGCAGTGAGGAAAAGAACGGGAATATAGACGGAAATACTCACACAAGGAGCCGTGAGGAAAAGAACTGGAATATAGACAGAAATACTCACACATGAAGTGGTAAGGAAAAGAACTGGATTTTAGACAGAAATACTCACACGTGGAGTGGTGAGGAAAAGAACTGGAATATAGACAGAAATACTCACACATGGAGTGGTAAGGAAAAGAACTGGAATATAGATAGAAATACTCACAAAAGGAGCAGTAAGGAAAATAACGGAGATATAGAACGAAATACTCAGACATGGAGCAGTGAGGAAAAGAACGGATATAGACAGAAATACTCACACAAGGAGCCGTGAGGAAAAGAACTGAATATAGACAGAAATACTCACACCTGAAGTGGTAAGGAAAAGAACTAAAATATAGACAGAAATACTCACACATGGAGTGGTGAGGAAAATAACTGGAATATAGACAGAAATGCTCACACAAGGAGCAGGGAGGAAAAGAACTGGAATATAGACAGAAATGCTCACACAAGAAGTGGTGAGGAGAAGAACCAGAATATAGACAGAAATGCTCACACAAGGAGCAGGGAGGAAAATACCTGGAATATAGACAGAAATGCTCACACAAGAAGTGGTGAGGAAAAGAACCAGAATATAGACAGAAATACTCACACATGGAGCAGGGAGGAAAAGAACTTGAATATAGACAGAAATGCTCACACATGGAGCAGGGAGGAAAAGAACTGGAATATAGACAGAAATGCTCACACATGAAGCAGGGAGGAAAATAACTGGAATATAGACAGAAATGCTCACACAAGAAGTGGTGAGGAAAAGAACTGGAATATAGACAGAAATACTCACACATGGAGCAGTGAGGAAAAAAACTAGAATATAGACAGAAATACACATATGGAGCAGGGAGGAAATACACTGGAATATAGGCAGAAATACTCACACATGAAGTGGTGAGGAAAAAAACTGGAATATAGACAGAAATACTCACACATGGAGCAGTGAGGAAAAAAACTAGAATATAGACAGAAATACACACATGGAGCAGGGAGGAAATACACTGGAATATAGGCAGAAATACTCAAACATGAAGTGGTGAGGAAAAAAACTGGAATATAGACAGAAATACTCACACATGGAGCAGTGAGGAAAAAAACTGGAATATAGAGAGAAATTCTCACACATGAAGTGGCGAGGAAAATAACTGGAATATAAACATTAATACTCACACATGGAGTCGTGAGGAAAAGACCTGGAATATAGTCAGAAATACTCACACATGGAGCGGTGAGGAAAATAACTGGACTATAGACAGAAATACTCACACAAAGAGCAGTAGGGAAAGAGCTGGAATATAGACAGAAATACTCACACATGGAGCAGTGAGGAAAAGAACTGGAATATAGACAGAAATTCTCACACAAAGAACAGGGAGGAAAATAACTGGAATATAGACAGAAATTCTCACACATAAAGTGGTGAGGTAAATAACTAGAATAAAGACAGAAATACTCGCACATGGAGTGGTGAGGAAAATAACTGGAATATAGACAGAAATTCTCACACATAAAGTGGTGAGGTAAATAACTGGAATATAGACAGAAAGTCTCACACATGAAGCATGTAGGAAAAGAACTGGAATAGAGACAGAAATACTCAAATAAGAAGCAGTGAAGAAAAGAACTGGAATATAGACAGAAATACACACACATAAAGTGGTGAGGGAAAAATCTGGAATATAGACAAAAATACTCACACAAGGAGCAGTGAGGAAAATAACAGGAATAAAGAACGAAATACTCACACATGAAGCAGTGAGGAAAAGAACGGGAATATAGACAGAAATACTCACACAAGGAGCCGTGAGGAAAAGAACTTGAATATAGACAGAAATACTCATACATGAAGTGGTAAGGAAAAGAACTGGAATTTAGACAGAAATACTCACACGTGGAGTGGTGAGGAAAAAATCTGGAATATAGACAGAAATACTCACACAAGGAGCAGTGAGGAAAATAACAGGAATATAGAACGAAATACTCACACATGGAGCAGTGAGGAAAAGAACGGGAATATAGACGGAAATACTCACACAAGGAGCCGTGAGGAAAAGAACTGGAATATAGACAGAAATACTCACACATGAAGTGGTAAGGAAAAGAACTGGAATTTAGACAGAAATACTCACACGTGGAGTGGTGAGGAAAAGAACTGGAATATAGACAGAAATACTCACACATGGAGTGGTAAGGAAAAGAACTGGAATATAGATAGAAATACTCACAAAAGGAGCAGTAAGGAAAATAACGGAGATATAGAACGAAATACTCAGACATGGAGCAGTGAGGAAAAGAACGGATATAGACAGAAATACTCACACAAGGAGCCGTGAGGAAAAGAACTGAATATAGACAGAAATACTCACACCTGAAGTGGTAAGGAAAAGAACTAAAATATAGACAGAAATACTCACACATGGAGTGGTGAGGAAAATAACTGGAATATAGACAGAAATGCTCACACAAGGAGCAGGGAGGAAAAGAACTGGAATATAGACAGAAATGCTCACACAAGAAGTGGTGAGGAGAAGAACCAGAATATAGACAGAAATGCTCACACAAGGAGCAGGGAGGAAAATACCTGGAATATAGACAGAAATGCTCACACAAGAAGTGTTGAGGAAAAGAACCAAAATATAGACAGAAATACTCACACATGGAGCAGGGAGGAAAAGAACTGGAATATAGACAGAAATGCTCACACATGGAGCAGGGAGGAAAAGAACTGGAATATAGACAGAAATGCTCACACATGAAGCAGGGAGGAAAATAACTGGAATATAGACAGAAATGCTCACACAAGAAGTGGTGAGGAAAAGAACTGGAATATAGACAGAAATACTCACACATGGAGCAGTGAGGAAAAAAACTAGAATATAGACAGAAATACACACATGGAGCAGGGAGGAAATACACTGGAATATAGGCAGAAATACTCACACATGAAGTGGTGGAAAAAAACTGGAATATAGACAGAAATACTCACACATGGAGCAGTGAGGAAAAAAACTAGAATATAGACAGAAATACACACATGGAGCAGGGAGGAAATGCACTGGAATATAGGCAGAAATACTCACACATGAAGTGGTGAGGAAAAAAACTGGAATATAGACAGAAATACTCACACATGGAGCAGTGAGGAAAAGACCGGAATATAGACGAAATACTTACACAAGAAGTGGTGAAGAAAAGAATTGGAATAAAGACAAAAAAACACACACAGGGAGTGGTAAGGAAAACAACTGGAATATAGACAGAAATACCAACACATGAAGTGGTGGAGAAAGGAACTGAAATAAAGACAGAAATACTCATACATGGATCAGTGAGGAAAATAACTGGAATATAGACAGAAATTCTCACACATGGAGTGGTGAGGAAAAGAACTGGAATATAGACAGAAATACTCACACATGAAGTGGCGAGGAAAATAACTGGAATATAGACAGAAATACTCACACAAGGAGCCGTGAGGAAAATAACTGGAATATAGACAGAAATACTCACACAAGGAGCCGTGAGGAAAAGAACTGGAATATAGACAGAAATACTCACTCAAGGAGCAGTGAGGAAAATAGCTGGAATATAGACAGAAATACTCACACATGGAGCACTGAGGAAAAGATCAGGAATATAGACTGAAATACTCACATATGGAGTGGTGAGGAAAATAACTGGAATATAGACAGAAATACTCACACATGGAGTGGAGAGGATAAGAACTGGAATATAGACAGAAATACAAACACATGGAGTGGTGAGAAAAGAAACGGAATATAGACGAAATAATCACACATGAAGTGGTGAGGAAAATAACTGGAATATAGACAGAAATACTCACACATAGAGTGGTGAGGAAAAGAACTGGAATATAGTCAGAAATACTCACACATAAAGTGGTGAGGAAAATAACTGGAATATAGACAGAAATACTCACACATAGAGTGGTGAGGAAAAGAACTGGAATATAGTCAGAAATACTCACACATAAAGTGGTGAGGAAAATAACTGGAATATAGACAGAAATACTCACACATAGAGTGGTGAGGAAAAGAACTGGAATATAGTCAGAAATACTCAAACATGGAGCAGTGAGGAAAAGATCAGGAATAAAGACAGAAATTCTCACACATGGAGCATTACGAAAAAGAACTGGAATATAGACGAAATACTCACACAAGGAGCAGTGAAGAAAATAACTGGAAGATAGACAGGAATACTCGCACATGAAGTGGTGAGGAAAATAACTGGAATATAGACAGGAATACTCACATAAGGAGTAGTGAGGAAAAGAATTGGAATATATACAGCAATACTCACACATGGAGCAGTGAGGAAAGACCTTGAATATAGACAGAAATGCTCACACAAAAATCCGTGAGGAAAAGAACCGGAACATAGACAGAAATACTCCAACAAGAAGCAGTGAGGAAAAGAACCGAAATATTAACAGAAATACTCACACTGGGATCAGTGAGGAAAATAACTGGAACAAAGATAGAAATACTCACAGATGAAGTGGTGAGGAAAATAACTGGAATATAGACAGAAATTCTCACACATGGAGCAGTGAGGTAAATAACTTGAATATAGACAGAAATACTCAGACATGGAGCGATGAGGAAAATAACTGTAATATAGAGAGAAATACTCACACATAGAGTGGTGAGGAAAATAACTGGAATATAGACAGAAATACTCACACATGAAGTGGCGAGGAAAATAACTGGAATATAGACAGAAATACTCACACAAGGAGCCGTGAGGAAAATAACTGGATATAGACAGAAATACTCACACATGGAGCAGTGAGGAAAAGAACTGGAATATAGACTGAAATACTCACACAAGGAGCAGTGAGGAAAAAAACTGGAATATAGACAGAAATACTTACACATGGAGCAGTGAGGAAAAGATCAGGAATATACACTGAAATACTCACACATGGAGTGGTGAGGAAAATAACTGGAATTTAGACAGAAATACTCACACATGGAGTGGTGAGGAAAAGAACTGGAATATAGACAGAAATACAAACACATGGAGTGGTAAGAAAAGAAACGGAATAAAAACGAAATAATCACACATGAAGTGGTGAGGAAAAGAACTGGAATATAGACAGAAATATTCACACATAGAGTGGTGAGGAAAAGAACTGGAATATAGTCAGAAATACTCACACATGGAGCAGTGAGGAAAAGATCAGGAATAAAGACAGAAATTCTCAAACATGGAGCAGTACGAAAAAGAACTGGAATATAGACAAAATACTCACACATAAAGTGGTGAGGAAAATAACTGGAATATAGACAGAAATACTCACACATGGAGCAGTGAGAAGAATAACTGGAATGTAGACAGAAATACTCACACGTGGAGCAGTGAGGAAAAGAACTGGAATATAGACAGAAATACTCACACAGGGAGTGGCGAGGAAAATAACTGGAATATAGACTGAAATACTAACAAATGGATCAGTGAGGAAAATAACTGGAATATAGACAGAGATATTCACACATGAAGCAGTGAGGAAAAGAGCTGGAATATAGACTGAAATACTCACACATGGAGTGGTGAGGAAAATAACTGGAATTTAGACAGAAATACTCACACATGGAGTGGTGAGGAAAAGAACTGGAATATAGACAGAAATACAAACACATGGAGTGGTAAGAAAAGAAACGGAATAAAAACGAAATAATCACACATGGAGTGGTGAGGATAATAACTGGAATATAGACAGAAATACTCACACATAGAGTGGTGAGGAAAAGAACTGGAATATAGACAGAAATACTCACACATAAAGTGGTGAGGAAAATAACTGGAATATAGACAGAAATACTCACACATAGAGTGGTGAGGAAAAGAACTGGAATATAGTCAGAAATACTCACACATGGAACAGTGAGGAAAAGATAAGGAATAAAGACAGAAATTCTCACACATGGAGCAGTACGAAAAAGAACTGGAATATAGACAAAATACTCACACATAAAGTGGTGAGGAAAAGAACTGGAATATAGACAGAAATACTTAGACAAGGAGCAGTGAGGAAAAAAACTGGAATATAGACAGAAATACTCACACATGGAGCAGTGAGGAAAATAACTGGAATGTAGACAGAATTACTCACACGTGGAGCAGTGAGGAAAAGACATGGAATATAGAGAAGAATACTCACACATGGAGCAGGGAGGAAAAGAACTGGAATATAGACAATAATACTCACACATGGAGTGGTGAGGAAAAGAACTAAAATATAGACAGAAATACTCGCACATGGAGTTGTAAGGAAAATAACTGGAATATAGACAGGAAAACTCACATAAGGAGCAGTGAGGAAAAGAATTTGAATATACAGTAATACTCACACATGGAGCAGTGAGGAAAGACCTTGAATATAGACAGCAATACTCACGCGTGAAGCAGTGAGGAAAAGAACTTGAATATAGACAGAAATACCCACATATGAAGTGGCGAGGAAAATAACTGGAATATAGACAGAAATACTCACACATGGAGCAGTGAGGAAAAGAACTTGAATATAGACAGAAATACTCACACAAGGAGCCTCAAGGAAAAGAACCGGAATATAAACAGAAATACTCACACATGGATCAGTGAGGAAAAGAACTGGAACATAGATAGAAATACTCACACATGAAGTGGTAAGGAAAAGAACTGGAATATAGACAGAAATACTCACACATGGAGCAGTGAGGTAAACGAACTGGAATATAGACAAAATACTCACACATGGAGTGGTGAAGAAAAGAACTGGAATATAGACAGAAATACTCACACAAGGAGCAGTAAGGAAAATAACTGGAATATAGACAGAAATACTCACACATGAAGTGGTGAGGTAAAGAACTGGAATATAGACAAGAATACTCACACATGGAGCAGTGAGGAAAAGAACTGGAATATAGACAGAAATACTCGCACATGAAGTGGTGAGGTAAAGAACTGGAATATAGACAAGAATACTCACACATGGAGCAGTGAGGAAAAGAACTGGAATATAGACAGAAATACTCACACATGGAGTGGTGAGGAAAAGAACTGGAATATAGACAGAAATACTCACACAAGGAGCAGTAAGGAAAAGAACTGGAATATAGACAGAAATACTCACACATGAAGTGGTGAGGTAAAGAACTGGAATATAGACAAGAATACTCACACATGGAGCAGTGAGGAAAAGAACTGGAATATAGACAGAAATACTCACACATGGAGTGGTGAGGAAAATAACTAGAATATAGACAGAAATACTCGCACATGGAGTGGTGAGGAAAATAACTGGAATATAGACAGGAATACTCACATAAGGAGCAGTCAGGAAAAGACTTGGAACATATATAGAAATACTCACACATGGAGCAGTGAGGAAAGACCTTGAATATAGACAGAAATACTCACGCGTTGAGCAGTGAGGAAAAGAACTGGAATATAGACAGAAATACTCACACAAGGAGCAGTGAAGAAAATAACTGGAATATAGACAGGAATACTCACACATGGAGCAGTGAGGAAAAGAATTGGAATATACAGTAATCCTCACACATGGAGCAGTGAGGAAAGACCTTGAATATAGACAGAAATACTCACGCGTGGAGCATTGAGGAAAAGAACTGGAATATAGACAGAAATACCCACACATGAAGTGGCGAGAAAAATAACTGGAATATAGACAGAAATACTCACACATGGAGCAGTGAGGAAAAGAACTTGAACATAGACAGAAATACTCACACAAGGAGCCTCGAGGAAAAGAACTGAATTTAAACAGAAATACTCACACATGGATCAGTGAGGAAAAGAACTGGAACATAGATAGAAATACTCACACATGAAGTGGTAAGGAAAAGAACTGGAATATAGACAGAAATACCCACCCATGAAGTGGTTAGGAAAAGAACCAGAATATAGACAGAAATACTCACACATGGAGCAGTGAGGAAAACGAACTGGAATATAGACAGAAATCCTCACACATGAAGTGGTGAGGTAAAGAACTGGAATATAGACAAGAATACTCACACATGGAGCAGTGAGGAAAAGAACTGGAATATAGACAGAAATACTCACACATGGAGTGGTGAGGAAAATAACTAGAATATAGACAGAAATACTCGCACATGGAGTGGTGAGGAAAATAACTGGAATATAGACAGGAATACTCACATAAGGAGCAGTCAGGAAAAGACTTGGAACATATACAGAAAAACTCACACATGGAGCAGTGAGTAAAGAACTTGAATATAGACAGAAATACTCACGCGTTGAGCAGTGAGGAAAATAGCTGGAATATAGACAGAAATACTCACACAAGGAGCCGTGAGGAAAAGAACTGGAATATAGACAGAAATACTCACACAAGGAGCAGTGAGGAAAATAACTGGAATATAGACAGGAATACTCACACATGGAGCAGTGAGGAAAAGAATTTGAATATATACAAAAATACTCACACATGGAGCAGTGAGGAAAAAAATAGAATATAGACAGAAAATCTCACACAAGGAGCAGTAGGGTAAGAACCGGAATATAAACAGAAATACTCACACATGGAGCAGTGAGGAAAAGAACTAGAATATAGACAGAAATACTCGCACATGGAGTGGTGAGGAAAATAACTGGAATATAGACAGGAATACTCACATAAGGAGCAGTCAGGAAAAGACTTGGAACATATACAGAAAAACTCACACATGGAGCAGTGAGGAAAGAACTTGAATATAGACAGAAATACTCACGCGTTGAGCAGTGAGGAAAATAGCTGGAATATAGACAGAAATACTCACACAAGGAGCCGTGAGGAAAAGAACTGGAATATAGACAGAAATACTCACACAAGGAGCAGTGAGGAAAATAACTGGAATATAGACAGGAATACTCACACATGGAGCAGTGAGGAAAAGAATTGGAATATATACAAAAATACTCACACATGGAGCAGTGAGGAAAAAAATAGAATATAGACAGAAAATCTCACACAAGGAGCAGTAGGGTAAGAACCGGAATATAAACAGAAATACTCACACATGGAGCAGTGAGGAAAAGAACTAGACTATAGACAGAAATACTCGCACATGGAGTGGTGAGGAAAAGAACCAGAATATAGATAGAAATACTCACACATGGATCAGTGAGGAAAATAACTAGAATATAGACAGAAATACTCACATATGGAGCGTAAAGGAATAACCGAAACATAGATAGAAATACTCACACATGAAGTGGTTAGGAAAAGAACTAGAAAATAGACAGAAATACTCACATATGGAGCGTGAAGGAAAATAACCGAAACATAGATAGAAAAACTCACACATGAAGTGGTTAGGAAAAGAACTGGCATATAGACAGAAATACTCAAACAAGAAGCAGTGAAGAAAAAAATAGACAGAAATAAAAACACATGAAGTGGTGAGGAAAAAATCTGAAATATAGACAGAAATTCCCACACATGAAGTGGTGAGGAAAAGAACTGGAATATAGACAGAAGTACTCACACAAAGAGCAGTGAGGAAAATAACGGGAATATAGAACGAAATACTCACACATGGAGCAGTGAGGAAAAGAACGGGAATATAGACAGAAATACTCACACAAGGAGCCGTGAGGAAAAGAACTGGAATATAGACAGAAATACTCACACATGAAGTGGTAAGAAAAGAACTGGAATATAGACAGAAATACTCACACGTGGAGTGGTGAGGAAAAGAACTGGAATATAGACATAAATACTCACACATGAAGTGGTTAGGAAAATACGTGGAATATAGACAGAAATACTCACACAAGGAGCAGTGAGGAAAATAACGGAAATATAGAACGAAATACTCACACATGGAGCAGTGAGGAAAAGAACCTGAATATAGACTGAAATACTCACACAAGGAGCCATGAGGTAAAAAACTGGAATATAGACAGAAATACTCACACATGAAGTGGTAAGGAAAAGAACTGGAATATAGACAGAAATAATCACACATGGAGTGGTGAGGTAAATAACTGGAATATAGACAGAAATACTTACACAAGAAGCAGTGAAGAAAAGAACTGGAATATAGACAAAAATACTCACACATCGAGTGATGACGAAAAGAACTTGAATATTGACTGAAATTCTCACACATGGAGTTGTAAGAAAAAGAACTGGAAATAGACAGAAATACTCACACATGAAGTGGTAAGGAAAAGAACTGGAATATAGACAGAAATACTCACACATGGAGTGGTGAGGTAAATAACTGGATGACAGAAATACTCACACAAGAAGCAGTGAAGAAAAGAACTGGAATACAGACAGAAATACTCACACATGGAGTGGCGACGAAAAGAACTTGAATATTGACTGAAATTCTCACACATGGAGTTGTAAGAAAAAGAACCGGTATATAGACAGAAATACTCACACAAGGAGCCGTGAGGAAAAGAACTGGAATATAGACAGAAATACTCACACATGAAGTGGTAAGGAAAAGAACTGGAATATAGACAGAAATACTCACACATGAAGTGGTAAGGAAAAGAACTGGAATATAGACAGAAATACTCACACAAGGAGCGGTGAGGAAAATAACTGGAATATAGACAGAAATACTCACACATGAAGTGGTAAGGAAAAGAACTGGAATATAGACAGAAATACTCACACATGAAGTGGTGAGGAAAATAGCTGGAATAAAGACAGAAATTCTCACACGTGGAGCATTGAGAAAGTAACTGGAATATGAACAGAAACACTTACACATGCAGCAGTGAGGAAAGGAACTGGACTATAGACAGAAATACCCAAACATAAAGTGGCGAGGAAAATAACTGGAATATAGACAGAAATTCTCACACGTGGAGCAGTGAGAAAAAGAACCGGAATATAGACGAAATACTCACACAAGAAGTGGTGAAGAAAAGAATTGGAATAAAGACAAAAAAGCACACACAGGGAGTGGTAAGGAAAAGAACTGGAATATAGGCAGAAATACCCACACATGAAGTGGTGAGGAAAGGAACTGAAATAAAGACAGAAATACCTACACCTGGAGTGGTGAGATAAAAATCCGAATTAAAGACAGAAATTCTCACACATGGAGCAGTGAGAAAAAGAACTGGAATAAAGACGAAATACTCACACATGAAGTGGTGAGGTGAGGTGAAGAACTGAAATATAGACAGAAATATTCACACATGAAGTGGTGAAGTGGAGAACTGGAATAGGGACAGAAATATTCACACATGAAGTGGCGAGGAAAATAACTGGAATATAGACAGAAATACTCACACATGGAGTTGTGAGGAAAATAACTGGAATATAGACAGAAATACTCACACATGTAGCGGTGAGGAAAATAACTGGAATTTAGACAGACATAATCACACATGGACCAGTGAGGCAAATAACTAGAATATAGACAGAAATACTCACACATGGAGTGGTGAGGAAAAGAACTGGAATATAGACAGAAATACTCACACATGGAGTGGTGAGGAAAATAACTGGAATATAGACAGAAATACTCACACAAGGAGCAGTGAGGAAAATAACTGGAATGTAGACAGAAATACTCACACATGGAGCAGTGAGGAATATAACTGAAATACTCACACATGGATCAGCGAGGAAAATAACTGGAATATAGACAGAAATACTCACACAAGGAGCCGTGAGGAAAATAACTGGAATATAGACAGAAATACTCACACAAGGTGCCGTGAGGAAAAGAACTGGAATATGGACAGAAATACTCACTCAAGGAACAGTGAGGAAAATAACTGGAATATAGACAGAAATACTCACACATGGAGCAGTGAGGCAAAGAACTGGAATTAAACTGAAATACTCACACATGGAGTGGTGAGGATAATAACTGGAATATAGACAGAAATACTCACACATGGAGTGGAGAGGAAAAGATCAGGAATAAAGACAGAAATTCTCACACATGGAGCAGAACGAAAAAGAACTGGAATATAGACAAAATACTCACACATAAAGTGGTGAGGAAAATAACTGGAATATAGACAGAAATACTCATACATGGAGCAGTGAGGAAAAGAACTGGAATATAGACAGAAATACTCACACATGGAGTGGCGAGGAAAATAACTGGAATATAGTCAGAAATACACACACATGGAGTGGTGAGGAAAACAACTGGAATATAGACAGAAATACTCACACAAGGAGCAGTGACGAAAATAACTGGAATATAGACAGAAATACTCACTCATGGAGCAGTGAGGAAAATAACTGGAATATAGACTGAAATACTCACATGTGGATCAGTGAGGAAAATAACTGGAATGTAGACTGAAATTCTCACACATGGAGTGGCGAGGAAAATAACTGGAATATAGTCAGAAATACACACACATGGAGTGGTGAGGAAAATAACTGGAATATAGACAGAAATACTCACACAAGGAGCAGTGAGGAAAATAACTGGAATATAGACAGAAATACTCACACATGGAGCAGTGAGGAAAAGAACTGGAATATAGACTGAAATACTCACATGTGGATCAGTGAGGAAAAGAACTGGAATAAAGACAGAAATACTCACAGAAAAAGTGGTGAGGAAAAGAACTGGAATAAAGACAGAAATACTCACACATGAAGTGGCGAGGAAAATACGTGGAATATAGACAGAAATACTCACACATGGAGTGGTGAGGAAAATAACTGGAATATAGACAGAAATACTCACACATGGAGCAGTTAGGAAAATAACTGGAATTTAGACTGAAATACTCACACATGGATCAGTGAGGAAAATAACTGGAATGTAGACAGAAATACTCACACATGGAGCAGTGAGGAAAAGAACTGGAATAAAGACAGAAATACTCACACATGGAGTGGCGAGGAAAATAACTGGAATATAGACAGAAATACTCACACATGGAGTGGTGAGGAAAATAACTGGAATAAAGACAGAAATACTCACACAAGGAGCAGTGAGGAAAATAACTGGAATATAGACAGAAATACTCACACATGGAGCAGTGAGGAAAATAACTGGAATATAGACTGAAATACTCACACATGGATCAGTGAGGAAAATAACTGGAATATAGACAGAAATACTCACACATGGAGTGGTGAGGAAAAAAACTGGAATATAGACAGAAATACAAACACTTAGAGTGTTGAGAAAAGAAACGGAATATAGACGAAATAATCACACATGAAGTGGTGAGGAAAATAACTGGAATATAGACAGAAATACTCACACATAGAGTGGCGAGGAAAAGAACTGGTATATAGTCAGAAATACTCACACGTGGAGCAGTGAGGAAAAGATCAGGAATAAAGACAGAAATTCTCACACATGGAGCAGAACGAAAAAGAACTGCAATATAGACAAAATACTCACACATAAAGTGGTGAGGAAAATAACTGGAATATAGACAGAAATACTCACACATGGAGCAGTGAGGAAAATAACTGGAATATAGACAGAAATACTCACACATGGAGCAGTGAGGAAAAGAACTGGAATATAGACAGAAATACTAATACATGCAGCAGTGAGGAAAATAACTGGAATGTAGACAGAAATACTCACACATGGAGCAGTGAGGAATATAACTGAAATACTCACACATGGATCAGTGAGGAAAATAACTGGAATATAGACTGAAATACTCACACATGGAGTGGTGAGGAAAAGAACTGGAATATAGACAGAAATACTCACACAAGGAGCAGTGAGGAAAATAACTTGAATATAGACTGAAATACTCACACATGGATCAGTGAGGAAAATAACTGGAATATAGACTGAAATACTCACGCATGTAGTGGTGAGGAAAAGAACTGCAATATAGACAGAAATACAAACACATAGAGTGGTGAGAAAAGAAATGGAATAAAAACGAAATAATCACACATGAAGTGGTGTGGAAAATAACTGGAATATAGACAGAAATACTCACACATAGAGTGGTGAGGAAAAGAACTGGAATATAGTCAGAAATACTCACACATGGAGCAGTGAGGAAAAGATCAGGAATAAAGACAGAAATTCTCACACATGGAGCAGTACGAAAAAGAACTGGAATATAGACAAAATACTCACACATAAAGTGGTGAGAAAAAGAACTGGAATATAGACAGGAATACTTAGACAAGGAGCAGTGAGGAAAAGAACTGGAATATAGGCAGAAATGCTCACACATGGAGTGTTGAGGAAAAGAACCAGAATATAGACAGAAATAGTCACACAGGGAGCAGTGAAGAAAAGAACTTGAATATGGACAGAAATACTCACACATGAAGTGGCGAGGAAAATAACTGGAATATAGGCAGAAATACTCACACAAGGAACAGTGAGGAAAAGAACCTGAATATATACAGAAATTCTCACACATGGAGCAGTGAGGAAAAGAACTGGAATATAGACAGACATACTCATACATGGAGCAGTAAGGAAAAGAACTGGAAAATTAGACAGATAATCAGAACAAATCACAAAACTACCACTCACAATTTAAACAACAATCAACAGCAACCTAACCACCTGACAGACAGCATGAGAAGCTACAGGAGTAATACACTCTATATTTGACTGACCAACCCTTTGTCCTAAATATGGCTAATTATAATCTAAATCACGAGTATAAAAAGGCCTCGTCGTGAAAAACCTGACTTTGTGGCGTGCGAAAAACAAAGGCACATACCAGCCTGCCCGTCCACGTAGTCTGATCAGCATATTTGTTTTTCGCTTTTTGAAATAGGATAATAGCTAAACTTGCAATAAGCAAACTTTCAATAGACGAGTCCAAACACTACATGACAAATCAATATCATCTGGAACACTAAGGTCTTTATCCGATAACTGGTAAATATTTTGGTTGGCTACGTGTATCGGACGTGGAAACAGCACATGTTTTATAGCAATTTAAAGCCAAATCTATGTCATGAAATAATTCTAACGACTGGTTTCCATAGTTTGATCATTGACCTATCAGATGAAGTGTTTTTCAACACTTTTTATCGACATTTTTTATCGTTAACAAAAAAATCGGAGATTGAAACGGTCGACATCAGACCAGAAAACAAATAAAAAATAGTAAGTGAGTATGATCAGAAAATACCACAATCACAAACCGCAGACAACCACATGGCACCACGAGGAAGAGCCGCCCAACCACCACGAGACACTAGGAAGAAAAATTAAACAAAGCAACCAGCTCTCTTTTCCCCATCAAGATGATTAAATTAATTATTTTTTCGCAAGAAAATTATTGTAAATCAATGTCCGATAATTATTCTACATATCCAAATAAAAACCTTGTGCTAAAATATCGTTTAAGATGATTTTTTCTCACGTAAATGTTGGCTCAGCACAATGGTCATTGCATTGAGCGGAAGGGATTTTGCTCACCGCAATAAAAAGTCACGTAATCAAAATTGTTATCACCTAGCCAATTATCCCGGATGAAAACAATAACACTGGACTAGTCTATATTCTGGCTAATCTTTGAAATTAGGAAGACTGTTTGAGTTTTACTTTGTCAGAAGTCCCCGAAGTCACTTTACCTCGCGTCTTAGCCCAAATTATAAAGGATATAAAATATGGTTGGGGGGTCCACGTTTTGTTATGCAGTACACAATGTCCTTTCTAGTATTGTACTTATCTTGATGAAGAAGTGAGAGTGGCTTTTCTTAAATTTCCTTACTGATGTCTAGTAGTCGTTGGCTCTTGCTCACGGTGCAGTGGGCTGGTCTGCAGTGTGTGATTGTGTTATTTCCTGGCCATATGCACCTACCATTTGGTAATTACATGCTCAAATCTAACATGCTTAACTAAAGGCTATAAATGGTAAGCTAAACTAAATTAATGGTTCATGTCATATTGAAAGTTAGATGCTGAACTGAAAGACACAAAGGTTTATTTATGCTGATCTAGACGTTAAGTTTTCAAGTCAAGGGCGCCAATTGACGTTAGATGCTAAACTTAAAAGCACCAATAGATCATGTTAATCTAGACGTTAGACGCTAAACTTAAAGGCACCAACAGATCATGTTAATCTGGATGTTAGATGCTAAACTTAAAGGCACCAATAGATCATGTTAATTCAGACGTTAAATGCTAAACTTAAAGGGCACCAATAGATCATGTTAATCTGGACGTTAAGGTTAGGGTTACCTAAACTAAATAAAAGACCGTAAAGAATTCACTTTTAATGCTAATTCTAGTTCATGTACTACTACTGAGATGTCAATAATTTTGCCATAATGTTATCCATTTTAATTCTAGTTCATGCCCCAGCATATTTCTGTGTCTTTAAAAGCAATTATCATCATATAAAGTCTTTCCACAGGTTGTCTTTATCTTGTGTTTTGGGTTCAATTTGGACACGGGTATAACGGGAAGGAAAACGCTGATGCTACTGTAAATTTTATTATGTACGTAAGATGCTCATTTTAAGGGCATAACTGGAACATGCAATTGTGAAAATTTCATGCTCATTTGAAAAACATTAATCGTACATGCAAATCAAGATGCTACCCTCTCAACCATTGGTCATCGATAGTACATTTTAATCTGGACATAACATGCTCAGCTGAAGGATTTTAATTTAACATGTAAATATGGATGTTACATACCCAACTGGAAATCTTCAATGGTACAATACATATGCTTGTAGGGACGTAAATACTCAACTGGAAGTCTTCAATGGTACAATGGATCAATAAACATGCTAATATGGATGTTACATATCCAACTGGAGGTCTTCAATGGTACAATGTACATGCGTGTAAGGACGTTTCATGCCCAACTGGAGGTCTTCAATGGTGCAATGCACACGTTAATATCGATTTTACGTATTACCCTACTGGAGGTTTTCAATGTTACAATGCACAGACTTGTAAAAACTTAACATACTCAACTGGAGGTCTTCAATGGAGCAATTTACACACTTGTAGTGATTTTACATGCTCATTTTGATGTTTTCTATGGCACTATGTATGTGTTTGTACGAACGTGACATACTCAACTGGAAGTCTTCAACGGTAGAGCGGTTAGATTTGATTCTTAACGTCCCATCAACAATCTTTCAATTATAAAGTGACATGTCTTCCTGGGCTGAACCAGTACTTAGCTAGGATCAATGTTCTTGCAGGAGAACACAACGCAGGTACGCCGGTCAGGCTCGAGCGCGCGGACCCTCCATCTCGAGTAAACCACTTTACAACTAAGCCACCTGTGCCCCCAATGGTACAATGGATCATTGCACATGCTAATATGGATGTTACATATCCAACTGGAGGTCTTCAATGGTACAATGCACATGCTTGTAGTGGTGTTACATACTCAACTGGAGGTCTTCAATTGTACAATATACATGCTTGTAGGGACGTTACATACCCAACTGGAGGTCTTTGATGTTACAATACACATGCTAATATGAATGTTACGTATTATCCTACTGGATGTTTTCAATGGTACAATGAACATGCTTGTAGAGGCGTAACATACTTAAATGGAGGTCTTCAATGGAACAATGCACATACGTTTAGTGGCTTTAAATCCTCATTTGGAGGTCTTCTATGGTACAATGCACATACTTGTAGGAATGTTACATACTCAACTGGATGTCTCCAATGGTACAATGTACATGCTTGTAGTGACGTTACATACGCAACTGGAGGTCTTCAATGGCACAATGTACTTGCTTGTAGTGACGTTACATACTCAACTGAGGGTCTTCAATGGCACAATGTACATGCTTGTAGTGACGTTACATACGCAACTGAGGGTCTTCAATGACACAATGTACATGCTTGTAGTAACGTTACATACGCAACTTGATGTATTCAATGGTACACTGTACATGCTTGTAGTGACGCTACATACTCAACTGGATGTCTTCAATGGTACAATACACATGCTTGTAGTGACGTTACATACGCAAATGGAGGTCTTCAATGGTACAATGCACATACATGTAGGAATGTTACATACTCAACTGGAGGTCTTCTATGGTACAATGCACATACTTGTAGGAATGTTACATACTCAACTGGAGGTCTTCAATGGTACAATGCACATGCTAGTAGTGACGTCATATACTCAACTGGAGGTCTTCAATGGTACAATGTACATGCTTGAGGTGACGTAATATACTCAATTGGAGGTCTTCAATGGTACAATGTACATGCTTGTAGTTACGTTACATACGCAACTGGAGGTCTTCAATGGTACAATGTACATGCTTGTAGTGACGTAATATACTCAACTGGAGGTCTTAAATGGTACAATGTACATGCTTGTAGTGACGTAATATACTCAACTGGATGTCTTCAATGGTACAATGTACTTGCTTGTAGTGACGTTACATACTCAACTGAGGGTCTTCAATGGTACAATGTACATGCTTGTAGTGACGTTACATACGCAACTGGAGGTCTTCAATGGTACTATGTACATGCTAGTAGTGACGTTACATACCTAACTGGAGGTCATCAATGGTACAATGTACATGCTTGTAGTGACGTTACATACTCAACTGGAGGTCTTCAATGGTACAATGTACATGCTTGTAGTGACGTTACATACTCAACTGGAGGTCTTCAATGGTACAATGTACATGCTTGTAGTGACGTTACATACGCAACTGGAGGTCTTCAATGGTACAATGTACATGCTTGTAGTGACGTTACATACTCAACTGGAGGTCTTCAATGGTACAATGTACATGCTTGTAGTGACGTTACATACTCAACTGGAGGTCTTCAATGGTACAATGTACATGCTTGTAGTGACGTTACATACTCAACTGGATGTCTTCAATGGAACAATGTACATGCTTGTAGAGACGTTACATACTCAACTGGATGTCTTCAATGGTACAATGCACATGCTTATATGGATGTTACATACTCAACTGGATGTCCTCAATGGTACAATGCACATGCTTGTAGTGACGTTACATAGTCAACTGGAGGTCTTCAATAGTACAATGCACATGCTTGTAGTGACGTTACATACGCAACTGGAGGTCTTCAATGGTACTATGTACATGCTAGTAGTGACGTTACATACTCAACTGGAGGTCTTCAATGGACACAATGCACATGCTTGTAGTGACGTAATATACACAACTGGAGGTCTTCAATGGTACAATGCCCATACTTGTAGGAATGGTACATACTCAACTGGAGGTCTTCAATGGTACAATGCACATACTTGTAGGAATGGTACATACTCAACTGGAGGTCTTCAATGGTACAATGCACATGCTTGTAGTGACGTAACATACGCAACTGGAGGTCTTCAATGCAACAATGTACATGCTTGTAGTGACGTTACATACTCAACTGGAGGTCTTCAATGGTACAATGCACATGCTTGTAGTGACGTTACATACTCAACTGGAGATCATCAATGGTACAATGCACATGCTTGTAGTGACGTTACAAACTCAACTGGAGGTCTTCAATGGTACAATGTACATGCTTGTAGTGACGTTACATACTCAACTGGAGGTCATCAATGGTACAATGTACATGCTAGTAGTGACGTTACATACTCAACTGGAGGTCTTCAATGGTACAATGCACATGCTTGTAGTGACGTAATATACTCAACTGGAGGTCTTCAATGGTACAATGCACATGCTTGTAGTGACGTTATATACTCAACTAGAGGTCTTCTATGGTACAATGCACATACTTGTAGGAATGGTACATACTCAACTGGAGGTCTTCAATGGTACAATGCACATGCTTGTAGTGACGTAACATACGCAACTGGAGGTCTTCAATGCAACAATGTACATGCTTGTAGTGACGTTACATACTCAACTGGAGGTCTTCAATGGTACAATGCACATGCTTGTAGTGACGTTACATACTCAACTGGAGATCATCAATGGTACAATGCACATGCTTGTAGTGACGTTACAAACTCAACTGGAGGTCTTCAATGGTACAATGTACATGCTTGTAGTGACGTTACATACTCAACTGGAGGTCATCAATGGTACAATGTACATGCTTGTAGTGACGTAATATACTCAACTGGAGGTCTTCAATCGTACAATGTACATGCTTGCAGTGACGTAATATACTCAATGGGATGTCTCCAATGGTACAATGCACATGCTTGTAGTGACGTTACATACTCAATGGGAGGTCTTCAATGGTACAATGCACATGGTAATATGGATGTTATATACCCAACTGGAGATCATCAATGGTTCATGTACATGCTTGTAGTGACGTTACATACTCAACTGGAGATCATCAATGACACAATGCACATGCTTATATGGATGTTACATACATAACTGGAGGTCTTCAACGGTTCACTACACATGGTAATATGGATGTTAAAAACCCAACAGGAGGTCTTCAATGGTTCATGCTCATGCTTGCAGGGACGTTATAAACTCGATTGGAGGTCGACGATTGTAAAATGTTATTGCTTATACGGATGTTACATACCCAACTTGAGGTCTTCAATAGTACAATCCACATGCTTATATGGATTTTACATACCCAACCGGAGGACTTCAATGGCACAATTCACATGCTTATATGGACGTTACATACGCAACTGAAGGTCTCCAATGGTACAATGCACATGCTTGTAGTGACGTAATATACTCAACTGGAGGTCTTAAATGGTACAATGTACATGCTTGTAATGACGTAATATATTCAACTAGAGGTCTTCAATGGTACAATGAACATACTTGCATTGCCGTAATATTCTCAACTAGAGGTCTTCAATGGTACAATGTACATGCTTGTAGTGACGAAATATACTCATATGGAGGTCTTCAATGGTACAATGCACATGCTTGTAGTGACGAAATATACTCATATGGAGGTCTTCAATGGTACAATGTACTTGCTTGTAGTGACGTTACATACTCAACTGAGGGTCTTCAATGGTACAATGTACATGCTTGTAGTGACGTTACATACGCAACTGGAGGTCTTCAATGGTACTATGTACATGCTAGTAGTGACGTTACATACCTAACTGGAGGTCATCAATGGTACAATGTACATGCTTGTAGTGACGTTACATACTCAACTGGAGGTCTTCAATGGTAAAATATACATGCTTGTAGTGACGTTACATACTCAACTGGAGGTCTTCAATGGTACAATGTACATGCTTGTAGTGACGTTACATACGCAACTGGAGGTCTTCAATGGTACAATGTAATGCTTGTAGTGACGTTACATACTCAACTGGAGGTCTTCAATGGTACAATGTACATGCTTGTAGTGACGTTACATACTCAACTGGAGGTCTTCAATGGTACAATGTACATGCTTGTAGTGACGTTACATACTCAACTGGATGTCTTCAATGGAACAATGTACATGCTTGTAGAGACGTTACATACTCAACTGGATGTCTTCAATGGTACAATGCACATGCTTATATGGATGTTACATACTCAACTGGATGTCCTCAATGGTACAATGCACATGCTTGTAGTGACGTTACATACTCAACTGGAGGTCTTCAATAGTACAATGCACATGCTTGTAGCGACGTTACATACGCAACTGGAGGTCTTCAAGGGTACAATGTATATGCTTGTAGTGATGTTACATACTCAACTGGAGGTCTTCAATGGTACTATGTTCATGCTAGTAGTGACGTTACATACTCAACTGGAGGTCTTCAATGGTACTATGTACATGCTAGTAGTGACGTTACATACTCAACTGGAGGTCTTCAATGGTACAATGCACATGCTTGTAGTGACGTAATATACTCAACTAGAGGTCTTCTATGGTACAATGCACATACTTGTAGGAATGGTACATACTCAACTGGAGGTCTACAATGGTACGATGCACATGCTTGTAGTGACGTAACATACGCAACTGGAGGTCTTCAATGCAACAATGTACATGCTTGTAGTGACGTTACATACTCAACTGGAGGTCTTCAATGGTACAATGCACATGCTTGTAGTGACGTTACATACTCAACTGGAGATCATCAATGGTACAATGCACATGCTTGTAGTGACGTTACATACTCAACTGGAGGTCTTCAATGGTACAATGTACATGCTTGTAGTGACGTTACATACTCAACTGGAGGACTTCAATGGTACAATGTACATGCTTGTAGTGACGTAATATACTCAACTGGAGGTCTTCAATCGTACAATGTACATGCTTGCAGTGACGTAATATACTCAATGGGATGTCTCCAATGGTACAATGCACATGCTTGTAGTGTAGTTACATACTCAATGGGAGGTCTTCAATGGTACAATGCACATGGTAATATGGATGTTATATACCCAACTGGAGATCATCAATGGTTCATGTACATGCTTGTAGTGACGTTACATACTCAACTGGAGATCATCAATGGTACAATGCACATGCTTATATGGATGTTACATACATAACTGGAGGTCTTCAACGGTTCACTACACATGGTAATATGGATGTTAAATACCCAACAGGAGGTCTTCAATGGTTCATGCTCATGCTTGTAGGGACGTTATAAACTCGATTGGAGGTCGACGATTGTAAAATGTTATTGCTTATACAGATGTTACATACCCAACTTGAGGTCTTCAATAGTACAATCCACATGCTTATATGGATTTTACATACCCAACCGGAGGACTTCAATGGCACAATTCACATGCTTATATGGACGTTACATACGCAACTGAAGGTCTCCAATGGTACAATGCACATGCTTGTTGGGACGTAACATACTAAACTGAAAATATTCTTTGGTATAGAGCACATGCTTATATGGGTGTTACATACCTTACTGGAGGTGTTCAATGGTACAATACACATGCTAATATGGATGTAACATACCCAACTTGAGGTCTTCAATGGTACAATGCACATGCTAATATGGATGTAACATACCCAACTGGAGGTCTTCAACGGTACAAATCACATGCTTGTAGGGACGTTATATACTCAACTGAAGGTGTTCAATGGTAAAATCAATCTGCATGTAGGGACGTTGATACTCAACTGGAACTCTTCAACGGTATAATCCACATGTAAATATGGACGTTACATACCCACCTGGAGGTCTTCAATGGTACAAAGCACATGCATATTTGGATGTTACATACTCAACTGGAGGTCTTCAATGGTACAATATACATGCTTGCAGTGACGTTACATATCCAAAATGGAGATATTCAATGGTGGAATGCACATGCTTGTAGGGACTTTACATACTCAATGGGATGTCTCCAATGGTACAATGGAACAAGGCACATGCAAATATGGACATTACATACAAAACTGGAGGTATGCAATGGTACAATGCACAACTTTAATTAAATTTTAAAAAAAAATAGAGTACACAGGTAGCTCCTGATTCAGACTTAACCTAATAATGTAAGATTTGCTTCCCTTGCAATAACTCATCATTTTTGAACAGTAATGATGCAACTAACCTTTTGGAGTAAAAAATAAATCTATTCCACAGAGTATTATTACATGAATGCAGCCGTGATATATTTACAACATTGGAGTAGAGCACAACATATGAACCAATAATTTTAGGGCCTCCATTTGTTGCTATGGTCCATGATTTTATTAGTAAGGCCAAAAGATGAGAAACCTCATAGGTGAGTGAAACTGAGTCAATAATTAAGTGGGTTCTCCGCATCCGGGTTTCATTAAGGAGTTCGGCACTATGGTTGATCTCAAAGCACCCAGTACATCATAAGCGGTATCTCCCAACCCCAAATACCCGGGAATAGGTCAGTGGGTGTGAGGGAAAAGAAGACAATGTGCAGCTAAGGACTGAGATAGCAGGAAGATTTGATCTGTGGGATTGGTAGATGTACAAGAGCAGCTAGTAATTCGCAAAATGGAGATATGGGACTCTGGGAGTGTTTGCAGCGTGTTATTTCTGTCTACTTGAATGAATTGCCGCAGGCAGATGCTATTACACTGCAGAATGTTGCCATGGATTTTTTTTCTGTGAGGGACAAAGAATATGGATTAGGTCGTTGTTGTCATAGATGAAGGTCTGTAAACTGCTAAAAACAGCCATTGCAAATAAGCAGGTGTTGATAGACTTAAGATGTCCTTAAAAGCTAGTACTAGTATCTCACTTGGATGCGATCTATCCCAAACTATTTTGAGACACATGTTTGTGACAGAAATACGACATTACAACCTTTTCACAGTCCTGTCACACCAAATGGGTGATAAAGACATATTTGCGACAGTCGCACGAATGTCGTACGATTATCGCTCGAATCATTGGCAAACTCAAGCTTGAGTTCGCACACATGTTGCAAGACATTCGCGCGTCATTCGCGAGACACTCGCTCGATGTTCGCCCGATGAAATTGCGAACGTTGATTACCAGCGACCGCCTCACGAACGTCGTGCGACTGTCGCGTGGATTTCATGCAATAGTCGCACAATAGTTTTGCGAGAAAACGATAAACCAAGAAAAATAAGCATTCTAGCAATCATTTTAAACTTCAGACTAGGAAGGTACTAGGCTGCTGGAAGGAATAAGATGGCTGAGAGGAACTAGATTGATGGAAGGTGCCAAGCTGCTGCATGGTGTGGCTGCTGAGCAGTAGCAAAATGTTGTGTTAGAACAAAAAGTGTGACTTGAAGTTACCTCGTTTAAAATACACATTAGTTGTAGCCCATCCAGCAGCTTAAGAAAGACATCCGAGAAGCGCATGCTTTAATCGCCCTTTTAGATAGCATGATCTACTCAATCAAATCAAAATTACATTGAATTATGATGAGCCCGGTCCTGCGAAAATCTATTTTTTTACATTTACACGAACAACACAGACACTAATCACTGCACAGATGCGCGTTCAAATAAAACCCCTTGTTATCCGCTGCTGTGATAGTTTGATTTTAAGGATTATGTGTACCGAATTTCAAACCTTTGAAGGGCTTCTGAGACTAAGCAGGCTCTTTTGTCTAACCAAGACAAAATAATCATACTTTTATACTGTAATAGAAACAGTAAACATCTAAGTATGGCTAATCAAAACCTCGTACTTTACAAAAATTATCCTCACAGATAGCAGAAACAATTTAATAACTGAAGTAAAACACTTACAAAATCTAAAAAATTAGGTGTCATGCCTTTGTTGGAGAGCCAGCAAAGAATTTGGAACCAGCCATTATGGAACAAACGATGAAAATGGGTTGCAAACATTTTTGGATGTTTGTTACTTTTCAGTACAGAGGGGTTTACCATTTGGAATGTACTGTACTTTAATTATTCAACATTCATTTTGATTGCAGATATTTGGAACTGTGAAATTCATGCATAATTAGTTTAGTTTTTATAGTACTATATGTCAGAGATAGGACTGAATTTGAATATCCTTCAATTGTTTTCTGGGTATATCATCTCAGATAGGAGAAACACTTTCAATCAAACATTGACGACATAATTGCATGTAATTTAAGACAAGGTGGGGAACACTCTCCTGGCCAGGCATATTGCCATCAATGGGTTATCAGTGAATGAGGCATATGAACTACAGATCCCCTAGTCCAAAGTATCCATATCAACAAAGTAAGTAAGGGTGCAAAGATCAGGAATCGATACAATCAAGTACCACACCTGACCCAGGATACCAATGGAAAGTAACAAACTCACACTTAGACACCACAAACGAGAGCCAAGAGGTCAGCTCTTTCCCAACAGGTGACCACAAAGTACAAATAAACAGACGCGCACAAAGATATAGCAAACACAAGACAGAACAAAAACATAAAAGATCCACAAAAGAAGTACCGCCTTGGAACGGTCAGTAAAATATTTTACTTCTGTAGCTGTTCAACAATCTATAGTCTATAGCGACCCCTCTTTTGACTTGTTATACGGACACCAATGAGTTATCAGTGAATAAAGCATATGAACTAGAGATCCCCCCTAAAGTATCAAGATCAACTAAGGCTACTTTTGCAGCTGTCTAACGATCTATAGTCTGTCGGGACTCCTCTCCTGGCCAAACATAGGGCCGTCAATGGGTAATCAGTGGATAAGGCATATCAACTACAGGTCCCCTAGTCCAAAGTATTCAGATCAACTAAGATTATTTCCTTCTGCAGCTGCCATTGTATGTGGGGGTTATATGTTTTACCCATGTTTTCAATGTAGTATTTAATGTCCTTTCTAGTTGAGGAAATGGTTACTAGTTGTTTTGCTTAAATTATGTTCTTGCTGTCCTCCTAGTATCCTTAATTTGTGTGTAATGTATGATTTGGACATTTTCTGGTCATGTCAGCCTTTCCTATATTGCTTGATCTTGTTCTTTTAAAACATTTTCTTGGGAAATAAGACTCCTCTAGTGCAGTAAAGTGGACTGTATGAAAATGCAAGTGAGTATGACCAGGGAATGTAACAACCAGGGACCACATACTAACGATTGGCACAACGAGAAAGAGACACATGCGTAACACCTACAACCACTCGACAACAAAACATAATTTAAATTACAGCAACCAGCTATCACTTCAATATATCTCAGCAAGATATTCACACAAACAGAAAGGGCACTATATGCATTATTAATGATATGACTTGAACTCCCTCTCCCCCCCCCCCAAAAAAAAAATAAATAAATAAACAACATCAAAACAACAAGAACATCAGATGAATCAACAAACAATGAATCAACAATGATCGACACACCGCCCTAGAACGGAAAGTAGCCTGAGCCACAAGGGGGCGTGGAGGTAATTATCCCAGAAAATCTTTATCCCAGAGGCTGTCGTTGCCAAAACGAAAAAAACTTATTTAGCTTGCGTGGAGTCTTTTTTTACTTACGTAATGTATCAATACAGGTAATAATTAAGATCGAATTGCCAAAATAAACATACTGTGGTGAAAAAGAGTAAAAGGCTCTCAACTCATAGACAGTCTAAGGCAATGATAAACCCCTAGTTGAACCTCTGTAGGCCAAGCCAAAGACAAGCACCAGGCACTGACCAACCAGTAATTGTTTTAGGTCAGGTTCGTGTTACGGGGTCTACTCATAGGCATCTCACCTTAATCTTAACTAAGCTCATGTTATCTCATTTTTTTATTCTTTATATCTACTCAAGTCATTATGCAAGTCATCTCACGCTACATTATAGGATTACTTCATGAGATGAAACCTGGGCAGCCATGAATTTTGTAAGCGAGCAACACTTTGTGTAACCCATGCATGCATGATAACTTATAATACCAGCTTGTGATTACCAGTAAAAGGTCATTAAAAATATTAAGTGAGTATGATCAGGAAATACCTAATCACAAACTGCAGACAAACCCATAGCACCGCGAGGAAGAGCCACACAACAATCACGAGACACCGGGTAGACAAACTAAGCAAAGCAACCGGCTCGCTCTTCCCCATCAAGATGATTGCAAAACTAGAAGGGACATAAAGTAACGTACAACAAAACAAAGAACAATTACAGACTCCCACAATGGGAGTAACAATTAACAACAAGTCAACCACAACAGAACCACCGCCTTAGAACGGACAGCAGCACCAGGGGGCTTAAATGCATTTTACTGGTACCAAATCTTCGCCCTAGATTCTGCTGTTTTTAAAGTAAAAGAAATGTTCAGCTCGCATGGAAGCCTTCTAACTATTGCAATGTATCATTATGGAGGAGCACGCTTATCAAATTTACACACTATGATGAAACAAAGAAAATGGCTCACGACTCAGAGATAGTCAGAGATAAAGAGACCTCCAAGTGGAGCCACGGTGGGTCCAGCTACAGATAGATAAGCATCAGGCACCAACCCACTGATAAAAGCTTAACGTCAGAGCCGTCATAGAGTCTGAGGCCTGACCCACCGTCGTGCAATTAAAGAGGAAGCCATAGCTATAAACTGTCGCATGACATCCAAATTATCTCCAACCTTTATATAACGCTGATAATCTTTTTGAATTGATCACTAAAATTAAGTTTTACAACAATTAGTTTGAATTTATAAACTAAATCACCATAAAATATAGGCTCTGATATGCCTTGTTGCAAAAAGAGTTTTTAGCCCAATGTTGTATTTAAAAATTAACTCTGAGTGTCTGTGGTAGAATTTAGAAAATGCTTTTCGAATTTTATGATATCTATAACCTTGTTTTAATAACTTAGCAGTTAAAAATAAGTTTCTGCTGTTGAAGTCATCAACATTAGAACACATTCTTGCAAAACGAATAAGCTGAGAAATATATACGCCATAGGAAGGGTAGCGAGGAACATCTCCATCAAGAAATGGGAAATTTACTATTTCAAAATAAAAAACATCCCGTTTATCATAAATTTTAGAAGAAACTATGCCATTTGTTATGGACAAGTTCAAGCCTAAAAACGGTGCTTCCGTATCAGAAGAATTCGCCTTATTTAACAGAAGTTCAGTAGGATATATCTGACCTACCATTTTCAAAATAAGGATTATCAATATTAACTAGGTCATCTAAATATCTGAAGGTGGAGTTAAAAGCTTTAATAATATCAGTTTTATTATTGTCTAACGGAGACAACATGAAGTCTCTCTCGTAACAAAACAAAAACAAATCTGCAACAAGAGGAGCACAATTGGTACCCATTAGAATACCTACAATTTGACTCTATAATTTCGAGCCAAATCTTATAAATATATTGTCTAAAAGATAATGGAGAGCATTATACATTTTCTGACATGACCACATTTTTTATCTTTTAGGTTGGTCAGAAGTAAAAAAAAAAGTATTTTAATCATTACAAGCCAAATAAAATGAGCCCTCTCTGTTAAATAGTTGTTCATTTAATTCTGTTAGTTTTTCTTTGATTAGATTATGAGGCAATTTAGTATAGAGAGTAGAGAAATCATATGTCAACAAACCAGATGCTAGAAAACCTCTAGACTTTAATTTATTAAGAATTTCGCATGAACTTTTTAATAGACCGAATAAATTTTTACCATTCCTTTAATAAACTGCTGTGCAATATTTAATGACATGGTTTTAATTGCAGTGAGTCAAGAAGCCAAAAGAACATACAACTCAGTAGTTGTACATGAACTAGAATTAGCAATAAAACGCGACTTATATGGCCCGTTTAATATGAAGCTTAGGTAACCAGTATATATATCGTCGTAAGCTTGCTATGGTCCTCATCAACATTCACCCCAAACTTAGCTGCCATATGGCATCAATGTCTATCAACGATAGATGTCTCATCAAGCCTGTTATGCTCATATGTTTTTGCAGTGCTAAGTTCTTGCTTTAGGGTGTTAATATAGTACCTTTTTCAAACGACCACAACATTGTTAGCAGCCTTATCTGCAGGTGCAAAAACAAACCTCCTATGGAATTCCTGGATCCCTTTCTTCACATGTCTAAAAGTGAATTTAGGTTTAGGTGGTAGAAGATCTAAATTGTTGCAATAAAATGAAATTCTACCATCAATAATCTTAAAATTATTTAGTTTCCAAATATTTAAGGCATTAGACTCAACATGTTCTCGTTTACACCAGCGATTGCAAAATTATTGTAAGGCACCTGCAATTTCTTCACGATAAGATTTGAAGTCTATTGGCAAAGGAAACCTATATTTAGGTCTCTTACATATAATAGACCGAATTCTTAAATCAGTTATGATTTTTAAACCCCATGTGACTATATGACCAGCGGGTTGATAGCAATACTTAGAGTCTTTACAATCTCAAGAGTCAGGAATAGAATTTTCAATATCAAGTTGTGTTACTAATTTGTTTGTCTGTGCTTGTATGTCGAGATTGCTCGGTATCCATTCTCATATGTTGAGACTGTTTGGTGTGCATGCTCATATGTTGAGACTGCTCGGTGTGCATGCACATACGTTGGGCTGCTCGGTATAAATGTTTGTATGTTGAGGCTACTGGGTGTCGTGCTCGTATGTTAAGGCCGTTCGATGTCCCTATGTGTATGTTGAGGCTGCTCGGTGTCCATGCTAGTATGTTGGTCTTGCTCGGTGTCCGTACTCATATATATGTTGAGACTTCTCCATGCCCCTGGTCGTATGTTGAGACTACTCAATGTTTGTGCTCGTATGTTGAGGCTTCTCAGTGTTCGATCTCATATGTTAAGGCTGCTCTGTGTGCATGCTCATATGTTGAGGCTGCTCGAGGTCGGTACTCGTATGATGAGACTGCTCGGTGTCCGTGCTCGTATGTTGAGACTGCTGGATGTCCTTGCTCATATGTTGAGGCTGCTCGATGTCCGTACTCGTATGTTGAGACTGCTCGATGTCCGTACTCGTATGTTGAGACTGCTCGATGTCAGTACTCGTATGTTGAGGATGCTCGGTGTCCGTACTCGTATGTTGAGGCTGCTCGATGTCCTTTCTCATATGTTGAAGGCTGCTCAGTGATCTTGCTCATATAATGAGACTGCTCGATGTCCTTGCTCGTATGTTGAGGCTGCTCGATGTCCTTGCTCGTATGTTGAGGCTGCTCAGTGTCCGTGCTCGTATGTTGAGGCTGCTCGGTGTCCTTGCTCGTATGTTGAGGCTGCTGGGTGTCCTTGCTCGTATGTTGAGGCTGCTCGATGTCCTTGCTCGTATGTTGAGGCTGCTCAGTGTCCGTGCTCGTATGTTGAGGCTGCTCGGTGTCCTTGCTCGTATGTTGAGGCTGCTGGGTGTCCTTGCTCGTATGTTGAGGCTGCTCGATGTCCTTGCTCGTATGTTGAGACTGCTCGATGTCCTTGCTCGTATGTTGAGGCTGCTCGATGTCCTTGCTCGTATGTTGAGGCTGCTTGGTGTCCTTGCTCGTATGTTGAGGCTGCTGGGTGTCCTTGCTCGTATGTTGAGGCTGCTCGATGTCCTTGCTCGTATGTTGAGGCTGCTCGATGTCCTTGCTCGTATGTTGAGGCTGCTCGGTGTCCTTGCTCGTATGTTGAGGCTGCTGGGTGTCCTTGCTCGTATGTTGAGGCTGCTTGATGTTCTTGCTCGTATGTTGAGGCTGCTAGGTGTCCTTGCTCGTATGTTGAGGCTGCTAGGTGTCCGTACTCGTATGTTGAGACTGCTTGATGTCCTTGCTCGTATGTTGAGGCTGCTCGATGTCCTTGCTCGTATGTTGAGGCTGCTCAGTGTCCGTGCTCGTATGTTGAGGCTGCTGGGTGTCCTTGCTCGTATGTTGAGGCTGCTCGGTGTCCTTGCTCGTATGTTGAGGCTGCTCGGTGTCCTTGCTCGTATGTTGAGACTGCTTGATGTCCTTGCTCGTATGTTGAGGCCGCTCGGTGTCCTTGCTCGTATGTTGAGACTGCTGGATGTCCTTGCTCGTATGTTGAGGCTGCTCGATGTCCTTGCTCATTTGTTGAGACTGCTCGATGTCCTTGCTCGTATGTTGAGACTGCTTGATGTCCTTGCTCGTATGTTGGGGCTGCTCAGTGTCCGTACTCGTATGTTGAGACTGCTTGATGTCCTTGCTCGTATGTTGAGGCTGCTAGGTGTCCTTGCTCGTATGTTGAGGCTGCTAGGTGTCCGTACTCGTATGTTGAGACTGCTTGATGTCCTTGCTCGTATGTTGAGGCTGCTCGGTGTCCTTGCTCGTATGTTGAGGCTGCTGGGTGTCCTTGCTCGTATGTTGAGGCTGCTCGGTGTCAGTGCTCGTATGTTGAGGCTGTTCGGTGTCCTTGCTCGTATGTTTAGGCTGCTTGGTGTCAGAGCTTGCCCGTCGAGGATGCTTGGTTTCGATTCTCATCTGTGGAATCAGTGCCGTGCTTTTTTTAGCTTTCTGTTGAATAATAAATACGTACTTAAATCACTGGCATCTCCTATTTACAATGTTTGTTTCGCTGACCGCATAAATTATCATTATCTAAATACATGGCCCATGCGGTTAACATATAAATATGACAGACGCAGTTAATCATCCGATACTTACGTAAGCTAAAGGTCAAACTCCTGACACCCACCCCTTTTTAAAAAATAAGTACAATATTTTTAATACGACCAAATTGTTTTTTTGTTTCAATAAATAGCACACACTGGCTTATGTCTTATATAACCACTTTGTGCATTCCAAACTACTGGCATGAGTATACTATTGTTTAAATACCGAATCAAAGAATTCATTTAAGCAAACTGCTCTTGGCAGTTTTGCGTCAAGACTGCCAAGTACCTTTATCATTTATTGGAACTAGGCCATGTTTCGTCGGTATAGTGAATCGAGAAAATATCTCATTACCTGCACATTCCCGTTTTATGATTTTGGATCTCAGACAAAATATTCAATATATCTGTACGTATCCTTACCTGATATTGCCAACATTTGAAACTAAACGATTATAAATCCATGGGTTGCCAAGTTTGACGAATCTTTCTTTTTATTGTTATTATTAGCAAGAATTACAGTTGATGGTTGGTACCCCAGTTAATATGCACTTTTTGAGCGCAGTGGCTCAGTGGTCGAGTTCTTGACTTGAGAATGAAGGGCCGCGGGTTCGAGCCTTACTGGCGTCACTGCGTTGTGTCATTGAGCAAGAACATTAATCCTAGCTTAGTACGGGTTCAACCCAGGAAGACCCGTCTTTTATGACTGAAAGATTGTTCATGGGACGTAAAGAATAAAATCAAACAAACAAAAACATAAAAATTATGCACTTTGGCGTCACGTACAAGTACACGTGTCACTTACTTTAACCTTGAGCAGTCAGCGGTATTTATTTGATACTCCAAAAATAGTGAAAGATCCATCATTTGGCCGACAAAATTAAGTATTTCTATATAAATGGCATGGCCATGTTCGGACATGTGTGCTCACGCAGCCCATTTCATTATTTAATTTAATTTCAATTATTTTGTTTTGCTTTCTTCGAATGTCTTTTAACTTCTTATTTCTAATGGCTTACTTTTACATATTCTAATTTCTAACGTCGATGGGTGTATGCGGACGGTGTTGCATGCGTACGGATGCGTATCTCCGCAATTTGCATGAATGCGGACATGTGAGTCTTTTCTGCTCGCCTGCCCGTTCAGTCTGTTTGTGTGGTTTGCATAATACAGTGAGCCACTTTAGTTACGTACCACATTTCAGGACCCATATTTTTGACAAAAATGCAGAATTGAACATTCTCTATGATAATTTTCTAATTGACATTTTATCCATTTGATGAAATCAAAAAATATGGAATTCACTCATGCGAATCATTCTGCTACCTCAAAGGTAATTTTGATCAAAAAGCACGTGCAACCTGAACGTCTATATTTTCTATTTGCGTTTTCCGCTAGGCATAATCTATGGTGATCGTTGTGACCGAAAAACACCAAAAACAATTATTTTATTCAAGTAAAACGCCTGTTTTTGGTCGTTGAATTAGTAACACCGTTACGTTTTGAAGAAATGCTCGTTTTGACGTCATATTAAAGTCAGTTACAATAATTAAACAGTCTTTCCTTCGCAAATTGTTTTGTTATGAGTCACTTGTTTGTTTGTTTCATTTAATTCTTTACGTCCCATCAACAATCTTTCAGTTAAACAGGGACGGTTCTTCCTGGGTTGAACCAGTACTAAGCTAGGATAAATGTGTCTTGCTCAAGGACCACAACGCAGTGACGCCGGTGAGGCTCGAACCCGTGGCCCCTCGGTTTCGAGTCAAGCACTCTACCACTGAGCCACTGCGCTCCCATGAGTCACTTGTTTACATAAAAGTATCAAAACACTAAAACATCTTTTCGTTGACACGTCTTACAGCCTTGGTTATAGTGACGTCATCACTAACGTCAACACCATGTCACCAATAAATACATTATTTTCTTTACGAAAATGAATGGCGGATACATGTTTGTTTAGAATGAAATTATAAAAAAAAGAAGTGTTTTGATGACTAGTTTAATCAAAATCATACGAAAATTTAACTAACTTAAAAACAAGTACTTAAACCAACTTTTTTCAAACCTTGGCCAGCTGGGAACAAAAATAGTAAAACGTTTAAAAATGACGAAGTTAACAAACACATTCCAGCCTTTTAATTGCGAAGAATAAATCGGCTATTATCTCTAGCATAGCAGAAATTCGACCCTGAAAAGTGCAATGTGATCTGAGTTTCATTCGAAATAATGCAATGTGAAATGGTGTTTTGAGGGTAGTGCCCATCAAGATTAATTTTCGCATTCGTTTCTGATCTGATCACAATGTAATTTCAATGGCTAATGCAAATAAAGATGCGCTTCACGCTGATAGTCTCAGAATAAACCTATCATATTATCTTATAAGTGGTGCGTAACTAAAGTGGCTCACTGTATATTTTGCGATTTTCATTGCCTGTATATATGCGTTTTATGCCTGTCTGTATATGTGTTCCTACATCTATCCGTCAGTCCATCCACCTACTTCATCTGTCCGTCAGTCCATCCACCTACTTCATCTGTCCGTCAGTCCATCCATCTCCTTCATCTGTCCTTCACTCCATCCATTTCCTTCAACTGTCCGTCAGTCCATCCATCTCCTTCATCTGTCCGTTAGTCCATTAATCTCCTTCATCTGTCCTTCACTCCATCCATTTCCTTCAACTGTCCGTCAGTCCATCCATCTCCTTCATCTGTCCGTCAGTCCATCCATCTCCTTCATCTGTCTGTCACTCCATTCATCTCCTTAATCTGTCCGTCACTCCATCCATCTCCTTCATCTGCCCGTCACTCCATCCATCTCCTTCATATGTCCGTCACTCTATCCATTACATTCATATGTCTGTCACTCCATTCATCTCTTTCATCTGTCCTTCACTCGATCCATCTCCTGCATCTGTCCTTCACTCCATCTATCTCCTTCAACTGTCCGTCACTCCATCCATCTCCTTCATCTGTCCGTCAGTCCATTTATCTCCTTCATCTGTCTGTCACTCCATTCATCTCCTTAATCTGTCCGTCACTCCATTCATCTCCTTCATCTGCCCGTCACTCCATCCATCTCCTTCATCTGTCCGTCACTCTATCCATTACCTTCATCTGTCCGTCACTCCATCCACCTCCTTCATCTGTCCTTCACTCCATCCATCTCCTTCAACTGTCCGTCAGTCCATCAATCTCTTCATCTTTCCTTCACTCCATCCATCTACTTCAACTGTCCGTCAGTCCATCCATCCCCTTATCTGTTATTCACTCCATCCATCTCCTTCATCTGTCCGTCAGTCCGTCCATCTCCTTCATATGTCTGTCAGTCCATCCATCTCCTTCATCTGTCTGTCACTCAATTCATCTCCTTCATCTGTCCGTCAGTCCGTCCATCTCCTAAATCTGTCTGTCAGTCCATCTTTCTCCTTAATTTGTCCGTCAGTCCATCCATCTCTTTCATCTCTCCATCACTCCATCCATCTCCTTCATCTTTCCGTCACTCAATCCATCTCCTTCATCTGATTGTCAGTCCATCCATCTCTTTCATCTGCCCGTCACTCCATCCATCTCCTTCATCTGTCCGTCAGTCCATCAATCTCCTCCATCTCTCCTTCAGTCCATCAATCTCCTTCGTCTGCCCGTCAGTCCATCAATCTCCTTCATCTGCCCGCCAGTCCATCCATCTCCTTCATCTCTCCGTCAGTCCATGCATCTCCTTCATCTTTCCGTCACTCCACAATCTACTTCATCTGTCCATCACTCAATCGATCTCCTTCATCTGTCCATCACTCCATCCATCTCCTTAATCTGTCTGTCAGTCCATCCATCTCCTTCATCTGTCCGTCAGTCCATCCATCTCCTCAATCTGTCCGTCAGTCCATCCAATTCCTTCATCTGTCCGTCAGTCCATCCATCTCCTTAATCTGCCTGTCAATCCATCAATCTTCTTTTCCTGCCTGTCACTCCAACAATCTCCTGTCCATCAGTCCATCCATTTCCTTCATCTGTCCGTCAGTCCATCCATCTCCTTAATCTGTCTGTCAGTCCATCAATCTTCTTCATCTGCCTGTCACTCCAACCATGACCTTCATCTGTCCGTCACTCAATCCATCTCCTTCATCAGTCCGTCACTCCATCCATCTCCTTCATCTCTCTGTCAGTCCATCCATCTCCGTAATCTGTCCGTCAGTACATCCATCTCCTTCATCTACCCGTCACTCCATCCATCTCCTTCATCTGTCCGTCACTCCATCCATCTCCTTCATCCGTCCGTCACTCCATCCATCTCCTTCATCTGATCGTCAGTCCATCCATCTCCTTCATCTTTCCGTCACTCCATCAATCTACTTCATCTGTCCATCACTCCATCGATCTCCTTCATCTGTCCGTCACTCCATCCATCTCCTTAATCTGTCTGTCACTCCATCCATCTCCTTCATCTGTCCGTCAGTCCATCCATCTCCTTAATCTGTCCGTCAGTCCATCCATCTACTTCATCTGTCCGTCACTCCATTCATTTCCTTCATCTGTCCCTCACTCCAACCATCTCCTTCATCTGTCCGTCACTCCATCCATCTCCTTCATCTTTCCGACACTCCATCCATCTCCTTAATCTGTCCGTCAGTCCATCTATCTCCTTCATCTGTCCGTCAGTCCATCCATCTCCTAAATCTGTCCGTCAGTCCATCCATCTCCTTAATCTGTCCGTCAGTCCACCCATCTCCTTCATCGGTCCGTCAGTCCATCCATCTCCTTCATCTGCCCGTCACTCCATCCATCTCTTTCATCTGTGCGTCACTCCATCCATCTCCTTCATCTGTCCGTCACTCTATCCATCTTCTTCATCTATCCATCACTACATCCATCATCTTCATCTGTTGGTCACTCCATCGATCTCCTTCATCTGTCCGTCAGTCAATCCATCTCCTTCATCTGCCCGTCACTCCATCCATCTACTTCATCTGTCTTTCACTCCATCCATCTCCTTCATCTCTCCATCAGTCCATCCATCTCCTTCATCTGTCCATCACTCAATCCAACTCCTTCATCTGTCCGTCACTCCATCCATCTCCTTCATCTGTCCGTCAGTCCATCCATCTCCTTCATCTATCCGTCAGTCATTCCATCTCCTTCATCTGCCCGTTACTCCATCCATCTCCTTCATCTGCACATCAGTCTATTCATCTCAATCATCTGCCCGTTACTCCATCCATCTCTATCATCTGTCCATCAGTCCATCCATCTCCTTCATCTGTCCATCACTCAATCCAACTCCTTCATCTGTCCGTCACTCCATCCATCTCCTTCATCTGTCCGTCAGTCCATCCATCTCCTTCATCTATCCGTCAGTCATTCCATCTCCTTCATCTGCCCGTTACTCCATCCATCTCCTTCATCTGTCCATCAGTCCATCCATCTCCTTCATCTGTCCATCAGTCCATCCATCTCCATCATCTGCCCCTCAGTCCATCCATCTCCATCATCTGCCCATTACTCCATCCATCTCTATCATCTGTCCATCAGTCCATCCATCTCCTTCATCTGTCAATCAGTCCATCCATCTCCTTCATCTCTCCGTCAGTCCATCCATCTCCTTCATCTGTCCGTCACTCAATCCATCTCCTTCATCTGTCCGTCACTCAATCCATCTCTTTCATCAATCCTTCAGTCACTCCATCTCCTTCATTGGCCCGTTACTCCATCCATCTCCTTCATCTGTCCGTCAGTACATCCATCTCCTTCATCTGTCTGTCACTCCATCCATCTCCTTCATCTCTCCGTCAGTCCATCCATCTCCTTCATCTCTCCATAAGTCTATACATCCCCTTCATCTGTCCGTCACTCCATCCATATCCTTCATCCGTCAGTCATTCCATCTCCTTCATCTGCCCGTTACTCCATCCATCTCCTTCATCTGCCCATCAGTCCATCCATCTCCATCATCTGCCCGTTACTCCATCCATCTTCTTCATCTGTCCGTCACTCCATCCATCTCCTTCATCTGTCCATCAGTCCATCCATCTCCTTCATCTGCCCCTCAGTCCATCCATCTCCATCATCTGCCCGTTACTCCATCCATCTCTATTATCTGTCCGTCACTCCATCCATCTCCTTCATCTGTCCATCAGTCCATCCATCACCTTCATCTGCCCGTTACTTAATCCATCTCCTTCATCTGTCTGTCACTCCATCAATCTCCTTCATCTGCCCGACAGTCCATCCATCTACTTCATCAGTGCCTCACTCCATCCAACTCCTTCATCTATCCGTCAGTCATTCCATCTCCTTCATCTGCCCGTTACTCCATCCATCTCCTTAATCTGCACATCAGTCTATTCATCTCCATCATCTGCCCGTTACTCCATCCATCTCCATCATCTGCCCATTACTCCATCCATCTCTATCATCTGTCCATCAGTCCATCAATCTCCTTCATCTGTCCATCACTCAATCCATCTCCTTCATCTGCCCGTTACTCCATCCATCTCCTTCATCTGTCCATCAGTCCATCCATCTCCTTCATCTGCCCGTCAGTCCATCCATCTCCATCATCAGCCCATTACTCCATCCATCTCTATCATCTGTCCATCAGTCCATCCATCTCCTTCATCTGTCAATCAGTCCATCCATCTCCTTCATCTCTCCGTCAGTCCATCCATCTCCTTCATCTGTCCGTCACTCAATCCATCTCCTTCATCTGTCCGTCACTCAATCCATCTCTTTCATCTATCCTTCAGTCACTCCATCTCCTTCATCGGCCCGTTACTCCATCCATCTCCTTCATCTGTCCGTCAGTACATCCATCTCCTTCATCTGTCTGTCACTCCATCCATCTCCTTCATCTCTCCGTCAGTCCATCCATCTCCTTCATCTCTCCATAAGTCTATACATCCCCTTCATCTGTCCGTCACTCCATCCATATCCTTCATCCGTCAGTCATTCCATCTCCTTCATCTGCCCGTTACTCCATCCATCTCCTTCATCTGCCCATCAGTCCATCCATCTCCATCATCTGCCCGTTACTCCATCCATCTTCTTCATCTGTCCGTCACTCCATCCATCTCCTTCATCTGTCCATCAGTCCATCCATCTCCTTCATCTGCCCCTCAGTCCATCCATCTCCATCATCTGCCCGTTACTCCATCCATCTCTATTATCTGTCCGTCACTCCATCCATCTCCTTCATCTGTCCATCAGTCCATCCATCACCTTCATCTGCCCGTTACTTAATCCATCTCCTTCATCTGTCTGTCACTCCATCAATCTCCTTCATCTGCCCGACAGTCCATCCATCTACTTCATCAGTGCCTCACTCAATCCATCTCCTTCATCTGCCCACTTATCCAGCCATCTCCTTCATCTATCCGTTAGTCATTCCATCTCCTTCATCTGCCAGTCACTCAACCCTTCTCCTTCATCTGTCCGTCACTCCAGCCATCTCCTTCATCTGTCCGTCAGTCCATCCATCTCCTTCATCTGTCCGTCACTCCATCCATCTCCTTCATCTGCCCGTCATTCCATCTCCTTCATCTGTCCGTCACTCCATCCATCTCCTTCATCTGTCCGTCACTCCATCCATCTCCTTCATCTGTCCGTCAGTCCATCCATCTCCTTCATCTGTCCGTCACTCAATCCATCTCCTTCATCTGTCCGTCACTCCATCAATCTCCTTCATCTGCCCGTCAGTCCATCCATTTCCTTCATCTGTCCATCATTATATCTCCTTCATCTGTCCGTCACTCCATCCATCACTCCATCTGTCCGTCACTCCATCCATCTCATTCATCTGTCCGTCACTAAATCCATCTCCTTCATCTGTCAGTCACTCCATCCATCTCCTTCATCTGTCCGTCAGTCCATCCATCTACTTCATCTGTCCGTCACTCCATCCATCTCCTTCATCTGCCCTTTACTCCATCCATTTCCTTCATCTGCCCGTCACTCCATTTCATCTCCTTTATCTGCCTGTCAGTCAATCCATCTCCTCCATCATTCCGCCAGTCCATCCATCTCCTTCATCTGTCCATACATCTCCTACATCTGCCCGTCAGTCCATCCATCTCATTCATCATTCTGTCAGTCCATCCATCTCCTTCATCTGTCCATCCATCTCCTTCATCTGCCCGTCACTCCATCGATCTTCTTTATCTGTCCGTCAGTCCATTATCTTCCTCGATCTGTCCGTTACTCCATCCATCTTTTTCATCTGTCAGTCACTCCATCCATAACCTTCATCTGTCTATCACTATATCTCCTTTATCTGTCCGTCACTCCATCCATCTCCTTCATCTGTCCGTCAGTCCATCCATCTCTTTCATCTGTCCGTCAGTCCATCCGTCTCCTTCATCTGTCCGTCACTCCTTTCATCTCCTTCATCATTCCGTCAGTCCATCCATCTCCTTCATCTGTCCATCCATCTCCTTCATCTGCCCGTCACTCCATCGATCTTCTTCATCTGTCCGTCAGTCCATTCACTTCCTCGATCTGTCCGTTACTCCATCCGTCTTTTTCATCTGTCAGTCACTTCATCCATTACCTTCATCTGTCTATCACTATATCTCCTTTATCTGTCCTTCACTCCATCCATCTCCTTCATCTGTCCGTAAGTCCATCCATCTCCTTCATTTGTCCGTCAGTCCATCCATCTCCTTCTTCTGTCCGTTAGTCCATCCATTCCCTTTATCTGTCCATCACTATATCTCCTTCATCTGTCCGTCAGTCCATCCATATCCTTCATCTGTCCATTACTATATCTACTTCATCTGCCCGTCACTCCATCAATCTTCTTCATCTGTCCGTCACTCCATCGATCTTCTTCATCTGTCCGTCACTCCATCCATCTCTTTCATCTGTCAGTCACTCCATCCATCTCCTTCATCTGTCCGTCACTCCATCCATCTCCTTCATCTGTCCGTCACTCCATTCATCTCCTTCGTCTGTCCGTCACTCCATCCATCTCCTTCATCTGTCCGTTGGTCCATCCATCTGATCTTCTTCCGCTTGTCTATCTCGATTTTCAGTTGAGTTTGCCTGTCTACCTGCTGTTGCCTTCCTCTGTCTTTTCCTTCGAAGGAGAAAAGTTGAAGCTAGAAGTTAGAAAGTCACACCTATCATTCCATATACGTGCGTGCGTATGTGCCTGCACAGATACACACACACACACACACACGCACGCACGCACGCACGCACGCACGCACACACACACACACGCAGTAGCTCAGTGGTAGAGTGCTTGACTCGAGACCGAGAGGCCGCGGGTTCGAGCCTCACCGGCGTCACTGCGTTGTATCCTTGAGCAAGACGCATTAATCCTAGCTTAGTACTGGTTCAACCCAGGAAGACCCGTCCCTACATAACTGAAAGATTGTTGATTGGACGTGAAGAATCAAATCACACACACACACACACACACACACACACACACACACACACACACACACACACACACACACACACACACACACACACACACACACACACACACACACACACACACACACACACACACACACACACACACACACACACACACACACACACACACACACACACACACACACACACACATAAAATGCGAGCTGAACAATAATTGTACTTCAACAACAGTAGAATCTAGGGCAAATATTTGATACCAGTAAAATTCCTTTAAGCCCCCAGTATGCTTAGGCTGCTGTACGTTCTAAGGCGGTGGTTCTGTTGTTGTTGACTTTTTGTTTATTGTTACTCCCATAGTGAGAGTCTGTATTGTTTGTCTACATTGACCTGAGACATATGAATATTCAATGACCTTTCTTACAATCTTCGGGAATCTTCGTAAAATATGTGCTTTAGATTGTGGCACAATTACTTCTATGCATGAAAAAATCACAATTTCTCGATAGCTTAATGGATGAGAGGCTGTCCTTTCCGCTCAAAAGATGTGGGTTCGAGTCCAGTAGCATTTCAATTTTTCTATTTCTTTTTTTGCTAGTTCATACGTCTTTATTCTTGATTTTAGTAGACATGGACATATTTTTTTGAATCTGGCATACATTTATCCAACAAATACACACGTAGAAACGTGAATAATTTCAATTAGCCGAAATGTAATAACTGTTTGCATACTTTCGTTGTCGTCTGCTGACTTTTTTTTCAATATAAACTTTTTTCAAAAGCATCTTTCAGGGACACTATCAGAGTGTCAAACGGTCAGTATCCACATCAGGACTGACATTTTGTCGGTACTGATCTGGGAACAAACTGTTTGCAAAGGTTATTAGCAGACAACAAAAGTCGCCGCTGACAAGAAAAGAGTAAGGAAAGCTAGGAAATAATAAACATATAAATGAAAGGTGTAAAGCTCGCCACGAGATGACGTAAAATACAAGAAAAGTCTTATTTTTTTTTAAAAAGATACAATTTGGCTATTATATATAAAAAAAAAGTTTTTCCCAGTTTCGACCCAGGTAGGCTTGATCTGTAAGTTGCTATCTAACCACTACGCTACCAGACCATTTGCATTCATGAATCGACATTATCGTCATATTCCTGTTAAACGCATGACCAAGGTCGGATGACTTCTCGAAAACGCACGAATATCACGAAGAATTTGGCAAAAATTAATCAGTCTCATGTCAATTTGGGCAAACTGTAATTGTTCTATGTTTTGTTGTACGTTACTTTATGCCCATTCTAGTATTGCAACCATCTTGATGGGGAAGAGAGAGCTGGTTGCTTTGCTTAATTTGTCTTCCTGGTGTCTCGTGATGGTTGAGTGGCTCTTCCTCGTGGTGCCATGGGGTTGTCTGCGGTTTGTGACTGTGGTATTTCCTGATCATACTCACTTACTATAACTCACATGCAGCTGTGGGATATTGGTATAAATAACCAGTATGTATGCCGCTCTTCACTGTATGTTTTAACGAAAAACATGATATTATTAATAGCTTAAAACTGTTAAAATTACTCTCTCCTCTTGGGCTACATTCTGCTTCTTCTATGCAGATTGCACTGTCCGCCAATTAATATAATTCTAGGTTACCTTATGTTTAGGTTTCACCTCTGAAACATCATTCAGCAACCAAAATTAATTTGTATAGAGTTTCTGGCTCTGTCCTTTTTAGAATTATTTAAAAGTTCGCACATCTCCTTTGAAGTCATCTGTATTTAGGAACTCTAGGAGTAAGTATTGAAGTGTAGTGTATCCTTGTATTTCTAGGTGCAGCTGTTGTAAACATTTATGTTGTAAATCCACTATTAAATATATCGTTAATTGTAGACAATTTTCTGTAGCTACGAATTCTGAAATTAATTGAAGATCAACTGATCGGCTATCTATGGTATATCTTGAAAAGAGAATAATTGCAGTATGCAATATGTTGATCAAATTTGTATAATTTTGAATCCTCAATGCGAGCTAAACAATGTTTGAGTTTTAACAACAACCGAATCTAGGGATACTACATGGCGCCAGTAAAATGGATTTAAGCCCCCCCCCCCCCACACACACACACAGTGGCTAATGTTTTACAAAACAACAACCAAACACAGAAACTCCATAAAAAATAGTAAGTGAGTATGATCAGGAAATACACAATCAAAAAATGCAAACAAACACATGGCACTGCAAGGAAGAGCCACACAACAATCACATGACACCAGGAAGACAAACTTAGCAAAGTGACCAGCTCTCTCTTACCCATCAAGATGATTTCAAAGCTAGAATGGATATAAAGTAACAGAAAACATACAGAATCCCACAATGGGAGTAACAATTAGCTACGAATCATCAACAACAGAACCATCACCTTAGAACGGACAGCACAGTCACCGGGGGCTTAAATGCATTTTACTGGTACCAAATCTTCGCCCTAGATTCTGCTGTTGTTGAACCACAAAAATGTATTTCTCGCATGGAAGATTCCTTACTGTTGAAATGTATCATCATGGAGAAACAATCTAATCAAATTAACTCACTATGATGAAACAAAGAAAAGCAAACCAATTCGAGAAACATTAAAACAATGAATCATCAACAAAAGAACCGAAAACTGCCTAAGTCACCGGGGAGAGGCTTAACTGCATTTATTGGCGCCAAATATTCACCCTAGATTCTGTTGTTGTAAAGTAAGTAAGGGTGCAAAGATCAGGAATCGATACAGTCAAGTGCCACACCTGACCCAGGATACCATCAGTATTTAGCTCGCATGGAGGCTTCATAACTTATGCAATGCATCATCACAGAGAAACACTCTAATTAAATTAACTCACAATGATGAAAACAGAAAAAAGGTTCAAGACTCACAGATAGTCAGAGCTAAATAAAACCGCAAGTTCGGTCACGGTGGGCTGGGCCAAAGACAAGCATCAGGCACCAATCAACGGATAAAACCTTTACAGCAAATCGTTATTGAGTCTGAGGCCTGACCAACCATCGTGAAATTAAAGAGGACACCATATCTTTAAAAGAGTAAGTGACTGTGACCAGAAAATGCCACAATCACAAACCATAGACCAACCAATGGCACCGTGAGAATGAGGCATAGAACAATAACAGAAACATGACATTCAGAATACCACAAAAGTAAAGCAACCAGTTCTCTTACCCTGTGGGATGATTGTAAAACTAGAAAGGACACAAAGTTCTGCCCAACAAAACAAGAAACCAAAACACCCCCATATTAATCTTACTTGCCACATCTTCGCCCCATGTCAGCGGCGTGATTGAGTCTGCAGTCTGACATCCCGTCGTCCAATCAAAGAGGAAACCATATCTATAAACCATTATTTGGTTGAGGCATATAGACTGGCGGATGTATACATGTTGCATTCTACTTTTTATATCGCTTAATTATCTTTTTTAACTGATCCTTTCTAAAATAACTTTTAAATGTATAAACTAAATCACAATTAAGTACCGGCTATGATATACCCTGTTGCAAAACAGATTATACAATAGTGCATAGAACAATAAATATTTAAAAAACCTAATTACAGGTTTCTTTCGTCGATAGACCAACAAATGTCGAGAAAAACAATCCAGGTGCCTAACAAGAATTTCGTAACCGATGGTGCAACAATAAATAATGAATCAACAACAACATAACCACCGCCTTAGAATGGACAGAAGCCTACGTCACTTCATCGACGACCATACTTTAGTAAAGCGAGCAGCAAAGTCTCTAATGAGGAAAACTATTAACCCGAGACTTATCGACGCCCATACGTAAGTAATGCAAGCAGGGAAGCCTCTGTTGACCTTAGACTTCATCGACGCCCATACTTTAGAAATGCGAGTAGCGATTCCTCTGTTGACCTTAGACTTCATCGACGCCCATACTTTGGTAATGCGAACAGCGAAGCCTCTGGTGAGGACAACTATTGGCCAGAGACTTCATCTACGCCCGTACTTTAGTAATGCGAGCAGCGAAGCCTCTGTTGACCTTAGACTTCATTGGCGCCCATACTTTAGTAATGCGAGCAGCGAAGCCTCTGTTGACCTTAGACTTCATTGACGCCCATAATTTAGTCATGCGAGCAGCGAAGCCTCTGTTGACCTTAGACTACATTGACGCCCATACTTTACTTATGCGAGCAGCGAAGCCTTTGTTGACCTTAGACTTCATTTACGCCCATACTTAAGTAATATGAGCAGCGCAGCCTCTGGTGACCTTAGACTTCATCGAGGCCCATACCTTGGTAATGCGAACAACGAAGCCTTTGGTGAGGACAACTCATGACCAGAGACTTCATCTACGCCCATACTTTAGTAATGCGAGCAGCGAAGCCTCTGTTGACCTTAGACTTCATTGACGCCCATACTTTAGTAATGCGAGCAGCGAAGCCTCTGTTGACATTAGACTTCATTGACGCCCATGCTTTAGTCATGCGAGCAGCGAAGCCTCTGTTGACCTTAGGCTTTATCGACGCCCATACTTTAGTAATGCGAGCAGCGATGCCTCTGTTGACCTTAGGCTTTATCGATGCCCATACTTTAGTATTGCGAGCAGCGAAGCCTCTGTTGACCTCAGGCTTTATCGACGCTCATATTTTAGTAATGTGATCAGCGAAGCCACTGGTGAGGAAAGCTATTAACCCGAGAATTCATCGACGCACGTTCTTTAGTAATACGAGCAGCAGAGCCTCTGGTGAGGCTAGCTTTTGATATAAGACTTAATATACTCTAGTAATGCTAACAGCGAAAACTCTGGTGAGGCTAACGATTGACCTGACTTCAGTGACGATCATGCTTTAGTAATGGGAGCAGCGAAGCCTCTGGTAAGGCTAACTATTTACCTGCGACTTCATCGACGCCCATACGTTAGTAACACGAGCAGCGAAACCTCTGATGAGACTAAGTATTGACCTGAAACTTCATCGACACCCATACTTTAGTATTGCGAGCAACGAAGCCTCTGGTGAGACTAACCGTTGACCTGAGACTTCTCCAATACGTTAGTAATGTGCGAGCAGGCAAGCCTCTGGCGAGGCTTACTATTGACTCGAGACTTCATCGACGCCCATACGTTAGTAATTCGAGTTGTTAGGCCTCTGGTGAGGCCAACCCTTGACCTGGGTCTTCATCAACGCCCATTCCTAATTAATGCGAGCAGCGAAGCCTCTAGTGAGGCTAACTAATGCCGTGACTTGAGCCTTCATCAACGCCCATACGTTAGTAATTCGAGTTGTTAGGTCTCTGGTATGGCCAACCTTGACCTGGGTCTTCATCAACGACCATTCCTAATTAATGCGAGCAGCGAAGCCTCTATTGAGGCTAACTAATGCCGTGACTTGAGCCTTCATCAACGCCCATACTTTAGAAATGCGTTCAGGGAAGCCTGTGGTGAGACTAACTATGATCTGAGACCTCATTGACGCCCATACGTTAGTAATGCTAGCAGCGAAGCCTCTGGTGCAACTAACGATCTCTGGTGTGGCTAAGTATTGACCCGATACTTCATCGACTCCCATAATTTAGTAATGTGAACACCCTAACCTCTATTGAGGCTAACTATTATCCCAATATTTCACCGACGCTCATACTTAAGAAATGCGAGCAGCGAAGCCTCTAGTAAGGTTAACTATTGACCCTAGACTTCATCGACGTCCATACTTAAGAAATGCGAGCAGCGAAATCTCTGGTGAGGCTAACTATTCAACCAATACTTGCTCAACTCTCATAATTTAGTAATGCGTGCAGGAAAGCCTCTTGCGAGGCTAACTATTGACCCGAGACATCATCGACGCTCATACTTTAGTAATACGAGTAGCGAAGTCTTCTTCAGAGGATAACTATTTACCGGAGACTTCAGACGCCCATACTTAAGTAATGCGAGAAGCCAAGCCTCTGGTATGGGTAAGTCTCTGGTATGACCCGATACTTCATCGACTCCCATCATATAGTAAGGCGAGAAGCGAAGCCTCTGGTATGGGTAAGTTTTGACCCAATCCTTCATCGACTCCCATCATTTAGTAATGCGAGCAGCGAAGCTTCTGTTAGGCTAAATATTGAGCCGATATTTCATTGACTCCCATATTTAAGTAGTATGAACAGCGAAACCTTTTGTGGCGATAACTATTTACCCGAGACTTTATCAACGCCCATACTTTAGTGACGCGAGTAGCGAAATCTCTGGTGTGGCTAAGTTTTGACCTGATACTTTATCGACTCCCATAATTTAGTAATGCGAGCATCAATGCCTCTGTTGAGGCTAATTATTGACCCGATATTTCATCGACTTCCATACTTTTGAAATGCGAGCAGCGAAGCCTCTGGTGAGTATAACTATTGACACTAGATTCATCGACGCCCATGCTTTAGTAATGCGAGCAGCGAAGCTTCTGGTAAGGCTAAGTATTGACTCCAGACTTCCTCGATGCTCAAACTTAAGTTTGGCGAGTAGCAAAGCCTTTTGTGAGGCTAACTATTGACCCACAGTAGACTTCATCGACGCCCATACTTTAGTAATATGAGCAGCGAAGCCTCTGGTGAGGCTAAGTTCTGACCCGATACTTCATCGACGCCCATAATTTAGTAATGCGAGCAGCGAAGCCTCTGGTGAGGCTAAGTTTTGACCCGATACTTCATTGACTCCCATAATTTAGTAATGCGAGCAGGGATGCCTCTGGTGAGGCCAACTATTGGCCAGAGACATCATTGACGCTCATACTTTAGTAATGATCAAGAAAGCGTTGTCTGCTTATTGCATCTGTTACATGCGCTCCAGACTTATTTAATCGCGGAAGCAAATAATAGGAACGCTGATCAGACTATTCCTAAGGAAGGAATCTGATCTTGGTTCATATTGTGAAAGGCTTTGCTTATCACCGTGAATAACGGTTTAACAATAAGTGATATATCATGTTACTTTTTTTAGTAATGTTTTTGTCCCGAAAGCATTGTCTGTGTATTTCGCCCTTTGCATGTAATCAAGTGCACTCGGGCTTATTTTATCACGGGAGCAAACAGCATGGGCCCTGGTCAGGCTGCTCCTAAGGGGCTAGTCTGGTCAGGGCGTGTATTGTATATAGGCCACCGGAATAACTTATCACCTGCTAACAAGGTACATTGTAAATGGGGTACGGAAAAATCCCCCCTCCGGAAAAACCCCCCCTGCTCATTTTTGTATACGTGGACAAAATCCCCCCCATGAATTTTACAACTAGGACATAATCCCCCCCCCCCCCCCGCTTAAATTTACAACTAGGACATAATCTCCCCCCCCCCCCGCTGAATTTTACAGCTAGGACATAATCCCCCTGGACGAAATCCACCCCCCTTATAAAACAGCATACATCATACAATGTAAACAATTTGGACCCAGATTGTAAGTCCTGATCTAGATCCAAACTGTCTGACAGCATGAAAGGGTCCTGAATTCTTTTGAACATAGCATGAAAATGATGATTACTCAGATAATCATGCAATTCACCAGCTAATTGTTACTGTTATAATAAAAGGACAAAGAATGTTAATTTCATTTTATTCAATTACTTACATTTTTAACACCCTTTGATCTCCCATCATTATATTCATCTATATCAGCATTTAATTAAAACTAAAGCCTATAACTGTTAATTAGGCAATCAGAAAGTTAATTGACCTAAGTGAGTCACTCAATTAGATCATTAAATTTTAGCACATTTACAATTTAATTTGAGAGTGTTTGCTTAATTATATATGAGTAAATTTTATAAATTTATTGTTTCAAAACACTATCATGCTGTCACGCAGTTTTGATCCAGATCAGGACTTACAATCTGGGTCCAAATTGTTTACATAGTATGATATATGCTGTATTATAAGGGGGGGGGGGGGTTATGTCCTAGTTGTAAAATTCAGCGGGGGATTTTGTCCTAGTTGTAAAATTCAGCGGTGGGATTATGTCCTAGTTGTAAAATTCGTGGGGGGGGGATTATGTCCACGTATACAAAAATGAGCAGGGAGGGGTTGTCAGGGAGGGATTTTGTCCTACACTCATTGTAAATAGGTCAGGGCTATCTCTCTGAAAGCTCTCTTTGATCAACTGAACTGTCTTCAACTATGTGGAACAGCTTTAACCTAGATCAAACTGCACATTTGTGCAGGCTCATCAAACTCTTCGCATGTTTCCATCGATTGAACATTAATTTAGAATATACTACCTTATTATGATTATTCTGTCTCTCTATCAGCCTCTCAACTTCGTATGTCTCAGGTAGAACCGTGAACACGTCGCTCAGGAATCTTCTCCCCCTCGCTGAGTGACTTGTAGTCTAGCTTCTGTTTCAGTCTGAGATTAGCCATGGCTAACGACCAAATGATTTAAGTATATTGTCAATTAAACCTACTGTTTTTGAGTAATTGTGTTTAGCACAATTAAATGAATCGAAACTGGTGCAAAAAAATAGAGGCCAAAGCGACTTTCTAACCGATTATGAAGACAATTGCCAATTTAAATGTTTGGATAGCATTTATCATGACACGTCATTGCAAAGTTTGATGGTTTATTTTAATTTTTAAATAAAAGGGAACCGCTCTCTGAAATCAACTGGCCATAATCTTACTTAAAAACTGCTTATTTTCCTCGTCGATGTTTTTGTTAAATCATAGAAAGAAAGAAAGAACGAAACAATAAAAAAGAATTAAATGACTGGCTATTTTTGTGTTCGATGAGAGCACCCTATCTCTCACCCTGTACCCATGTATAGTGCCACAATAGCACACATATCTGGTACACTTTCGAACTGACAACGGCCGATGTCCTGTGTTGTTACGGTTTCATTTTTAGCGGAAAACTCCAATTTTCGAAGTATGTTACTAGATTTTTTTCTGAAATATGACCAAACTAATTTTTAGAGTAGAAATGTGCAATTTATAATTTTATAAAGCCTATTTGATTCTAGTTATAGGATCCATCAGCAATGTTTTGATTGAAAGAAAAAAGATGCCATTTTAAGAATATTTATAACAATTAGTAGCCATTTTAGGCGAGGTCTGCTATTACTTAATATAATTTGGGGTATGAATTGTGTGGGCTAAAATTACGGATATTTTTATTTAATTAAAAATATAAAAGCACCATGTTAAAGAGAATTGAATGTAGATATAGGATCCATCAGCATTTTTATCAAAATAATTAGTTGAGTTATAGGGCCAAGAAGTAAGAGTTCCTATACCGGCTCATTGTTTTCTGACCACCTCACTTATCGGTATATCGATCAGTCGCCAAGTAAGCATGTCCCCCATTTCTCACCTACTTTAACCTTGAGCTGTCAGCGGTATTCATATGATGCCCCAAAACGTTTAGGGGCGATTGTGACAGATCCATCATTTGTCATTTCTATATATTAACGTCATGGCCATGTTCGGACATGTGTACTCACGCATCCCATTTTAGTGCACGGACATGTGTACTCCTGTGGGATTGTTTTGAAGAAAGCAAACCACTATAAAAACTTTGATTGTTATACCCTAGGCTATGCAAAACCAGTATTTGGCACTCCTGAAAATGTGGCAGATTCAGATTATGATGTCATCAAAATGGCGGCTATCTTGAATTTAAATACAATTCTACGTTGCTTCATAATATCCATAATAGCGGGTCGATTTCAAATTTTTAGGTATCAAAATGTTCAAAATGATAAGTGCTGTCTATTCACACCCAAGCAAAATGGCTGGGCTAAATGATGACGTCACCAAACTGGCTGACATCTTGAATGTGAACAAAAATCTGCTTTGTTTTATATTATTATTAATACTGGGTCGTTTTGAAAACCGATAGATCAATTTGTTTAATATGATCAGTGATAACCATTCAAAGATGCCATTATGAAAAATTTTACTCTAAGACTTATGTATACTGTTTAAGAAAGTTCCAGAACTACCAGGTAACAACTATGATATCATATGCTAAATGTAAATCAAAACATCGGTTCTGGAAAGTTCCACAACTTTCTCAATTCTCCTGGATTATTCTAGAAGCTGCTAGATTTGCTAGAGCTTCTATTTGGCATAAAAGGAACGTTCTAGGGAATTGCGGACTTTGCCAGAAACTTCCATCACAATACATTTTTTATTTCTAAATGATTAGTCATCCTTCTAGAAAAATATTTTGATCAAATTAACATCTTGTTTACAACAACTTAATTACCATCAATATCTCCAATATCTGGGTCAACAGAAACTTAGTAAACAACATAATAAACAGATAAACATCATACATGTTACAGTGTTTGATATTGGCATTTGCGCATATGCAAAAAGTACCAACTCTTTCAGAAAATGGAAGCAGCACAGAAATAGCGAGTAAGGACACAGCCAGTGTAACAGATTGAACTGTATTGTCATTTTATAAAATACATATGCTACTCAGAAAAAAGGTTTTGCATCACCAAATATATGCCACATTTTAAAGTATAATTTTTCTCTACTTATACCAAACTTGATTTGTAATTTTGATACTGCCTTAGAAGGTTTGATTCAGAATCTGACACAACAGTATTTTGTTTTGAAAATTTTGTGTGAAAATCTGCAAAATGGCATTTTTCTGTTAGACATAAATTTTTGAATTTTTTCATGGGCTTCAGAATACAGTTTTGTTTTTAAATCCTCACTCTAGAGATTGAAAAAGTGAAAATTGATTTTTTAGGAGAAAGATGTAATTTTTATGAAAAGTTACAATTTTTGATATTTTTTCAAATTTCTTAGTTGATGCTGAGAAACTCATCTTTCTAACAAATGACTTTTTGGCACCGAAATCAGACTGCAAAATTCCTTAATGATTAAATTAACATACTGTTTATCAATCTTTGAAATTTCTGAAGTTGCATTTTTGGAATACCTTTAAACGACGCATCAACCCTTTACAGGAATTTTGGTAAAGGAATTCTGCAAGACTTTAGTTTTAACAATCAGGGATTGGCAGCAGGTTTTTGTGCCAAAACAATCGATTTTGATGTAACAATGATAAGAAAGATGAGTTTTTAAGCTTTTACAAAGAATTTCTAAAAAATCTCAAAATTAGGAGTTTTTGGTCAACCATCACATTTTTCTTCCCAATTTTTTTTTCACTTTTTATTGGCTGAAACAGTTCTTTACAAACTCTAGAGAAAGGATTTAAAAATAAAACTGAATTCTGAAGCCTATGAAAAAAATGGTGGACTTTTAAAAATTACAACATTTTGGTATAACAGAAAAATGCAATATTACAGATATTCGCATTATGCTTCCAAATAAATTGATGTTGTGTCAGATACTGAATCGAACCCTCAAAGGGAGTTTCGTATTTAAAAAATCAAGCCTTAATGGCCGAAACTAGCTAGTCTGGCCTAGAAACTTGCACACTCTAGTTTCAGTTAGTTGGTCCCTTCTTTGCTTCCAAAGGATAACCTTATTAAGAACATATTTGACTTCACTACAGCTGGTGATTGTTACTGTGTGGCGGCGGTAGGACGTTTCACTGCCCTTCACTATAGTGTAGATTTTATTTTTCTTCACCTTTGGGATCATGGGTTTCATCTGGGAGCTTTGAAAATATTAGAGGGTCACTGATGAGGCTTTAATGGCCGAAACTAGCTAGTCTGGCCTAGAAACTTGCACACTCTAGTTTCAGTTCTTCTGTCCATTCTTTGCATATTTGACTTCACTACAGCTGGTGATTTGGACTGTGTGGCGGCGGAAGAATGTCTCCCTGCCATTCACTATAGTGTAGATTTTATTTTCTTGTCCTTTGGGATCATGGGTTTTATCTGGAAACTTTGAAACTATATGAAGGTCACTAATAATGCCTTAATGACCGAAACCAGCTAGTCTGGCCCAGAAAACTTGCACACTCTAGTTTTAACTCTTCGGTCCATTCTTTGCTTCCAAAGGATAACATTTTTAAGAACATATTTGATTTCACTACAGCTGGTGATTGGGACTGTGTGGCGACGGTAGAACGTCTCCCTGCCCTTCAATAGTGTAGATTTTATGTTCTTGTCCTTTGGGATCATGGGTTTTATCTGGGACCTTTGCAATTATTAGAGGGTCACTGATGAGGCCTTAATGGCCGAAACTAGCTAGTCTGGCCTACAGTACTTGCACACTCTAGTTTCAGATCTTCGGTGCATTCTTTGTTTCCAAAGGATAACCTTTTTAAGAACATATTTGACTTCACCACAGCTGGTGATTGGGACTGTGTGGCGGCGGTAGAACATCTCCCTGCCCGTCACTATAGTGTAGTTTTATTTTCTTGTCCTTCGGGATCATGGATTTCAACTGGGACCTTTGAAATTATTAGAGGGTCACTGATGAGACCTCAATGGCCGAAACTAGCTAGTCTGGCCCAGAAAACGTGCACACTCTAGTTTCAGTGCATTCTTTGCTTCCAAAGGATAACCTTTTTGAGAACATAATTGGTATATATAGAAAAAAATATACTTAAAAATGTGGTATATATTAGGCGATGCAAAACTTTTTTTGCGTATAATAAAAAAAGTATGAGTTAACCGTCTCACCACTGCGCCACTACCTCAGCAGTGATATGTCCACATTCTTAAAGGTACTGGTTCCATATATTAATCAAATAAAATAGCAAATACATCCCAAACGTAACCAAATGATATCGAAGATTTATGAGTGCCAGTTTAAGAAATGGGAGCAACAACAAACAATGATGAGCCAACAGCAGAACAGTCACCTTAGAACAAACAGCAGTCAAAGCCACTGGGAGGCTAAAATGAATTTTACTGGCCTAATATTCACCCTAGATTCTGCTGTTCTAAAATTAGGTTTACCTGTCCGATCTGCACTCTAGATTCTGCTGTTTTAAAATAATTTTACTGGCCTAATCTTCACCCTAGATTCTGCAGGTGTAAACTTAGTTTTACTGGCCTAATCTACATCCTAGATTCTGCTGTTGTAAAATTAGTTTACTGGCCTAATCTTCACCCTAGATTCTTCTGTTGCAAATTAATTTTACTGGCATAATCTTCACCCTAGATTCTGTTGTTGTAAAATTAATTTTACTTACCTTAATTTCACCCTAGATTCTGCTGTTGTAAAATTAATTTTACTGGCCTAATCTTCACCCCTATATTCTGAAATCTTAGACTAAATCGGCAGAAAATACAGGCTCTGAAATGTCTTGTTGCAGAAGAGTTTCCAAGTCAACATTGTATTAAACGATCAACTTTGAGTTCTTCAGTAGAATTTTAAGAATCTTTTACGAAGTTTATTATATAAATGCCCTGTTTCACCAGCTTAGCAGTCAAAAAAAGGTTTCTGTTGTTAAACTCACGTACATGTGTATATACTATGCACAATAAGTTTAGCAATTATTTATGTTTTTCATCTTTATGTGCTCATCTTTGTGCAATATCGAACAATTTCGTTTGCAATGGCCAGAACAGATCTTAGGCAAATGAAACCACAAATTTACAGACTCCATCCTTAAAATAGGCATTTGGGGAGAGCAAGAATTGCTGGAGGGGTCGGTAAGCAAAATTCACATCCGTTGTAAGTAATGCTAAAATGATAAGCATGTGATTTTTCTTTGGTGGTCTTACGTCTTCCTCATGCATCATACGCCTATAAAAACTATTGGTTATGTGATAGATGTGACTATAATTGTCAGAATGTGTTGGAAGGCATCAAACAGTTTTACTTGTCAATGTGATTCAAGAAAAACCGACTAGAAACACCGTTTAAAGGCGATAACGTAAAAGTATTAATACAAACGTCTTATTGTGAAGGCTTGGTCCTTTGTTTACTCTGAGAAAAGTCAGAAAATTGCAATTCCGTGTTTTTTAATGAAAATTCTTGTCAGATGATTGGCGCTTGTATCTTCATGACAGCAAATGCAACTTGACATTTGATGTGGATGGGTAAATCCATACAAATCATTTGCTAAACTTATTGTGCATAGTGTGTATTATAGCAAAACGAGTTAGCTGTGAAATATATAACCCATACAAAGTAGCGCGATGTAAAATATCGTAAATTTTAGAAACAATTATGGCATTTTAGAGATCAATTCAAAAAGATGACCGAACGTTATAAAAAGAGTTAGATATACCATGGATATCATGTAAGAGTCTGCATATTAGACCGTGATTGTGTGAACAGCAATACATACAGACTGTCACATGATATCAATGGTATATATAACATTTTTGACGTTTGACTATCTTTTTTAATTGATCACTAAAACCAAGTTTTCCAGCAATTCTTTTGAATTTAAAACTAAATCACTATAAATACTAGCTTTAATATACCCTGTTGCAGAATAGTTTTTAAACCAATATTGCATTTAACAATGAACTCTGAATGCCTGTGGTAGACCAAAGAAAAGGCTTTACGAATTGTATGATATCGATAACCGTTTTTTAAATAACTTAGCATTCAAACATTGGTTTCTGTTGTTGAATTCTCACAAAATGAATAAGTTGCGGAATATGTACACCATATAAAAAAGAGCAAGGAACATCACTATCAAGAAATGCGAAATTAACTATTTAAAAACTAAAATAAGTCCGCTTATCATAATTTTTATCATAAATTTGAGATTTAACATGCCATTCATACTGGCCAAGTCCAAAACTAAAAAGGGGGCTTCAGTATCAAAGGAATTTGTTTTATTTAACGGAAGGTCAGTGGGATATATCTGACCTGCCATGTGTTCGAATAAGGATTATCAATATTTAATAAGGCATCTAAATATCTTGAGGTATAATTAAAAGCTTCAATAACATCAGCTTGATTATTGTCAGAACGAGACAACATGAAGTATCTCCCATAACAAAACAAAACTATCTGTAACCAGAGGATCACAATGAGTACCAATTGGAATACCTACACTTTGTCAATATATATTGAGCCAAATATTATAGATATATTGTCCACAAGTTTAAGCTTTTCCAAAGAATGTGGTAATAATTTTGAACCACCAACTTACTCAGGTGGTTAGAGTGTCTGACCAGTGTTCCAAGGGCCCAATGAGCAAAAACTGCCTACATGCCTGCCCTGTCCAGCCCGCCTCGTGCATTTGTCTGCTATGGGTCTACATTGCTCTTTGCTAAAACATTACTTGTTCAGAATATCAATTATTATATGCTAGCATAGATCAAGATTTTTGGGAAAGCTTTTTCTTGTAGTAGTTAAGCCGGGATAATTTTGCAGGTAGCAGATGAGTCGATCACAAGATCTCAAACAGCACTGACAATATATGCCATATTTACTTGAAATATGACAAAAAGATAATGGAGAGCGACATACATTTTATGACATGCCCACCAATTATATATTTTAGGTTGTTCAGAAGTGAAAAAAGAGCGTTTCTCATCACAAAGGAAGTAAGAAGGCAAATATCAGGAATTGAAACAATCAAGTACAACGCCTGACCCAGGACACCACATGGAAAAGTGACAAAACACAACAAATATCACATACAAGAAAGCTGAGGGGTTAGCTTTTCCTAGCAGGTGACCACCAGATTGCAATAAACATACATAAAAACATGACAAACACGAAATATAAGTAAGATATGATTATAATCTACCGATTATGAAGTCTCCCAAACAAGCCCCTAATGCCCTGGGAACATCATGGTCAGTGTCATTGAATGTGTCATAATATATGTTATATAATTATATATGGTTAATGGATGGGGATCTGAACTGATTCCCAGATATTAGGTCTTTAATGAAGTGAAAAGGATATGGCATTCACAGGCTCACCCATGGACTCTTCCCCATCAGTGCTATTGAATGTGTCTTGTCACAAGAAACATGAATATGTATGGTTCATGGGTGGGTATCTGAATGGTTTCCGAGATAGTAAGCTTTTTACGAAGTAAAAAGGGTGGGGAATGACCAAGCATGCCCATGGGGACGTCCCCATTAGTGTTATTGAATGCGTCTTGTTATAAGAAATAACATTATATTTGGTTTAGGGTGGGGATCTGAACAGTTTCTGAGATATTAAGCTGTTTAAGAAGTGAACAGGGTGGGGAAGCCCTGATATTCCCTGGGGGTCTTCCCTGTCAGTTTTAGTTTTATTGAATGTGTCTTATTATAAGGAACATAACTATATACGGTTTGGGAGTGGGGATCTGAACAGTTTCCGAGATAGTAAGACTTTTATGAAATGGAGGAGGTTGGGCATGCACGGGCACGCCACTGGGAGACTTCCCCATCAGTGTTACTGGAGGCATATTATCATATAATATATATATATATATATATATATATATATATATATATATATATATACGTTGTGTACACATGTGTACGCATATTTTAGTAGTGACGTTGCTAGGAAGCAACACATATTATTGCCCTGAAGATAGGAAACCGGTTGGCAATAATAAAAATAGTAAAAAATCATCCATGTGCTTATGTTGTTTAATTTTTTCTTATATATATATATATATATATATATATATATATATATATATATATATATAAATAAATATATATATATATATATATATATATATATATATATATATATATATATATATATATATATATATATATATATATATATATATATATATATATATATATATATATATATAGTTTAGGGGTGGGGATTCCGAACGGTTTACGAGAAATTAAGCCTTTTATGAAGTGAACAAAGTGGGGAATACTCGGGCACGCCAATGGGGACATTCTGGTCAGTGGTATTGAGTGCTTCTTATCATAAGGAATAACATTATTTATACAGTTGTATATGGTTTAGGGGTGGGGATCTGAACGATTTTCGTGATATCAAGCCTTTATGAAGTGGACGTGGCAGGGTATGCCCAGGCACGCCATTGGAGACTTCCCAATCAGTGTAACTGAATGCATCTTATCATAAGAATGATGAATATATATGGTTTATGGGTGGGGGTCTAAATGGTTTCTGCGATATTTAGGACCTAAAGAATTGGTTGGGTCTGTGCATGCCTCTGTGTCAACCTTTGAGTCCGGGTTTTCAAATTTCAATTTTCTTGCAAAACTATATGTCAATATTTAGCATACTTTTTTTTTCAGAACAATCTCTTCAGCGGGTAGAGAAACAGAGTCCGGACAAAACTTTGTCGATTTTGGGCACGCCCTTGGGCCAGCCTTAGAGTCCAAAATTTTAAAGTTTAAAACACTGTTGCACAACTTCACATCCATATCTACCATGTCCCTAACTTTCAGAACAATCCGTCGAGTGGTTACCGAGGTCTTGGCCGTGCATAATTTAGATAGAAAATAGGAAGAAGAAGAAGAAGAAGAAGAAGAAGAAGAAGAAGAAGAAGAGCAAAAACAATCAGACACTCCACTTCGTTTGGGAGACTTTATAACACAAATGATCCACAAGAGAAACACCTCATTGGAACGGCCAATAAAATATTTTTTACTGGAGGGCCAAACAAAGTGAGCCCACTCTGTAAGAAGTTAATATCGAATAACTTCACCGAATGCTTACCATTATTTGAGCGAGCCCATGAAAGTGTGGTGCTAATCAAGTAGACGTGATTAGGTATCAGACGCGACGGATGCCAGACATAGATACGAGGATGATGGCACTATTGCACATAGAACATCACAATAACTGTCAAACGTTAGTTTCATAACCAGTGTCTGATGTAACACTAATAGTGACTGTTATTGGTTAAGTTGGGTTCAAGGACGGTTTCATAACTAATATACATATATAAACATATTGTCCCGTTCAAGGCTAAAAATAGTTTCCTTAATGGTTGTAATTAATCAAATGACATACCTTTTTACATAGTCAATAATCCACTGAGAAGGGTGAACCTGGGTTAATTGGACAAACCTTTTAACCATTGTTTTGCTGAACTAGGATTTATCAATATTTGGAAACACTGTAGATCTGGACCAGTTGACTTCTAAAAAACTGGTTAAAAAACATGTTATCAAGTATTGTGAAAAGGTATATGAAAGATCCGGTAAAAACCTATTTTGGTCTATTAAAAATTCAGATGAAATTTTAGATAAAATTAAAGCTAGAGATTTCAATGCGAATAATTTGTCTACTTATGATTTCTCTATTCTTTACACTACTTTACCTCATAATTCAATTAAAGACATATGCGGCTATTTCCCATGCGCACCTTTTCCGCGTCTGGAAACAGGTAAATTTGTCTGGGTCCTGTCTTTCGACCTTTTACGGATTTGGATCAACCCAGCTTTCAGATATTCTCATGTCATTTCGGTGGCCCGACATTTTCATGGCAAAATAAAGTAATGAAAGTGTGTGCGAAATATCTATTGACCTTTAACATAACTGCTCGTCTCAGTACCAAAGACTGATAATGTAGCTCAGACAAAATCAAACGACGTACACAATAACCCTGGTTACAAATACGATAGTGGCCGAGTTTCTACTATTTGGACGGCTCTTTAGAGCCGCGCGCGACCTGGCCTCGTGGCCTAGTGGTTAGCGTGGTTGGCTCCAAAGGAAGAGGACCTGGATTGATTCCCAGATGCGCACATATTTTCAGTGTGGTTTTTTTTCTTTCTTTTAAACATTTTAATGCTAAATTGCTTCATATACTAGTAAGATGGCATCATCAAAACGAGACCGAAATGGGCTTTCCAGAACTTTTTATATTGATTTACGCATGAAACCTATGGGGGTGGGGTAAAATTTGGCCCTTCTGAAAGAGAATTAGTATGGTGACCCCAGATTTATATTCTTTTTCTGAAAGGTATTATAATAGTCCATGAAATAAAAATAAATTCTTAAGATTTTCAACATCAGATTTTTAAATATTATGATAATTATTCTAAAAACAACTTCCAATTTTCGACGAATTGCCAAAAAATATCAAGCAGTTTCTTGTCACAGCATGGGATAAAAACTAAACTTGCACATTCTCTTAAAGGTTTGGTGTCATGGGCAATACTTTAAGCTAAAAGAAAGAAGCTGGCTGAAGATTACAATAGTTTTAGCTCGACATTTAGGACTAGTTTTATTCTTTTATGTGAATTACATAATTTTTGTACACAATCAAGCAAAATTATTGCCAATTTGAAATTTGTGTTTTGTTTTTAAATTTAATGACGTCATTTTAAACGACGTCATGGTAACGTCAGATCACGCGACCCGGTGCACCAATATGAAAAGTCCGTTTCATTATTGTAAGCAAGCACATTGGCGCACAATACAATGTCATTCCCTCTAAAACAGTGTCCCCTGTAATCCACATATTTTCTGCAGCGTTTTACCCAAGAAAGAAAACAATCCTGGTATTTCAGCGATAGCCTGCCATACTGCAACTGGATTTCAGCAACGTCCTAAAATCGCGTACTTCTCAAAACACTCTTGATCAATGGAAATAGAAAAAAATCACAAGGGGACAAAAAAATCTGGTGAGTAAGGGGGTGGTTTAAACGTTTAAAAGCCGAGTCTTTTTATTGTCTCCATAGTCTTTGCTTCTCTATGGGATGGTGCGTTGTCATGGTGAATGATACTCGTAATTCTTAATACTGTGCCAAAGGTATACTCAGTCCTATTCGTAATATCTCTAATAGTCATCCGATCAGAGTCCAATAGTCATGCGACGATCAGAGTCCAACAGCTCTTTGACTGTATCAATTTTCTTTGTTGAGATGGATGAGTGGCGGCCTGGCCTCGATCCATCAGTAGCAGAAATATCGCCTTGCTCAAACGTACTCTACCATTTATAGAAATCAGTTTCTTTACAGCCTTGTTCCCAAAAGCCGTTTTTAACATTTCGAACGTTTTCTGTCTTGAATTTTTGTTGCTACACAAAATTTAATTGCAGACCACCGTTCAAGGGCAGCCATTTTGCTTATTCTCATTATCTGTGTCACGCGCGTTTGTTCGACGTCAAATGACGTCAAATTGACATCGTGACGTTACTAACGTCAACCTCAAATCAGGGCCGTTGTTTAGATATTACTCGATACATGAAGCGACTGTTCACAGAGCTTCTGTCTGAATTTCTGATTAAAAATGATGAAAACATTAAATGACGCCATGTGCGCAGGGTAGCGTTACCATTACGTCGCTAAGGCAACGATTCCATTAAAACACAGCATTCCCGTGTTTTGAAATTAGGTTCCAAAATTTAAAGATATGTCAAGTAAGTATCAAAGGGATTGCTTAAATATAACAACAATTATACAGCACTTTTCCGCGTATTTCTGGATAACCCCTCGTAGAGATAAGAATAAACAAGAAAGTTTGCATGAAACAATATCGTAACTTAAACTATTTTTACATTTAAAAATAATGCTTGAAAATTAAAATGTATCCAGTCGGAATCTAACCCTCGCAATCCCGAATGTTACCTAACCGTCCTACCATTACACCACTGCCTCGGCCACGCTACATATACATGCTGAAAGGTACTTGTTCCTAACCAGCGAATACACACCGAACGTGACCGAATATTGTCGAAGAGTAGTGAGTGCCAGGTAAATATTGTTTACCAATTATAATACTACTAAAGTAGTTTCAAAGATGCATAGTAATGAGGAAATAAGCTCTAGCGATAAGGCGTATATTTTCCCTAGTTGACATGATTATAAACACCAAATTTTCAAATTGCCCCAAAGTTTTAAAATTGGTGTGGTTTGGCAGTAAAATATACATAGTATGCGTAAAACACGTTTCAAAGCAATTTATCATTTAAAACTCCGTGAAAACTTGCGCTTTCTACTCCCACCCCTCAATTTTCGTCTTTATACTGGGTGCCGTTGAGACCAGACTTTGAGAAATACATCAGTAGTTTTCACAAAGTTAAAGTGCTAAAATGTTAATAAAAGAATTACTCTTCAATTCCAAAACTTTTCGGCATTCCTTCTGCGCAAGCATACGAATTACACACTAGATTGTGACGCTTCTTATTGAAAAGATGAAACTGGTGTCTTTCAGTTTGTTTTTAGATGATTTCCTCCCTCCCTAGACCCAAGATGCCTTTAAGACAATGATATGCCTCTATATACATATACACCATATGTAAAGGGTGTCTTGGGTCTAGGGGGGTGGGAAGGGGTTGTATAAGCAAAAGAAGACATCAAACATCTGACAAAAATGGACCACGTCGCAAAATGGTCGTTTTATTTGTACATCGACTGTATAAATATATATACTCTTTCGCGATAGAACGTTTGTTTACCCAAGTTTTACGGTCTGGTTTCCATACAAGTTGCTGAAATAGCAAGTACAGTTGATGATCAAAATAAAATATCATTCAAAACGAAGTATGGTTACAACATGCATTAAGATAAAAAAAATGATTTAGATATACGGACTAGGGCACAATGATACATATACGGCTGGTCTATATGTATTTGTTGAATGTGCCTAGTGTCTCCAGTCCATATTTCAGCAAAATAAAACTAGCGTCTCATTTAGGGAAATAGCCCAGCCTATCGCTTGAAATTCTTCTATTTTTCATATAAATATGTAAAGCATGACTACTCGCTGCCACGCGCATATGCAGTAATCTGTGGTAGGTTTAATAGAATTGTAAACTGAGACTACCTGCACGCCCAAAATCAAGGTAAACTCGCCAGTGTTTGTTTACAACAATTATCATCTATCTTTGAAAGTACTATATTTTTCGTCTTATTTGTTTGCAATTTAGTTATTTTGTTTGATATTGTTTTGCTAAACTTAAGCCTTTCCCTTTAGATGTTCGACAATAGAAAATAAATGAAACATCGATATTTCCACAGACTTGCATTTGGTCTGTAAGTGGCTCACATTCGGGCCAACTTATGTCTTACTGGGGTTAAGCATGCTAACATTATGGGGTAAGCTGTTGTGCGATAAACCTCAATCACACTCATCTTAAAAAAGCGGCTTACTAAAATCAAGTAGGAAGGAACCCATTAAGAAAATTTATGCTCCTTTTGTAGCCATGGTTATATTTTTGTAATTTCAAAAATGAATCCATTTAAGGATATACGACTGCTGGCTAGGAGCACCATATGAAACCTGCGCACTTTTTGCATTTTTAAAACCTTTTTTATGATTTTAAAAGCAAATAGAACATGCATTTTCAGCAGTTTCTACTTAAAATATTTTGTTAGCATATTCTTGAAAGTATTGGTTAAGTGTAACCAACTAGATTTCCTCTGCATGGGCGTTTTTATTTACGCGAGTTACACAATTCACTAAAGTAAGCGATACTTATGGTTTCTGGTATAAATAACTGTATTTACTGATATTATTTGCTATTGTTTAATACTACAGTAGTTTCAAAGATGCATAGTATTGAGGCAATTGTATTTTTCTTATATATACAGGTAAAGTATGACTATTCACTGCCATGCGCATATGCAGGTAAATGAGACTACATGCATGCCCAAAAACAAGGCAAACTGGCCAGTGTTTGTTTACAACAATTCTCATCTATCTTTAAATCCACTATAGCTAATCATTTATCAAACTATTTACATACACACTGGTCAACTATGTAACTTCACAATTAATTAGCCTTGCACTTTAAAAAATAAATGCGCAGTTGTACAAATGGTAACAAAATGAGTGATTTAAACTTCTTTAAAAACAACAACAACAACAACAACAACAACAACAACAAAAACCGTAATGAATGTTATTCTCGAAAGCTATTAGTTTAGTTTATTAAAACAACAGCTGACAAATGAGATATTAACGACTACAAGCGACTACTAACGTTTACAACCATAATGACAATCTATACGAGTGTATCATGTGAAAACAGAGAAAATATACCGTTTAAGGGAAACACAACAATCAAAACAATTTAACTTGCTGTGATGAAACACGGAAAAGGGTTGCTAGCTCACAGACACTCAGAGCTAAGGAAACCCCCTAGTTGAGCCATGGTGGTTCTTAGCTCACAGACAGTCAGAGCTGAAGAAACCCCCTAGTTGAGCCATAGTGGTTCTTAGCGCACAGACAGTCAGAGCTAAAGAAACCCCTAGTTGAGTCATGGTGGTTCTTAGCGCACAGACAGTCAGAGCTAAACGCCCCTAGTTGAGCCATGGTGGTTCTTAGCGCACAGATAGTCAGAGCTAAAGACACCTCCTAGTTGAGCAATGGTTGTTCTTAGCTCACAGACAGTCAGAGCTAAAGAAACCCCCTATTTGAGTCATAGTGGTTCTTAGCGCACAGACAGTCAGAGCTAAAGAAACACCTAGTTGAGTCATGGTGGTTCTTAGCGCACAGACAGTCAGAGCTAAACGCCCCTAGTTGAGCCATGGTGGTTCTTAGCGCACAGACAGTCAGAGCTAAAGACACCTCCTAGTTGAGCAATGGTTGTTCTTAGCTCACAGACAGTCAGAGCTAAAGAAACCCCCTATTTGAGTCATAATGGTTTTATCTTACAGACAGTCAGAGTTAAAGACACCCACTAGTTGAGCCATGGTGGTTCCTAAGCTCACATGCAGTCAGAGCTAAAGAAACTCCTTAACTGAGCAATGGTTTCTCTTACCTCACAGACAGTGAGAGCTAAAACCTCCCTAGTCGAGACATGGTGGTTCTTAAGGCACAGATAGTAAGAGCTAAAGAACCCCCCTAGTTGAGCAATGATTGTTCTTAGCTCAAAGACAGTAAGAGCTAAAAAAGAACTCTATACGAGTCATAATGGTTCTTAGCTTACAGACGGTAAGAGCTAAAGAAACCCCCTAGTTGAGCAATCGTTGTTCTTAGCTCACAGACAGTCAGAGCTAAAGAAACCCCCTATGTGAATCATTATGGTTCTTAGCTTACAGACAGTCAGAGCTAGAGACACCACCTTGTTGAGCCATAATGGTTCCGAAGCTCACAGACAGTCAGAGCTAAAAAAACCGTAGTTGAGCAACGGTGGCTCTTAGCTTATAGACATTCAGAGCTAAACATCCCTATTTGAGCCATGGTGGTTCTTAGCTCACAAATAGTAAAAGTTAAAGACACCTGCTAGGTGAGCAAGCTCAGAGACAGTCAGAGCTAAAGAATGCCCCTATGTGAGTCATGATGGTTCTTAGCTTAGAGACAGTCAGAGCTAAAGACACCCACTAGTTGAGCCATGGTGGTTCTAAGCTAACAGACAGTCAGAACTGGAGTCACTCCCTAGCTGAGCCATGGTAGTTTTAAGCTCAAAGACAGTCAGAGCTAAAGAAACCCCGTAGTTAAGCCATGGTGATTCTAAGCGCACTGACAGTCAGAGTTAAAGACACCTCTAGAGGAGCCATGGTAGTTCTTATCTCACAGTCAGTCAGAGCTAAAGACACCCCTAGTTAAGCCATGTTGCTTCTTGGCTCAGATACAGTCAAAGATTAGAAAACCCCTAGTTGAGCCATGGTTGTTCTTAGCTCACATACAGTCAAAGCTAAAGAACCCCCCAGTTGAGCCATGACGGTTTTTAGCTCACAGACAGTAAGAGCTGAAGAAACCCCCTAGTTAAGCCACAGTGGTTCTTAGCTCACAGAGGATCAGCGATTAAGAAACCCCCTAGGTGAATCTTGCTTGTTCTTAGCTCACAGACAGTCAGAGCTATATAAAACCCCCTAGTTGAGTCATTGGTGGTCTTAGCTCACAGAGAATCAGAGTTAAAATAAACCACTACAGCTGTAGTTGAGCCATGGTTGTTCTTAGCTCACAGACAGTCAGAGCTTAAGATCCCCTTGTTGAGCCATGGCGGTTCTAAGCTCAGATACAGTCAGAGCTGAAGAAACCCCCTAATTGAGCCACGATGGTTCGTAGCACAAAGACAGTCAAAAATTAAGCAACCCCCTAGGTGAGTCATGGTTGTTTTTGCTCTCAGACAGTCAGAGCTATAGAAAACTCCTAGTTGAGTCATGGTGGTTCTTAGCTCACAGACAATCAGAGCTAATGACACCCCCTAATTGAGCCAGGGTGTTTCTTAGCCCACAGACAGTCAGAGCTAAAGAAACCCCCTAAATGAGCCATGGTGGTTCTTGGCTCACAGACAGAGCTAAAGACACCCTTGAGTTGAGCCATGGCGGTTCTAAGCTCACAGAAGTCAGTGCTAAAGAAACATCCGCAGATGAGCCATGGTAGTTCTTAGCTTACAGATAGTCAGAGCTAAAGACTCCCCTAGTTGAGTCATGTTGGTTCTTAGCTGAAAGACAGACAGAGCCAAAGAACACCCTAGTTGAGCCATGGTTGTTTTAGCTCACAGACGGTCAGAGCTAAAGAAACCCCCTAGTTTAGTGTTGGATGTTCTTAGCTCACAGACAGTCAAAGCTTAAAAAACCCTAGACGAAACATGCCAGGTCTTAGCGCAAAGACAGTCAGAGCCAAAGTAACCCCTATTTGAGTCATGGTGGTTCTTAGCTCAAAGACAGTAAGAGTTAAGTAAACCTCCAGTTGAGCCATAGTGGTTCTTAGCTCACAGACAGTCAGAGCAAAAGAAACATCTTAGTTGAGCCATGGTGTTTCTTTGCTCACACACAGTCAGAGCTAAAGAAACTCCCTAGTTGAGCCATGGGGTTTCTTAACTCACAGGCAGTCCAAGCTCAAACACGCTAGTTGAGCAATGGTGTTTCTTAGTTCACAGACAGTCAGAGCTAAGGATACTTTCTAGTGGAGCCACGGCTGTTCTAAGTTAACAGACAGTCAGTGCTAATAAAACCCCACAGTTGAGCCATGGTGGTTTTTAGCTCACATACAGAGCTAACGACACCCCCTAGTTGAACCGTGGTGGTTCTAAGCTTACAGACAGTCAGAGTTGACGAAACACCCTTACTTGTGCCAGGGTGGTGCTTTGCTTACAAACATTCAGAGCTTAACTCACCCCCTAGCTGAGCAATGGTGGTTCTTAGCTCATTGACAGTCAGAGCTAAAATACACTAGTTGAACATTGGTGGCTCTAAGCTTACAGACAGTCAGGGGTAAAGACATCCCTAGTTGAGCCAATGAAGTTCTTAGCTCACAAACAGTCAGAGCTAAGGACACCCCTAGTTGAGCCATGTTTGTTCTTAGCTCACACTCACTCAGAGCTAAAAAAAAACTCCTAGTTGAGCCATGACTGTCTTTAGTTCTCAGACAGTCAGAGTTAAAAAATACCCAAGTTGATCCATGGCGGTTCTTAGCTCACAGACAATCAGAGCGTAAGAATCCCCCTAGTTGAGCATTGGTTGTTCTGAGTTCACAGACAGTCAGAGCTAAAAATTTCCCCAATTGAGCCATTGTGATTCTTAACTCAAAGACAGTCAGGGGAAAAGAAACACCCTAGTTGAGCCTTGTGATTCTTAACTCAAAGACAGCCAGAGCTATAGAAAACTCCTAGTTGAGTCATGGTATTTCTTGGCTCACAGACAGTCAGAGCTAAAGACAACCCTTTGAGCTATGGTTGTCCTAAGCTCACAGACAGTCAGAGCGTTAGAAACTCTTAAGTTGAGCAATTGTGATTCTAAGCTCACAGACAATCAGATCTAAAGAACCCCCCCTATTTGAGCTATGGTGGTTCTTAGCTCACAGACAGTCAGAGCTGAAGAAACCCCCTAGTTAAGCCAGGAGGGTTCTTAGCTTACAGACACTCAGAGCTTAAAAAAACCCTGATTGAGTCATGGTTGTTCTTAGCTCACAAACAGTCAGAGCTATATAAACCCCCAAACTGAGTCATGGTGGTTCTTAGCTCACAGACAGTCAGAGCTAAAGACACTCTTTAATTGAGCCATGGTGTTTCTCAGCTCACAGACAGACAGAGCTAAAAACAAATTGAGCCAAGGTGGTTCTTATCTCACAGACAGTCAGAGCTAAAGAAACCCCCTAGTTGAGCCATGGGGGCTCTTAGCTCACAGACAGTCAGAGCTTAAGAAACCCCCTAGTAGAGTCATGGTTGCTCTTAGCTCACAAACAGTCAGAGCTATCTAAAAAACCCTAGCTGTTTCATGGGGGTTCTTAGCTCACAGACAGTCAGAGCTAAAGACACCCCCTTATTAAGCCATGGTGTTTCTTAGCTCACAGACAGTCAGAGCTGAAGAAACCCCCTAGTTGAGCCATGGTGGTTCTTGGCTCACAGACAGCCAGAGCTCTAAGAAACACCCTAGTTTGGCCATGGCGGTTTTTAGTTCACAGACAAAGTTAAAGACACCTCGTGGTTGAGATATGATGATTCTATAAAAAGCTATATAAAAACCCTATCTGTGTCATGGTGGTTCTCAGCTCATAGACTGTCAGAGCCAAAGAAACACCCTTATTGAACAATGGTGTATCTTAGCTAATAGACAGTCAGAGCTAAACACCCCCCTAATTGAGCCATGATGTTCCTTAGCTCAGAGACAGTTAGAGCTAAAGAGACCCCCTAGTTGAGTCATGGGTGTTCTAAGCTCACAACATTTAGAGCTATATAAAACCCCTATCTGTGTCATGGTGGTTCTCAGCTCACAGACAGTCAGAGCTAAAGTCGCCCCCTAATTGAGCCGTGGTGTTTCTTAGCTCTCAAACAGTCAGAGCTAAAGAAACCCCCTATTTAAGACATGGTGGTTTTTAGCTCACAGACAGACAGTGCTAAAGAAACACCATAGTTAAGCCAAGTTTGTTTTTAGCTCACCATCCGTCAAAGCTGTAGAAATTCCTAGTTGAGTGAGGAAGGTTCTCAGCTCACAGACAGTCAGAGCTTAAAAACCCTCAGACGAGCTATGGCGGTTCTTAGATAACAGAGCGTCAGAGCTAAAGTAACCCCCTAGTTGAGCCATGGTGGTTCTCAGCTCACATATAGTCAGAGCTTCAGAAACACCCTATTTGAGTCATGGTGGATTTTAGCTCACAGACAATAAGAGTTAAAAAAAACCTAGTTGAGCCATAGTGCTTCTTAGCTTACAAACAGTCAGAGCAAACAACCCCCTTAGTTAAGCCATGATGGTTCTTAGCTCACGGACAGCCAAAGCTAAAAGAACCCCCTGTTGGGTCATCTGCTTCTTAGCTCGCAGACAGAGTAAAATACATCCCTAGTTGAGTCATAATGGTTCTTTGCTCACAGAGAGTCAGAGCTTGAAAACCCTCAGACGGCCATGGCGGTTCTTAGATAACAGAAAGTCAGAGCTAAAGTAACCCCTTAGTTGAGCAATGGTGGTTCGAAGCTCACAGATTGTCAGAGCTTCAGAAACACCCTATTTGAGTCATGGTGGATTTTAGCTCACATACAATAAGAGTTTAAAAAACATAGTTGAGTCATAGTGGTTCTTAAGTCACAAACAGTCAGAGCAAACAAAACCCCTTAGTTGAGCCATGGTGGTTCTTAGCTCACGGACAGCCAAAGCTAAAGAAACCCCCTGTTGGGCCATCTGCTTCTTAGCTCACAGACAGAGCTAAATACACCCCCAGATGAGTCATGATGGTTCTAAACTCACAGACAGTCAGAGCTCAAAAAACACCCTAGTTGAGCTGTTGTCGTTCTTAGCTCACAGAACGTAAAAATTAAAAACCACCCTAGTTGATCCATGTTAGTTATTAGCTCACAGACAGTCAGAGCAAAAAACTCCCCTAGTATAGCCTTGTTGGTTCTTAGCTCACAGACAGTCAGAGCTTAAGAATCATCCTAGTTAAGCCTTGGTTGATTTTAGCTCACAGACAGTCATAGTTAAAGAAACCCCAAGTTGAGTCATGGCGGTTCTTAGTACAAAGACAATCAGAGCTATAGAAACCCCCTAGATTTGCCATGGTTAATTTAAGCTCACAGACAGTCAGAACTAAATAAACCCCCTAGTTGAGTGATGGTAGTTCTTAGCTGACAGACAGTCAGAGCTAATACACCTCCAGACGAGCCATGGTGGTTCGTATCTCACTGACAGTCAGAGCTAAAGTAACCCCTTAGTTAAGCTATGGTGTATCTTAGCTGATAAACAGTCAGAGCTTAAGAAACCTCATATTTGAGTCATGGTGGTTCTTAGCTCACAGACAGTAACAGTTAAAGACAACCCCTAGTTGAGCTATAGTGGTTATTAGCTGATAGACATTCAGAGCAAAATAAACCCCTTAGTTGAGTGATGGCGGTCAGAGCTAAGACACCCCCAGACGAGCCATGGTGGTTCTTATCTCACAGACATTCAGAGCTAAAGTTACCCAACAGTTGATACATGATGGTTCTTAGCTCATAAACAGTCAGAGCTTAAGAAACCCTGTATTTTAGTCATTGTGGTTCTTAGCTCACAGAAAGTAAAAATTAAAGAAAGCCCTTAGTTGAGCTATAGTGGTGCTTAGCTCAAAGACGGTCAGAGCAAAATATAACAATTAGTTGAGCCATGGTGGTTCTTAGCTCGCACACAGTCAGAGCTAATGAACCCCACGGGTTGATCCATGGAGGTTCTTAACTCACAGACAATCCAAGCTTAAAAAATAAAACCATTAGTTGAACCATGGTGGTTCTAAGCTTACAGACAAGCAGAGCTTAACACTCCCCTAGTTTAGCCTTATTGATTCTTAGCTAACAGACAGTCAGAGCGTAAGAATCACCCTAGTTGAGCCATGGTTGCTTTTAGCTCACAGACAGTCAAAGTTAAAAAAAAACCTAGTATAGCCATTGAGGTTCTTAGCCCAGCGTCAGTCAGACCTAAGGATACCCCCTAATTGAGCCATGGTGGTTCTTAGCTCACAGACAGTCAGAGCTAAAGAAACCTTCTAGTTGAGCCATCTGGTTCTAAGCTCACAGACAGAGCTAAATACACCTCTAGTTGAGCCATGGTGTTTCTTAGCTCACATATAGTCAGAGCTAAATAACCCTAGTTGAACCATGGTCGTTCTTAGCTCACAGACCGTCAAATATAAAGATACCCCTAGTTGAGCCATGGTAGTTATTAACTCACAAACAGTCAAAGCTAAAGAAACCCCTAGTTGAGCCGTGTTGGTTCCTAGCTCACAGACAGTCAGAGCTAAAGGCACACTCTAGTTGAGCCATGGTTGTTTTTAGTTTACAGACAGTCAGAGCTGAGGAAACCCCCTAGTCGAGCCATGGCGGTTGTTAGCTCACAGAAAGTCAGAGCTAAAGAAACCCGCAAGTTGAGCCATTGCGGTTCTTAGCTCACAGACAGTCAGAGCTGAAGAAATCCCCTAGGTGATCCATGGTGGTTCTTAGCTAACAGAAAATCAAAAACTAAGATCCCCCTAGTTGAGTCATGGTTTTTCAAAGCTCTAAGAACCACCCTGGGTCAAATAGGGTGATTTTTTTTAGCTCGGATTGTCTATGAACTAAGAACCACCATGGCTCAACTAGTGGGTTTCTTTAGCTTTGACTATGTGAGCTAAGAGCCACCAAGGCTCAAATGGGGGTGTTTAAGCTCTGACTGTCTTTGGGATAGGACAGTCAGAGCTAAGGAAACCCCCTAGTTGAGTAATGGTGTTTTTAAGCTCGCGGACAGTCAGGGCTAAAGAAACAAACTAGTTGAGCCATGGTGTTTCATAGCTCACAGACCGTCAAAGCTAAAGAAACAACCTAGTTGAGCCATGGTGGATCTTAGCTCGAAGACAGTCAGAAAAGAAAGCTCCTAGTTGAGCCATGGTGATTCTTAGCTCACGGACAGTCAGAGCTAAAGAAACCCTCTTATTGAGCCATGGTGGTTCTTAGTTCGAAGATAGTCAGACCTCAAGAAACCCCAAGGTTGAGCCATGGTAATTCTTAGTTCACAGACAGTCTGAGCGAGCCTCAGACATCCCTAGGTGAGCCGTTGTAGTTCTTAGCTCATAGACAGTCAGAACATAAGACCCCCTCCCCCAGTTGAGCCATTGAGGTTCTTAGCTTACAGAAAGTCAAAGCTAAAGAAACCCCTCAGTTGAGCCATGGATGTTCTTAACTCACAGACAATCCAAGCTTAAAAAATGAAACCATTAGTTGAGCCATGGTGGTTCTTAGCTTACAGACTAGCAAAGCTAAACACTCCCCTAGTTTAGCCTTTTTTATACTTAGCTAACAGACAGTCAGAGCGTACGAATCACCCTAGTTGAGCCATGGTTGCTTTTAGCTCACAGACAGTCAAAGTTAAAGAAAAACCTAGTTGAGCCATGGTGGTTCTTGGCGAACAGAATTCAGAGCTAAGGAAACTCCCTAGTGGAATCATGGTTGTTCTTAGCTTACAGACACTCAGCGCTAAAGTAACCCCCTATTAGAGCAATGGTGGTCCTTAGCAAACAGACAGAGATAAAGACACCCCCTAATTGAACCATTGTGGTTCTGAGCTTACCGACAGTCAGATCTAAAACACCCCTAGTTGAACCATGGTGGTTCTTAGTTCAAAGACAGTCAGAGCTAAAGAAACCCCTATTTGAGCCAATGTAGTAATAAGCTCACAAACAGCCAGAGCTAAGGACACCCCTAGTTGAGCCATGTTGGTATTTAGCTCCCAGACAGTCAGAGCTTAAAAAACCAAGTTGAGCCATGGCCGTTCTTAGCTCAAAGACAGTCAGAGCTTAAGAAACCACCAGTTTAGCCATGGTGGTTCTTAGCTCATAGACATTCAGAGCTAAAAAACACACCCTAGTTGTGCCATGGAGGTTCTAAGCTCACTGACAGTCAGAGCTTAAGAACCCTCCTAGTTGAGTCATAATGGTTCTTAGCTGACAGAGAGTCAGTGCTATAGAAAGCCCCTAGTTGAGTCATGGTGGTTCTTTGCTCACAGACAGTCAGAGCTAAAGACAACCCCTAGTTGAACTATGGTGGTTCCTAAGTTCACATCCAGTCAGAGCGTAGGAAACCTAAAGTTGAGCAATTGTGCTTCTTAGCTTACAGACAGTCAGAGTTAAAAAAAAACAACCTAGTATAGCCATTGTGGTTCTGAGCCCATCGTCAGTCAGAGCTAAGGATAACCCCTAATTGAGCCATGGTGGTTCTTAGCTCACAGACAGTCAGAGCTAAAGAAACCTTCTAGTTGAGCCATCTGGTTCTAAGCTCACAGACAGAGCTAAATACACCTCTAGTTGAGCCATGGTGGTTCTTAGCACACATATAGTCAGAGCTTAATAACCTTAGTTGAGCCATGGTCGTTCTTAGCTCACAGACCGTCAAATATAAAGATACCCCTAGTTGAGCCATGGTAGTTATTAACTCACAAACAGTCAGAGCTAAAGATACCCCTAGTTGAGCCGTGTTGGTTCCTAGCTCACAGACAGTCAGAGCTAAAGGCACACTCTAGTTGGGCCATGGTTGCTTTTAGCTTACAGACAGTCAGAGCTGAGGAAACCCCCTAGTCGAGCCATGGCGGTTGTTAGCTCACAGAAAGTCAGAGCTAAAGAAACCCGCAAGTTGAGCCATAGCGGTTCTTAGCTCACAGACAGTCAGAGCTGAAGAAATCCCCTAGGTGATCCATGGTGGTTCTTAGCTAACAGAAAATCAGAAATTAAGATCCCCCTAGTTGAGAGCTCTAAGAACCACCAATAGGGTGATTTTTTTTTAGCTCGGATTGTCTATGAACTAAGAACCACCATGGCTCAACTAGTGGGTTTCTTTAGCTTTGACTGTATGTGAGCTAAGAACCACCATGGCTCAAATGGGGGTGTTAAAGCTCTGACTGTCTTTGGGATAAGACAGTCAGAGCTAAGAAAACCCCTAGTTGAGTAATGGTGGTTTTAAGCTCGCGGACAGTCAGGGCTAAAGAAACAAACTAGTTGAGCCATGGTGTTTCATAGCTCACAGACCGTCAAAGCTAAAGAAACACCCTAGTTGAGCCATGGTGGATCTTAGCTCGAAGACAGTCAGAAAAGAAAGCCCCTAGTTGAGCCATGGTGATTCTTAGCTCACGGACAGTCAGAGCTAAAGAAACCCTCTTATTGAGCCATGGTGGTTCTTAGTTCGAAGATAGTCAGACCTCAAGAAACCCCAAGGTTGAGCCATGGTAATTCTTAGTTCACAGACAGTCTGAGCGAGCCTCAGACACCCCTAGGTGAGCCATTGTAGTTCTTAGCTCATAGACAGTCAGAACTTAAGACCCCCCTATTTGAGCCATTGAGGTTCTTAGCTCACAGAAAGTCATAGTTAAAGAAACCCCCCAGTTGAGCCATGGATGTTCTTAGCTCACAGACAGTGCTAAAGACACCCCCTAGTTTAGTCATGGTTGTTCTAAGATCACAGACAGACAGAGCAAAAAAGACCTAGTTGAGCCATGGTTGTTTTAGCTCACAGACGGTCAGATCTAAAGTTACCCCCTAGTTGAGTCATGGTGGTTCTTAGCGCACAGAAAGTGAGAGCTAAAGAAATCCCCAGTTGACCCATGGTGTATCTTAGTTCACAGACAGTCCGTGCTAAATAAGTACTCTATTTGAGCCAGGATAGTTCTTAGAGCTATGAACAACCATGACTCAACTTGGGTGTTCTTAAGCTCTGATTGTCTTTGAGCTTAGAACCACCATGGCTCAACTTTTGGATTTCTTCAGCTCTGACTGTCTGTGAGCTAAGAACCGCCATGGCTCAACTGGGGGTTAGCTCACAGACAGTCAGAGCTAAGAAACCCCCTAGTTGAGTCATGGTTGCTTTTAGCTCACAGACAATCAGAGCTATGGAAACCCCTAATTGAGTCATTGTGGTTCTTTGCTCACCGATAGTCAGAGCTAAAGACAATCACTAGTTGCGCGATGGTGGTACTTAGCTCAAAGACAGTCAGAGCTTAAGATACCCCCTAGTTGAGTCATTGTGGATCATAGCTCATCGACAATCAGAGCTAGGGATACCCCCTTATTGAGCCCTGGTGGTTCTTAGCTCACGGACAGTCAGAGCTAAAGAAACCCCTAGTTGAGCCATGTGATTCCTAGCTCACAGACGGAGATAAAAAAACACCCCCTTGTTGAGCCATGGTGGTTCTAAGCTCACAGACAGTCACAGCTAAAAAACACCCTTGTTGAGCCATGGTGGGTCTTAGCGTGCAAAACGTCAAAGTTAAGGATACCCCTAGTTGAGCCATGGTAGTTCTTAGCTCACAGACATTCAGAGCTAAAGACTCCCCTAGTTGAGCCGTGTTGGTTTTTAGTTCACACACAGTCAGAGCTAAATAAACCCCCTAGTTGAGCCATGTTAGTTCTTGGCTCACAGACAAGCATAGCTAAAACACCTCCAGTTGAGCCATGGCAGTTCTTAGCTCACATACAGTCAGAGCTAAAGATACCCCCTAGTTGAGTCATGGTGGTTCTTAGTTCACAGACAGTCAGAGCTGGAAAAAACCCTAGTTGAGCCATATCGGTTCCTAGCTCACAGACAGTCAGAGCTTAAGAAACACCCTAGTTGAGCCATGGTGGTTTTTAGCTGACAGGCTGGCAAAGCTAAAGAAACACCGAGTTGAGCCATGGTGGTTCTTAGCTCACAGATAGTCAAAGCTGAAGAAACACCCGAGTTGACCTATTGTGGTTCTTAGCTCACAGACAGTCAGCGCTTAAGAAACCCCATCAGACACCAACCCACCAAGACGGTATTTTCGTCGTCCAACTCTTTATACTTGGGATTCCATTTTCTCGTGCCTAGGCTTGGTAAGCATGCAGTTAATATCTAATTAATCATCATGTCATAATTATGATAAATATAATCTAATATTTCTGTCCCTGTATTATTGAATTTATTAATTTTCTTGCGAAATACCGATTAAATGTACGACAAGCCTAGCATGTTATACATTTTCTCCAACTCTACTGAATGAGTCGATTATGTTGTTGTTTATACATTGTTTGGTATATAGCATGCAAAATTGCTCAGCAAAACCTCGTCCGTCAGAAAAGGATGGTAGTGGTTAGACAATGATGACATGAATACATATGCAAACTTTGATCAAAATATACCAAACGATCTTAGAGGTATGAGCATTTTTTACTTACTAGTAACGGATGGACGGACAGACAGAGGGACTCCACCAGTGACTGTAGTGGACATTGCGGGTCGTGAATAATATTAAAATACCTCTGAGTAGTAAATAACTGTTTAACAAACATGTACACTGCACCTAGTCTGTGAATGCAGCATTAGATTGAACAGATAATAGTTATATTAGTAATGTAATTCTCCCACCACCACCACCACCACCACTTCTACTACTACTACTTCTTCTACTACTACTACTACTACTACTTCTACTACTACTACTACTACTACTACTACTACTACTACTACTACTACAACTACTGCTACAACTACTACTACTACTACTACTATAACTACTACTACATGTACAATTAAAGGGGTCTATTTCATATTTCTTACATTTAATCTTTTACGTCACTATTATATTATATAATAATCGTTCGATAAAAACAGCAGTAGCAAAAACAGCAATAATAATAATGATGATGATGATGATGATGATGATGATGATGATGATGATGATGATGATGATGATGATGATGATGATGATGATGATGTTGATGATGATGACGACGACGACGATGATAATGATGATGATGATGATGATGATGATGATGATGATGATGATGATGATGATGATGATGATGATGATGATGATGTATTTTTATGTAACAATTGATTCTTATATGTTTGTGTTTCGCACGTGAATTTGGTACGTGTGCTATGTATAGCTGTTTGCAGAGTTGTTGTGACTTCATACACGACAATTGAGCCGTAACATGTGATTTTCAACAATGTGGCAATTTGACAAGCGTATACTCAGACGAGCCTGTGCAGCACCCTTTTAAGCTTAGAAACGCCAAATGATGTTCAGTCAGCAGCTAAACACTCACATACTATACAAACGATTAGCAAAGGCTCTGATCAGCCTGCGCGTAATACGCGCAGGCTGATCTGAGTCTTGGCCAGTCGCACATTCCACATTGTTGAATATCTCATGTCGAGGTTCATATGTAGATTGTATTGGAACACGTGATCTTGAAATACAGCCTGAAATAGTGGCAGTTTGATTAATTGTTTCGCGTTTAACGACGCATCAACCTTTATGGGTCATTAGCGTCAATCTGGGTTAGTATAAACAAACAGTATTGTTGGTTAGGTACATGAGTACCTAACCAGGTACATGAGTACCTAACCACAATACATAAGAGGGAGCGCAGTGGCTCAGTGGTAGAGTGCTAGACTCGAAACCGAGAGGCCGCGGGTTCGAGCCTCATCGGCGTCACTGCGTTGTGGTCCTTGAGCAAGACACATTTATCTTAGCTTAGTACTGGTTCAACCAAGGAAGACCCGTCCCTGTTCAACTGAAAGATTGTTGATGGGACGTAAAGAATCAAATCAAACAAACAAAATAAAACAATACATAAGGTGAGAATTAGAGCTGTTGCATCCAAATGTAACCAATCATGAGCCGGGACCTCTGTCTTAAATTAAACTGATGAAATTGTTAATATAGATTTGTCATTAGTAAATATACAGGATGGTCAACGTACGTCACAGTCACGTGATTTTAACCATACGGAACATACACATTTTGAGTCAATAACGCTCGATTCAGGTTATAAAACAAATGCGTATGTCGCGCTAACATTATTATATATAGCTAAAAACGTTACAGCGCAGCTACCCCGCATTGGTTTCTAGTTTTATTTGCATGTTTCATCTTTTCATAAAATGCAGGCATTTGCGAGATTATTCAAGCCAACCTTGCTTTTTTCGAGATATGGGACACACACGCCCGTCAGTGAGTCAAAAGATGACAAAATTAAATAAAAGAGGCCTTTGCAAACAGTGAAAGTGGTCTGAATTCTCGCCTAAAAGGCAGTCAGGCTTGTTTTGCTCACGAAATGTTATAATTATACCTTTTACAGTGGTAACAAGCTATGATAGAAAAACCCATACGGGACACACCGCGATGAGTTGGGTTATGGGACACACAAGAATATTTTATCAGATTGGTAGCTTGAAAGTTTTTCTCTGCGAGTTGTATGCTATACCTGTACAATAAGCTTTGTGCACCGTGTTCGATCTAAACATTTTAAAGGTTGGAATTTTCACTTGACTTTAAATGAAAGTAAAATACTACCCAATATTTCCCCATTCACATAATGCTTAAGATGGTCCACTCTATCCTTTGATGAAAAGGGGGCTAATTTCCAATGTGCATCTTTAGAAGCAGCTTCTCGTGTGTTGTACTTACCACACATCTGCTTCAGTCAACAATAAGGTACAAGGCCAAGGCGCTTAAGGATAGTATAATGAAACAAATAAAGCAAAACAGAGGCGACCAAAGTCTATTTGTACGCCTTATTTGTAGCGTGTTTAGCTCTGACTAGTCAAATACAACAGGGGTTTGAATCTCGCTTGCGTTGCTAGCCAAATGAAATTAATTATAATTGTTCCTGCATGGTATGTATCAATGGATTGACTGTCACTTAAATTGTTGATTTTGTATATACTTTCAATATACTGATTCACTTTATGTCATGATCAACTTGAAAAATGCAGTGTTCAAATTGACATATGGTGATGACAATGGCAAATTCTCTTTGAGTGGAGAATCATTAAAATATGGTTCCAAATGTAGTTACACACTTGTTTGACATATCTTCTGTGCATAGTGGTAGCAAATTCATGGCTGTCTGCGTACTTAACATTGATGTGTTAGTTTTGCTCCTTCAGAAAAATAGTTTAAGCAATATTGTATGTAATTTCAATTGTTACAACAATATAAATACCACTACATGCATTGCACACTGATATATTTCGGAGATGTACCAGACGCAAACAGAAAACTACATTAAGAATAATATTTTTCATGATTTTCCACTCAGAGTATTTGCCATTGTAATTACCACATGTCAATTTGACCACCGAATTTTTCAAGTTGATCACACCATAAAGTGGGCAGTATATTGAAAGTAGAGTGATTGTTTTCTTTGAAATAATATCTTAAAGACATTATATATATAGACGCATCTAAATTCAATGATACAGGGTCACTGGAGGCTTGCATCTGGAGTAAAAAAGACAGAGCTTATTTACATATATTTGTCGATTTTGATTTTTTACATACACTTATGGGTAGACATAAATAGCTAAAAACTTATAACATGACATTCTTTGATTTTTAAAATATGCCTTGGGACCAGAAAAATGTTACCTGTTACCTCTGTTTTCCCCACTGAAACTAGTGACAGGACATTCTCAAGTTGACCACAGGAAGTATTTTTATATTTTTTAATTGACCACCACCCGTGGTTAATTCTAAAGTTTACAGGGTGTGATTATAGAGGGAAAAATGAAGTTGGTGGTGTGATTTCAATCACAGCCAGTTCAATGATAGTTCAACAAAGATGACAGACATCCTCCAGTCGCGCATACACTTTCCTGAATTTGTTTTTCCAAATGGTTATGAATTATACTTTATCACATGACGTCGCGTCTGAGAGTGAAATAACGCCATGCAATAAAATCTGTAAACCACTAGTGGTTTATCGATTTACGGGAAACGTTATGACGTCCATAATAACGTTGCGTACATAATGACAAAAGTATAACGTTTTTACGCCAGAAATGAGATTTTAAAGTATTTGTCGTATGATAAATAGAATCTAACATTCGTGCTCTTGTATTATTGAATTTATAAAACTCGCTGCGAAAAAGAGATAAAATGCTCGGCAAGCCTCGCATTTTATCTCTTTTCCCCAACTCGTTTAATAAATTCAATAAAACATGAGCACTCATGTAAGATCCTCTATATATCCTACTACTGATCGATACAATTTTGAAGCTCCAATAGCTAGCAGGAACCATCTTGTCTTACTCACTGTCTTAATCCTTGGCGTGACAGCAGATTGAGTATGTCGTATGACGAAACGTTTGACCAATCGAATTGCACACAACAAATTTATGAGAAATATTGCGCACAGCAAATTAATGAGAATGAGGCTCAAGTTTTTCTAAACCATGAGTAATTCTGTTTTTATCATACAACAGCTCTGAATCATTTAACTTTCGCGAGAGCTTGTTCAAAATAATTTCCCATTCACAAGTATTGACAAAACTTTTTTAATCCTATAAGCAGATGCAAAGATAAATTTCCGCTAGACCATGCCCAGGGTTATAAAACTGCTTCCTTGCTCAACTCAACAGAACATGAATCATCTGCTCACAATAAGTTTAGAAACCCTTTTTTGCTTTCAAACTCTAGGATATTTTAGTTACAATGCTACTGAATATTCAAATGCGTATAATTATTGTCTTTTTTCACCATTGTATGAGCATGATAAGCTTCAAGTATAACTTGGTTGAGTATGAAAACCCCTCTTTGCCAGGCATTCAGATTAGAGTGTGTGTTTTGACATTCAATTTTCTAATTTCACAATCAAGTTTTATGGCTTTTTTGGTGCTCAAAAGAACTGTCTCATTAAGATCGTTCTTTTGAGACCTAAAACATGTATTTAAACTGAAAAATCATCCAACAATTTTACGATCATTTTACATGTATCCGGAATTTCGGACACTTAATAATCAGCCAGGTCTTTTTGGCGGTTACAGACTAATATTTACTTTTCCATTGAAAGTCTTTAAATGAACCTTTACATTTGAGATGTTGTCCATAGCTTCATGAACAGAACTATTTAAGCCACGCCAACACACGCGCTGTTTAGGTGGACTAACGTCAACGCCATCCAATAACGTTGTTTACTGACGTTTGTCTGACGTAGAGTGCGTATCTTCTTAAGAAATGAATTCAATTTTCGGAATTTTCATGGAATAATGAATACTTCGGGTCTGGTGCAAAGTAAGTGAAGCCCAAAGGGCTTCAGGTTAACTTTGCAAGAGACCCGAAGTATTCATAATTCCATGAACATTCCAAAAATTGAATTTATTACTTATATTTACATTTTATATTATCAGTCAAGTAACAATTTTCAATTTTCACCTAACTTGGCTGGTTTTCCAGATGTTTTGAATTAAATCAGACATAACGTAGGGTTTGGAATAGCCAAAACGCCAAATTTCCGCGCTTAAAGTCATGGCGATACGTTTTAAACGTCACGCAAAAGTCAGTAAACAAGCAACGTTATTGGATGGACTTGACGTTAGCCCCCTCAAATGGCGCGTATGTGGGTGTGGCTTAAATCGATTTGTTCATGAAGGTATGAACCACACCTCAAATGTAAAGGTTCATTTAAAGACTCGCAGTGGAAATGTAAATATATGACGTTAAACGCAGGAATTAGGCGTTTTGGCTGCTCCCAACCCTCCGTTAGTATAATTTAAAATATCCAGAAAACCAGCCAAGTTATATGAAAGTTGAAAATTGATACTAGACAGACTATATAAAATATAAATATAAGTAATAATTTCAATTCTTAGAAGTTTCATGACATCATGAATACTTCCAGTCTCTTGCAAAGTTAACGTAAAGCTCTTTATGCTTCATCTACTTTGCAAGGCACCCGAATTATGCATGATTCCACAAACCTTGCAAAAAACTAATTCATTTCTTAAATTAAACATCATTCCTGACCTTTTCATTCATGGCTCGATTGATATACACTATAATATATTTGAGGTTCGTCAAATGAAGATGGGTCTAAATTGCACAACAAAAGTGTGTATATGTTCACCGACTGTCACGCCATGACCATGGCTGTCTACTGGGACGATAAACGTAATATAATATGAACAAACAGAGTAACGAACATGTTAAAAAATTCAAAGGGATACGTTTTTGGACTTTACACAAACTTACACAAATATGTGACGCACATCAAAATATTCTCGTGTGTCCCATACCCAACTCATCGTGATGTGTCCCGTATGTTTTTTTTCTATCATAGCTCGTTACCGCTATAAAGGGTATTATTAGAACATTTCGTGAGAAAAACAAGCCTAGCTGCCTCTTAGGCGAGAATTCAGACCACTTTCACTGTTTGCAAAAGCCTCTTTTATTTTATTTCGCCATCTTTTGACTCACTGACGGGCGTGTGTGTGTCCCATATTCTGGAACAAAGCAAGGTTGACTTGAATGATCTCGCAAATGCCTGGATTTCACGAAAAGATGAAACAAGCAAATAAAACTAGAAACCATTGTTGGGTAGCTGCGTTGTAACGTTTTTAGCTATATTTTGTATGCGCGACGCACGAATTAGTTTTTAAACCTGAGTCGAGCGTTATTGACTCAAAATGTGTTTGTTCCGTATGGTTAAAATCACGTGACTGTGACGTACGTTGGCCACCCTGATATAGATTTCTGGTTTTCCAGTCTATCTTGAAATTCTGATTGCATCATGTTCTTCAAAGAATGACCAAGGCTGACCTGGTATGACATTTAGCCACTACTCTGCTAAAGAGAATAATACTCAGAGCAAATTAGCATAATGATGACTTTGCCAAGTGCAACGGCCACCTCCCCCAAAAACAATGACTTTTTTCAGTGGAATGCCAATGATCGTAAAGTTATACCTGACAAAAAAAGAAACGCACCACTACGATTGTGCCATTAAGATCTCCTTTTAATACGAAAATGTTAATTGTCATGAAATATAAATTTCTGATCAAATCTTACTAAAACTTGAGTGTGACGTAGATAAGTATCTGTACTTTCCCTGTATAGGCACAAAACACATCAAGGCGAGCGGTAAATGAGTTTTGGAAGCGTTAATTCAACGCTACAGTCTGCATGGAATCCCAAGCATGTTTTACATTTGCAAAGTATGAAAACGATATGTTGTCTTTATGTGAGACAACCAATGTGTTTTTGATGCTTTTTTGTAATTCTAAAATCCATTTTCTTCATTTAGGACCGTTTAAATTGATTAAAACAATGTTGAAATCTATAAATGTTTTGTAAGGTTTATCTCCAGTGTGGAATCATTATCCGAAGGGTAGTCACAATACATGGGCTACCTAGCGTTCACTTATTGCGTATGATGAATTTAAAGAAAGAATTTGCAAAGAATAAGTGCTGGGTACAATTTGGTCTACTGAGATACTTCAAACTTCTTGAACTTATCCAGCATAGGAACATTATAAAAATGCTTTATTTCCTGTGACTTTACAATTTGACCCCACTCTGTTCATGACCAATTATCTTTAACACAATATCGACGCCAGATTGCAAAAGACGTGTGACGAAGCAGTACTTGACATACCTTTCCACTGATATAAACTAAACTGGCCTATCACTTGTGGTCTTCCTGAGAGTTGAACAGTTCTAAGTGGTGCGTTTCTTTTTTTGTCTGGTATATATTCACAATTTCCCTCCCTAACATTTTAATACTTACAGTTAATGAACCATTACATTTATGTAAACACGCGCGCACTTCGATGTCATTTAAACGGACCCAATATACATATATACATCCAATTAAGCAGACCTATCAGAAGGATTAACATATTTCCAATTTTAGAGGTAGTGGTATTTTTCGCTTCTTTTCAAATGTTAATAAAAGACCATCCTGTTCAGCAGACTGTGCTGTTAGCCTATATCGTCTCAAACAAAAGATATTAGGCTTATATTACTTGACTTTTCGCTTACTGTAAAGACGGCGCCTCATGCATGCGTAATAAGGACTGGTCAATCTTAGACATGGGTAAAAGCTAAAAATGAGGCGAGGTTTTATTCAAAAGTAACTGTATCATCTCATGCCACCACCTCAGTCATTATTTAGCCCTTAAAACGCCAGCAAAATAACCATATAACTGCATCTGAAAATGTCTATTTAACATAAGCAGGGAGGCAAACATTGTGGACCCAGATCAGACTGCTCCTATAGGAGCAGTCTAATCTGGGTCCACACTGTTTATCTATGAGGCTTAAATTGTTTAGTGGACGACAAAAAACATAAATTTTGTGATTATGCGCTTTAAGGGTTAATTAATGTGAGTTCAGTGTGTATACTGTAAGGATTTTCATTAAATGCACGAACGTTTGCGCGGCTCAAAAAGCTTATTAACTCTTTACCACATTATAAATAAAACCTAATTTCCCTTCCTTAGCAGATGAAATAGCCGAACATGGCGAATTAGCCAATCAGCTTTGAGGTCACTGGGGTTAATTGCTTTCGGAGCAAGATAAAAGAGATAACCCTGAACATGCCAGTATTTTGTCCTGAAAATGGTGTCTGCTGCATATATTCAAGTGCACTTCAGAGGAGATCTTATCATGGAAGTAAACACTATAAACCCTGACCAGACTGCATCCAGGGAAAAGTCTGATCTGGGTCGATATTCTTCGCCATAAAAACTACCTAAGAACATAAGCAGATGAAATAGCAGATGACAAAAGTAGTGACTTGCGGGAATGAGTTTTAACACATGTACTTAGCTATAGCAATGCAACAAATGTAGAGCATGATGAGATAGCTCGAGGTGCTCAGCCAGTTTTCTTCACTGTTGAAAGAAATCACACATGACATTGTAATGCCGTCTAAACAGAAAAATCATACACGAGCTGACAAAATCATGCCGTCTAAACAGGCCTTAAGTATGAAAATTAGGTGTACACGTGACCAATACTGTTTTGTGTTGTATAAAATATAGGATAGACTAATTGTATAGTTTGTGTCTAATAAAATTCTGTTCTGTTCTTACTGATAACCTAAGTTTGCAAACCGTTCAGACCCTGATCAGACTAGCAAAATGTTGGTTGTCATCTAAATCCAAACAATTCGACATACTGAAGGTATTGTATGGTAGTTCGAATCTAGACTGGCCTCAGTCCTGAAAAAATTGATGCACCAGAAAAAAACAGAGTATCTTTTATTTTCAGTCGGAGGAATAAGACGGGCCCCAGTCAAGAAACATTGATAGATCAGAAAAATCCCAATTTTCCTTTCAAGCACTCTTACTAAATGACTGCAACCTTTTGAGTGTGCTTATAGATACAATTATAATGAGTAACTTGTTCAGTAGAATGGAAGTAAGTAAGGGTGCAAAGATCAGGAATCGATACAATCAAGTACCACACTTGACCCAGGATACCAATGGGAAAGTAACAAACTCACAGTAAGACACTCGGTGGAATTTCATCATACTTTACAGTGAAGATCCTAGTGTGGTATTTTAAGTTCTTCAAAGATTACTATTCCCACCATGATGCTGGTTGCCATGGCAACCAAAACGAAAACACCTTTTGATATCTCCTTGACAAATGCACAATGGCTTATTTCACGAAACTAGTCTTAGTGCGTGTCCTGCATATACTTCGTGACTAGGGACTCTACTGCGCCGTCATCAAAACTGAACATAGTAGTGAGTTATACTGGGCCGATTTAAAATTAATGTGACACATATTTTATTTGATGATCCCTGGCCAAGATTCTTCAGATCATATTGGTTTATTGAAAACTTTGCCGCCAGAGTATTTCGTCTGTATACGAGCGTATATTGTGAAAAATAAACAAAATCGCATCGGATACTTATAAATGGACCATTTTTTTAATAAGTTGGGTCTGCACTGTGCCAAATGCACATACAGTAAAACCTGTCTTAAGCGGCCTCTCAAAAATAGACAAAACAAAGATATTAATTACTAAAGATAGCTTAATGAAGGTCAAAAGTATTGCAGAATGCTCCCCTTGGAGCATTCTGCAATACTTTTGACCAGCATTACGCGATGATAGGTATTGAAAACCAATTTTGATCTTCTTTTTGAGTGGCCGCTTAAGACAGGTTTAACTGTATTTTATTATGGCTTTATAAACTGTGTCAATGGTTGCTACATCTTTCTGTATAAAGTTCTCACTCAAACTGCAAGAAACACACATTGAAACAGATGCGCGCCGTGCAGATTGGAAACACGCACGAATCCTATATTATTCCATTTATGTCTGTGAAATAAGAGATACTCTACCATAGGCATGTCAGTCCATTATGTGGTGTATTGAAAAACATCAATATTTTTAGGGACACAAATTTTTGGTACTATATTGTTTGGTAAAACCCTATAAAGACCTACCCAGTGGCTTAAAGGTCTAGATTTTGGTCAGAGTTTTCATCTAGTAGCGAAGGTATATTCGCAACAGCTCATGCTCGATCATGCAATCTGTTCAAATATCTCAACACCTATTCTGCTGACTCAAATATGTTCTTAAAAGGGTATCCTTTGGAAGCAAAGACTGCACCAAAGAACTGAAACTAGAGTGTGCATATTTCCTGGGCCAGACTAGCTAGTTTCTGCCATTTAGGCTTCATCAGTGACCCACATATAGTTTCAAGTTCCACAATGAAACCCATGATCCCAAAGGACAAGAAAATAAAATCTACACTATAATGAAGGGCAGGGAGACGTTCTACCGCCGCCACACAGTCCCAGTCAAAGTTTTGTTAAATAAGATATGTTATAATAATAATAAAAGTAAAGAAATGCTGTCATAAAACAAACTATTTACAGAACCTAACCTATTGGCGGCTTTTAAAAGCAGCCACCTTGTTTTTTTATTCATTCTTCGTAAAAGATAAGGGAGTACGGTCTCCAAAAGGTATTTGGACACCCATTTGTAAAGATGTCACCTTAGTTAGAATTCATGCGACGTCTGATCCTTTTGTAAAGGTCAAGTTTACATGTTTTTGTGGGGAGATTAACCATAATGAAAGCTAAATTCATACTCTGTATGTTTAACGCTGAATAAATTTATGTTATGTTATTTTGTATAATGTTATATATATATAAGATATCCATAAACATGATTTGGATTGTGACAAAAAGAGTGGAACAATATATACTGTTAAATCACTTAGCTGTCAAGAAAAACAAAAGTGTTTTACAAAAGTTTTTAGTGTTTTGCAAGAATAGTCTTTAAGTCTTAACTGCAAACAAGTATCTTAAAAACAAACAAATGAAACAGTTGACTGCTAAAACATAATAGCCAACCTATTGATGCCAAATTGGATTCCTGACCATTATCAAATGGAAGTCCTTTTAGGATTGTTTGGGGGCAGTTTTATAGAATGTTGATAAAACGCGAACAACGATGACACTGATCAGACGCCACATTTGTGGCGTCCTATGCCTATGTCTAATAAAAAGGCTTACATGATGTTTCTCGCTCTCTTTCTTATGGTGTATATAGTTCGCAGCGTACTCAGTTCAAATGTAAATGACTTCAACAACAGAAACCAATTTTAGACTGCTAAGTCAATAAATCAAGACTTGGCTTGAAAACTCTTCTGCGACAAGACATATTATCAGAGTCAGTATTGTATGACGATTTAGTTAATAAACTCGAAAATACACTGACTTCTTTTCCTGTTCGGTTCTAAAGGATAATCAAACACTATGAAAGAGTGGGATATAGCATCACTATTATTCGACCGTATGCATGGCTGGACATAACCTGATCACGGTTTATAGCTATGGTTTCCTCTTTTATTGCCTGACGGTGGGTCTTGCCTTAAACTCATTGACGACCCTGGCATAAAACTTTCTTAGATGTGTACGTGCCTGATCTTTGTCTTTGGCTGGCCACTTTATAATGTGGTCCTTGGCCTCCTTTCTAGTTTTGCCATCATCTTTCTGAGGATGAGCGAGCCGGTTGCTTTACTTTAATTGTGTTCGTGCTGTCATATCTGTGTTCTATGTCTCTTCCTTGCGGTGCTGTGGGTTGATCTGTGTTCTGTGTCTCTTCCTTGCGGTGCTGTGGGTTGATCTGTGTTCTGTGTCTCTTCCTTGCGGTGCTGTGGGTTGATATGTGTTCTGTGTCTCTTCCTTGCAGTGCTGTGTGTTGATATGTGTTCTGTGTCTCTTCCTTACGGTGCTGTGTGTTGATCTGTGTTCTGTGTCTCTTCCTTACGGTGCTGTGGGTTGATCTGTGTTCTGTGTCTCTTCCTTGCGGTGCTGTGGGTTGATCTGTGTTCTGTGTCTCTTCCTTGCGGTGCTGTGGGTTGATCTGTGTTCTGTGTCTCTTCCTTGCGGTGCTGTGGGTTGATATGTGTTCTGTGTCTCTTCCTTGCGGTGATGTGGGTTGATATGTGTTCTGTGTCTCTTCCTTGCGGTGCTGTGGGTTGATCTGTGTTCTGTGTCTCTTCCTTGCGGTGCTGTGGGTTGATATGTGTTCTGTGTCTCTTCCTTGCAGTGCTGTGTGTTGATATGTGTTCTGTGTCTCTTCCTTACGGTGCTGTGTGTTGATCTGTGTTCTGTGTCTCTTCCTTACGGTGCTGTGGGTTGATCTGTGTTCTGTGTCTCTTCTTTGCGGTGCTGTGGGTTGATCTGTGTTCTGAGTCTCTTCCTTGCGGTGCTGTGTGTTGATATGTGTTTTGTGCCTCTTCCTTACGGTGCTTCGGGTTGATCTGTGTTCTGTGTCTCTTCCTTGCGGTGCTGTGGGTTGATCTGTGTTCTGTGTCTCTCCCTTACGGTGATGTGGGTTGATCTGTGTTCTGTGTCTCTTCCTTGCGATGCTGTGTGTTGATATGTGTTCTGTGTCTCTCCCTTACGGTGATGTGGGTTGATCTGTGTTCTGTGTCTCTTCCTTGCGGTGCTGTGGGTTGATCTGTGTTCTGTGTCTCTTCCTTGCGGTGCTGTGGGTTGATCTGTGTTCTGTGTCTCTTCATTGCGATGCTGTGGGTTGATCTGTGTTCTGTGTCTCTTCCTTGCGGTGCTGTGGGTTGATCTGTGTTCTGTGTCTCTTCCTTGCGGTGCTGTGTGTTGATATGTGTTCTGTGTCTCTTCCTTGCGGTGCTGTGGGTTGATCTGTGTTCTGTGTCTCTTCTTTGCGGTGCTGTGGGTTGATCTGTGTTCTGAGTCTCTTCCTTGCGGTGCTGTGTGTTGATATGTGTTTTGTGCCTCTTCCTTACGGTGCTGTGGGTTGATCTGTGTTCTGTGTCTCTTCCTTGCGGTGCTGTGGGTTGATCTGTGTTCTGTGTCTCTCCCTTACGGTGATGTGGGTTGATCTGTGTTCTGTGTCTCTTCCTTGCGATGCTGTGTGTTGATATGTGTTCTGTGTCTCTCCCTTACGGTGATGTGGGTTGATCTGTGTTCTGTGTCTCTTCCTTGCGGTGCTGTGGGTTGATCTGTGTTCTGTGTCTCTTCCTTGCGGTGCTGTGGGTTGATCTGTGTTCTGTGTCTCTTCCTTGCGGTGCTGTGGGTTGATCTGTGTTCTATGTCTCTCCCTTACGGTGATGTGGGTTGATCTGTGTTCTGTGTCTCTTCCTTACGGTGCTGTGGGTTGATTTGTGTTGTGTGTCTCTTCCTTGCGGTGTTTTGGGTTGATCTGTGTTCTGAGTCTCTTCCTTGCGGTGCTGTGGGTTGATTTGTGTTGTGTGTCTCTTCCTTGCGGTGTTTTGGGTTGATCTGTGTTCTGTGTCTCTTCCTTGTGGTACCATATGTTGGTCTGTATTCTGTGTCTCTTCCTTGCGGTGCTGTGGGTTGATCTGTGTTCTGTGTTTCTTCCTTGTGGTGCTGTGGGTTGTTTTGAGATCAGTGTCTCTTTCTTGCGGAGCAGTGGGTTGATTTGTGTTCTCTGTCTCTTCCTTACGGTGCTGTGTGTTGATCTGTGTTCTGTGTCTATTCTTTGTGGTGCTGTTTGCTGATTTGTGTTCTGTGTCTCTTCGTTGCGGTGCTGTGGGTTGATCTGTGTTCTGTGTCTCTTCCTTGTGGTACCATATGTTGGACTGTGTTCTGCGTCTCTTCCTTGCGGTTCTGTGTGTTGATTTGTGTTCTGTGTCTCTTCCTTACGGTGCTGTGTGTTGATCTGTGTTCTGTGTCTCTTCTTTGCGGTGCTGTAGGTTGATCTGTGTTCTGTGTCTCTTCCTTACGGTGCTGTGTGTTGATCTGTGTTCTGTGTCTCTTCATTGCGATGCTGTGGGTTGATCTGTGTTCTGTGTCTCTTCCTTATGGTGCTGTGGGTTGATCTGTGTTCTGTGTCTCTTCCTTGCAGTGCTGTGTGTTGATATGTATTCTGTGTCTATTCCTTACGGTGCTGTGGGTTGATCTGTGTTCTGTGTCTCTTCCTTGCGGTGCTGTGTGTTGATCTGTGTTCTGTGTCTCTTCCTTATGGTGCTGTGGGTTGATCTGTGTTCTGTGTCTCTTCCTTGTGGTGCTGTGTGTTGATCTGTGTTCTGTGTCTCTTCCTTGCGGTGCTGTGGGTTGATCTGTGTTCTGTGTCTCTTCATTGCGATGCTGTGGGTTGATCTGTGTTCTGTGTCTCTTCCTTATGGTGCTGTGGGTTGATCTGTGTTCTGTGTCTCTTCCTTGCAGTGCTGTGTGTTGATATGTATTCTGTGTCTATTCCTTACGGTGCTGTGTGTTGATTTGTGTTCTGTGTCTCTTCATTGCGATGCTGTGGGTTGATCTGTGTTCTGTGTCTCTTCCTTATGGTGCTGTGGGTTGATCTGTGTTCTGTGTCTCTTCCTTGCAGTGCTGTGTGTTGATATGTGTTCTGTGTCTCTTCCTTACGGTGCTGTGGGTTGATCTGTGTTCTGTGTCTCTTCCTTGCGGTGCTGTGTGTTGATCTGTGTTCTGTGTCTCTTCATTGCGATGCTGTGGGTTGATCTGTGTTCTGTGTCTCTTCCTTGCGGTGCTGTCATATCTTTGTTCTGTGTCTCTTCCTTGCGGTGCTGTGTGTTGATTTGTGTTCTGTGTCTCTTCCTTGCGGTGCTGTGGGTTGATTTGTATTCTGTGTCTATTCCTTGCGGTGCTGTGGGTTGGTCTGTGTTTTGTGTCTCCTCCTTGTGGTGCTGTGTGTTGATATGTGTTCTGTGTCTCTTCCTTGCGGTGCTGTCTGTTGGTCTGTGTTATGTGTCATTTCCTTGCGGTGCTGTGTGTTGATCTGTGTTCTGTCTCTCTTCCTTGTTGTGCTGTGGGTTGATTTGAGTTCTGTGTCTCTTCCTTACGGTGCTGTGGGTTGATTTGTGTTCTGTGTCTCTTCCTTGCGGTGCTGTGGGTCGATCTGTGTTCTGTGTCTCTCCCTTACGGTGATGTGGGTTGATCTGTGTTCTGTGTCTCTTCCTTGCGGTGCTATGGGTTGATCTGTAGTTCCGGCATTTTGCTGCTCATACTATCCTGATTGTTTAACATAAGTGTTTAGATTGTATGTCTGTTGAGATCCCTGAACTATTAGAGAATGGAAGTCCGTAACTTGTAAGTGCACTGCTCTAGGTTTTACCTCACAAGGCAAGTATGTGCTTAACATAATATATCTAGTTGGTGCCTCCCAAAATGAGTCGAGTTGGTGCTTAACAAAATCAGTCGAATGGATGCTTTACAAAATCAGTCGAATTGGTGCTTAACAAAATCAGTCGAAGTGGTGCTTAATAAAATCAGTCGAAGTGGTGCTTAACAAAATCAGTCGAATCGGTGCTTAACAAAAACAGTCGAATCGGTGCTTAACAAAATGGCGATTATCGCTTTTTCGCAACGAGTTAGATACATTCACGAATACAAGGTTCTATTTATCATATGATAGTAAATTATTTTATTATTGCGTTTAAGTATGAAAACGTCCAGAATTTACCATACATACACAATGCTGTGGTGGACTTCATTTCATAACGTTACCAAAGCTATAAACCACTAGTGGTTTATAATACATGCCATTATATCACTCCACGATGCGACGTAATATGATAACCTTGACCAATTTGGATGTCATGCGACAGTCTGCATGCATGGTTGTAAACCCATTCACGTAGCCTTGGTCCAGTCGTCAATATTTTGGCAATATTTTCTAGTGCTAATATTTTAAAAAATAGGAGAATAAAAATTAACCACATCAAAGGTATCGGTTGTCCGTTATTCATTTCGTTTAATATTGAGCAGTCTGATCTTGGTCCACACTGTTTACCATAGAGGCTTTTTAAACATATTAGCAGACGAGTAAAACAGACGACTTTTGTTGAGATTGGAGCATTAAGGGTTATGATATGCGTAGTATCATCGTATGTGTTCTTCGGTAGAAATTGTGATGATAAAATGCGTATCTGAACAGTCACAATTCCAACCTTTGTTCTCTTAACAACGAATCAGATAAGCATGAGCATATCCCACGTTTTATCATCGGCTAATATCAGAAGATTGAAACTTAACACCGACGGCATATGAGATTCTAGAGAAGATTCTACCTTATCAATAAGCAGATGCTAATTTTATGCATGTGATTAATGACCATTGTGGGGTTCCAACACTATAAACCGATATATTACTCATAAGTTGTTTATGGAACTTGTATAACTGCACGAAGTATGAACTTCCACCATTCTCCGATACAATAGGTCACGCCTCTGTCATACTGTACTTTAAGCGGCACAAAATGCTAAAAGGGCCAGCTCACATAAGGTATTTTAGGCACGGGTGCCCCTCTATATATCGCATTATGATGGCTCGAATTGAAATAAATTGTAATTAATTCAAATACGAGAACATATTTCTGAAATATTTTCGTTTATCAAAACAAATGACGTTGGTACTCGATACTTTGAAGCACACCACATACCACACATTGATAGTTAGTAAAACAAAATGCATTGAAGTCACACTGGGTTTGAGACGGAAGGGTCGTTTATTGTGCACCTTCTGTCGTGCCAACCAAGAGTGACAGTGACGTAATACTTTGTTTACAATTGTAAAGTAAAATTTAACTTGCACACTCCACTTGAGCTAACTCTAATCGATAGATCACTTGTGTATTAATCCTATCCTGCGGATAGGATTAATACACAAGTGATCTATAGAGTATTAGTCACTGATAACTTTGTAAACAAAACATGACGTCACTGTCACTCTTGAATAGCAGGCCAGTACTCAAGGACAGCTCTTTGACAATAAATTGGCCACGTCGCGAGAAAACCTCACTTTGCTGCATGCATACAGCAAAAACAGGTTTTCTCGCGAAATATCCAAATATGATGTTTTACTTGTCAGATTGCTTGTGATTGGACAGTAATATCATAATTCTGTTGTCACATGACGACTGTGTTTAGTATAAACTGTAACTGTCAAGTGTTAGCAAGCATACTTAGCGATTGTCACGGCACAGAACATAAATCGTCTGCTCATCTGACACTTGTCAAAGTGTCTGTTATGCTGTAAATTAAGACAAGGTGCAAATTGACGATTCTGGTAGATAACTTTTTTGACTATTTATCGAGACATATTCTGATATGTTCATGGGAGCGTAGAACTTTTACAGAGGTAAGTTTGTGTATGTTTTACCCCTGAATATCTGGAATGAAAAACAACATGTGATTACGTAAACAAGAAAAAAAACCTTCATGTGTAATACGAGGTATCATGTTTTGAAAGGCGACTTAACCACTACTATAATGAATGCGTAACATTTCTGTATCCATTGTAAGAAACATTTTTGTATCCATTGCAAGAAATGGTCGGTGGCAAGTAGAACAAAATTAATTATAGTCGCAATGCAAAAAAAAAATAAAAAAAATAGATTATGAATGTAAACTTATCGCAGTCAAGGGACACCTATGTACAGGCTTGTCTGAACCTTCATAGGTCGGCTATGTAAAGGCTCGTTTAAGCCTTCGCAGGTCGGCTATGGACAGTCTCGTTTAAGCCTTCGTAGGTCAACTATGTACAGGCTTGTCTGAACCTTCGCAGGTCAGCTATGTACAGGCTTGTCTGAACCTTCATAGGTCAGCTATGTACAGGCTCGTTTAAGCCTTCGCAGGTCGGCTATGTACAGGCTCGTTTAAGCCTTCGCAGGTCAGCTATGTACAGGCTCCTTTAAACGTTCGCAGGGCGGCTATATACAGGCAGGTTTGAAACTTTGCAGGCTCCTTTGAATCTTTGCAGGTCGATTATGTTTAAGCCTTCTCAGGTCAGCGTTGTACAGGCTCGTTTTAACCTTCGCAGGTCAGCTTTGTACAGGCTTGTTTTAACCTTCGCAGGTCGAGCTATGTACAGGCTCGTTTAAGCCTTCGCAGATCGGGCTATATGCAGGCTCGTCTTAACATTCGCAGGTTGGCTATGTAAAAGCTTTTTTAAATGTTCGCAGGTCGGCTATGAACAGGCTCATTTGAGCCTTCGCCGGTTGGCTATGCACAGCCTCGTCTGAACCTTCGCAGGTAGGGCTATGTGCAGGATCGTTTAAGGCGTCAGGGGTCGGCTATGTACAGGCTCGTTTGAACCTTTGCAGGTTGGCTATGTACAGGCTCGTTTGAAACTTTGCAGGTTGGCTATGCACAGGCTAGTTTGAACCTTTGCAGATTGGCTGTGCACAGGCTCGTTTGAGCCTTTGCAGTTAGCTATGCACAGCCTTGTCTGAACCTTCCCAGGTCGGGCTATGTGCAGACTCGTTTAAGCCTTCAGGGGTCGGCTATGTACAGGTTCGTTTGAACCTTTGCAGGTCGGCTATATACAGGCTCGTTTAAGCCTTCGTAGGTCGGACTATGTATAGGCTCGTCTGAACTTTCGCAGATCGGCTAAATACAGGCTCGTCTGAACCTTTGCAGGTCAGGCTATGTACAGGCTTTTTTTTTAATCTTCGCAGGTCGGGCTATGTACATGCTCGTATGAACCTACGCAGGTCGGCTGTTAACAGGTTCGTCTGAGCCTTCGCTGGTAGATACAAAATATCAGCCTACCATCTGATCAATAGTTAAGTATTTTAGTCGGAACCGTCATAGAGTCTGAAATCCGGCCCACTGGCTTGCAAATAAAGAGGAAAGCAAAATTGCCAACCGTGATTTGGTTGACCACCAAGCATGCAGTCTGCCGCAATGCATTAATGTTATAGCCAATCTTTTTATAATGGGAAATTCATTATAATGAACTACGCTGAAAAATTATTTGAGTTAACAATCTTCTTCAATTTATACACCAAGTCACCACATAATTCAGATTCCGAAAGGCCTTGGCGCAAGAGAGATTTAAGTCTCGTTTTAACATTCGCAGATCGACTCTGTAAAGGCTTGTTAAAACCTTCGCAGGTCGGGCTATGTGCAGGCTCGTCTTAACCTTCGCAGGTCGGCTATGTACAAGCTCGGTTTAATGTTCGCAGGTCGGCTACATGTATCTACAGGCTCATTTGAGCCTTCGCAGGCTGACTATGCACAGGCTTGTCTTAACATTCGCAGGTCAGGCTATGTGCAGGCTCGTTTAAGCCTTCAGGGGTAGGCTATGTACCGGCCCATTCAAACCTTTGCAGGTCAGTTATGTACAGGCTCGCCTGAACCTTCGCAGGTCGGGCTACGTGCAGGCTCATTTAAGCCTTCGCAGGTCGACTGTTTACAGGTTTGTCTGAACCTTCGCATGTCGGCTATGTACATTCTCGTTTGAACCTTCGCAGATCGGCAATGTACAGACTCGTTTAAGCCTTCACAGGTCAGCTATGTACAGGCTTGTCTGAACTTTTGCAGATCGGCCATGTACAGGCTCGTCTGAACTATCGCATGTCGGCCATATACAGGCTCGTTTGAACCTTCGCAGGTCGGTTACGTATAAGCTCGTTTAAGCCCTCGCTGATTGGCTAAGTAAAGGTTCATTTAAACCCTCGCTGGTCGGCTATGTACAGACTCGTTTGAGCTTTCGCAGGTCGGTAAATAACAGGCTCGTCTGAACCGTTGCATGTCGGCGATGTTTGTGCATGCTTAGATTTGAATCTGTATACGTATGCGGGGGAGGGGAGGGGGGAGGTAGGGTTCGTAACTGATGTTGCGAGTTGCGAGAACTTGTGCCCCATCCCATTGATGTTTTTGTTTGGCAAATAGAATATGAGCCATGACATGTGATTTCCAACAATGTGGCATTTGAAAAAGAGTAGACTCAGACGAGCCTGTGCAGCCTCATTTTAAGCTTAGAAACTCCAAATGGTGTTCAGTCAGTGGCTTAACAATCATAGAATACTCAAGCGACTAGCAAAGGCTCTGATCAGACTGCGCGATGCGCAGACTGATCTGAGGCTTTGCTGGTCGCACATACCACATTGTTGGAAATCTCGTGCACTGGCTCATATAATATGTGCTTATAGCAAACTAAAGCCGTTAGAATGACCTTTTTTCTGTCACAACAGACAGTCAATTGCCGAAATATAGGCAGTTATTGATTTTGTTAAAATGTTTCAGTGATGTTTACTAATAAATGAATAAATTTAAGTAACACAATGTCCGTATAATTTTACTATACTTTCTGACGAAGAAAAAACAGTTTGGATTTAAAAAGTGCATGTGTTGGTTTCAGGATGGATGACGATATTGCCATCGTCGGAGTTGGGTGTCGGTTTCCCGGAGCAGACGACATCGATCAGTTTTGGCGGGTGTTAGTGAATGGTGAGAATCACGTCAAGGAGATCCCACTAGAACGTTGGAACCATGAAGCATTTTATAGCCCAGATCCAAACGAGAAAGGGAAAATCTACACAAAGAGAGCAGGTCTGCTGTCTGGGTATGTTATTTTTACTACTCACAGACTGAGAGGCTAGCATACAAAGACACTTTGGGAACATCAAATATCAAATAGGCACACGCCCGAAATAGCCTACTATCGATACATATTACATGAATAGGGATTTTTGTAGGATTGTTTATTTGTTTTGATTGTTTATGTCTCAATCATCAATTTTGCAGTCAATTCGGGGCGGGTCTTCCTAGATTGAACAAGTACTAAGCAGTGGCCAAAGTGTCTTGCCCAACGACACAACACAATGCCTTCGCCAGTGGTGAAACTAGAACTAGCAACCATTCAACCCCCCAATCTAACGCTCTACCAACTGAGCTACTGCGTTCAACAATTTTTGTTGGACACAAACATGCACATGCAAACTAAAACAGGCATTCAGATAATCGTAGCAAGTTGAACTGATAATCTCACTTCATTGTTTCTCTTGATTCATTGTTTATTGTTGCTCACATTGATAATCGTAGCAAGTTGAACTGATAATCTTACTTCATTGTTTCTCTTGATTCATTGTTTATTGTTGCTCCAATTGATAATCGTAGCAAGTTGAACTGATAATCTCACTGCGTTGTTTCTCTTGATTCATTGTTTATTGTTGCTCCCATTGATAATCGTAGCAAGTTGAACTGATAATCTCACTGCGTTGTTTCTCTTGATTCATTGTTTATTGTAGCTCCAATTGATAATCGTAGCAAGTTGAACTGATAATCTCACTTCATTGTTTCTCTTGATTCATTGTTTATTGTTGCTTCCATTGATAATCGTAGCAAGTTGAACTGATAATCTTACTGCATTGTTTCTCTTGATTCATAGTTTATTGTTGCTTCCATTGATAATCGTAGCAAGTTGAACTGATAATCTCACTGCATTGTTTCTCTTGATTCATGGTTTATTGTTGCTCCCATTGATAATCGTAGCAAGTTGAACTGATAATCTCACTGCATTGTTTCTCTTGAGTCATTGTTTAATGTTGCTCCCATTGATAATCGTAGCAAGTTGAACTGATAATCTCACTTCGTTGTTTCTCTTGATTCGTTGTTTATTGTTGCTCCCATTGATAACCGTAGCAAGTTGAACTGATAATCTCACTTCATTGTTTCTCTTGATTCATTGTTTATTGTTGCTCCCATTGATAATCGTAGCAAGTTGAACTGATAATCTTACTTCATTGTTTCTCTTGATTCATTGTTTAATGTTGCTCCCATTGATAATCGTAGCAAGTTGAACTGATAATCTCACTTCGTTGTTTCTCTTGATTCATTGTTTATTGTTGCTCCCATTGATAATCGTAGCAAGTTGAACTGATAATCTCACTTCGTTGTTTCTCTTGATTCATTGTTTATTGTTGCTCCCATTGATAATCGTAGCAAGTTGAACTGATAATCTCACTTCATTGTTTCTCTTGATTCATTGTTTATTGTTGCTCCCATTGATAATCGTAGCAAGTTGAACTGATAATCTCACTTCATTGTTTCCCTTGATTCATTGTTTAATGTTGCTCCCATTGATAATCGTAGCAAGTTGAACTGATAATCTTACTTCATTGTTTCTCTTGATTCATTGTTTAATGTTGCTCCCATTGATAATCGTATCAAGTTGAACTGATAATCTCACTTCGTTGATTCTCTTGATTCATTGTTTATTGTTGCTCCCATTGATAATCGTAGCAAGTTGAACTGATAATCTTACTTTATTGTTTCTCTTGATTCATTGTTTTATGTTGCTCCCATTGATAATCGTAGCAAGTTGAACTGATAATCTCACTTCGTTGTTTCTCTTGATTCATTGTTTATTGTTGCTCCCATTGATAATCGTAGCAAGTTGAACTGATAATCTCACTTCGTTGTTTCTCTTGATTCATTGTTTATTGTTGCTCCCATTGATAATCGTAGCAAGTTGAACTGATAATCTTACTTCATTGTTTCTCTTGATTCATTGTTTATTGTTGCTCCCATTGATAATCGTAGCAAGTTGAACTGATAATCTTACTGCATTGTTACTCTTGATTCATTGTTTATTGTAGCTCCAATAGATAATCGCAGCAAATTGAACAGATAATCTCACTTCATTGTTTCTATTGATTTATTGTTTATTGTTGCTCCCATTGATAATCGTAGCAAGTTGAACTGATAATCTCACTTCATTGTTTCTCTTGATTCATTGTTTATTGTTGCTCCCATTGATAATCGTAGCAAGTTGAACTGATAATCTTACTGCATTGTTACTCTTGATTCATTGTTTATTGTTGCTCCCATTGAAAATCGTAGCAAGTTGAACTGATAATCTCACTTCATTGTTTCTCTTGATTCATAGTTTATTGTTGCTTCCATTGATAATCGTAGCAAGTTAAACTGATAATCTCACTGCATTGTTTCTCTTGATTCATTGTTTATTGTTGCTCCAATTGATAATCGTAGCAAGTTGAACTGATAATCTTACTGCATTGTTTCACTTGATTCATTGTTTATTGTTGCTCCCATTGATAACCGTAGCAAGTTGAACTGATAATCTCGATTCATTGTTTCTCTTGATTCATTGTTTAATGTTGCTTCCATTGACAATCGTAGCAAGTTGAACAGATAATCTCACTGCGTTGTTTCTCTTGATTCATTGTTTATTGTTGCTCCCATTGATAATCGTAGCAAGTTGAACTGATAATCTCACTGCATTGTTTCTCTTGATTCATTGTTTATTGTTGCTCCCATTGATAACCGTAGCAAGTTGAACTGATAATCTTACTTCATTGTTTCTCTTGATTCATTGTTTAATGTTGCTTCCATTGATAATCGTAGCAAGTTGAACTGATAATCTCACTTCGTTGTTTCTCTTGATTCATTGTTTATTGTTGCTCCCATTGATAATCGTAGCAAGTTGAACTGATAATCTCACTTCATTGTTTCTCTTGATTCATTGTTTATTGTTGCTCCCATTGATAATCGTAGCAAGTTGAACTGATAATCTTACTTCATTGTTTCTCTTGATTCATTGTTTAATGTTGCTCCCATTGATAATCGTAGCAAGTTGAACAGATAATCTCACTGCGTTGTTTCTCTTGATTCATTGTTTATTGTTGCTCCCATTGATAATCGTAGCAAGTTGAACTGATAATCTCACTGCATTGTTTCTCTTGATTCATTGTTTATTGTTGCTCCCATTGATAACCGTAGCAAGTTGAACTGATAATCTCGATTCATTGTTTCTCTTGATTCATTGTTTAATGTTGCTCCCATTGATGATCGTAGCAAGTTGAACAGATAATCTCACTGCGTTGTTTCTATTGAGTCAATGTTTATTGTTGCTTCCATTGTTTGTTCATTGTTCTGTTATGCAATACTTTGTGTCCTATTTCATTTTGATGGGGAAGATTGCTTTACTTTAACTGTTTATCCAATGCCTTGTGAAAATTATTGTTCCGTGTCTCTTCCTCACGTGCCGTAGACTGATCTGCAGTGTGAGATTGTGGGGTTTTCCTGATCATACACACTTACGTTTTCAATCTATTGCCAGTGAGCCGTGAGTTCGAGCTCTGATCCAACCACATACTTACTCGGTCGCTCGGAGCATTTGCAGTTATATCTGTGGTCGTACTATTAATCTAACAATTAGGGTTTATGAGTTAGATCGTGAGCTCAACCACAGCATTGCTTATTCCTACCACTGACTCTTACTAGGATACAAAGAAGCCTGCTTAACTTTATACACTTTCAATAATCTTGAAATAATATCGAATCTGATTTAGATCCAAATTGTTTGACACCTGGTGGTGTTCCTGAAGAAGCTAGTAAGTATGACCAGCACATGTTACATTTGCAGACTACAGACCAATCGATGGCACCAAGAGACAAAGAACACAGACAGCAGCAGCACAATTAAAGTTATGCAAAATATGATTGTAAACCCTTAATGCGTCAATCGCAACAAACGTCGTCTTCTGCTGAGATGTTAAAGAAGCCTCTTTGGCAGACAGTGTGGACCCAGATCAGACTGCTCCGATAGGAGCAGTCTGTTCTGGGTCCACGCTGTATAGGAGCAGTCTGTTCTGGGTCCACGCTGTTTACTTCTATACTTAATTCGTCAGTAGTGTTCAGCAATTATTTGCAGCAGACGACTTCAGCAGACGACATTTTCAGTTGCATTTTTTTCTTGGCGCTTTAGGGGTTAAACTAAAATGGACATCATTGGTATCCTGGGTCAAGTGTGGTACTTGATTGTATCGATTCCTGATCTTTGCTCCCTTTCCTACTATCAATAAATACACCACAAAAACAAGGATCCAACATAAAAACCCACATGATTGGAACAACAACAACAAACAATGAATAAACAATAACACATCACTGCCTCAGAACGGACAACAACCAATGTCACTGGGTGTATGGACTTCATTTTTTCCAGCCAAATTTTCTCTATAGATTCTGTTGTTGTTACATCACAAAACCAGAACACAGACAAATACACTCACCACAGTGAAATACCTTTTCTTTCAAAAAGTAATTGATTTAGAAAGACCAACAGATGACAAAACGACTAAAAATAATCAGCATGCAAGGAGTTAATGCATGTTTCCTCTAATTCAATAAGGATGTATGGTATGAGAAGACTCAGACCAGCCTAAGCGTCCACTCAATCTGATCTAAGTCTTCATAATCCTTATGAAGAAAATTTGGAATCATATGTATTCACTGATAGACGCATGGCAAAGACTCTGATCCGATGTGGCGGAATCCCCAGGCTGATCCGAGTTTTCATTGGGAGCAAACTCATGTTTTCCATGTCATTGCTTAATTCATCTCGTCTGAAAACCACGCCCACATGAACTCTTTGTCTACTGGTGTCGTCTGCTGATAACCTTTTGTATCAAGATCAGGCCTGGCAAAATGTCGGGCAAACTGTTTGGCACTCTGATGGTATTCCTGGCCGTTTTTTAAATGATGATTTATAATAAAAAAAAAATCAAGAGACGACCGAAGAATAATCCAACATGCAAAGAGTTAACAGTTACGCATCAAGGTAACTCTCGATTAGACACGTGTGATTGTGTTAGTGGGACTATGTCACGTGCTAAGTCTTCGTTATACACTTTGAGATGACTATTGAGTGACATTCTGGGCGTGATTAAGAAACGTCTTTTATTAGCTCTAAAGCAGAGTGAGTAGATCATCTTAGTTCATTGTATGCTTGCAGACACGATGAGTGGGATAACCGTGTGTTTGGCATTAGTGAAGCGGAAGCTGAGCGGATGGATCCCCAACAGAGACTTGTCCTCGAATGTGTTCATATGGCTATGGAAGATGGGGGATTTACTAGGGCCCAACTGAATGGATCAATCACTGGTGTTTACATAGGTAAGAACACACGTATTTACATCCTAAAAGACATTGTCACCAACTAATTTTTACTCTTTCCTTGCTAGCCGCGACATTTGTTAAAGTACAAGCCTTTGCAAATAGTGTGTTCCAAGATCGAGACTGGCAAAACGTCGAATACCCTTATTGTGTTTTGAAAGATTTTATCGAAATAATTTATTTTGAAAAAATATCAGCAGACGGCATAAATAAATATGAAAATCCCAGCATGCAAAGAGTTAAAAGTAAAATTAATCACTTCATGATAATTTGATTACGGTATTTATAGCATGTTTAGTTAAAGGTGAGCAATGGTGCCAGAGCAATTTAAGCTCTCTCTCATTCTCTACCTCTCTCTCACACACACACACAAACACACACACACACACACACACATGAAGTGTTGATTAAGGCTCAGACCAAATATTAGGCATGTAGCCCCGCTATTTGGCTGTGCATGCATATTTAAAGGATGCCTGTATGCTGACGTTTAAAGTACAAACGTCTCATGAACTGACTCAATTAATTGTTATCCCTATCTCTCAGAGCATTAATGAGTGGGCCTATTTAAAAAAATAAACAATGACAAAATCTTAGGAGCACTATTCCCTTCCTTAGTGACATTTATCCTTCTGACACATTGTTTTCTTCAGGCATGCGATTGCATCAGGATAATATTTGAACAGGTGATTCGATTCCCTTTATTCTAAATAACATGTGAAGATTATTGGAACACGTCCTAAAGAAATAGTTTTTTTTGACATTATCAGAACTTATTGGATGACCCTCGTATACAACAAATATTGTTAATTTTCCGTCACAAATTATATGATAAACACCACACAAATATGTAATAAGCTGTGTGATCAAAAAACAATAACTGTACAATGAAAACCGCTACATCAACATCAAATCGTGTAAAATATTCTTTTTCGTCTAACAATGTTGCCATAATTTTAGCAGAACTAAAACACGTCTTATTTTTGATATAAATCTATCTAATATATTTTATATCGCCAATATTCTATTAGTAAAACATATGTATGATTGATAATTTCTGAAAGAAAATAAAGCCATCAGATCTTAAAATGAGCCTTTGCATGACAAATCCATAAGCTGTGCAAGCAGATGACTATAACATTATACGTTCTCTTGTGTTTTATAGGAAGTATGAATGATGGCTATACGATTATACGATCTCCTGTGTTTTATAGGAAGTATGAATGATGACTATAAGATTATGCGTTCTCTTGTGTTTTATAGGAAGTATGAATGATGACTTTAAGATTATACGATCTCTTTAGTTTTATAGGAAGTATAAATGATGAATATAAGATTATACGATCTCTTTTGTTTTATAGGAAGTATGAATGATGGCTATACGATGATAAATCTCTTGTGTTTTATAGGAAGTATGAATGATGACTATAAGATTATACAATCTGTTGTGTTTTATAGGAAGTATGAATGATGACTATAAGATTATACAATCTCTTGTGTTTTATAGGAAGTATGAATGATGACCATAAGATTATACGATCTCTTTTGTTTTATAGGAAGTATGAATGATGGCTATACGATTATACGATCTCTTGTGTTTTATAGGAAGTATGAATGATGACTATAAGATTATACGATACCTTGTGTTTTATAGGAAGTATGAATGATGACTATAAGATTATATCTAATGGAGACCAGGATGCAGACAGTAGCTACAGTGCGACTGGTATGAGTAGTAGCGTACTGTCCGCGAGGATATCTTATGTGTACAACCTACTTGGACCTTGTCTTACACTAGACACTGCTTGCTCATCAGCGCTCATTGCCATACACCTGGCAACACAGGCTATTAAATCAGGTAAGTGCTGAAGAAGCCTGGGGTGGGATGGTATTGGGGGTAAGGGAGCTATGAGCGTGAAGGAAGGATGTGCTGGCTGTCTATAAATCACGTTTGTATATTTTGTATATTACCCATTTCGTTTGATTCAAATAGAGATGAAACATGTGTGGTGTGATTTTAAAGTGTGCAAGTAATACATGTATCAAAATGGTAAAAATTATCCAATTTACTAGTGGTATTTTATTTACATCTAGAAACTTCAAGTGGTCTTACAAATTGCTGTTTATCAAACTGATATTCACAAATTTAATGCGCTTGGCTTCATCTAAAATCTTTACAGTTGATGTGATGCGCAAATCTCTGCTTCATCTTATGTTTATTGGTAACTGAAATGAACCACACACAACCTATCAAACTAATTTATTCTTGTTTAATTTTATACACTTATATTATTCTAATTTCATTCAGACCATTTAATTTGATCCGTTATATGGTATAACGTTCAAATACAGATACATGGTTGAAAGAAAGTTTTTGAATTGTAGTTTTGTTAGCGTCTAGGATGAAGCCAAACTATTAAATCGCCATTAGTTTCCCATTCAAATAAAATCTGTTATTCTAGTATTGCAATCATCTTGATTGGGAAGAGACAGCTGGTTGCTTTGCTTAATTTGTCTTCCTGGTGTCTCGTGATGGTTGAGCGGCTCTTCCTCGCGATGCCACGGGGTTGTCTGGGGTTTGTGATTGTGGTATTTCCTGATCATACTCACTTCCTATTTTTGCTGGTCGTACATACCACATTGTTGGAAATCTCATGCACTGGCTCATTTTTAAAAGTATGCTTTTGAATGAAGTCCATTCCACTAGAGTCTTTAGGTATATAAATTAAGTTCAACTGTCATTAACATCTAGCTTTTTACAGGCGACTGTGACTTGGCTATGTGTGGAGGTGTGAGCAGTATCCTGTCTCCTGACACCTTCATGGCTTTGTGTAATGCTCGAATGATGTCCCCTACTGGTCAGTGTCACACCTTTACCGACGCTGCTGATGGCTATGCTCGGGGTGAGGGTTGTGGAATCGTCATCTTGAAGAAATTGAAGCAGGTATTTGAATAATTGGACCATTCCATCAAAGACTTAACGTATATTATTATAGGTGTTTTTAAAGTAAGAAAGAAGGCAAAGATCAGGAAACGATACAATCGAGTACCACACCTTACCCAGGATACCACATGGGAAAGTAACAAAAATACAATAAACATCATCAACAAGAAGCAAGAGGGCAGCCCTTTCCCAGCAGGTGACCACAAGGCAGCAAAGAACAGAACCGGAAGCATGAAAAACGCGAGAAACAAAACACAAACGATCCACAAAAGAAGTACCACCTTTGAACGGTCAGTAAAAAAAATCCTTGAAGGCTTAAATCAGTTTCACGGCGCAAACCTCGATCTTAATTCTGATGTACATGCACAACAGTTATGTTAGCTTTATTGAACAATTTTACGAGTGTATATACAAATATTCCCTCTTGTAGGCGGAACGAGTCAAAGACGTGTTTCCCGCTACAAGATGGAATATTTGTATAGTCACGAGTATTTGTACAATAATTTTTTTGTATCATGACAAATAAAACAACCACCTTTTAATTTATTCATCAGATATTCAAATCACTTATAAGCTCCACAATTGACAGGGTCTTGTGGAAATTATTGAACGGCTTAGATCAAAGTAAAAGCGGCAAAATCATGTCATGATACAAATTGACCTAAGTGCATAGTCTGTGGCGGTACAATTTATTTGTATGCATACTTTGTAAAGACGATCATGGTTGGCCCTGTGAAGTCTACAGTACAGGCAGGTTGATTTTAGCCTATACGAGGGTAATTGGTTATAACTTCACATAACCATTACAAATTATCACCAATATCATGAGGGTGTGTTGCACTCAACACTTAGCCACAAACTCTTACGGTCAAGGTAAACGTGGCAGTAGTTCTGTTATTGTTGAATAACTGTTTAATGTTTCTTTCAATGTGTGTAATGTTTTGGGGGTATGTCTGATCCGTATTCTGTAATGCATTACGTGATTTCCTTTTTAGTTTTGCAATCATCTCGCTGATGAGGGTGAGAGGGTTGGTTGATATACTTTGATTGTGTGCTTGCAGCCATGTTGCTGTTTGCGTTTTGTGTCTCTACCACATGGTGCCGTAGGTTTGGTTGCAGTGTTCGATTGTAACATTTCCTGACCATACTTACTTACTTTGTTATACAAACTGAAGACCAATCACAAATTCCCCACCCTTGAGCAAGAACATTAATCCTAGCTTAGTACTGGTTCAACCCAGGAAGATCCGTCCCTTTATAACTGAAAGATTGTTGATGGGACGTAAAGAATTAAATCAAACAAACAAACAAAACAAATTCCCCACATGCAATAAGAACAAAAGCAGAATCACCGCCTTAAAGTTGACAGCAGGCAAAGTCACTTGAGGTATTAAATGCATTTTACTGGTCAAATATTCACCCTAGATTGTTATACACACCAAATCAGAACATAGAAAAATAAAGTTACACATATAAATACATCAATGCAAAGTAAAACAATCACCTCACTTGGCTGCCAAAATGAATGCAATGCTATAAAAGACAAAAAGTGCTTATCCCACAACTAGGACAACCACTTAAGAAGTAACAATAGCAGACTCGACGCCTGGGTCTGCACTGTTTGCTCAAATAGAAACGTTCTTCAAGTTTTGAAGTGCATATTCATTTGGATAGTTTACCTTTTTTATATCATACTTGTTCATTGTATCAAGCCAGCTTAAAAATTCATTAACCCATTTAAGCATAGCGTCCTTTTTGTGGGACATAGGAAAACAGTAGAGATCCAGACCATACGCCGCAAAATGAGGCGTCTTATCAGCGCCTCTACTGTTTGCTTCAAAAATGTTCTGTCAACATTTAAATAAAAATGAAAAAAAGAACACCCAACAACCCTTAAAACAGAAATAGACTGGTCCAATTGACATACAAAGGGTTCAACATGTTATCAGTATTAGTAAGATGAATCTGGATTTCTACTGGGGTATTGTATAGAAGGATACAAGCGATTAGGCAGTTTTGATTTTTTATACTGGTCTTTGTATGGGCACTAAATTTATATTTGTTTTACTCTTTTTATAAGAAAAGTTATTTTTATTCTTTGTTAAGTAATATATTCATTATGTATAGCTATAACCCACCCAAACCTAAGATAACTTTTACTTTATAGAGACGAAATGATCTTTTTTTATATATTTAGGAGATGTTGTTTTTGTACATCAATCGTGACTGTTAGACTTTAAGTATATACAAAGAGTAGCATTTTCTCATTGGCTTGATCATTTTCTTTAAAATGCACAGGCATTAGCTGAAAACAACAATATCTGGGCTGTGATAAGAACTGGTACCAATCAAGATGGACGCATGGCCAATCCTATGACTGCACCCTCAGGACTACAACAAGAAGCACTATTAAAGAAGGTGTACAAGCAGTATGATGTTGACCCTGGGCTTGTGCAGTATATAGAGGCACATGGTAAGCATACAAAGAAACCATTATTTACTAGTGCGTTTATGGACAGCTAACATGAACTAGGAAAACCAATGGAACTATATGGCAAGGAAATGCCTCCATCCCAGATCACTGACAGAAGGTTTGTCAACTTATTGACCTAACATTGGAAAAGGAAACGATTTCATCCAAAGCGTGGTAAATCACAATAAATTGCATTGCTAGGTAACATTAAGGCTATAATCGGTAATTAGAATCCAATTGGAAATTTTGAGCAATATTTCTTCAATCATTCAAATGCATTATATTTGGCCTAATAAATAGGATAAAGAAACCAAAATTTACTATTGCTGTGTCCCATTGAAACAAAAGACCAGAGACTACATATATATGTCAATGTTTAAGTATATACATGTACCAGCAGCAATGACTCTGGAGCTTCTGTGATAATGCTCAGGCTCCTCTGAATATGACTATGCAATAAGTAAATAAATATCATGTATTTGCTTATATGTGATTGAATAACACATAAAGACATTAAAAGCATAGCTTGAATAAGTCCATTTAAATATGGAAAATATATTTAAATTGTCTAAACGTTGGCTTTGTAAGAGAGCAACTGTTCTTATATAAATGATGATGACATGCTTAAACACCATGTCATGATAGGTCAATTGTTGTGCCAATGTAGCAAACAATATATAGCCGAATCAGATTACTCCTTAATCTATCTAATCTGGAAATACTCAGTTTGCTTTAAAAGCAATCTCTTCAGATTCCGCACTGTGAGCTGATTTCAATCTGTACGAACAATAAAGATATCTGCATTTTACCAAAATCTTATGCTAAACAATTTAGTGAGTCAATTATAATTAATACATTCACAATACACATAGATGGATGAATACTTTCAGGCTTGTTACTTATTCTATAATTGAACGCACTTAAAGCAACCTAAAAAGCAAGTGAGTATGACCAGGAAATGCCACAATTACAGATGGCATGGTGAGGAAGAGGCAGAGAAAAATAAACAGCAACATGACCTCTAGAAAATAATGAAAGCCAAGCAACCAGCAATCTCTTCTCCAGCGGGCTGATTGCAAAACTAGAAAGGACACAAAGCACTGCACAACAAAGAAAGGACCTAACACAAAATCACCAAAAACAATAAACAATCAATAAACAAGTAAATTCTCTCAGAGAAACACTAGACATCTTACAAAAAAGGTATACAATGTCCGGGCTAAGGATAAATTTTGAAGAAAAAAAAACTGAAACAATATAGATAGGTTCATAAAATAAACTCTACAACACGACTATGTCATAACTTTAGATTAGATTGGACAAAGGGGCATTTTTAAAATTTTAGGTGTTACATTTTCCACAGAAATACATAACATTTGGAACTTGAACTACAATGACATAATCTAAAAGGTTGAAGATGTTTGCAAACAATGGTCAAAAAGAAAACTAACCAGCATAGGTAGAATAACTATAATAAAATCATTAGCACTTGCAAAGTTTAGTCACCTGTAACTTGCACTTCCGAATCCACCTGACAATTTGTTGAAAAACATAGAAAATTTTCATAATTTGTTATGAAAGGGGGTCCAGATATAATTAAGCGAAGCAACATTGTTAAAACCGTAAAGCAGGGAGACTCAGAATAGTAAATCTTTAAGAATTTGTGAAAGAATTCAAAATCTCTTGGTTTCGAAGAGTGATTTAGAACTCTGAAAACATAGAATGGTATTCTCTGTCAAAAATTGATTTAATAAATTATTTAGCTGTGGGCCTGAATACTCTATAAAGCTTAGAAAAAAACTTATACAATCTGTTTTGGAAAGATTCTCTTACCTCGTGGTCAAAATTTTGAAACGTCTGTAAGTAGAATCAATAACTTACGTTCTCTGTTCACATATCTGGCTAAACAATAATTTAAACAGAGGGCAAATTTATATATTAACAACTGGTTCCAAAAGGGAATTAAACATGTATCAAATTCATTATATATAGACGGCAATATATATATATATATATATATATATATATATATCAGTTTGATGTTTAAAAAACAAATGGTATTAATGGCACTTTTTTGATTACCAATCATTAATTCGTAAAATTCCAAATAATTGGAAGAACATAATTATAAACAACAGGCAGATATGTATCCAGACTAAATATAATGTTACATGTAATATCTATGTTAAATACTAGCTTAAAGATAAACGGGACTGTAGACATTTTTTGACAAGTTGTAAAAAGTAGACCAAATTAGTAGGCAGCAAACATAGATGATTGCCATGGGGTACATTAATGACCAGGAATGGAATGCGTATAATTTAGTTATAAAATATTTTACGAGGTAGTTCTTAAATATTTTCAATACAAATTAACAAATACAATTTTGGTTACAAAATCCTTCTTACACAGAATAAGAAAAATTGAAGATAATCTGTGTTCATATTGTAAGCAGGAACCAGAAACAATTTTACATCTATTTGTCAAATGTCATAAAGTTAAAGAATTTTGGCTATCTCTATAAATGCGGCTGTTACAAAATATAAAACACAAAGATAAATATAATTACAAAATGTACTTTATTTTTATTTAGGGAAAAGTAAATTAGGAAGAATAAATTTTCTAACAAAAGATTTAACTTCACTTCATTTATTTCCATGCTTAAAGTCAAATTTCAATGTCAAAGGTTATTGCAAACAACAAAATATTAAATACCAAAGTTTCTAACAAAATGGACCCCATTCTATAATTATTTTAACAATAACCAAGACCAGACAAATAATAATAATAATAATAATAATAATAATAATAACAACAATAATAACAACAGCAAAAATACTCATGGTTATAATTGAGAACACAAAAATTAAATGTTACATAACACCTTTGCCGTTTTACGTTTTTAATAAGACAAGACTATTTCTTGTACTTTAAGTTGATTAACGAGGAGGCTCATAGGAGAGCAAATACTTTTTACAACATTATTTAAGATATACCAAAAACATGTTAACTTTTATATATTTTTTTTATATATAGGTAGCGGTTATAATGTTGCGTAGTTTAAAAATACAGTGATGAATGCCATGATTGCGCATGTCATAAATATTACCAAATCTAATTCCAACACTTTAGTGAGAAGTAGCAAAATTCACAAAAAACAGATGTTGATTTACACCAGACCAAATTAGTAACCAAGACAAAGCTGATAGTTAGATATATGCAAAGTAATGAAAAAACAAAAAGTGGTGTTTAAAGCATCTCTCTCTCTCTCTCTCTCTCTGGATATAATAAATGTATGTATTATGTACTGTTTAGAAATGTATAGATGAGGACATTTTGAAATAAAATTATAAAAAAAACAATGAATAAACAACAATAGGAAAGAAATAGGATGAATAACCACTTATATCTAATCATAAATGGAGAAAACAAGGTGAGTGTCTTTTGATAGCAAGTTTACCAAGCAATGTTTTTGGAACACTTGTTGAATCGCAAGGCTTGCCAAGCGATTCAATATGCGTTCTTGAAACCGAGCCTGTGTAACTTGATATCAAAATGCGCGAACCTGGTATTCTATTTATCAGTTAAAAAGTTTGTTTACTCTACAAACTAGCGATCATGACGTAATTTATTGATTTTCATGGCGATTCAATGTCATTGACGACGTCATTTAAAGAATTGCACCCTCATAATGACCTGATAAAGGCACATGCTGTAAGGTTGGCAAAGTTGATCAGTTTAAAAGTGCTGTGAATATGTGAGGTGACATCATAATAGTGTGATAACTGCATTAGGGATTAAAGTTTCAATTAATATTTATAAGGTTTGTCTTTTTTCAGGTACTGGAACAGCAATAGGAGATCCAACGGAAGTGAACTCTCTTGGAGGTTTCTTTTCACAGTACCTGAATGGTCAAAGCGACGACTCCAAAGTTCTAATAGGATCTGTTAAGACAAACATTGGTCACACCGAATCAGCTGCTGGGGTAGCTGGTGTTATTAAGGTTCTACTGATGATGAAGCATGGCAAGATTGTACCATCACTACATGTGAAGAAAGACAAATCAAACCTGAACCCAAAAATTGATCTTGATAAATATAGCTTCGATATTGCTCTTGGTGTGACAGATTGGTGTTCTGATAAACAAGGGGATAGAATTTCGTGTGTTAACTCTTTTGGGTTTGGAGGCTCGAACAGTCATGCCATACTCATTCAACAGAAATGTTTTGCATCTTCAAAAGTCAGAGAGAAAAGGGCGCAGAAATTGAACAAAGTGAATACATGCATGACTGAAAAAAAGGAACATTGTGATGATGATAGAGAAAAAACACTTAATATTGTGTGTTTATCAGCTGCTGACAAAAATGCTCTTCACTCTTCTCTAGATGAATTCATTGCTGGTGTTAAAGAATCATGCTACAGTACTGTTGATATTGCGTACACTTCCAGTTGTCATAGAGATCATTTTAGCTACAGGATAGGTATTGTAGCAAGTGACAACAATGATTTAATTGATAAGTGCATGCAAGCTCGTGAAAGCATTGAAACATTGAAACCACCAAGGAAAAAAAGACTAGTTTTTGTGTTTTGTGGTGTAGGTACAGCCTGGAAGGGCATGTGCAATGAATTAATGAGAACAGAGCCTGTATTTAAAGAGACAATTATAAAGATAGACAGCCTTCTTCAGACATTTGGAGAATCCAACATTTTAGAAAATGCATTTCTGACAGATATGGACTACGACGATCCTTTTTTGAACCATCTGGCTATATTTGCTGCACAAGTTGGACTTACACAGCTTTGGAAATCATTTGGTGTATTTCCTGATGTTGTTATTGGACAATCAGTTGGAGAAGTCGCTGCTGCATACACATCTGGAGGCCTTACACTAAAAGCAGCTGTAGACGTGATATATTACAGGTCAAAAATTCTAGCTCAGCATACAGGTGGCACTATGATGGTGGTTGGCAATTATGATGTTGCAAAGCTTGAAAAGTTATGCGAAATTTGCGAAAACAGAGTCGTTGTTGCTGTTTATAGTAGCCCAACCTCTTGTACATTATCTGGAGATGAAGATATAATGAAGGAAATTAGAAAACAACTGGAGAATGAAGCAGAAGCTAATTGCATCAAACTACTTTTGAAAGAAATTTCTGTAAAGTGTGCCTATCATAGTAAATATGTTGAAACGTGTGCAACAGAAATTAAAACCAGTTTAAAGAATCTTTCAGGTGAAGATGTATCTGTTTCACACATTTCTACAGTAACTGGACAACAGGCACCAAAAGAGATTTTTCTAACCGGTGATTACTGGGCGGACAATGTGACAAAACCTGTCCTCTTTATGCAGGCAGTAACAACAGCGTCACTGTCAGACACAATGAATATATTCATAGAGCTTGGTCCGAAGCCAGTTTTGAGAGCACATTTGTCAACGTATTTGGATCACAAAACAAATATAGCATTGCCTTCCATGGCATATCAAAATCAGTGTCATGCTTTATATGGATCGCTTGCGTATCTCTATCAAATTGGTCATAACGTGAACTGGGAGAACTTTTACACGACTACTGCATGTTTAGTTCCAGTTCCAAAATACAAGTTTCATAAATCTAAAATGCTTTACCTGTCAGAACCTCAACGACGATATTTAAGGGGCCTACCAAGAGAAGAGAGTGGAAGTCAGCACATGTTCCTTCGTTCTGAAGCTAGTGACAGTGCTGAATTCAAGGTGCTGATAAACAAAACGTCCACACCATACGTGTATGACCATTTTCTTCACAACACAATTCTTGTTCCGGGAGCTACATATGTGGAGGCTGCCTTTGAGATAGGACATAGGATGGCCCAGTCAACTACATTTGATAATCAAGTGTCAGTAGAATTCATCAATCCCTTGACTCCAAATTCAGACAATTCTTCAGATGTAGAAATTGAATTGGGTACAAAAGGCCCTGATGGTAGAATAACGTTTGAAGCTAGGAAGAACAAGAGAACATTTGCGGAAGGTGCTATTACAAAGCGAACAGTGTCTTTTAAATCTGGTGTTGACATAGAAGAAATAAAGAATATATGCACTCAAAAGCTAACAAAGTCAGAAAGCTACCAAAGGCTAGAAGAATTTGGTTTCAGATATGGAGAATCATTGAGCTTAATTCAAAGGGCTTGGACAGCTAAATCAGAATGCCTTGTAGAAATAGAGTTACCTGAATCTGTTAAATCCCAGGTTAGATCAACACATCTTCATCCAGCTATAATAGATGCCATGTTTCAAACATTTGGAATCTTAAGTGTAAGAGGACCTGAGGACAGCTTTGAAAACGAATTTGAGCAAGGTCCAACGCTTCCAAAAGGTGTTGGAAGTTTCATCCTTAATGCCCCACCTCAAAATAGTATGTTTGTTTATGCCAAGGAGACAAAGAAAACAAGCGCAGGAAACCATTACAATACACTTTTGTTAGCAAGAAATGGTGTTGTTTTAGCAGAAGTGAATGATTTCTACACCAGATCAGTATCACTGTCGTCCAGTCCTAAGGATCAGGATCTTGTTTATGAATTGAATTGGAAGCAAATGAAAAAACGAAACGATAGTGGCCAGCTAAAAACAGCATCTGTCGTTGTTTGTGCAGGAAAACGATTTAATGCATTTCTCGTAGAAAATGACACAAGAATCAGTTACAACATACTGGATCTACAAGATGACATAGGTAATGCAGGATCTATATTCAACTCATTTTCCTCTGAAGTAGACAAAAACACTATTACATCTATAATTTTTGCTCCCATGACATCGATGCAAAACAACGAAGATGACGGATATAATATTCTTGCTGTAGCAAAAAAGTCACTTCTGGCTTTGAAAGATTTAATCAATATCTTAAACAATAGACAGATATCTGTTCCGCTGATGGTTGTTACTGAATGTACCCAGCGAGTAGCTGGAAGCTATCGCCCTAAAGTAAATGTATGTGGATCAGAATTGTGGGGACTTGTGCGCTCAGCAATAAGAGAAGTAGCCTATCATGGTTCAATCAGAATTTTAGACATTGACTTCTCAGAAGCCAGCCAAACTGTATTTCAGGAACTGCTGCTGAAGGAGCACCTTGAATATACAGAATATGTCATTGATCATGGAAGTGTTTACACCAGTAGGGTGATGTCCTACCCAAAAGAAAAACTTGAAGTGGATTTAAAGTATATTACAAGTGATAGTTCAGAGGATATGTTTCTTTTGTCTGCAAATCAGAAGTATCTAGAATCACCTTGTTTTGGGCTTGCTGATCATATGGCTGACAATTTTATTGAGCAAGGTAGTAAAAATGTTCAAATTCAGCTTGATAGCATTTGTTTGCATGATAAATCTATTTACCCTGTAACTTATGGAGAAGGTGAAGGAATACAATCTCTATGGCCAGAAACAAATGAAAACGGTTTCCAGATGATCGCCATTGAAGGGTTTGGTAAAGTAATTTCATCGGAGACAAACCAGAATGTTTCTACTTTTGCTGATTCAGAAAATGTCTATTTTTGTAGCCCATGTAAGGTTGCATCAGTTGTTTCAGTTCCCAAGGAATGTGTCATGAAGGAATCTAATCTAACAGATTACAAACCTGGAGTTCTTACAAGCTGTACACTTGTCTGGGCCTTACTTGAAAGCCACTTCGAAGTATCAACAAATGTGTGCATAGTGTGTGATAGGTCAACTTCAGCTCTTGCTAGAATTGCTGCAGGAATGGTTGGAGCACAAAAGGGATGCTTTGGTGTTGTTATAAATAAAGAAAACATCATGGCGGAAATAGAAGAAAAAATTGATCAACTCCAGTACGTAAAGTCAATGATACTTTTGTCAAAACTGCCTATCTGTGACGTCCAGCACATTTTATCACAGATAAATACCATAGATTCAATAATTACAATAAAAGAGTTCATGTCACGTGATCTATATCAACAGATTGCAAATATGTCCAGTTATGAAGTAAATGTCAAAATTCACGAGACAGACTACATATTCCAGCCATCATCATTAAAAAAGAAAGTTCCAAAAGTTGTCAAGTGGCTTAGAACTCGAACAAAGGACTTCTGGTCGATTTTACCGAATGACGACCAAAGCAAACAGCATTCAGGCGAAGAAGACTATGAGCAAAGATACAATAGCCTTGTTCTACCATATAGCACATTTTCTTTATCAGAACACAAGAGTGTTAAGCAAGAAATTAAGAACAACTTGGTCCAAAGACAACTACAAAAACAACCAATACCACTGAGAGTAAAAAAGTCAGATTTATTTAGACAAAATGGCTTCTACATTATTGTTGGTGGTTTGACAGGACTGGGATGGGAACTTCTTAATCTGTTGGCAGAAATGGGTGCTGGTTATATTGTGACGTTTGGAAGAAGAACACCAAATGAAGAACAGAATCAAGACATCCAAAAAGTGATGTTTAAGTATGATTGCAGAGTTTTATGTATGCAAACTGACATAACTGATTTTCAAGGCCTGAAAGTGACACTGAAAGATGTGCAGGATAAGCTAGGTGCCATTCCATTGAGAGGAGTATTACATGGTGGTGGTGTACTTGCTGATTCATTGCTGGAGAACATGACAAATGAACAAATGGAACAACCAATTTTACCCAAAATACTAGGATCATGGAATCTTCACCTACTAACAAAAGATCTTGCTCTAGACTTCTTTGTTATGCATTCTTCAATTGTTTCAATATTTGGGAACAAAGGGCAGTGCAACTATGGTTCTGGAAATGCATTTATGGACTCTTTAGCACATTACAGGCGTACAATAGGACTGTGTGGGCAAAGTATAAACTGGGGTGCACTTGGTGTGGGTATGGCAGTTCAAGACCCAAATGTTGAAAAGCAATTGAATCTACAGGGCATGATGCTTTTGTACAGATATGATATAAGAACGTGTTTCCTGTATGCCTTGATGACTAACGCAACACAGATTACTTTTGGAAACTTTGACTGGGGAAAGATGTCATCCTTTGGACCATATCCAAGCAATCTTACATCACTAATAGAGCATGGCATGCGTGTTCACAAGCCAGGCTCAGTAGCGAGTTCTAAGGACGTTCTAAATTTACAGGAGTTCAAACTTCTCAGTGATGAGGCAAAGAAAGCAAAATTATTTGAGATTGTGGTAGCTGTAGTGTGTGAAGTTTTTGTGGTGGAAAGAGATGCGTTGGAATTTGATACTACATTCGTTAGTTTGGGTGTAGACTCGATGGCTGGGATGACATTTGTTAATCTTGCCTTTGATAGAACCCAATGCCGCATACCAATTGTTACTTTGCTTTCAGACCAAACAACCCTTGGTAGTCTTACAAACTACTTACAAGAGAATATAAACTGTGATTCAGATGATTCAGAAACCAATACCAAGCACACCTTAATCTCTGGCAAAATACCCTTCATGCAGCAATATCTTTTGCAAGATTATGTACAAGATCCTGATAATCCTTACTGGGTACGAATGGCTGACTTAGAAATCAAAGGGATTCGTATATCTATACGCAGCTGGAGAGCTATTGTTAACCATGTATTGAAAACTAACCCAGAGTTACGCCGTCTGTATATGTTAGATTCAGAGGATGGAGATTTTGATTTTTATGTAGTCCCTGAGGAAAGTTCTAAGGTAGAACTTGAACGTGTAACATTTGAACACTTAAAGATGAATCTGTCTGAAGTTGATATAAGAGAAGGTCATTCATTTGACCTGAGAACACAGTTTCCTATCCGTTTTCAAGTTGCAACTGAAGGAGATAGCAGTATATTAAGGGTAATTCTTCACGCTGTTGCGTGTGATATTACTTCCTTTTCCATTATCTTCCAAGACATAGCTGTAACCACTGAAAGATACGCGAAACGCAAACGTTTGCCTGAAAACAAACCAGCAGTGGATATCAATGCTGTGATTCAGAATACACTAAAGCCTAGGTTAGACGAACTTGAGACATTTTGGAAAGGCCAAATATTGCCAGATATGCATCCTGTGTCATTTTCCAATCCACCGGAACCTGTAGAAGATGCATACTTTGTCGACCAGATGCAGCAGGCAGTACCCCAGCATATTACAGATAAGGCTTTAGCTTATGTAAAGAAAAATGGAATAACACTATTTCAATATATTGTGTCACTTTACCAGTTGCTGTTGTACCAAATCAAGTCTCAAGACTTCATTCCAGTATGCACTCCTATCAGTATGAGAATGCATGCTCCAGAACTACGACGTGTGCTTACAAGGGCCAGCAATGTGTGCCCATTAGTGGCAGACTTCACAGGTAATCCCACAATAGAGAGCTTTATCCTGAGCAATGCACAGAGGATTCGAGATGCAACAGAACACAGTGCATATCCTTTCCAACTTATTCAAGAACTTATGTCAGATGAACTGAGAAATAGCATTAATCGCCATAGTTTGGTCATGGATAATACAACTGATATAAATACATACAGAAAGCATGACCAGGTGAAAGTTAATATACGAAATGTATGGCATTTAAGAACAAAGTATGAGTTTTTTGCAACCTTCAAGCTTGACCAAAAATCAAACAAGTTGGTCATTGAATACGCTTATAATTCAAAAGCGTGTGGATTAGGAGATGGTGCTTTGATTCCGAGCAAGTTGATAGTGCTGATGGATAAATGCATTAATCAAGAACAGACTCCTATTTCTGATAAATCTCTGAAGATAGCATCAAAGGATTTGGGCGAAATTGCAGATAACATCCTTAATAACTTGCCAAATGGTCTTAACAAAATAATGCAACGGAATAATAAAGAGAAGAGACCATCTTTAATTAAGCAGTTGCGAAGGTTCTCTTTAAGCGATGATTCTGTTAAAGATACTGATGTGTCAGTTACATGTAATGTTGATGAAACATTGAAGCCACATGACAGTATTTCCCCAGTTGAAAGCAAGCATATATCAAATGCTAAACTTAGGTTAAGATGGTTTTCAAAAGGCCAGCCTGATAAAAAGAGCTCAAGCCATGTTAATAAGAGTGATTACGACTCAGTCATTGGACAATTATATAAGAAAACACAGGATATGGGCACGGTAGAACTTTATAAAAATAATTTGATGAATGAAGAGATGGCAAAGGCAGACGTTGATAAAACAGATGTATATAAAGGCGAGAAACAGAATGATGATCAACAGGATAATAAAGAAGATGGAGAGACAATAAACAATTCAGAGATGGGAAATACTAACATCAAGAAGATACAGAACGTTCTGATGAAAAGAAAATCCTCCATTACAGATAATGCGAGTGTTCAAAATGATGTAATCTGTGAAGAAGACAAAGAACAAGATATCTTCAAATTGAAAACAGGTGGGTTCTTAGACACTCATTTTATGCATTGTGTAAATTTGTGTTCCTCTTATTTAACCTTTTTTTCAGACTAGAAACCCCTCCACTGGTACTTTGGCAAACATAAAGTGACATTTAATCAAGGTCTGCGCTGTTTGCTAATGAAAATGATCTTCAGAGAAAGAAATACAATATTTTAGAAATTATATAACTTGTAACGCCTCAACATATATGTTAGGGACCATCCTGGCTTAACTTTATCAAATTTTATGAAAAGTTCCATTGATCTTAAAATGGTAAAAGTTATTATATCCATTGCCAACTGAAGCAGCTACCAATAGTTTGTTCGTATCGCATCAGCATATAGTCATAATTTATTCATAGGTGCGCAGATACATAGTGAACTTAGACGTGCAAATTTGGCCTGAGCCTTCATCTACGGCCCTAATCACTGTGTGATTATTGAAGACTCTGTTGAAATGGTGTGTGTTCGCAGACTCTGTTGAGACGGAGTGTGTTCACAGGCTTTGTTGAAATGGCGTGTGTTCGCAGACTTTGTTGAGACGGAGTGTGTTCACAGGCTCTGTTGAGACGGAGTGTGTTCGCAGGCTCTGTTGAGACAGAGTGTGTTCACAGGCTCTGTTGAGGCGGAGTGTGTTCGCTGACTTTGTTGAGACAGAGTGTGTTCACAGCCTCTGTTGAGACGGAGTGTGTTCGCAGGCTCTGTTGAGACAGAGTGTGTTCACAGGCTCTGTCTCACTGCACGGACTCGCTGATAGTGAATATTTTCACCCTCCATAAATTTTCATTGATTTGATTATTAATTTAATTACAAATGGTGTCTAAAACGGACACACGGATTTATATACTGACGTCAACAAAAACGCCTCACTCCTTATCACTGATTTCTTAACGATAGTATATAAAACTGAACAGCAACCTACAGCATTTTATGTACAGATATACCACGACTTCTGATTAATAATTTTTGGTTCTTTCTATTTCAAGAGATTGATGCAGAATGCGTAAAATGAACCAGTCAAGCTGGAACATATGTGTATGTCGAAGCTTTTATAGTAAATGTTAATAAATCCCTGAAACCCTTTTTTCTAGAACAACGTATCAATATTGTAACTACGGTCACGCTTCAAAACTTTTGGTTTATCTGTAGAGGTTGGACGAGGTTGGAATATGATTTTAATTTGATATGCAGGTAGCGCGAATTTTTCCAATGACGTCATACAAGCACAACGTACACATGATGGCATTATGCATCAATCGCTTATGATTTCAATTTGAATTTGCACCCAGTTTGTGCCGTTAATGTTTTGCTAAACAATGATCAAATTTTGGATCAATTTTTGCAAACAGTTGTGCTTGCGAGCAATAACTTTATAAAATTATGGCGTCATATTAAAACAAAAAAGTTTATGAAACTTGCCAATATTCTCGTTTTGTTTTAAGTAATGAAAAACATGATAAGGGGCCACATTAGTTCATGTACAAAGACCATGCCTACATAAAATTACGCCATCTAAGATGAGCTGTCACGCTCAATGGCCAATCGTTTATCTTCATTAAATTCATCCGAAACGGCCATCTGGAATACATGCCATATTGCGTTTCCTCAGCAATCTCCGCTGATTAAATACTATAGATTTATTCAAATGATTCGTAACAATATTTTCACCCAGTTTGCAAAGCCATGATGTTAAAGTTTTACTCAAATGCATGATGAAAAGTTCGGTAGGGTAAGTTGTTTCGTTCAGCAGACGCATACAAACATTGTCTGAACATTATTAACGGATTTCAGTAAAAAAAATGATGGTTTTACAATGGCAAAATATTTTTTTAGTTGTCAACGGATTTTGTCTCAAATCAAATCAAAAGTGTCTAAAATCCTGTGTCACACAAAAACGATGACCTCTGTATCAAACCGAGGTCATTTCCACATCCTCAAATATTCTTTCAGCAATTTTGCTTTCACGAGTTACGCATGACTGATAGGATGTTATAATGCAATGAAATTTCATACTTTAATCTTATCAGTCTAAGAGATATTCATGATTCCACAAAACCGGATACAGACTCTGATTACGAGCATGCGCATGCGATGTCGTGCTGTAATTGATGCCCGAGGACGTCATACGCGTTATTAGGCAATTTTTTTCACAACTAATTTAAAACAATGTGAAAATTCAGTCTTCTAGAATCACATGTCTTACGTCAAATTTTGGGAGTGCCCAGGCGTTCGCTGTAGCCACGCGTGGATGCGTAGGCATTTGACGTTAGAATTAAAAGAGTTTTTGAATAGTATATTTACTATCATTATGTTTCTATTTTGGATTCAATTAAATCATTTGTCTAAATTTTATGTTGCATTAAAAACGTGATCCTTATCAAACTTTGAGTAGTATATTAGATAAGGCGTTTTTCTTGACGTCAGTATATATTCGTACAACAGTACCACTTGGAGGGCTTAAGGTATATTCGTAGCTATTCATCTATTTATCCTAGACATTTATCTTCTATATTTAGTAGTTTACGAGCAGTGAAGACTTCTGAGCATTCGCTGGTCACATACGAAAAAAGTTTAACCCTTTTCATTCTGATGGATGATTCCATACTAACTGATACAATAAGTATGGAAAAGTCCATTTTGTTTTTAAGGGGTTGCGGGTCCTTTTTGATATAATGATTTACTGGTGTCCTTGATCTTTTGTCATAACAATGCAGACCCTGATGAATGCCGCATATTGCCGCATTTCATCTGGATTCATTTTTCATATGACCTTGTGTCTGGGAGTGCAATAACGTCAAGCATTAACATCGATAAATTTTGGTGGTTTACAGATATTTGGGAAACGTTATGACGTCCATGACAACGCTGCGTACATAATGACAAAATTATAACGTTTTATGGCAGAAATGAGATTTCAAAGTAATCTTAATGGCATATGATAAATAGAATCTAACATTCGTGCTCTTGTATTATTGAACTCATTAAACTCGTTGTGAAAAAGAGATTAAAAGCTCGACAAGCCTCGCATTTTATCTCTATCCCCCAACTCGTTTAATAAATTCAATAAAATATGAATACTCATGTAAGATCCTCTATTTACTTGTTTTATGGAATGTTGAATTGTTATTTATACATTTTCGTTTTGTTATCTTTTAGCATATTTTCTGAAGCAGACAAGACAAGGCTGGGACCATCGTGTTTTTGTGGTACTTCAACAGGAGACCAGCTCACGAGACTTTCATGATCTAGCCCTGCTTTGGGGAAAGTCAGAAACCAAGATCACTGGTCGATTAGATCTCAAGAGAGTATCAGATATTCAAATGACGAAACTAAACGGTATATCTTTTAACACTCTGTCTACTAGTGACGTCTGCTGATAACCTTTGTAAATATTTTTGACCACTGATGGTAATCATGAAAGATTTATTTTTTAAATCAGCAGACGACAAAAAAAGCACGAAAAATTACCCATGAGACAAAGAGTTAAGCTACTGTAAATTCGGAGACAAAGAGTTAAGCTACTGTATTTTCGCGAGGGTTTTATTTTCGTGAAACTAATATGCGAAGTTTCGTGAAAATAAAATACTCACGAATTGCCGAAATCACTCTAGCGTTTACTGATATAGGTAAATCACGCCTTTGTCGCAAATTTCAACGTCAAAAATGTGCTTTAACGCTTTTCGCGAAAATAAAATTCTCGAGAAAGTTTCCGAATTTACAGCATTTATTGAAACGATATTTGGATCAGTTCATGGGATTGTCTTACTTGTAGCTAGTTATGTATAGTCACTCTTTGAACTAAAGTTGCAGCTATCAAGTGACAGTGGAAGCCTATAAGTAGGTCCTAAAACATGCTGTCTGTTAAGCCCACATTTTAACACGGCCAAGGTTTTTCCAAAAACCACTTGCTTTATTCTTTGTTTCTTTTCTAGAAGAAAATGATGTAAATAGAGGATCTTACATGAGTGCTCATGTTTTATTGAATTTATTAAACGAGTTGGGGAAAAGAGATAAAATGCGAGGCTTGCCGAGCATTTTATTTCTTTTTCGCAACGAGTTTAATAAATTCAATAATACAAGAGCACGAATGTTAGATTCTATTTATCATATGACAAATACTTTGAAATCTCATTTCTGGCGTAAAAAACGTTATAATTTTGTCATTATGTACGCAACGTTGTTATGGACGTCATAACGTTTCCCGAAAATCGATAAACCACTAGTGGTTTACAGATTTTATTGCATGGCGTTATTTCACTCCCAGACGCGACGTCATATGATAAGACTCTTTCTATTCATACGTTAAGCCTAAAACAGCACAAACAAGCTGATTATGAGAGCATTAGGAATTGATCTGTCGCTACATTACCATACCCTAAATTGGTCTGTTATATGTGGCCGTTACATGACCGGCTCATGCACAATTGCTTAGGCTTAAATGAAATGTATGTGTGGTTCCTGTTGCCTACCTACCCTAATTATTTTAACCCTACCCTAAACATTAAGATGGTCTTTGGAGAAAAAATACCTAAAATGGGCACTTTTTCAGATTTTGTCACTATTTTCTTTGTTAAATGTTACTACAAAATTTGATAATTTCCCTACCTACCTACCCTAAATTCTTTTGGTATGCAACAGGAACCACACATATATCTCATTTAGGCCTTAAGAGAGTCAAATATGTAAAAAAATGCACGATTGCATGATTTGTTCAGTTTGATATTATTTTACAGTCCTGTTTGATCAAAAAAAAAAAGGATAAGTACAGCTATTCGGTCACTGAATCGCCACATGGTACGCAATGTACCGGTCTCTTGTAAAGCTAACCAGTTGGGGCGTGGCTTGACAGTGACCCAATAGCCGAATAATACATTAAAACATTAAAGCATTGATTTAATTTATACTTTTAAATGACAAAACAGAATTTCATACCAAAACTGTAGTAAAATTTTCTTAACCCTTTTTATACTGATGGATTCTTCCTTCTGGTTTCAAACACTAAGCTTGAGATAGTCCATTGAACATATCTAGGGGTGTTAGGTTGTTTATCTTTATTAAAAGGCATTATTTTATCGGAAGAACTTTTTTACCTTTACAAACATTGTCGATCCTGATAAATTACAGCAATATGGTGCATTTCATCTTGGTCTTCACTGTTTGCAAAAGTTTCTCGAATACAAAGGATTAATGAACCATATGTGCATCTGTTATTGTACACGTAATGTGTATGTTGCCATGGCAATTGGGTACTTGTAACAGTTTTGTGTATGTATTTACAGTTCATTATGCCGTGATGGTTAAAACGCCTGAACGCTGGTTTGTTCTGAAGACTCTAGACAAGGCACAGGCAGTAGACTGGATCCAGGCTCTCAAGATGGCCTTACAGGAGATGACGATGCCTATCTATTAATCCTTATAGTGCTTCAGATGCTGAAATCTTTAAGAAATTGAACAAGACTGTGTTAATATATTTAACCCATTTCAGCCGAATGGAATGTTCCGCTCTTATCAATTACCAGTTCATTTTAAGGGTCGTTGGGTGGTACATTTATTTTTCATTTTATACAAATTTTAATAGAATATTCTGTGAGCAAACTGTGAAGAGTATGACCAGACGCAGCGTTATGCAGTGTCATATCTGGGTCTGCACTATTTGCTAATGTGCACGGCAGGCGCGTATGATGTTTGGCTGTTCAACAAGTCGATGATTACTAAACCAAACACGTGACAAGGACCAGGAAATATATGAAAGCGCAGTGGCTCCGTGGTAGAGTGCTTGACTCAAGACCGAGGGGCCTTGGATTCGAGCCTCGCCGGCGTTACTGCGATGTGTCCTTGAGCAAGACACATTAATCCTAGCTTAGTACTATTTCAACTCAGGAAGACCCGTCCCTTTATAACTGAAAGATTGTTGATGGTACATAAAGAATCAAAACCAGGAAATATCACAATCACATAATTATCACGGACCAGTCCATACGGGAAAGTCCGGCACAATTCGAGAATCAAATCAAGCCTCGAGTGTACGCAACGTAAGGTCAGACTATGTACGAAAGAGCTCCATTTTATTAGCCTGAAAAGGCGCAAGAAGTAATTAGTTTTTTCGCATGTGAGTTCAGCCCTAGTAAAATCCATTTGTCTGATTACCCAAAAAGTTTAATCAGCAGAATAAGTGAAGTTTCTGTATGTTTTGCTGCAATCACACTTGTTATTGTGTTAACATGGTTTCTGTGACGTCAGCATCATGTCATATAACGTCAGCGTCACGTTATCTAAGCATTATCAAAGTAGATCCTCGTCTGATTCTACGGAATTTCGCGGAGCTGGCCGAGGCAGTTCCGAATGGAATCCGCCCACCGCATTGTCATAATTTTATATGTTGGCTCTCTCTAGTATGTAAACAATGAAAAATAATCGTCAGAAACATTTGTATGTGTGCTCATTGAAACCGTCCATCGAGACTCTTCGTAAGACTCGTTTATAGAGCACCTAATATAACCAAATGTTGGAGAAATCAGAAAAAAAAATGCTTGATGTAATGGATTTACGACGGTACCGTTGTTTGCAAGCAAAATCGAGTTATGGGAGCGGGTCACTTTCGGTGCACCAGCGAAATGGCGTTTCTCGCTAGCGGACCGACCATGGCCCGAGAAAATATGCTGCCTGAGTTATGGGCATATTATAGTTGTCATTTAATGCAAAGGTCCAGATAAGGGAACTTTTCTAGCGAAATGAAATATTATATTCCAACCAGTCAATATAAACATGTGTTCAAGGTGCTCAAATGAGACAAAATGAGACGGTTCTTTTGAGTTACCACAACATTTGTTTCGGAAACACAATTTTATCTGGAGGCATGCATTTTATTGATACATGTACTGTTTTATGTATATCTTGTTATAATACTGAAATGTTTCTAGAAATAAATAGTCTATGCTTTTAATTTGTATTTGTCTTGAGTCTAGGAGTACTAAAACGCGAAGATATTCCATTGACTGTTTGATACTTAAAGTACTGACATATTTGTGATAAAGCAATGGTTGCAGTGATGACAGTACGTCATTTTGATTTATCATTTAATGCAACTTATTTTGACAATTCGGTTGTTATAATTTATGAGTATCACTAGTGTCTCATTTGGATTCGCCGACCTAACTAAGACAACCTAAACAATCTACCTAACTAAATAAAAGCGTTTCCTAAAAGAATGAGCTTGTGATAAATTCGAACTATTTTGCTCTTTTTAAATGAACAAGGCTTGATACTTCAATATTTACATTTGCAAAGCAAGCCTTTAATGAACCTTTAGATTTTTGTAATCGTTATTAACCTCATGAAAGACATTAATATAAATGACAGCTGCCAAGCACACTTACCCGTGCAATACGCTTCGAATATTGAATTCATTCGCCAGAAGTGACACTGGTGTTGTGATTGACAGCAAGCCGGTGCAAAACAAGCCTCTTGTTTGCTCCATTGGCAGTCCGTGTTCACACTGGCTGTCCCGCTTTTCCGTTTTACACTCCAACAAAGTAAGTAAGGGTGCAAAGATCAGTAATCGATACAATCAAGTGCCACACCTGACCGTTTATACGAGTACATATAAATACAAAACTGTTTTGTAGTCAAAATCATAAATACATGTAATTTCTATATATTAGATATTTATGATAAAAAGTAAATATAAGCAATGCATTTAAGTTTTGGTCTGTTCATGGAATCACGAATACTTTCCAAAATTCGATTTTATTTTTTATGTGAATCAACGCCTAACAGCTTGTAGAAAAAATATATTATATGCGTCTCGGCGTGAGAAAGCCTGTCTTCAGGGATTTGGACCAAGTAAGTAGCTAAATAATAAAATGTGCATGGATCAAATTTGACTATTATGCTTTCTGATAGTGAAGAACAAAGGTGCTGATCAGACTGTGTGGATGCGCAGTCAGGTCTGCGCCATTAATTTTCGTATGCAACAGTCAGATTTTCTAATCAACAAATCATTAATGGTGATCTCCGAATGTAAATCACGAGTTTATTACAATGTGTCGTCTTTAACTGTCATATCTTGGCATAACATGACAGTTTTTACAGCAAAATAAGTAGACGACGTGGGAAATATATAATTTCTTATGTATAGCTTACAAATTAGCATTGTAGTGAGTAAACCTTTCTTCGGCGTTTGTCGCCAGGTAAAATACCAGCCTGCTCAGCGACTAGTCGGAATAATCACATTTTCGCATGGAGACTGTTTGACCGGTATACAGTGGCGGATCTAGAGGGGGTTCAGGGGGTTCGCTTGAACCCCAACCACCACCCATTTTCTCTCACCGAGACCAAATTATTTCATTTTCATGGGATATTTAAGAAAAATGAGATGACATCAGCAAAGCGTACCCCCTCTTCTACACATCCGACCCCCTTCCAGGAATCCTGGATCCGCTCTTGGTATATATTGCAAAGAGCGAATAAATAGAAGCGCTGAACATACTGCGCGGATGCATAGGTTGGTCTGCGCCCTTTCTGTTCACATGCATAAAAAACAAGTGAGATTGACCAAGAAATGCCACAATTACAGACGGCACCATTACATGACCCGTAATCACTGAGTGAGTGTTACAAAAACTGTAGCAGTTCGTAAAAATGATAGTAAATCTTCAACTAACTACACAGTATAATTTGTTCAAAGTTTGCTTAAACATTTATTTTAACATTTTCTAAACACTGATATGCAATTCGAAAACGAAGTTTTGCAGAAAAATTCTACCGCCGCCCCTACCCCACAATTAATTCTGGAACAACCATATGTGATGCAGATTGTTCAAGTAAATATTTACACCGTGCCTGTATCACTGTGGTCATACCACTACGGCAATTAGGGTTTCGTCACTTATTCCGGTATTAAGGTAATTTTCTTATCATGTTCAATTTCTTCATTTCAAATTCAAATTTATTTATTCACTCAGGTTAGTTAACTAGCAACATGAGGAGCTGTAACATATGCATATAAAGCATAACTTATGGCGGCTAATCTGCAGTGTATTAAAGGGAGCGCATACGTATGACATGTAGGACAAACAAGGGTAACATGGAGTTTTGTTTTGGCGAAAGATGGTAGCATCCATCTGGCTCGAATCTGTGATATGGTGCCAGAAGGGTACCACCAACGTCCGGACAATGGTGTAATACTTTGGTTTAAATTTAGGCATTCAAAGAAATTTGCTTTATTTATATTTTATTATGGTTTTTGAGGTTCCTGGCTTCAACAACATGGCGTGGCGTGGCACTTTCTTTTCTCAATCATTTAAATACAGATAAACGCCCCAAAGTGCTTGGGTTTCGATTGATTTTTGGTCATCAAATTCACATTGTATATTTTAGCTTTAAAATTATATGAAAACTTTAACGTTTGATGTCTAGGCATGAAATAACTAATTACGGTTTTGTCATCGAGGATAAATAATCAATGACAAAACCGTATATTTATGACTAAACCGTTGTTGACAATTTTTTAATATAACTATAAAAAACACATTTAAAATCTGATTTTATCTCCGTTTCGGCAAAGCAACACAGAAGTTTTTAACTAGAGGATGCAATCTCGAAGCAGTTTTCATTTTGTCAGCCTTTACTTGAAGGTTATTTTACTATAACACTGGAGTGATTGACGAACCCCAAATTGCCGTAAAAGTATGACCACAGAGTGTATAGCATGAGTTCGAAGCATTAACAGTATTGGACACACAGGTGTGCACTATAATCGCTCTGTGAATCCGTCCGTGGTCAGTAATTGAAAGTGTTCATAACTCTTGAACAACATGGTAAATTGTGCATCATTCTGCAGGTAATGACCAATTTCCTTTCCACACTTTCCTTCTGGCACAGGATATTGATTAAACTACGTTCACCACGGGTCGTGCGCGTTACGGTGATTTGATTAATGTAAAGCAACTAGCTCTCTTTTTCCTTAGCAAGTCGATTGCTAAACTAGAAAAAACACCGAGAAATGCACAACGAAACAAGGACCCAATACTAACTCCCACACCAAATGTGAGAAATAATAATGAATAAATAACACTGAACATAATCACAGCCTTAGAACGGCCAGCAGCTGGCCAAGGTCACCGGGGAGGGGGGAACTCCAATAAATTTTACCTTAGATTTCGCTCTACATAATGCTGTTGTTAAAGCAAAGCAAAATTTTAAGCTGTTGTGGAGGCTTCTTAGCTCCTTAGTTATGCAATGATTTATCGCACGGAAACTAAGTTTTCTCGCGTCGAGTCCATTGCCTGCATTATGAAGAACGAGCCTTACACACTGTGTCGTCTTTAAGGGTTAACATTATCACGGCCACCAATCCAGCCCCTTCATCGCATATACCAGTTGAATTAAAATTTATGTTTCCAAATTTAGAGAGCAAAATTTAGAAATCAGACAATGCTATTCAATGAAACCATCATTGAACTTTTCGATTTTGCGAGGATATTCTGCTTGACAGTATAAAATGGCATTGTAATGAAGGAAAATGGCATTTTTTCAAGTTCAACACAGATTCTAGAATCAGTTAATGTGCCAGGGCACACTGTTTAAGGTATGATAAAGCGAACCATCAAAGTCATCGAATAGCATTTCCTGATTTCTAAAATTTTGTATTGGTTAGAAAAAATAACCATTTTTGCAGAATTTAATGTCCATCTCATTCATAGGAAACAGGTCCCTCTTCTTCATAACACAGTATTGATTTTATACGACGAAGGAGTTTGATTGGTTGCTATGATTATGATTTCAAAAATAATAAGCTTTCACAAAAAGTTTGCTCTACAGTACATGTATAAAACTGTCATTCTGAACAAAGTAAGTAAGGTTGCAAAGTCATATTTAAGGAAAGCGAGACGTTATTTTGTGACAGAATGGCCAAAAGTAAGACATAGCTTACCACTAGAGCTCACAGTCCTCAGAACACTGGTCGGGTGCTCTAACCACCTAAGCTACTCGGGTGGTCTAAATTACCAAACACCTACTTTATTTGTATTGAACAATTCGGGGCGTTTTGAATTTGGGGCATCTCTGTTTAAGGCCAACAACGGAAGTTTAAGTCGAAATTGAAAGTACCATATTGTAAATAAGGTATACTTCAAAATATTACTGTAGGTGCTTTTGATGTCATTGGGAAACCTTAGATGACACGATTGCCTCATGTCACATGGTTTTCCAAGGTAGTGGATTTCACCAAAGATCGGATAGTCTACGTGCTGGCGCGTAGACAATAAATGTGTAGCGTACTAAGACGACGTGGGGAATAGCTTACCTAATGTATAGCTTACCTAAATTAGCCATACAGTGAGTAAACCTGTCTTCTGGGTTAGAATAATTTATTTTTTGCATGGAGATAGTTTGACTATATACATGTACATACCAGATAGTGAATATTAAGGCGCCGATCGGACTTTGCTGGTTCCCAGGCAGGTTTGCGCGATGGTTTTTTGAATGCCAGAAAGGACAAAAGCGTCCATATGGCAGGAGATATTTGTGATCATTTATATACCGATATTTTAATCGTTTAAACAATAGGAAAATTTGTTTGTAATATGAATCATGCCTGGAAAACTGCAAATTGCATATATCAGATGCGGTCAAGATTACACAACGTCAAAAAACACACACACACGCACACACAAACAAAAACAGCAACAAGAAAAACAAATATGACAACGTCTCCCGTCAATAATAAGTTGTTTTAAATTCAAAATGGTGGAACAGAGACTATGTAGTTGATACTAAAGTGCATGTTTTTTCTTGAAAAAGGCCTTTGGCCGAAATATTGAAATAGAGTAAATTTATCATATAAGTTGTTTTACACATGGAGAAGCACATTGGCCGAAAACTTGAGTTATTAATACACTAAGCCATGACATGAGAAAACCAATATAAGTGTGCGCCGAGCAAAGACTCAGATCAGCATGTGTATCCACCCAGTCAGATAAGTGTTTTTGCTGTACGCTCAGTGGGTAACTAAGGATCCAGTGCTATCTTTATTCGGACAACGAAGAATCTGGCCAAACTGAGCTGATGCCCAGGTTGATCTGAGTCTTGTCATGACGCACAGCTACAGTGTTGGTTTTCTCATGGTGCGTCTCATTTGTGTTGTGCCCAAAATAAAGATTAACTATGATTGGTTATGTTCAGTATATCCGCTATCACATGGTCGACACATAGTTTCAAAGTAAGTAAGGGTGCAAAGATCAGGAATCGATACAATCAAGTACCACACCTGACCCAGGATACCAATGGGAAAGTGACAAACTCACAGTTAGACACCACAAACGAGAGCCAAGAGGTCAGCCCTTTCCAAGCAGGTGACCACAAAGCACATATAAACAAGACTTGCATTTTCAAGTAGTTCCACTTTTCTGACGTACTGAATCTTAAGCTTAAAAGACACGATGATTAAACAAAACCAGGAAACGCCACAGTCACAGACCAACTCACGGCACCAAGAGAAAGGTGCACTGAATACCGACGTTCACTAAACATTTCAAATACAACTTAAGCATAGCAACCAGCTCCTTCCCACTTCAGCGAAATGCTTGAAAAAATGTAGTTTGCAAAGTAGAGAGGGATGCAAAGATCAGGAATCAAGACAATCAAGTACCATACCTGACCCGGAACATCATATGGAAAAGCAACAAAACAAGCAATTATAACACCAGAGAGTCAAGAGGTCAGCCCTTTCTCAGCAAGTGATCACAAGACTGCAAGAAACAGACAAGACAGCATACGAGTATCAAAGATAAATATGAAACATTAATAACAAAAAGGATCTACAAAAGAAGCACCGCCCTGGAACGGTCAGCAAAAAATCACTGTAGGGCTTAAACATGTTTAACGGTACCAACCTCACCCTTAGTTCGATTTTGGATCAGACACATAGATGTGTGGTTTGCATTAAAGATCCCATATCGATGCATCATCTCCAAGTACATACAAATCAAGATATATAAAGGAGATAATACAAAGATAAGGACTAAATAGTAATAAGTCTTTATAGACAGATGGCTGAGAATGGGTTTGCTCCCCCCCTAGGGAATTTTGCAGACATATCCTATCTTGTAGAGAATTGAAAGCCAAGTCTTTTAAGAGATGTTTGCACTCTGTGCTCCGGGGTGTTAGTCTGTAAGAGACTGTAACATACGTTACTTAATCAAACTAAGAAAAAGTAAATTGAAAGTTTGGGCTACAAATTAAAGACATTAAAATATTTATTTTTAAAAATCATTCATATAGTCTGCATACTGGATATCTTAACTACGTATGACAGCCACTTGAACAAAATTGCGGCTTCCTAAGGTGTCATATGCGTTACATAAATCAGATAACCCATTAAAATTTGCAAGTGTGGCTAACATCATTTACATTCACAATCTCTCTGTGTGTTTTGCAAAATGTTTTAACCATGTCTGACTAGCTTATGCAATTGGCTAACAGAAAAATTAAAGTTTGTTTCCCTAGCTTAAATATTTTTTTTCTGAAATAAGCAATTAAACAACCCTACCCCTACCCAGTTTTAAGGTGAAATGTTTGGTATTAATACTAAGTAAAAATAGTTAAAAAAATATTTGCAGTTGATGAATGTGTTTCATTGTTTGGGATTTATTTGCTTATATGAAAAGACTCATAAATCTGCAAGTTTGTTAAAAAAAAATAATATCAGAGGCTGTAACATATGTTACCTGATGTAATAAATGGGCAAGCTCATTGTCTTTACGTAAGATATGCCTAAAAATGTTTTAATCTCATCAAGGGAATTTTGCAGACATATTCCTTCTTATAGTACAACTCAAGCTGCATCGAATAAGGGATGTTTGCACTCTCTATGTTGGGGCGTTAGTCTGAAACAGCGTGTTACATGCGTTACTATATCAAATAAAGGAAATGTAGTTTGAAAGTTTGAGCTAAAATTGTGAAAAAAAACTCGCAGCTGTTGGATATATTACATTGTTTAGGGATTTGAAACTGGCTCCTATGATAAATACTTATAGATCTGCTAGTTGTCATCAAGTTTTAAAGATCAGAGAGTGTTACATATGTTAGCGTGATAAGTAAAATCATCAAACAGATTTTGACATCAAGCTGAGTAAGGGCCTGCTCCATCCTAATCCCCTTTGGAATTCTGCAGACAAATTACACCTTATGTAACCATTCAAGGTGCATTTAATAAGAAATGTTTGCACTCTGTAAGTCGGGGCGTTAGCCTGTAACAGCTTTTTACATATGTTACTATATCAATTTGAGAATAAGAAATTTGAATGTTTGAGCTACCAAAAGAAGCCATTAAAATTATCTAATAAATTGACATTCTTAAAGTCTTTATACTGGATGTCTTTACTACATATGGAAGCTGTTTAACATTAATACGGCTAACTGTGGTGTTATGTGCGTTACATGAACCTAATTATAATTTGAAAGCTATAATCGTGGCTATCGTCATGTAGTTAAACAACTACTATGACTTGGTTTCAAACTGTTTTATTAGATTTTACAAACATATACTCAATTGATGAATAGGAAAAACCAAGTTTGCTTTTCTATCTTAAATAAATTGTCTTATAGGAGCTAATACACAGCCCTACTCCCAGTTTTACAGAGAAGCGAATTTTGTTATTACCGTTTAAGTAAAACACATGAAAGCGATTACAGCGTGTGGATATTTTTCATTTTCTTAGTCTGTCTTACTAATAAATCTACAAGATGTCATTAAGTTAAAGATCAGGACACTTAATGTGTACTTATAAGTCTTTGGTGCCAAACCACTAGAAATTATAATCATTTCTGATTATCAAGCCCATGGACTGGTGTTACAGATGTTATCAATGACCTTTTGGACACATTTCCTAATACTGTGCATATACTTAGTAATACTAAATATAGAGCCACAAATAGAAAAGATAGTTTTACATTTTTACAAGATAATACAATAAATAAAATGGTCCAAACTATTTCTCATCGATTTAACACTCATGTTAAACGTTTGTCGTTGTCTGCTTCTGTGGTAATCATTATTATCACACGCCTCCTTGCAACTAGTAGAATCATCACACGATATTTCAATCATTTACTGTTATTCAATTTTACCACCAGTCCATTCAAAATTGATGAGCCATTATCAACTTTCCAATTTTGCCATTCATGGCTTGGAACATTCGGAAACTGATATGAATTCCTAATAGTTGACTCTTTGAGTATATGTTTCAAGTGATACTCTGCAAGTAGGAGAAAGACATAAGCTTTACAAGGAGGAAAACTATGCCATTAAGAGCAATGAGTACCTGAACTAATGTACCTTGATATTTCTGTGCTAAAGAATCATATCTTAGCTGGTTAACTTTTATAAATGTAGCCTTTCCATACATGCAAACCAACATATCTCATCTAATAATGTCTCTGCACTTATTATCTTTCCCCAAGCATTCAAAAACTTATTGAAGTCTTAGTACTTCTGAAGTGCTGAAACCGAGGTAACTCTTTCCCTTCAGATAAACGAACTAGATGTATAACAGCAGGTAAAGCAATGAAACGCAGGATGAACAGAGCGCAAATTAGATCCTTTCAATTCAATGATTCACTAAGTTTCTAAGATAAGAGCGCTTATTAAAGGATGTAACATATATAACTCGTCATAATAAATCAGCAAGGGCATTGTCGTGACATCCTTTTTGATTACACAGTCAGAGGCAAGTGTTTTCAATATCAGTGTTTTCAATGGATCATGACATGAGGCACCTTACCAACTTGTTTACTCTGTATAAATCTTCCATAGAGCATAAAATAAAACTACTGGTCTTTCCATTCTACCTATAGTCCACTTTCCTTCTTTTGAATGCAACAGCTAATAGTATGACTGCAAAAACTGAGAAATCATAGGTTTTACATTATTTTAAGACATGCTTCAATGTACTCACATCAAAAAACAACCAACTGCAAACACAATTAATGGCAATGTCCAACTTCATATTCTTTCTCTTATCCAGATAACTTTCAAGGTGTAACAGAAATTGTTTCAGACGGTCTGCCAAAACCATCAAGAGTCAACATTGTAACTAAAGAAAACTTATAAAGTTCTTTGGGCGCAGCAAAATACTATTGATCTAAGACCTGAGGACTTAAGCGCCAAAAGACTGGAAAGGTTCCATGGCAAACGATGCAAAAAAGCAGCCTATCAAATTTTTGTTTGAACAATGTCAGAAATCTTAAAGTATTCTTAGAGGTACACGGTAGAGACATAGATTTTGCAAAATCAGAGCAAAGTTATCATTTGACAAGCACGGATGCAGAGGCAGCTGCAGTTAGACTGCTCTTGCCACTTCACAGGAAGAGATATATACCAGAGTCATACTCCATTGTATGCATATATGTGAAATGTCATTAAACCCTTATTTAATCAGGTGTTTGATCCCATGACACTGACATGCTGTTTCTGCTTTTGAAAAATGCTAAGGATTCAAGTTTGGCTGAGTCAAAAAATAGTAAGTAAGTATGATCAGGAAATACCACAATCACAAACTGCAGACAACCCCGTGGCACCGCGAGGCAGAGCCGCTCAACCATCACAAGACACAAGGAAGACAAATTAAGCAAAGCAATCAGCTCTCTCTTCCCCATCAAGATGATTGCAATACTAGAATGGACATAAAGTAACGTACAACAAAACATAGAACAATTACAGATTCCCACAATGGGAGTTACAATAAACAAAAAGTCAACAACAACAGAACCACCGCCTTAGAACGGACAGCAGCCTAAGCCACCGGGGGGCTTAAATGCATTTTACTGGCATTTTACAGTGTCAAGTTGTTTGACTGGCCACACATACAAAGAAAATTAAGCCTTTTGGTGGCTAAAGAGGAGGATCACACAAAATGCTTATAAGTGATGTTTGTCACAATTACCAATTTTAAAAAGTAATCTTAATTAATGTAACACATATAACACCATAGGAAGCTGTATATTTGTTAAAAAAATCTTTTCTTATGTATCAAAGGTATTCAGCATGCAAACTACATGAATAATTCAAATAAATAGATAGTTTTATGTCTTCTTTCTGTTTCTCAGACTGTCAATTCATTTATTCTTAAATTGATATGGTAACATACGTATCATACCATTACAAGCTAACCCCCTAGTAAATAGAGTGCAAACATTTCTTATTTGATGCAGCTTGAATTGTTCTTTAAGGTAAGAAATGTCTGCACAATTCCCAAAGGGGTGGAGAGGAACAGGGTTGTACTCAGTTTGCAGTCCTAATATAATGCCATGATTCTACTGGTTGTGATGAAATGGGTGATTACTTTGCAATAGAAGCAGACAATGATAGACATTGTGAGAGTGACTTGAATAAAGATTGTTTTTGAATAATTTTATTTAATAGGAATATTTATTTAATTGTGTCATTTAAATGAGAACTATTATTTTCTATCTATTTGTCTATATATTTTAATATTATAGGCATTAGGAAATATGTGATTAAATAGGTTATATATAACATAGGTAACACAATTCCAAGGGCTTGTTGTCAGCAATGACTGTAATTACTAAGACTAAGGCACCAGACGGTAGAGATTAATAGGAAAGATGTGAAAAACGGTATTTTTCTGAAATATCATCTCTTACTTCCAAGAAAATGTCCTAGCCCATTCATTATGCCATGTAACATACGTTACATACTTTTATAAGTGCTCTGATCCTGATGTCAAACTTGCAAATGTATGATTCTTAATTGCATTAGCAAGACAGTGCCAAAAATGTAAGATATCCACGAGCGTCAAATATTTTCGTATATTTTTCTTCAATAATAGATGCCAAAATTGGATACTTAAAATTGGGGGTAGGGTTGTTTAATAGCTCATATAAAACAATGTATTTAAGATAGAAAAGCAAAATTTGTTTTTTCTATTAGTCAAATAAGTATTTTAGTAAACTAAGATTAAAAACACTTGTAAAAATGCACAAATTGTCTGTATAATGAATAATGTGTGTCACGATTTCAACTTTCAAAGGGAAATTTAATCTATGTAACGCATATAACACCATTGAAGGCTGTAATTTTGTTAAAAAATGCTGCTTTCATGTAGCTTAGGCATCCAGCTTGCAAACTGCATAAGAAATTTAATAATTAGATGGTTTAATGTCTTCTTTCTGTAGCTCAAACTTTCATTTTGAATTTTTCCTTAGTTTGTTACAGTAACATATGTAACAGACTGTCAGAGACTAACGCCCCGGAGCACAGAGTGCAAACATCTCTTAAAAGATGCGGCTTGAAATTTTCTTCAAGATAAGATATGTCTGCGAAATTCTCTAGGGGGGGGGGGGAGGGGCAGGACCTTTTTTAGCTCGAAGTCTATTAAGTCGGAACCGCCATAGAGTGTGAGGTCCGACCCGCCGGCATGCAATGGGTTGACCACCAAGCTGTCGCAATACATTAATGCTATGACCAATCTTTTCTTTAAAAATAAGAAATTATTTTACTGAAATGCACAGAAAAATATTAGTACCAGCATTTTTTATTTTAATTTAAAGTCATCTCATTAAAACAAACCCATTCAGCATTGCTATATCGGCCCGCTGGCGACATTTCGGCATTACTAACTGCTTGTGGCCCGTCATCGGCCCAGTGTACATCGAAATTTGAAGAAGGAAAAAATGGGATTTTAAGGATTATGTTCTTTCTATTTCGTTTTATGATAACTGAACTTTTTCATGTGTTTTACTGCCGTCATTTTATACAAACTAAGGTTTCCATGTGCCAGTGGTCCTGTACTTTAATAGCAGCTCCAAATTTGATATAAGGGAGGGAACCATATTAGTCCGGTAGAAAAACAGAATAACCTGGAACTTGATTTTAAATTTTTTTCTTTGCTAATTCTTGTTGTTCAAACATTGTACTTGATGAATCCTACTAATGCCACTCTGGCATCATTGAGCGTTTTGAAATATTAAAGATGGCGTCTAAGATGGCCATCAGTTAGGCTCCTAAGACGTATATGACCAACATACTCGATAAAGAGCATTTTAATTTTGACTTTTTATGGATGTTTAGAGGCTAAATGATTCAAACAATTCAAATAGAACATTGTTTTGATTCAGACAGTCGAAATGTTAAAGACGGCGTCAAAAATGGCCGTCAGTTAGGCTCCGAAGACCTATTTGACCAACATACTCAATAAAAATCATTTTAATTTTGATTTTTTATGGATGTTAGAGGTTATTAAACGATGCAAACGATTAAAATTTTAAATTGGTTTGATTCCCAGAGTTAAAATACTAAAGATGGCGTCCAGGATGGCCACCAGTAATGCTCTTAAGGCCTATCTGACAAATAAGCTGGATAAAAAAGGATTTAATTTTGACTTTTTTATGGCTGTTAAGAGGCCTAATGATTCAAATGAGTAAAATGGAAAATTGGTTTGGTTCAGAAGGTTCAAATATTTAAGATGGTGTCCAAGATGGCCACCATTTTAAAGCAAAATTCAACCTGATCACAGTTAATAACTATTTTCCGATAGTGGTTGTATTTGGAAAATTTGACTGTTATATTGTTGTTATTTTCTGCGTTTTGAAATATTCAAGATGACGTCCAAGATGGCAGCAATAACAGAGTGGGGAATCACATAGTTTTTGCTATGATACACTATGTGGTGAAATTGGGGTAGATAGTGCTATCAGTCTTGAAAGCGCATGACAGCTGTACAACTAGGTGCACGACAGCCGTACCACAAGACGAAAATGGACTCTGAAGGGCCCAGACCTGTAAATGTTTTTCCATAGACCGCCATTATATCTTTTAAGTAAGTTGTGGTCCTCACAACTCTTCAAGCACAATGAGGCTGCCATAGAATTACAGATTGGACCCAGTTCAACCAATACACAAATATGAGATACCATGGTGACCACCATGTTTTACCACTTTTTGGCCCCTGAAGGTGGGCACCCTACACGAGAGGAAATTTTCATTGAAAAAAATACCAAAATGCAAGGTCCTTTTTTCTAAGCCACACCAGTAAGCTTAATCAACAAAAGCAATGAGATGATGTTTCAAAAAGTACAGCAAAGATATACACGTCTAATAAATATAATATATTTCCTAGTTTTATTATTGACCAATCATGAAACACCTTACAACTTAGAAATATTTTCGGGACCGCTGTGACGTCACAGCCTTAGCGACACAGGTAAACAAATGTACTGCGGTGATGTGAACGGTGAATTTTAACATTACGGGTAACGGGAAAATGATGAAAAATATGCCGTATTTTTTCAAATTCTCCGATTTTTTCACCAGTCTGCGCTTATTTCGAAGGGAAAACATTGTCTTTTGTCCCGCCACGTTTATTTTGATTATAATAATACCGATTTTTCACAAATTATTGAAAAAAAAATCGGGCGTGGGTGGGGTGAACGGCCATCGGTTTACGATCATTAAGACGTGAAAGAAATGAGTGTCTCTAATCTCTTAGGAGCTTTAACACATCAAAATGGTCTTTAAATTCCATATACCTTGAGATATTATCAAATTCAAGATAGATAAATGACTATTTTGAATCTTAATTCTGAAACATCACACCTCCAAATTTGACACTCAACACCTTTATTTGGTATAATATTCAGCCTGTCATAAGCGCTATCCTTTTCAAGAAAATACCCCAGCAATTAGTATATGGCATTCCAGCATAGATGAAGCAACAATAGCTCAAGATTTTATCAAGGCATGCACGGATCCAAGAATTTTCGTCAGGGGGGGGATCCAGGTCCATCTGTCATAAAAAAATCTCTGACAACATTTTTTTTAGTTCTTTTTAGTAGTCCTCCACTTATTTTACAGAATGCCAATGGTTTATTCCATTGTATTTTACCTTTTGCATTAAAACTTTACCTGACATGTCATCTACTGATAACCTTTGCAAACAGTTTGGACCCAGATCAGGCCCGACATTCTGTTCAGGCCTGATCAGGGTCCAAACTGTTTGACACATTTATAGGCTATGACAAGTTGAACCGATGAATTTTATTTTTGCGTTAAACCTTTACATGCGTGTGCGGATCCAGTGGGGGGGACTGGGGGTCCGGACCCCCCCCCCCCCCCTGAAAAATAAAAAAAATATAGAGTTTCTTTTCAGTTCTTGTCCGGATCCCCTAAAAATCACAAAGCTACCAATTCAGCATTTCATGTTGGGCCATCATCGGCCAGCCAGCGAAACGCCATTTAAATGGCGATTCACTGGCGGGCAGATGATGGCCCATTTATAGCAGTATTTGAATCCTATATCCCCTCATCACCTAAAAAAAACTGTATCAAATTTGGACCCCCTCTGACAAAATTTTCTAGATCCACGCATGACATGATATTGTCATCTGCTTATAACCCTTTCAAACAATAAGGACCCAGATCAGGCTATACATTCTGTCCAGACCTGATCAGGATCCAAACTTTTTGACACTTTAGAGATAATGACAAGTTGAAGTTGAACCGATGTATTTTGACTTTGCGTTAAACCTTTACATGACACTGTCTTCTGCTGAAAACCCTTTCAAAAAAATTGGACCAAGATCAGGCTCGACATTCTGTCTGAACCTGATAGGGGTCCAAACTGTTTGACACTTTAGAGGCTATGACAAGTTGAAGTTGAACCGATGTATTTCAACTTTGCATTAAACCTTTACATGACATTGTCATCTGCTGATAACTCTTTCAAACAAATTGGACCAAGATCAGGCTCGACATTTAGTGTAGGCTGCTGTGTAATTCCGTGTGCATTTTTTGGTAAAAGTGTCAAACATATATTTCCTTGTAGAAAAATGTAACCTGTTTAAGAAAAAAGATGTTTACAATTTTTCTTTGGCGTTTTAACGTCACAGTGACGTCACAAAGTGACGTACCCATTTTTAGCGTATTTAAGGCTTGAAAGTGGTGTGTTGTGAATTCCAGCAGGCATAAACATGAACTGTTTGGTCAGTTGTGGTAATTTTACTGGCAACATGTTGATTTCAGAGCATAGACCCTGACACTGGATATTAAAGGGGTTACAATTACTTCAAAATGATATTTGTACATGGAAAAGTGACGTCAGTACCAAAATGAAAATTCTCTGATAGTGAAAGCTCAAATAGCTAGACCCTCCTCTCCACACAGCAGGGAAAATATTGTCCACTGTAATTTTCTGACACTACATTATATAAGATGCAAAATGACATACGTTAGCTCTCTGGCCTATATTTAGACAGGTATGTTAACTACGTTACCCTATTATAGTTTCAAATCCTATTTTGCAAATACCAAATTATACCTAATTATTATTTATCGACATGCTGTTTGATTTACAGCATTTTTTAAATGGAGGGAACAGCTGGTATACATTTAAACAATACACCACTATGGTGTTACATGTACAGTCATATTTGTTACTTTAAATGTATAACTATTTAATGCATTACTGTCACTAGACATTGGACTACCAAAATACATCCTAGGGGAGTTTTGTACTCTATAATTTTCTAAAACCACATTCTACAAGCCATACACTAATTTGTGCTAACTCTTTAGCGGTTGGGGAGATACCATGCAATAGCAAAATTTTCTACGTTACTGTAAAATAATTTGAAATCTTATCTAATTACTCCTTATTCTTACATGCCAATATAGCCTTTTAATTGTAAGCAAATGGCTAGCAATATAATATTATCAAAGTAGAAGGATCTGGTATAACTATGATATGCGTTACTTTCTTTTAAATATATATTTTTAAATAGCAAAGGAACACTTTTTAATTTTACACTCCTAGTGGGCTATTTATTGCCATTTAACTGCCATTAATTGTCATTAAAGGAAATAAAACAACGCATGGATTAATAAAAGAATAAAATTTGACACTTTATTCACATACAACGATTTTTCAAGTTTGTGCGTTTCATTAAATGTGTAAATAGCATTTTATTTTCTTAAATTCATATTAAATGATATCTTTTATCTCACTGACACTGATATATTTGCCTCTTTTATATGTGAAATGATATATAAACGACACATATTAAGTCATCAAATATATCAGAAAAATGCAAGATGCTCCTCAAGAAAATTATTGTTGTTTCACTACTTTAATATGTTAACTTATTGTGTAGTTTATAAACATTGTTATTTGTTCAATGCTGAATGAAATATACTTATTATATTTATCGTATTTAAGATTACATAATAATATTAAGCATGGACAAGCTTAATTAGATTTATCACATTGTATAAGCCAGCTATTAATTACAACTACTATGCTGATACCATTCAGGAATAAAAGCATTTTCAGAATTTGTAATTGTAGGTCAATTCAAGCATTTATCTAAATCGAGAATTAAGAGTTTAAAACAGCCCTTTATCCTTGTCTTTTGAAAAAAATGAACTGAAATGATTTAAAAACTTAAGAATTTCCCCCGAAGGTATGACACACACCAATCCTATCCCTATGGTTATAACCGCTTTATATTAGTATGATGTCGAATTTGGCGACAAAAGAATAGCATTTAAGATGCTAAAATGCATAACAAGATAATTTAAGGACATATTGTCTTATCATCTGTCCTGTCTGGTTCTGAATTATTGTGAAGCATTTAAACAGAACAATATTTGTTCTAATGGTTCATTTTAGTCATACACTTGAAAGATATATGTTTATCACTTAAAAGTCCCCAGGCATTGTTAGTGTAGCCATTGCTAGATTAGCTGACTCACAACTAATGCATGAAATTGTTTTTGATTAATTATTTCTTTTGCATTATTCTATCAATTAGACACATAAGTCTTACAGTGGAATTTTGTTGCAGATATATCAAATTGATATTCAGCATGTCAAATGTGAGCACTATCAGTGATACAAAATTGCAGCCTAATGATTGTTTGCATAGTTCAAATCAAACAAAAAGCTTCTCTTATGCCACCTGCGTGTGGCCTGAGATGTTTGTCATCCAATAAAGTTATGTTCTGTTCTGTTCTGTTCTGTAATGCGTTACCATATGCGTACACAGCTAAAAGTCAGGATACAAATTAATTTTGAGACAGTCACTTTAAACAATAACTAATTAAAGACACTTAAATAACTGAATAGAAGTAGCCCAATTAAACTTCGAATATTACAAAACTCTAAACTTAACATAATATATTTGCTTTTCTGGCTAAATTATATATTGGCTTTGTTAACATGTTGGATAAACATATGGCAATATAATATATTTTGTACAGTACTATTACTTGTATGTTATTTTAACAAATTTGACAGAAAATGGAAATGTATCCTTCTAAGTGCTGCGACTTGAGTGCTATTATTTCCTTTGTTTACGAATTCTAAAATCTATAATTTTGGGGAAATCATTTCTTTGTAGGTGTAAAAGTTACAATATATACTATTTTGCAAATGTAAATGTGCATGATACATGTAATTTGTAGGAGCTTAAATACAAACTGATAAATCCTTTTAACAGACAGACTGATATATTGATATCTATTTTACAAGCACAGTGAGTTTTGAGATGAAATAAAATATCCTATAACGCATAATAATCGGCATAAAGCAATGTATATGCAGTCTTCAAAGCTGTAGTATACGTTACATGATGCTGTACAAACAAAACAAAAGTAATATTTTACACCAGAAACGAAGTTATCTATGACTTTTCACTCTTGCTTATCAACAGAATGCTCATATTTGGTGTTTAAAGGTTTTCAAATTGAATTTCATGCTGAATTAATGAATGAACTTTTTGTTCAGGGTCATACTTTTTAACAGTTTAGAACTCTTAAAGTATTTGTGATACAAACAAACTGTTTGGTCCATTACTTGTCTTTTGGAAGTTGCATTTAAAACCTGAAAGCTAACTGGGAAGCTTATCAAAGAAAATTATTTAACAAAATTCAGTGATTTTAAAGGGAGTAGCTTAAAATGTAACATACATAACATTACATTGGGCCTATATAACTTTTATAAACATAAATATACGTAAGGAATCAAATGCTCTTGTGTGATAAATGAATGTTTGTCCAATTTAAATAATTAAAGTATTACCTTAACAACTATGATTACATTCATTTTGTTTAAAAAATGTAGGGTAACGTAGTTAACACGCTGTAGCAGCTTAACGCCCCAACTATCAGAGAGCTAACTTATTTCAAAAAGCTAACCAAAGAACATACAGTTATGCTAAGATCTGATTTCAGTCGCAAGGTATACGCGTATTTCCAGAATTATTTTTTTGGAGTACGCAATGTGTTTATCCAGCACATTGACGTCAAATTGACGTCAATTTTACGTAAAATTGAAGTCCATATTGAATCAAATTTTCATTTTAGTGTTTTTATAGACGCTTTTAACCATTACGATGCAACAAACATAAAAATAAGATTATTTTAGTTGTGTAAATAACCCCATCACATATAAGCTCTTTGATGCAAGTGAAAAGACGATACCCCATTTTGTGACGTCACTGTGACGTTAATACTGCAAGAAAAAAATGTAAACATCTTTTTCCTTACTCTACATATATTTTTCGAGTTGAAAATCGATAATAATCACTTTTACCAAAAATTGCACAAGGAAGCCCAAATTTCGACACAGGGGCCTACACTAATTCTGTCCAGACCTGATCGGGATCCAAACTTTTTGACACTTTAGAGTTTATGACAAGTTGAAGTTGAACCGATGTATTACAACTTTGCGTTAAACCTTTAATGATATTGTCATCTGCTGATAACCCTTTCAAACGATTTGGACCCAGATCAAGCCGGACATTCTGTCCGGACCTGATAGGGGTCCAAACTGTTTGACACTTTAGAGGCTATGACAAGTTGAAGTTGGAACCGATGTATTTTAACTTTGCGTTAATCCTTTACATAACATTGTCATCTGCTGATAACTCTTTCAACAATTTGGACCCAGATCAAGCCAGACATTCTGTCTGGACCTGATAGGGGTCCAAACTGTTTGACACTTTAAAGGCTATGACAAGTTGGAGTTGGAACCGATGTATTTTAACTTTGCGTTAAACCTTTACATGACATTGTCTTCTGCTGATAACACTTTCAAACAAATTGGATCCAGATCAGGCTCGACATTCTGTCCAGACCTGATCAGGATCCAAACTTTTTGACACTTTAGAGGTTATGACAAGTTGAAGTTGAACTGATGTATTTCAACTTTGCGTTAAAACTTTACATGACATTGTCATATGCTGATAACTCTTTCAAACAATTTGGACCAAGATCAAGCCAGACATTCTGTCAGGACCTGATAGGGGTCCAAACTGTTTGACACTTTAGAGGCTATGACAAGTTGAAGTTGGAACCGATGTATTTTAACTTTGCATTAAACCTTTACATGGCATTGTCATCTGCTGATAACCGATTCAAACAATTTGGAACAAGATCATGCCTGATATTCTGTCCGGTCTGAAAATGTCTGGCCTGAGCGAGGTCCAAACTGTTTGACACTTTAGTGATATAACAAGTTTAAACTTTGCAAGCATGATGCACCAGTTTGCGAGCATATCTACAGAGGGCAGTCTGCTGAGATGTAACATGATATGGTTTGTAGTCATATCTACAGCTGAGAATTATATCTATCTATCTATCTATCTATCTATCTATCTATCTATCTATCTATCTATCTATCTATCTATCTATCTATTTATCTATCTATCTATCTATCTATCTATCTATCTATCTATCTATCTATCTATCTATCTGTCTGTCTAACTGTCTGTCTGTCTGTCTGTCTGTCTGTCTGTCTGTCTGTCTGTCTGTCTGTCTGTCTGTCTGTCTATCTATCTATCTATCTATCTATCTATCTATCTATCTATCTATCTATCTATCTACCCTCATATGACAACATGTTTTGAGTTATTATTAATATTTTATTATTATTATTATTATTATTATTATAATTATTATTATTATTATTATTATTATTATTATTATTATTATTATTATTATTATTACTCAGCTAAATCGTACATGCTTTATTTTCTATGCGTGCTACATATCAGTACTGAAATGGCCTTTTGTTGTCTTGTTGCTTAGCCTGCCGTGACTACAATGATCGATATTTCTGAGTGTTTGCCATTATTATTTGGGAAGCTAAAACCCTGTATTTTCTTGTCTTTCATAGTGTTATGATTGTTGCAACCCTCAACAAAATACTATTTTGCCATTGTTGAAGGTTATCTGGAAGGAAATGCAAAAAATCAAAATATCGATAAAATTGGTTTTCATATTCGGCAGCCCTTGACGACCGTTGCTAACCGGAAGTGCGGTCCCGAGAATTGTGCTGAGCTTCAACCCACCTTTTGAGCCAATCAGTGCCCTTTTTACATTTACAGGTCTGTGGCCTGAAAGACAAAGCACATGATTTAGCTATTCAGGAAATATTCAACTGTACCAGCTTGGTGCCTAGTCTTCAACCGTCTCAGACCCTTGTTTGAAAGGTAAAACGTATTTCTCTACAAATGGCGCTGCGAAAAATCCAAGGAAAAAGGTTTTTTGTCAGGAATTGACAGGTGTCATTAGTTGTCGTGACTCGGCGAGATCGACGCAAGGGAATAAAGACCAGCCACTCAACGTATCGAGGAAGCCTAGGGATATTGGTCGGTAATATCCAGGTGTATTGGCTTGCAATTTCATAAAATATATATTTTGTAAAATTTTGGGAATCCATCGCTAAATTATTGGCAAACATTGGCCACTTCAAAATCGGCGGGAAAATTGGATTGAAAAAAAGAGTTCAAACTTATATGAAAATTAGAGCTATTTTGACTGTTTAAAACAACTGATACTATTACTTCAGCCTATAAAAATAAGAGCGGGACAAAAGAAGACATAATATTTATTGCATTGGACTGTTTTCTGCTTTTATCAAACTTGACAATTTGTGAGTTTTCTAGATTTATCTGTTTAGACAAGAATTAAAGGCTTGCTAAATTCATAATGAAGCATTGGAGTAATAAATTGTCTCCGCATTAAATGCTAACCAGTTTCTAAAAAGCAGGACCTTTCCATTGCCATGATGTCACAGTTCACTCAACTCTTTGTTGATACAGATCCATGGAATTCATCAGGGCACTTCCCTTCCTCTTTTCAAAAAACATGGGGAGAAAGCCCGGGGTTTACAGCTTTTGACCAGAGTAGAAGAGGTGGACATATTCTGGAAAGACAACGGTCAACATCAGGGCACTGCCCGAAGCAGTCAACATCGGGGCACTGCCCACCACAATCAACATCATTGCACTGCCCGCCAAAGTCAACATCGGGGCACTGCCGGTCACAGGGGTATTCATTTTATCCCGCAGAGGCTTCAATAGAACACAGTCGGAGTGGGTTCGGGAGTACCCAATTAGCCACTCCCTTCAGGGCTATTAGCCCGCATTATCATCAAGATTACAGTAATATATCCAGTTTGGAGCCATTTAATCGGTGGAGATTTCAGTCCAGTTTGGGTACACAAATAGCAAGACCTGATGGCTGTCATAATACACAGTTCAGTCCTCCACGGCAATCGACACCGTGTAATACCCACTTTCAGAGTGAGATTCATCAGGAATACACAAACAATCTCAATGTACCAAACTCATTTCGCAACTACAAAGATAAAAATTACAACTTCCCACACTTACCAAAACATCTATCGTTTGATCCATCAAAATCAAAGTGGTCACACTTCTACCGCAAGTTCGAGCAATATTCAAAAGACAAACATTGGTCTTCGCAGGAATGTAAGTCAAATTTGAAATCTGTTTTGCAAGGGAAAGCAGCAGATTATCTGGCTTGTCTCAATGAACTGGCACCCAACCTCCCCTATTATGATTTGATAATTCAAACGAAACAGTTCATAGAATCCCGGGATCTCTTTGATCCGCAGTTCAACCAATGGCATCGCCAAAGAACAACTAATAATCATATAGACTGCTCATACACATTCACCCCTTTCTCTGAGGATACTGATTATCAGACATCTTTATATTGAATTCAAACAATAGGCACACAGCACCAATCAACATTTCAGGAACCCCATCGGCAACGTCTGGAACAGTTTATTAGCTACAGAGGTTCCCAAGATGACAGCTATTCATCATTTGATTTTTCAGGGGATAATGCAATGGCGCACAGCCCATTTCAGAAAATTAAAATGTTGGGTGAAGGTGAACCAGTCCTGGAAAAGATGGTCTGCCCTGAGAACTTACCTTGTGGCACACTGGACACGACAGGGCAGTGCGTTTCATTTCAGGTACCACCAGTAGCAGCACAATTTAACAGGGAGCCCCACGGACGGCAGAGCGGCAGATATGAATTATACAGGGGTTCCCTTCAAGACAATATATCATCAGATCATCAAGTTGCGCTTGAAATGACCAGTCCTCTGAATGAAATAAGTCTAAAAGAAGGACTTTATTCTACAGAATAAAATAAAATTGCAGAAAGTAGGGAAGAGGGACTTGCGCCCATAGAAAACAAGTCCAAGGAACTAGTAGTACATTTGCAAAAGGTCACAAGTCTGTTACCACTTCCAGAAGAAGAGAAGGGCATACAGATAATTCCTAAAGACAGCATGTCAATTGAAGAGATTGAGGAACAACTTTGGCCAGAACCTATAGAGCAGCAGTCAGTGCCAGGCCATGGCCTTGAAGTTCACCCAAAGATTCAGGAGTCAAACTCCGAGATAAACGACTTTTGGTGGGACAGCATTGGATCGAAAGACCTTTGGCCTGAATAAAAATCCAAAAAGCTGTGAAGAATATATAGACTGCATGTACAACCAGCTGTTTGGGTCATCAAATATTAACACAGAAGCACTAAGTACCTCACAGCAATATAAAGAATGGATTGACCAAAAGTTTGAAGAGACATTCTGCTCAACACCTTTGCCCCAATTATATGATCAGGATGAATCAATACAAGAAGAGGAGTTCACAATGGAGAAACTTGAGGCTGCGATAGAACTGTTCTACCCTGTGAAAACCAGATCTCCGGCCCAGCAGGAACAAACCAACATCTGTTTCGATCATTCAGTTGTGATGCCAAGTCTGCAGGATGTCCAGCAATATACAGCTTGGAATCCGTCCATGAGTCTTGAGGGAGACCTTTGCAGTGAACAGGTAGAAAAGACTACAGGGGGCTTCACCATTTGTCAGATTTCCCCGCCATCATCCTTGATAATTCCAATCACACTTCAAGACAGATTAATAAAAGCAGTAGCAGATACTACAGCCATGGTCACTATTATTTCCGACGAAATATACAGAGGAAATGAAGCCTAACCCTCCATGCCTAAAAGCCACATCATTGCAAACAGCTGGGAGAGATATGAAGATGGTTGGGCGTATTGTCGATCCTTTTTTAATAAAGTAAGGCACTGTCACATTTCCCGCAGTGGTGCATGTTGCACCAATCAACAACGACATGCTGCTGGGGCTAGACTTTTTATTGAAGATTGGAGCCAATATTAACCTTAAAGAGCTACATCTTCTGGTTACAGGAGATTCTGAGAAAGTTCCCCTGGAAATAAAGTATACAAACACGGCAAATCACACAATTTCAAAAGTTGCTGGGAAAGTTATGGAATCGATCTCATCCGTAAACAACCTACATGTACCCCATACTTCATATGAGAGGTCACTGATAAAGAAACATTCCCTTGAGAGACAACTAGTAGCTTGTCCTATGCTCATTGAAAACCAAGATGCTGGCTGTCAAAACAATCAGAAATTGGTGGCTCAACCTACACATATCACACTGCAAAGGGGTGAATTTGTCTCACAAACAGCAACTTACACTAACCAGCTGGAGACTGAAACCAAAAAAGTGTCGAACGGGATTTCTATTGGTTAAAGTATTTGTTAAATTCAAAGATGTCAGTCCTGTGGTTGGTGGAAGATGAACGACAATGGCCATGGGATCCAGGCGGTTGTTAATCCAACAACTTTGTTAAGGGAGACATTTTCTTCAGTGATTGGTTTGTCTCAACCGGCAGGGGGATTGGTCACATGACTTGATCCGAGTCTGCAAGATAACATGGATACGTATACCAACCGTATCCGCAACCTGGTTACCAGCACCAATGATATTTACAGGGGTCTTCTCTTCTGTGGCCGGTGAATGCAACAAGCACCAGTAAGATTTATGGGGTCTCTTATCTGTGGCCCCGCGAATGCAACCAGCACCATTGAGATTTAAGGGGTCTCTTATCTAGGGGGGTCTCCTAAGAGTCTTTCCTGTGGCCCGGCAAATGGACCAAGATAGGACTGCTTATGTCTTTATATAAATAACTGGATCATATGAAACCACAGCGCTCCACAGAATCATTTATTGCCTGCAGTCCAGATCATTTCAACAGTGATAAGCAAGAACCAGATTCTACCACCATACTCTACATCCAGAAAAAAAGATTGTATCAGTTGAACTTATAGTGAAGACAGGGATATCATTTTCTCGCCCACTTATCGCTCAAGATAAGCTGTTCCATAGGCAAAACGCCGTGCGGAATTTCCTTATCCCATCCACGTGACCTGCTTATCCCATCCACATGACCTGCTTTTCGCATCCATGTGACTTTAAATTATAACAATTTAGGCTGTTTTCAGAGCAATATACACCTAAATATTATGTAGAAATATCAAAACGGCAATATTTAGTGTGTCTCGCCATTTCCGCATTGTTGAATGACGTCAAAAACATTCTGACGTCACTAAAAATGGAACAACAATGTGACGCACGTTATTGACACAGTTTGGCGCCACGACGTCTTTGTCAATAGATGCTCATACTAACGTTAGTTTAAAACCCCAATAAAAAAAAAACCGACGCTTGAAATGCTATTTTGCTTCCGTTTTTAGGTGCAAACAATGTTTACACCCATTTCTGCATCTGGAAATTTCGTTGGTGAACTTATTTTTTAGATCGGAACAAACGCAAAAAATCTAAAAAAGTTATGCGTAACTGACAGAATTAATATAAAACCTTATAAGTCACAAAGTGGGCGAGAAAAAGTATCCATCATGATGTATTGTTGTGGGACAAGTAAATCCCACCCTCGGACCTGAATACTTTTGTCAGAAACTTGGAAAAGCCTCGTTTCTGACGAATTATTCTGGTCCTCGTCTGGGATTTCCTTGTCCCACAATAATACATATGAAGGATACTCTTAGCCCCCCTTGGCCAGCAGAGAGAAAGAAAAGGATTGTATCAGTTGAACTTTTAGTAAAGACAAGGATATCATTGTCCTGCTCGGCCAGCAGAGAGAAAGAAAAGGATTTTATCAGTAAAAGTTATAGTGAAGACAGTGATATATGTGTCTGGCTTGGCCAGCAGAGAGAAAGAAAATGATTGTATCAGTTGAACTTTTAGTAAAGACAAGGATATTATTGTCCTGCTCGGCCAGCAGAGAGAAAGAAAATGATTTTATCCGTTGAAGTTATAGTGAAGACAGTGATATATGTGTCTGGCTTGGCCAGCAGAGAGAAAGAAAAGGATTGTATCAGTTGAACTGTTAGTAAAGACAAGGATATCATTGTCCTGCTCGGCCAGCAGAGAGAAAGAAAAGGATTGTATCAGTTGAACTTTTAGTAAAGACAAGGATATCATTGTCCTGCTCGGCCAGCAGAGAGAAAGAAAAGGATTTTATCAGTTGAACTTATAGTGAAGACAGGGATATCATTGTCCCGCTTGGCCAGCAGAGAGAAAGAAAAGGATTGTATCAGTTGAACTTATAGTGAAGTAAGTGATATGTTTGTCCCGCTTTGCCAGCAGAGAGAAAGAAAAGGATTTTATCTGTTGAACTTATAGTGAAGACAGTGATATGTGTGTCCCGCTTGGCCAGCAGAGAGAAAGAAAAGGATTTTATCTGTTGAACTTATAGTGAAGACAGTGATATGTGTGTCCCGCTTGGCCAGCAGAGAGAAAGAAAAGGATTTTATCAGTTGAACTTACAGTGAAGACAGTGATATGTGTGTCTCGCTTGGCCAGCAGAGAGAAAGAAAAGGATTTTATCTGTTGAAGTTATAGTGAAGACAGGGATATTTGTGTCCCGCTTGGCCAGTATAGATGTAGAAAGGAATTTTATCCCAGGAAGTTATACTGAAGTTAGGGATGTCAATGTCCCGTCTGACCAGCAGAAAACCAAGGTGAGATGTGAAGCTGCCAATTTTACGAAGGGGATATGGAGGTCCCAAGCAGTGCCCCTCCACGGATGACCTTTTACCCAAAACTATTCAGGGTAGTAAATGGGCCTTTAAACACAAATGAGGGAAGAGTGTAGTGAAATTGGGGTAGATAGTGCTACCATCCTTGAAGGCGCATGACAGCTGTACAACTAGGCGCACGACAGCCGTACAACACGACTAAAATGGACTCTGAAAAACAAAGCACATGGTTTAGCTATTGCAGGAAATATTCAACTGTACCAGCTTGGTGCCTAGTCTTCAACCGTCTCAGACCCTTGTAGGAAAGGTAAAACGTATTTCTCTACAACTGCACGGAAAAAATAACAGACTCATACTTTTCGTAATGTTATTTTTGTCTTTGTTTTGGTAATTGCATTCACCAATCCTTACACCACCTTCCACCTTTGGCTAGATCTGATAATACCATATTGGCATAGTTGGCATAGTTCCTACCTTGGCAAAACACTCTTAAAACGTTGTGGTTGGGTATGAGCATAGGGACGTAACTGCAGGTCTGATGCAAGTGTTATAGATATACCTGTTGACTCAGCCCCCACAACTACAGATGTGCTTGCAAGTCAGTTGCATCTGATTCTAACATATATGCTTGTGAGATACATGCTGGTAGAGTGCAATTAAACCAACATGCCTGAGCGCTGCAGCAGGCTTGATAGTCTCGTGAAGCTGTTACAGAAAAAACTTGGTTTCAGACATGTGTGCTGGTCCTGTGCCACATAATCAAACATGCGAAATGATAAATACGTCTGCTGACCCTGTAGCAATGATAATTGGGCTGATGGTCTAGTGCAAGTAGAACAGACATGCACACTGGCCGGGTGCAACTTGAACAGACGTGCCTCCTGCTCCAGTGCAACAGTGCCCAGCATTCCTGTTAGTCAGGTGCAATTACAACATACATTATTGGTAGTGTGATGCAACCTTCACAGATTACTGCTGTCCCTGTTACTGCTTAACAGGCAAGTTTGCTTGTTCATTACCACATAATGTAACACGTGTGATGGTAAGGATATCTGATGTGATGACCTGGTGGTAATATTTGGCTGCTGTTTTGTATAAACCTAAACAGATATGCCTTGGTACCATTCAATCAGACAGACATCCAAGTCCATTGATATCAGAAGAGAAAACTTACTAGACTGATGCCCGTCTATGATACATGCCAACTAACAGTGCGAAACTTTATTAGGCAAGACTGTTGCCTGGTCGAGTGCCACTCCAGAGAGTTGCTACGCTGTTGCAGCTGCAACATATATGCCGACCAAATGTATTTACTGCCACAAATACTACTGCTGTTCAAATATGCCTACTGGTTGAGTGATGCTGCAAGATGGATTCTTGCTGGGCCTTTGCCACTCAATCATGCATGTTAGCTGGTGTTGTGCTTCTCTATCTGCCACACCTGTTGGTATGGTGTCTCACTATCAGCTATGCCTGATGGTGTGGTGCCCCAGTATAGGCCATGCCTTCTGGTGTGGTGCTCATCACCAACCATGCCTATTGGTGTGGTTCCTCGCTATAGACCATGCTTGTTGGCATGGTACCTCACTATAGGCCATGCCTTCTGGTCAATTGTCACTGCAATCAACATTTTACTAGTCGAGTGCAGATGGAAGAAGGGCGGTTACAAGTCTGGGGCTACCTGTACAGAGGTGCCATTATATCAGACATGTCTGATGATCTGGCGCCACTCTCAGATATGCCTGCTTGTACAATACAACTATTATCAGACATGCATGCTGGGTTCATGAATTCATCTACGCATGTTTGTAAAGTGCTGCTCTATCAAGCAAGCTATCTGGTCTGTTACAAATCCATCAGACATGCCTACAGGTAGGGTGCCGCTCCCATATGGTTGTAAAACTTGTCAGGTACCAGCCTGGACGCCATCTTGAATATATCACAGTTTGAATGATGTATTAATAGCATTACTGGGATGTTACAAGAATAATATTTTTAGTTCAAAAATCAGTAAAATAAAATTTTGCATGCAAATTCTTGAAGCTTACCAGTCTCAAGGACGATTTTCTTATATTTTTGTTATAAACTGCCATCTTGGCGGCCATCTTGTCCCTATTATATTCCTACTTTTTATTTGGTTATAAGCTAAGTGTCTACAATTAGATTCCAACTTCATAGCACACAATTTAAGAAAGAAAATGGGTTTGAGACATATTTTCTGTATCACACAATATTTTCACTTATAATTGGCTTCCATCTTGGACGCCATCTTGGATATATCGAATGCTCAATGATGCCAGAGTAGCATCACTTGGATTTTTCAAGGACAATGTATGTACTACCAGAATCAACAAAGAAAAAAACCTTTAAAATCAAGTTCCAGGTCCTCCTAAAATTCGCCCAAATTCTGCTGGACTGTATAGAGTTTTTAATTGAACAATTGTCAAACAAAGCCCATATAGTACGAAACATGAAAAAACATTGATGTGAAGGGATATCTTTATCAGAAATATTCCAGAATTTAATTGATAATTTTCATTTAATATGTCAACTCATACTGTTTGTATCTCTGCACACATTAACATGTGCGCATGCCTCATACCACACGTCAGTCCCTATACTGAACATATGTGAAACCCTAATGGGCTTACAGTGGTAGACAAAAAACATGACATCGGCCTGCTGGGGAATCGCTATGTTCCCGCAGTTCAGATCCGCCAGAGGGTCGCTGACTAATGATAACGCTGGCGGAACAGAGGGTCACCAGCGGTCCGCTGTGGAAATGCTGATTAGGAAGGTACGAATGAGCGTTTGTTCGTTTTGCTTCATTGTATGCAGTGGTGATTTTTTGCATTCGCAAGGAACTATAATGGTTAAGAGAACATAAGAAGCGTTTTATCAAGATTTCACACAATACTTAAGATATGTCTACATGGTTACGAAGCAATAACTAAACAAATAACTATATTTGCGATAAAAGCTGAAAACTACATGACAATTATATTATCATTAAGATTATGCGTGTTTTTAAAGTCGAATATCATCAGTAATATCATGAAGATATTATCGGTAAATGCACTCACGTTTTCTAGAAATATTCAAGTTATATTTTGCAGTCACAAGTTTACATATGAGATTACAGAAATACATAACTACATGTACGGACCTGAACCCTGAAGGAGACATTTCTTTTCATTTGCTGATTTTATTTTGGTTCTCGTTTACATGTACTATATTGTAAGACACGAAAGAAAATGACAATTCCGGGGAATTGTGCATAACTGTCAACCTTAGGACCAGGCCATTTAAGCATGTATACTATTGTCAAATCACTATGGCAAATTGCCCTATCAAACAATAGACAAGTTTCGACGGTATCATTTGGAAGAATAAAAGAAAACAATCCGTTCATCGCATTTAATTGCATTACGGTAAGAAACCGATCTATACTTTTCGGTGCTAAAATGATTGTATCTGCTTTCTTACTGTAATGTGATGTGGCTGTAAGTGTTCTTTGTCTCTTCCTCGCGGTGCCATGTGTAGGTCTTCAGTGTGTGATTGTAACATTTCCTGGTCATACTCATTTACTTTTTGTACCATCAACAGTCGAAGTTATTAACACGCCAATCAAATTAAAATGCATTCGTATTCGATCATTTGTATGGGTTGAAAAATGCTCAAAAACAGTTAAAATTGTGTATTCCATTGTTTGTGTCGATGCAAAACGGATAAAGAGCATTTGAGAAAAGCTCACAAAAGCTTCTACATGTTAAGTCATCTAATGGAATATGATGCGCGACCGAGAAGCGATGTTGTGTCATTCTACACATATAATACAGGGCCTTTTAAGCAAGCTATTAGACAATTATATTGCATATTTTACCTCTCGTAAACTACAATTGGACCCAATATCTGGTATATGGTCTATAAATTGCATCATAATTTCTGATACTGTGACAGCTAGATTACTTGTAAGTTTTTGTTGATTTGATAGAACGACTGAATATTATGGAAGAAAATGTGTCTGAATATATATTACATGTAGCTTAGGTTTTTGTGTCTTATCGATGCGCGGATCCTTAGAGTTTTGTCAGATGTGTTCAACATTGTCCGTTCTAAGGCGGTGGTTCTGTTGTTGTAGACTCGTTGTACATTTTTGCTCCCATTGTGGGATTCTGTAGTTCTTCTATGTTTTGTTGTGCGTTACTTTGTGTCCTTTCTAGTTTTGCAATCATCTTGATAGGGAAGAGAGAGCTGGCTGCTTTGCTTAGTTTGTCTTCATGGTGTCTCGTGATTGTTGTGTTGCTTAGTTTGTCTTCCTGGTGGCTCGTGATTGTTGTGTTGCTCTCCTCGCGGTGTCATAGTTTGTCATTGTGGTATTTCCTGATCATACTCAATATTTTTGAGCGAGAGGATACAAATACCACAGTAAGCGGAACATCCTCATCATGGCGTTTCGCTGGCGTGTCGATAATGACCCAACATTGAATGCTGGCTTAGTAGCTACGCTTTTGCAGGGTATCCGGAGCAGTATTGCTAAGAAACCCTATATTTTTGGGATTTATCAGGGGGGGTCCTGACCGTCTGCCCCCCCTCTGGATCCGCGCATACTATCACTGAATCCATATGCTCAATGGTTTAAACATACAAAACAATAGATGCGCAATGCTTCATTTACGGAGAATATCATCGTTAAACAGGCTAAGCTCACACTTAAAAAGTCACAAGTAGATACGGAGTTACAATATTAAGCGGTATCCTCACGTATATTTGATTGTGCCTGTGTTTATGGAGTGTGGCTTGTGTTTGCATTCTGGGTAATCTAGCATGCGTTTTGTCGTCTGATGATTTGTTTTCAAAATTCTTTGTTTGAAAAAAAAAATATTTCAAGAAAACATGTTCCATCAGTGTGTCAAAAATTTAAATCCAGATCAGGCCTGACAAAAAGTTAAAACTGTTTGTAAAGGTTATCTGCCGTGTGACGCGCCACTAGGAGGCAAAGACTTGAACTGCATGCGTTACTTTAGATACTTGAGAAGCGACATGAGATTTCCAACAATGTGGTATGTGCGACCAGCAAAGACTCAGATCAGCCTGCGCATACACGCAGTCTGATCAGAGTCTTTGCTTGTCGCTTGAATATTCTATGACTGTTAAGCTACTGACCGAATACCAATTGGAGTTTCTAAGATTAAAAGGAGGCTGCACAGGCTCGTCTGAGTCTACACTTGTCAAAATTCCACATTGTTGGAAATCACATGTCGCGGCTCACTTGTTTCCGTTCTTTGGTTCAGAAGAATAGTATTTCGGACCCAATATAACGAGTGTAGGACAAAAGCCCACTAGGACAAAAGCCCACTAGGACAAAAGCCCACTGGAACAAAAGCCCACTAGGACAAAAGCCCACTTATATGCATTTTACAGGGATAGGTTTGAACTAATGGACAAACCCCAGGGGGGGGGGGGTACTCTCATTTTTTCTACAAACGTAGGCTCGGGTCCAGCATCTACGGTTCACCCCCCCCCCCAAAAAAAAAAATATCAAGAATTTCAAGCACCCCAAATAAATATTTGAAATTTTAGCAACCCAAAAATATCCTCCATTCTGTACCTTGACCTACAGAAAATACCCTAAAATGCATAGAAATGTCCTCTAATGTTATGACTCAAAAAAAATTTCCACAAAATTTTCATACCCCAAAAATATTTAGTTTTCTGAAAAAAAAAATATTGAAATTCAGAATTTTGAACCACAAAAAAATAGTCCGAGCCTGCGTATGTATGTAAATATAAGAGTACCCCCCCCACACACACACACACACACACACACCCCGGGGGACAAACCGACCTAAGATGGAGAATCTCCCTTCTTCTCAAATCTGAAATTTCAAACACCTCTTTGTGTTTGGCACCCCTCATAAAAGTGCATGCTAATTGTTACTACCAGATCAAAGGTCATTTGGATTAATTAGACATATGTTTCCCAATTGTAATAGATTGTTTGACCCAAACTGTCAATTGATTTTCTTCAAATATCAATGGCTTTTAACACCCAAATTAAGTTGTTTGTCACAACATACAGGAGAAGTTATAATGTCAGTGAAAACACACTGCAGGTGTGATGTACCCTGAAAGAGAAGTCTGATCAGGGTTAACAGTTTTATAAAATACTTAAACCTATTTTTTCCAAAGGAGTGGGCTTTTGTCCACCCTGCCAAATTAAGCAGTGGACTTTTGTCCAGTGGGATATTGTCCAGTGGGCTTTTGTCCTAGTGGGCTTTTGTCCCAGTGGGCTTTTGTCCGTTCCCCCAATATAACACCTGTTTCGACATCAAAATTGAAAGAAGGCATACATGGTCAGTTCACGAGTGACTGATAAACTCCTTTATTAAGCGTCTGTTTCTAACTGGCGTTGATTAAGTCACAAGTTGTTCTTAGCTATTTTTGCTTTTAAAACGAGCAAGCAATTTAGTTTCCAGTGTAATCTACGCAGCAAGGAACATAATACGAATTTCAAAAAAGTAGCAGTCGACTTAAGCTATTAGGCACAATGTCGAACTTAAAAACCTTTTTTTCGTATCTGTAGTTGACATATACTATTGCTGTATTTCTGAATTTGGGCTACTCTAAAACATGAACTGGTTATCGAAAAACCCTGCTCATTTGCTCGGTTCTCTCCAAAATATACATGTTGCAAAGAAACAATGCAAATATTCTATTCATTTGACTAATTGCAAGTTTCCTTGCTTCACTCAACTATCAAGAGGCTGTAAGGGTATTAAAGTCATCGTCCCGTGCATAAGATGGCATGTGCAAACAATATTTTTCAAATTTAAAAAAAAAAAAAAAAACGTTGCCAAAAAATTGAATTAAATTTATTTGCACCGTTCTTAAGTCTACCGACAGGCGCTTGTTCATTCATTCTGTAAATGTGTGAATTTATGTATGTACACAAATGAATAAAATTGGCCTAGAAAAAAATGAGATGTGGTGTTTACTGCATATGCACAAAAGCCTTAGTTTAAGGTCCATGCTGACATATATAGTAGAGCTAATGGTAGGTCTGATTCTTCATCTACTTTTATACTTTTTTGGAAGAGAGCAGGCAAATTTGGACGGTCAGCTAAATTCGGACAGCAACCTTGTTTGTTTTTATATTTTAATTATTGGAATAAAAATAAATTAACTAAGCAAACAGTGAAAATCATGATGAGACGACTCTTAAGATCTCCTCGGAGCCTTAGTTGCCCGTCGATGTGATATACATGTAAATACCAAACTTTCTGATGATGGCCTAAATATTATTTAAACCGAATACATTGACAAACGTAACACAGTTTAAGAAGAAATCCCACAAGGATCTGTGACATTTGAGCCTCGGCATGAGATTTCCAACAGTATGGCATTTTGACACGTGTAGACTTGGACGAGCCTCTGTAATGCCCTGTTAAGCTCAGAAACTCCAAATGATGTTCAGTCAGTAGCTTAACAATCAAAGAGTACTCAATCGACTAGCAAAGGCTCTGATCAGACTGCGCATATGCGCAGGCTGATCTGAGGCTTTGCTGGTCACACATACCACATTGTTGGAAATATCATGCACTGGCTCATTTGTCCTCTCCATAAAGTAAGCTTGACATTGTAGGTTACTTTTTTCCATGGAAGGCACCATCAAATATGGTCTAAAAGGGGTTAAAGATAGATTATATTCACACAAGCTGATGTGTTTTTATTATCGAAAAGGTGGTGGGTTGAATCTTTACGTCCCTGTCAAAAACTTACTGTCTTGTCGGGACGTTTCCTTGGTTGAGCCAGTACCCAGCAAAGGATAAAAAGATAGATAATCTTTATTTTGTACAAAAGGTCAACGACCCATCATGTACACAATGCATTACAACAATAATACAGAAGCAGTCAATGGCGTGTGTGTACTCATAACTCCAGATTAGAGAAATTTCAAACTCCTAGTTTTCAATGTAGGCATATGAAGTTGTTACTTATTGGAGGCGCCTTGATAAAGCACTCCCAATAAATACAACAACAAGTTATCCGTGCTATATGCAAAGGAAAATAACTTTATCGAGCTACATTCCCATCTCCAGCTATGAGTGTAAAAATTATTAACACAATCATATAACAATGTTATAATTCTTACCAAAAAATAAATAAATAATTAAAAAACAAACAAACAAACAAAACAAAAAAACACACAAAAAACAGGTTTATCCTTATCTATATTTCCAAGAAAAGCAATGAAAAGCAATGAGGAGAAAAAAATCTCTTAGTATAAAAATTCATTTCGTTTTTTGAAACTTTTGTATATGTAAACTGACAAATTTTTAATAGTTTTCTTATTTTCTGATTGTAATAACTCAATAAATTTTGGGATATTTGGCCTTTTCCAGAAATACTTTTTTATATATTCGTTCCGTAAATCTTGATATAATTGACATTCCAAAACAAAGTGAAATTCATCTTCCAAACAATTACAAAAAAGGCATTTTCTTTCTTCGATTGGTGTTCTATTAGGTTTGTGCCATCGCCCAGTTTCAATTTCTAAACGATGTGACCCCACACGAAGTCGAGTAAATGCGTATCTAAATTTACGAACCGTCACAAAATCTAAATACTCCTTAAAACTAAAATTTGATATTAATTTATATGTTAGCTCTAGAAGAATTATGAACTTCATCATCCCAACCCTGTACAAAATTATCCGTTAATCTTTCTTTGAAGATACGTAAAAACATATTAATATTCCCTACCCCCTGTTCTATCCAGACGTGCCCAAACCCCAAATTGTCTAGTAATGACTTTACAGATTTGGCCCAAGATGATTTGGCAGGAAAATTTTGTAAGTCGTTTAGCATCATATTGTATGTAAGCTTAGTATATTTTGCATCATCACACTGTATCACTTTGAACCAATAACAAATAACTGATACTAACCTGTGGTTTCTCAATGGGACTCTTCCAAGTTCTCCGTAAACAAAATTGTTTTGTGTTTGTATTTTTACCCCTAGTAAGTGTTTACAAAATTGCAAGTGCGTGCGTTCAATGTTGTCAGCTTTAGAAAACCCTGATACCTCACTACCATACGTCAATATTGGCAAAATAAGTTTATCAAACAACCCCAACATATGTGAAACTGAAAAATCTGTAAACTTGTTAACATATGACTTCAGTTTGAATATAGCCTTTAAAGCTTGGCCAGACAGAGTTTCATGCGTTTCCATAAAGGAGCCACCAATCGTAAAAACAACACCTAAGTAAGTAAATTTTTTGACAATTTCGATATTTTCACCTTTATATTCAAATTTTAAATTTCTTTGAAGCGTACCCCCCTTTCTGAAAACCATTATTTTTGTCTTACTTGTATTGATAATCAGTTTCCATTTGTCACAATAGTCATTTAAAATATGTAAACCTTTTTGTAAGCCTTCTGCAGTTTCTGAAAAAATTACAATATCATCAGCATATAAAAGCAAGAGGAGTTTCAACATTCCAACTTCAACACCTTTAAAACCATCCCCTGCAAGTTTCTCTTCTAAGTCATTAACATACATTGAAAATAAAAATGGTGAAAGACATTCCCCTTGACGCACCCCTAACAAACATGTAAAATCGTTACTCAACCTATTTTCATACTTTACTCTGGATTTGATATTCTCATACATAGATCTTATTTCATCAATTATTTTGCCCCTAACTCCATAGATCAAAAGTTTATACCATATATTTTCCCTAACAACATAGTCAAAAGCCTTAGTATAATCAATAAAAGCAACATATAATTTCTTATATTCATTTAACATATGATTGATAACACCATGCAATACAAATATATTGTCAATAGTACCCATATTCTTTCTAAACCCTGCCTGTGCCTCCACATAAATGTGATATTCCTCAGCCCAATCAGTTAACCGATTATTTAAGATGCGAGAGAATAATTTGCCCAGGGTGCTTAATAAAGTAATGCCCCTATAATTTTCAACTTTGTTAATATCTCCCTTTTTATGTAAAGGCACAATAAAACCTTCCGTCCATTTTGTTGGAAAATATCCTTTTTCAAAAATGGTATTGAACAAATTGCACAAATAAAATACCATTTCGTTAATACCATATTTGAAAAATTCATTTAGCACAAAATCAGGCCCACCAGACTTATTGATTGACAGTTCTCTGCAAGCCTTGAAGATCTCCATATAAGAAATTTCAAAATTTAGTTCATCAAACATTACTTGCAGCTCTCCATTTAAATAGCGTTCATTAAATTCCAAAATGTCATCATCAGGCTGAAAAAAATGTGAGTCTGGATTGTTTATTGCTCTAAAATACTCTTCAAAATGTGTAACATGTAAACTACTTCGTTTATTATGTGACGACCCCTTTAATAATTTCCAATACTCCTTGGCATTTTTAAAACGCGCATTCTCAAGTTTTTGTGTTTGTTTCTTATCATATTGATACCGTTTTCTTTGAATTAATTGCTTATAAGCGCTTCTGCTCTTTACCATATTTTTCCTATTGTATTCCGATTTTTCGCGTCTAAATTCATGTAGAAAATTATAAAATTGCTCCTGCTGGGCTATACATTCCGAATCAAACCATCTATTTTGTGACTTTGTATCTGTATGTGTTTAATTTTTGGAATATTGTGACGTATCTATATATTTTTTAAGCGTAGGCGAACAAGCATCATCAATAATTTCATAAAAGGTACTTAAATTGGAATCAATATCAGTCTGAGACTCAATAAATTGCAAATCATTTGCTATACTATTCAACCTATCTTGGATAACATCCGACCTCAAAGATTGTATAAATTCCTCTTTCCCATCAGCATTCCATTTATATGTATACTCTATATGCTGAGAGGTATCATCATCAGCCACATCATCAATGTGTTTCAACTTACCAAAGGAAAAATTAATTGCACAGTGATCACTGAGTATATTGGGTTCTAATACTACAAAAGAATTGAAAAAATGCATCGTTATTATTCAGGTTACAATCTCGTGCGTATACCATTTGAATAAACAATTGCATGCTCTATCCTCCGCCCTGTATCAGAAGTTTGCCACATTCACGGTTTTATTGTCATTTTGTTTTTTCTATGAAATCTGATTTTAGCCGAGTGATGCGTGCACGGCCATCTTTGTTGTTTTGTTCTCTTCTTTTGCGCAAGTATCACAGCAAATGTATAGAATCGTCTGATTGGTCAATGCATGATGACAGAATGTTCTAATCATCTCGACTAATCAGATTACACTATACATTTGCTGTGATACTTGCGCAATAGAAGAGAACAAAACAACAAAGATGGCCGTGCACGCATCACACGGCTAAAATCAGATTTCACAGAAAAAACAAAATGACAATAAAACCGTGAATGTGGCAAACTTCTGATACAGGGCGGAGGATAGAGCATGCAATTGTTTATTCAAACGGTTTACGTACGAGATTGTAACCTGAATAATAACGGTGTAATTCACCCAGAAACAATTTGTGCAGCAGCGGAGTGACCGTCCTTCCCTTTACTACGTAAAGGGTATACAAGTGCAGAAAAAATATTAACGTCAAACTCCTGTGGAGTACTCCGGCGTACGCCAGCACAGGTGTTCCAGCGCACTTGATTTCTGTTCGGCCTGTTCGGAGTGGAATGAGTAAAGAGAACAGCTAAATCAAGTCTGCCCTAGGTAATTCACCGACATTTTAGTATGACATTCCTTCCTATCACAGAAACCAACCTGCAGTATTTCCTTTCGGTCGGCCGGCCGGCCGTATATAACATTTGTGCAAATCACACTTCAAATTCAGGTTTTGGCCGAATCTTTATGCCCTGCTTGGGGTATTTTTATACATGTATTTGCTGCCGAACAACGAGTAGGGAATAAATAACGTAGACTAGATCTCGAATGTTTATTTCTGTAGGTGTACCTATTGTGCGAAGCAAACTATCCAGCGAATCTGTAAAATCTGTTAGTATAACGGACGTGCGTAAGAAATTTAACAGTAAAACGTCCCCAAAACCTGTCAGCGGACGTAATTATGTGATTTTTTTATCCATATCATATGGAATTAATATGAATTCAAGCACTGTCTTATGGCGTTCGTGACAAACAGGGTTTTATGCCCTAAAAGAAGGAAGGCATATAGTAAACATACTGCCTGTCCTTAGTGTCCTATATGTTTGAGTGTTCACATCAGGCTGGAGCATATCAACTATAACATTTGAGGTAGTAATGCCTAAATTCGAGCGTTAATGCATCTTAGTGTCGCGGGGTGTCTAGTATCATACTTTAATCTCTGCCTTCAGATCTAGAAAAATCATTTCACGAGCATAAATCCTATATTATTTGACATAAGAAACCAAAATTTGTTTTGTGGACGCATTTTGGGGTCACAGAGTGTCGTAAACCGTTTAGGAGTCACTGTCACCTTAATTTCTGACCTCAGTTTTAGAAAAATATCATAAAAATGGGTTGTCTAGTGTTGTAAAACAACTTTACACAAATGTGTTGCATCCTAGATCGATCACAATAACATATCTTGTTCACTGTAGACTATAAATGGTCATGCTTTAGCTGGGCGCTCAAGATCAAGCCGCATAAGAGTAGACCTGTACTCACTGGAAGGATGTGTTTAATGGTAAAAAAAGTCACAGCTCGGATGTTAATAATCGGAGCTTAGAACAGATGTGCATGGACAAACCCGAAAAGTTCAAAATGGAAGCATGCAGTTCATAAAATACATACAATGATAGGGCTAAACGACCGCCAGCATTTTTGAAAAGATTTTACTTGTTAGGGTTTTACAAAAAAATATATTCAGCAGCCATAATCGTTCATCTGGCGAAGACTATCTAATGATTGGTCAAATCCACAAGTATTAGCTTTTCAAAAAAGCTGGCGGTCGCTTAGCCCTATCATTGTATGTATTCTTGCCCACTGCATTCTTCCATTTTGAACTTCTAGAGCTTGTCCATGTAGATTTATTCTAAGCCCTGGTCATTAACATCTGAACTGTGATTTGTTACCATTTAACACATGCTTCCAGCGAGTTGTTGCTTGATCTTTTGAAAGCACCCGGCTTAATCACGGTATGTTATGGTAATGTATCTAGCATGCGACACATTTATGGAAAATCATTTGACAACACTAGACAGCACATTTTTCTTAAAACTTATGCCAGAAAATCAAGGTCACAGTGGTCGCTTAACTGTATATGTACAGACTCCGTGTGAAACACCATTCACTAAGAATAAGTCAAATAAAATGTCATGATTTTATTTGCGAAGATACATTTCGAGACAACCCAGGTTCATGTATGTTTATACTCTATCGTTACATGGCAATTCAGAGTCTAATTTGCTGTTCAGCTATCTGGTATTTATACCCTAACCTGTCAGAAAATCTTGGGTAACCCATATCAGTGTAATTCATCATACATCAGGCCATATATTTCTGTCTCTAACACGCCAGGCGAAAAACAAAAGTTCATACCCTACTTAGCTATTGTCCTGATAAGCCTTCTGCAGCAACCTAGGGAATCTTAGTTAGCACAAAAATATTTCATCTGACCATACATCGCCTATGTGACATGCGTGCCAAGAATAGAACCCTTACTTTTCATAATATAGCTTTTCTAATAAGGTGCTACGAAAGGGATATTTTTGAAATCCTTTAATTTAACAACAAATGCTATTCCCTGCAATATTAATTGCCTTGTCATAATGAATTTACCAGAAAGAACAGACTCTTGGATCACATACCCCTTCATATACGTAAAAATATTGGTCCTGCCCTTTATGCCGTTGATTAAATATCAACCATAAAGAACTAACATTCGATTTGGAACTTTCTTACAAACAGAGAAAAGGATGCTCCCCTGTTTTCCGTAATTAAAAGAGTTTGAATGCTTTAAAGCGAAAGGGCGTTTTCATTTGTACTGTACAACACACATGTTCCAACCATGCATTTTCGTGATGTATTGTCATATAATTAAATGGACAGCAAATACCATCATCCTCTCATTAATTTACCCTGTCATAACGGTTTTAATTGGAAGAAAAGGCCCTTAAATCGCACAACCTTACATGTAACTGAAAAGGACGTGTAACGGTTTTGTATTACAAATGGCCCACTTTTACAGTAAAAAATCGATTGTAAAGAAATCCCTCCAAAATATTACCAAATGATACCTAAGAGTCTCTAGTTTAATGTCCACAATTTATTTTCTTCATTAAAACGTATTTTTATGATAAATTTTGGGGTTAAATGCATACCCTATCAACCACACTTAACACTAAGTCTACGGTAAAACCAAACACCCTCGTGTACTTCGTGACTCAATTATATACATGTCCACATGCGGAACCGGATAAAACTATTTCTCATTTTATTGTGCATATAATATTACACCATAAAATGGTAACTCTGAGCCGGTTCCGCATGTGGCAAATACTGTAAAAAGACTTTTTCTGCAAATTTTATCCTGAAATGTACTATTCAATTCATACTTATCAAAGCACTGAGAGTACTAAAATCACTGGAGAGACGTAAGATTCCCGAACAAAAATGGAATACAATGTACATATTAGCAAGCTCGTATCAATATTATTTCTTACAAACAGTCCTCGGATATATTGCGTTTGAAAAGCAAATACAACAACATTTCAGTAAATGTGAGTCTTATTTGAGAGAGAGAGAGAGAGAGAGAGAGAGAGAGAGAGAGAGAGACCAACTGATACAAAGATTTCTGGAGACAATTCTTTGGTACAATCTGCTTTTATAAAGACAGCTTACCGCCACTTTTGTTTTGGCATGGCCCATTGCTTTGAATTAAGATTGTCAAAAATGGCAAATTATGTGATCATTCTTTGAAGCATGAGGAAAAATTATCAATAATTGGTATTTTCAAATTACAGGGCAGACACTGTTTAATATGGCCATACTAGAGTAGTTAGGAATGGAAAGTATATAACATTAGATAGAGTTGTCCCCCAACCCACTTAAAGGAGTTATGTGACGCTGGTGATCTTGGAATTAAGGTCAATTTCACTGAATTCTAGTCATTCATTAAGGTCTTCCCAATGAGTTATTTGTGTCAGTTTGGTAAAAATCTGGTCATTGGCAAGGAAGATAGAGTACAGACAAGCCTTTTTTATATGTCACTGGTGACCTTGTAAATAAGGTTGAGGTCACCAAAATCTTATAATTCGTTTTGGCTGTCCCAGATAAGTATCTGTGCAAGTTTCGATGGAATTCATCTAGCGGTTCATAAGGTAGAGCAAAAAGCTACTTCACAGCACAGATATAGGAATCATTTGATATGATTCCAAAATTTTGATAGAACTGTGTCAGTTTAATGGCAATATTATTAAAGTGAGGTTATTTGAACAAAAAGGAGCTGGTGTGATGTATATAAATGCACACTCTCAACATATATTGTAACTGACCCTCAAAACTAACACCTATCTATATTTTTTGAAGTTCGTAACTTCTCATGTACATATATGATGCATATAGGTTGCGTAGATTTTGTCGCAAATAAACCAATGTTATTCTTTGATTTAGTTTTGTTCTTTTCAATTCATTGTTATTTATGCAAGAAAGCATGTATAAAAACAGCCAATGGCCTGAATGCGAACGCCACAAGCATTTTATTCATTATGAGTGTAATGTGCTTTTCATGCTTAATTGTGCACAATATCTGTGCTAAACTGTTTGTTTCCTCAACGAATATCGCTCTCGTAAAGTGTTTGCTAAAATAATGCAGTGTATACACAACAACCACTTATCTGCAGATGGTAAATAGTCACTGGTACCGACAAACACATACATTTAATATTCAAGGATCGAAATACTGTACTCTATTTTAGATGTTTATTCACCTTTATCAAAACACAATGTATTTCGTTCAAACGGCTCCGAAATCCCTGCATTGACGGAAGTTGTCACCCTTGAAATAGATATCTGCACCACAAATGCTTGAAACAGGACTAAGTGTTTTAATGCTCTGCGGCACTGCTCTACGTTACACTAATACAGTGAACCATATTGCAGTCATGGCGTTTCCTCTGTTGAACATGTATTACGCAATAAAAATGAAGGGTCTTGCACAATGACACAAAACATATGTTTCTTCGAGATTGTGAACTGCGAACCCTTAGTTACACGTAAGATAATAAGTAAGTAATAGAGACCACAGCGCTATCACGACTGTTGGATATCTGAGCTGGGACATGCGTAAAATATGGAGCAGATATGCATTCTGTACATGTAACCTATGACCGCCTGCTTTGACATGGCCTTAAAGTATTCATTTATTCTGCATGTTCATCCACAAAGGTGCACAGTTTTGTGAATTAATCTTATAATCGAATCAGGTGTTTGGAAGATACGTCACAGACACAAATGTTTGACATAAGACGAACTGACAGATGAACAGACAGATATACAACACTCACATGTATCTATTTAATAATGATGGCTGTGAGCAAAAAAAGTGTTCAAAGCTTCCATTATCATTTCTGTTGCTTTATAACTATTTATATTCATGTTTCATACTAATCAAGCAAAAAAAAAAGTTGCGCATGCAATGCCGCGTTTAACATGTTACATGCACGCTTGTGTGCATGTCGTACTGATTATATTAATATGAATAAACCGGAATAGGCTTGTTTTAGCTATTGATTAACTGGAAAAGGCGATAAAACACTAAATGTTCAATATATATTACACCTAAAAACAACATATCATCAAGGTAATCGTGAACACAGTATTTAGCCGAGTTTTAGCATAATTTTTAAATAATGATGGTAGTGTTAGCTCAAATTACGACATAGACATGACGAGTAAAAACATACGCATGTTTGGTATTAAGTTTGAGGTCAGTTTGCTTGTTGCATCTTTAAAAATATCCACATTCATGAACAAACCTCTGTTTATACACACTAGTGAGAAACTTTAAATCATGTGACTGCATATGCCGTCGTTAATTCAAAAACACGCTCATGTGAAAGGGCAAAGATCAAACCACCATATATTCAAATTTCAGCCAAATCCATCGTGGGCCAAAAAACGGCCAAACCGTTACACGTCCTTTTGGGCAAGATCAAGACGCCATTGATTTAACGTTGATTAAATATCAACCATAAAGAACTATTATTCGATTTGGAACTTTCTTACAAACAGAGAAAAGGATGTCTCCCCTGTTTTCCGTAATTAAAAGAGTTTGAGTGCTTTAAAGCGAAAGGGCGTTTTCATTTGTACTGTCCAATAAACATGTTTGACCATGCAGAGTTAATCTGTCATATATGATGTCCATAAGGCTCCAACTAATTTTATTAATATTTAACAGCCTGTGCATATGCAAAATTCCCTTTCTAAAAATATAAGCCATGTTTAAACTATATAACACTCTACCTTGTAATTTTAATGCTGATCAACAGAATAGAATTTCGAATTATCTGAATACGTGTTGATAGCATTTTCTTTTTAAAAACGAATATTAGTTCACGTGCGGTTCACGTGTGTAATGCATTTTTTTAGGTATGAATCATGTTGATGAAGTCCCTTTTCTCTTGTTTTGGCTCCCCAATGGCTTACTTTCTTTCATTACTCCCTTTTTTCCAGACGATATTTTAGAATAAAAGATCGTCTTAGAGACATAATTTTTTTATATCGTATTTTATGACACGTGCCTGCAATATATGTTGTTGTTTGTTTTTTTTTGTTGTTTTTTTTTTCAGTCCTATGGGCGATTTTCACTGATATGGATTATTACCCCACAATTCTGTAGTTTTATGTACAATTCAAACAGATGGTAATTAATGACCAATATGCCTATAAATAGTCTCAATATCATCCCCAAAAATTAAATAATTATAAACTTATATGCATATTGTCCCCACATAGTATAATTGAAATACTTTGAAATTGAAAATTTGGGACATGTGACGAATGATGCATTTATCTATCTCATTTAGCATATCATAGTTTAGAATTCGCTGTTGCGATTGCTAAATAATGATTTGACAAGTTTGAGAAGTTAACAAGTATCTGTAAGCAATGTTTTGAATTACTAATATGCATCCTTTGCCTTTGACTCCTTAAATTATATGAACATTCCCTCAAAAGAATACTCTTTATACATACAACGCAACAGCATGACAAATGGTGCATTTCATGCTTCTAACTGTCACTTCATAGTTTAGTATTCGCCATTGTGATCACTAAATAATGATTTGTCAATTTTAGAAGTGTATATGTATCTGTAAGCAGTAAGCTGAATTAACTAATATGCATCCTTTGCCTTAGGCTCCTTAAAGCAATATCGTAGAGAAAAAAATATATAAAATTATAAGAATATTCCCTCAAAAGAATACACTTTAAATATACAATGCAACCGCATGACAAATGATGCATTTCATGCTTCTAACTGTCACTTCATAGTTTAGTATTCGCCATTGCGATCACTAAATAATGATTTGTCAATTTTAGAAGTTACTATGTATCTGGCCTACAATGCGCTGATTTACCAGTATGCATCATTTGCCTCCCACATTAATATGAATATTACAATAAAACACATGTTTCAAATAAACCTTATAAAACAAGACGATTGATGCATTTCATATTTCTAATACGCCATATCATAGTTTAGTGTTGGCTTGAGCAATCACTAAATAATGATTTGTGTCTTGAGAATTCCCGTTTCCTATTTAACAATGAAGTACATTTTTTTTAGCAACAAACTAATTTTGTGCCCTGCATCAATTACCTTCAAGACTTAAAAATGACAACTAAATTGATACTATAAGTTCTTTTCTGTGGCTTTTACCCTTGTTCACATCGCGCGCACAATATGGTGGATCAGTTTGAATTAATAAAGTTAGTACAGGACTGCAATATGCATTTCTGCAGTTCCCATCCAGCATACAAGTTTTGTAGCAACCAGACTTTGCGGTGGCCACAAAACCATGCTAGCTGCTGAACTTACAAATAATTATATTGGCTCAAAATTACCAGATATGCATATCACATCCCAGTTCTGTCCTGCTGTATAATTTTCATTCCACCTATAGCGTAAAAGTTCAACTGTCATTTCCAATAAGTTGAATAAGTTTATTTGATATAAGTCACAATCAATGAAATATGCATTTTCTCACTTCAGGTCCAGCATGTATTTTTTTTTTGTAACCAACTCTTTGGTTCCTAAAAAAATGCTAGTCATGAAGCTTTAGTAATTAGGTTAATTTTATGAAAATAAATTACTCTTGCCAAATATTGAGCATGCATATATCATTTCCATTTTTTTTTCTTGTCTACCAATGTTAACCACAATTTTTTTTTCAGCGTTAATCTTCAACATCTCCTGGTCTGTGTACCCAGTCATGGTCTCAATTGAAAGCCGACATCCCCTTGAAGATTGTCTAATCAACTAACAGTCGACAGAAACTTTGATCATTAAAGTCGACTTCCATTGGTTATCATCTATGAGTGTTCTGCTAGGCTCATCGTGACGTTGAATAATACTTTACATGTAATGATCAATACATAGTGTAATCAGCATCAATGTGATCATTGTATACTGTCATACAATGAAGCTGGATGACATCCGCTGAATCAATCATTTTAATGGGGACTCTTCTCGTTGACACATTTACTTTCTAGCTAATGTCATAGTTGCCCCATTCCATGTAGACAAAATTACATAGATATATACGTTTGTAGATAGTCCCATTACCAATATGTACATATACATGTTAATCAAAGTTGAACATAGTCCCGTCACCTGGTATCAATGGTATTTACACTTTTCTCAGGAAGCATAGTCAGTGATTCACATGTCGCTCTGCGTCGTCGTGATATTTAACGTTGGGTATAACTTGTGAATCACGTTGTCTGTTTCCACTGTTCCACGTAGCAAGGGCGCAGAAGCAACTGTTCCGCAGACGTAACCATGGCCCTCTGGTGTGCCAGAAACCCTCGCAGTCGTCATCGGTTGGTACTTGCATTGGTCAGGTGTAATCCTTGATTGATCCTGTCCACTACCACTAATGGCTAACTTCTCATTGACACATATGTCATAGTAGCCCCATTTTATGTAAACAAAATAACATATACGTTCGTAGATTGTCCTCTAACCCATGTGTACATGTGCATGTTATTCAAAGTTAAACAAAGTTCCGTCACCAGATATACATGTATAACAGTCAATGTTGAATATGGTATTTACATTATTCTTCAAAAGCATACTCAGTGATTCACACGTCGTTCTGACTCATCGTGATGTTCTAATGCTGAGTATAGCTTGTGTATCCACTGTTCCACACAGCAAGGGCGCAGAAGCAACTGTTCCGCAGACGTAAACATGGCCCTCTGGTGTGCCAGAAACCCTTGCAATCGTCATCGTTTGGCATTGCATTGGTCAGGTGCAATCCTTGCTTGATCCTGTCTACTTTCGTAAAATGCCAAACTAAAGACGCTGCTACATTTTTTACATTTTTTTTTAAAAATCCTACCCTTATTGTCATAGACAGGCCTACCCCACTCACAATATTTGTAACCAGTTGATCCCTAAGTATATTAAGGATGATTTTGAGTTCTTTTGCCAAAGTGATATTTGTTGTTTAAGAATTAACTTCCTAGTGGTTCTTACAACTGATGAAAATATGGATAATCTCTACCAAGGGCACATACGTTTAACAAATTCTTCAAGTTCCTATATCAAATGTAACCCTTATGCCATTTTTAGTTTTGCCAACAAGTCATATTCAAAATTATACTCTTATTCAAATCAAATACTATGAAAAATAAAAACAAACATGCTTTAATTTTGTCTCTACAATGGTAAAATCTATTTCTGCACCCCCTTAACTGACAGTGAGTCTCCATTCACTAACCGCAAATAAGCGTTTTATTGATCAGTCGTGGTGCGTCTTTTAAAGACTTATAAACTCTTCTATGCACATTGGACACCTTTGCGCCTGAGTTATCTACAGACCTTAATTTTTTTTACCAATTATAATGAGATATGAATTTGAACTCCCCGCAAAAGAACTGTTATGAGTGAGTATGTCTTCTCTCCTTCCATCGGCCTCCTTATGAAAGGAGAGTCCTAGTTTTCAGAAATATTACCCCAATTCTGACTACTAGGTGGAGCATGGCACTCATTTTGGTAATGTCCCTTTTCCCTACAATTCCAACAAGTAATATATGCCTTACTTCTCATTTGTCTATTACGCATGTTATTAGGAAAGTTTCTGTTTATAGATTATGATTCTTTTCTTCCAACACCCCTATCTGGATTAATGGACGCAACTGCATTAATGTAAGATCTAGTTAAACAGTGACTGGCCAAATGTCCTAATTGATTGCAAACGTGGAAATATTTAGGGGGCAGTGCATACTCAACTTCCATTGGTTCAGTATGGCGAACATTAGAATCAGTTACCCTACCTATTCTTAAATTAAACTTTTTTTTTCAAATTTTGTTCAGTCATTGCAGACCCAACAGCCCCTTGCAACGTTGCTGTATTTTTCGTCATCACCCTCATTTTCAAATAATCACGGACAAGGCCATCCACGAAGGACCCAACTAACTGTCTTTCAATGGCTGCCACCCCACCATTTTGACCTGTGAACGCCTCTTCTGCCAAAGAAAGCAATCTCTCTGCGTAAAGTTGGACATTTTCCTCTGGTTTTTGCTTAATTTTTCGCAGTAAAGCAAATGCATGATGCGGATCTGAAATTTCTGCAAATCTTGAAGTAAGTTCTGTTTTTAATTGACCCCAATTATTTCCTACATATTCATGAAGATACCTTTGAATAAAGTCACTGACAGCACCCCGACTAGATTGGTAAACAACCATTTTAACCCTATCATCTGTTAAACCCGTTAATGATGCATATTTTTCTATTGATCTGACCCATGCCCTTAAATATTTTAGAATCACCCTCAAATGGATGAACAATATGAGAAAATCCTTGCGCGCCTACAACGGTCGACAGACCAGACAATTGCGCTGCTATATGCTGAAAAAGTGTAGCAAAATCTTGATTGGCCATTTTACAGAGTATAAAGAGATCAAACAAAATTTACCACTCACCACACTGCCGCAGCCTCTCTTCTGGAAGATCAGAACAACAGTTGGCACTTCTCGCACATCTCGAAGAAATCTGGAATTCTTTGCACCTTGTCTTCTTCAGCCACACGACCGTTATGTCAAGCCACACGACAGCTATGTCACTCGCCTCGACGCTCCAATAGTACAAACCCCCAATAAAGCGTTGTATATTACATGTCATGCTTGCCATTTTGTATTTGCTCTTCTAGCATTGACATTTTTACTTAAATGCCAATCCTGGTCACGGCACCAAAAATAACACCTTAGTGAAACACCATTCACTAAGAATAAGTCAAATAAAATGTCATGATTTTATTTGCGAAGATACATTTCGAGACAACCCAGGTTCATGTATGTTTATACTCTATCGTTACATGGCAATTCAGAGTCTAATTTGCTGTTCAGCTATCTGGTATTTATACCCTAACCTGTCAGAAAATCTTGGGTAACCCATATCAACGTAATTCATCATACATCAGGCCATATATTTCTGTCTCTAACACGCCAGGCGAAAAACAAAAGTTCATACCCTACTTAGCTATTGTCCTGATAAGCCTTCTGCAGCAACCTAGGGAATCTTAGTTAGCACAAAAATATTTCATCTGACCATACATCGCCTATGTGACATGCGTGCCAAGAATAGAACCCTTACTTTTCATAATATAGCTTTTCTAATAAGGTGCTACGAAAGGGATATTTTTGAAATCCTTTAATTTAACACTAAATGCTATTCCCTGCAATATTAATTGCCTTGTCATAATGAATTTACCAGAGAGAACAGACTCTTGAATCACATACCCCTACATATACGTAAAAATATTGGTATTAAATATCAACCATAAAGAACTAACATTCGATTTGGAACTTTCTTACAATCAGAGAAAAGGATGTCTCCCCTGTTTTCCGTAATTAAAAGAGTTTGAATGCTTTAAAGCGAAAGGGCGTTGTCATTTGTACTGTACAACACACATGTTCCAACCATGCATTTTCGTGATGTACTGTCATATAATTAAATGGACAGCAAATACCATCATCCTCTCATTAATTTACCCTGTCATAACGGTTTTAATTGGAAGAAAAGGCCCTTAAATCGCACAACCTTACATGTAACTGAAAATTTTGGACAAGATCAAGATGCCGTTGATTTAACGTTGATTAAATATCAACCATAAAGAACTATTATTCGATTTGGAACTTTCTTACAAACAGAGAAAAGGATGTCTCCCCTGTTTTCCGTAATTAAAAGAGTTTGAATGCTTTAAAGCGAAAGGGCGTTTTCATTTGTACTGTCCAATAAACATGTTTGACCATGCAGAGTTCATCTGTCATATATGATGTCCATAAGGCTCCAACTAATTTTATTAATGTTTAACAGCCTGTGCATATGCAAAATTCCCTTTCTAAAAATATAAGCCATGTTTAAACTATATAACACTCTACCTTGTAATTTTAATGCTGATCAACAGAATAGAATTTCGAGTTATCTGAATACGTGTTGATAGCATTTTCTTTTTAAAAACGAATATTAGTTCACGTGCGGTTCACGTGCGTAATGCATTTTTTTAGGTATGAATCATGTTGATGGAGTCCCTTTTCTCTTGTTTTGGCTCCCCTATGGCTTACTTTCTTTCATTACTCCCTTTTTTCCAGACGATATTTTAGAATAAAAGATCGTCTTAGAGACATAATTTTTTTATATCGTATTTTATGACACGTGCCTGCAATATATGTTGTTGTTTTTTGGGGTTTTTTTGGGGGGTTTTTTCAGTCCTATGGGCGATTTTCACTGATATGGATTATTACCCCACAATTCTGTAGTTTTATGTACAATTCAAACAGATGGTAATTAATGACCAATATGCCTATAAATAGTCTCAATATCATCCCCAAAAATAAAATAATTATAAACTTATATGCATATTGTCCCCACATAGTATAATTGAAATACTTTAAAATTGAAAATTTCGGACATGTGACGAATGATGCATTTATCTATCTCATTTAGCATATCATAGTTTAGAATTCGCTGTTGCGATTGCTAAATAATGATTTGACAAGTTTGAGAAGTTAACAAGTATCTGTAAGCAATGTTTTGAATTACTAATATGCATCCTTTGCCTTTGACTCCTTAAATTATATGAACATTCCCTCAAAAGAATACTCTTTATACATACAACGCAACAGCATGACAAATGATGCATTTCATGCTTCTAACTGTCACTTCATAGTTTAGTATTCGCCATTGTGATCACTAAATAATGATTTGTCAATTTTAGAAGTGTATATGTATCTGTAAGCAGTAAGCTGAATTAACTAATATGCATCCTTTGCCTTCGGCTCCTTAAAGCAATATCGTAGAGAAAAAAAATATATAAAATTATAAGAACATTCCCTCAAAAGAATACACTTTAAATATACAATGCAACCGCATGACAAATGATGCATTTCATGCTTCTAACTGTCACTTCATAGTTTAGTATTCGCCATTGCGATCACTAAATAATGATTTGTCAATTTAGAAATTACTATGTATCTGGCCTACAATGCGCTGATTTACCAGTATGCATCATTTGCCTCCCACATTAATATGAATATTACAATAAAACACATGTTTCAAATAAACCTTATAAAACAAGACGATTGATGCATTTCATATTTCTAATACGCCATATCATAGTTTAGTGTTGGCTTGAGCAATCACTAAATAATGATTTGTGTCTTGAGAATTCCCATTTCCTATTTAACAATGAAGTACATTTTTTTTTAACAACAAACTAATTTTGTGCCCTGCATCAATCACCTTCAAGACTTAAAAATGACAACTAAATTGATACTATAAGTTCTTTTCTGTGGCTTTTACCCTTGTTCACATCGCGCGCACAATATGGTGGATCAGTTTGAATTAATAAAGTTAGTACAGGACTGCAATATGCATTTCTGCAGTTCCCATCCAGCATACAAGTTTTGTAGCAACCAGACTTTGCGGTGGCCACAAAACCATGCTAGCTGCTGAACTTACAAATAATTATATTGGCTCAAAATTACCAGATATGCATATCACATCCCAGTTCTGTCCTGCTGTATAATTTTCCTTCCACCTATAGCGTAAAAGTTCAACTGTCATTTCCAATAAGTTGAATAAGTTTATTTGATATAAGTCACAATCAATGAAATATGCATTTTCTCACTTCAGGTCCAGCATGTATTTTTTTTTTTTGTAACCAACTCTTTGGTTCCTAAAAAAAATGCTAGTCATGAAGCTTTAGTAATTAGGTTAATTTTATGAAAATAAATTACTCTTGCCAAATATTGAGCATGCATATATCATTTCCATTTTTTTTCTTGTCTACCAATGTTAACCACAAATTTTTTTTCAGCGTTAATCTTCAACATCTCCTGGTCTGTGTACCCAGTCATGGTCTCGATTGAAAGCCGACATCCCCTTGAAGATTGTCTAATCAACTAACAGTCGACAGAAACTTTGATCATTATAGTCGACTTCCATTGGTTATCATCTATGAGTGTTCTGCTAGGCTCATCGTGACGTTGAATAATACTTTACATGTAATGTTCAATACATAGTGTAATCAGCATCAATGTGATCATTGTATACTGTCATACAATGAAGCTGGATGACATCCGCTGAATCAATCATTTTAATGGGGACTCTTCTCGTTGACACATTTACTTTCTAGCTAATGTCATAGTTGCCCCATTCCATGTAGACAAAATTACATAGATATATACGTTTGTAGATAGTCCCATTACCAATATGTACATATACATGTTAATCAAAGTTGAACATAGTCCCGTCACCTGGTATCAATGGTATTTACACTTTTCTCAGGAAGCATAGTCAGTGATTCACATGTAGCTCTGCGTCGTCGTGATATTTAACGTTGGGTATAACTTGTGAATCACGTTGTCTGTTTCCACTGTTCCACGTAGCAAGGGCGCAGAAGCAACTGTTCCGCAGACGTAACCATGGCCCTCTGGTGTGCCAGAAACCCTCGCAGTCGTCATCGGTTGGTACTTGCATTGGTCAGGTGTAATCCTTGATTGATCCTGTCCACTACCACTAATGGCTAACTTCTCATTGACACATATGTCATAGTAGCCCCATTTTATGTAAACAAAATAACATATACGTTCGTAGATTGTCCTCTAACCCATGTGTACATGTGCATGTTATTCAAAGTTAAACAAAGTTCCGTCACCAGATATACATGTATAACAGTCAATGTTGAATATGGTATTTACATTATTCTTCAAAAGCATACTCAGTGATTCACACGTCGTTCTGACTCATCGTGATGTTCTAATGCTGAGTATAGCTTGTGTATCCACTGTTCCACACAGCAAGGGCGCAGAAGCAACTGTTCCGCAGACGTAAACATGGCCCTCTGGTGTGCCAGAAACCCTTGCAATCGTCATCGTTTGGCATTGCATTGGTCAGGTGCAATCCTTGCTTGATCCTGTCTACTTTCGTAAAATGCCAAACTAAAGACGCTGCTACTCTTTTTACATTTTTTTTTTTAAAAATCCTACCCTTATTGTCATAGACAGGCCTACCCCACTCACAATATTTGTAACCAGTTGATCCCTAAGTATATTAAGGATGATTTTGAGTTCTTTTGCCAAAGTGATATTTGTTGTTTAAGAATTAACTTCCTAGTGGTTCTTACAACTGATGAAAATATGGATATCCTCTACCAAGGGCACATACGTTTAACAAATTCTTCAAGTTCCTATATCAAATGTAACCCTTATGCCATTTTTAGTTTTGCCAACAAGTCATATTCAAAATCATACTCTTATTCAAATCAAATACTATGAAAAATAAAAACAAACATGCTTTAATTTTGTCTCTACAATGGTAAAATCTATTTCTGCACCCCCTTAACTGACAGTGAGTCTCCATTCACTAACCGCAAATAAGCGTTTTATTGATCAGTCGTGGTGCGTCTTTTAAAGACTTATAAACTCTTCTATGCACATTGGACACCTTTGCGCCTGAGTTATCTACAGACCTTAATTTTTTTTACCAATTATAATGAGATATGAATTTGAACTCCCCGCAAAAGAACTGTTATGAGTGAGTATGTCTTCTCTCCTTCCATCGGCCTCCTTATGAAAGGAGAGTCCTAGTTTTCAGAAATATTACCCCAATTCTGACTACTAGGTGGAGCATGGCACTCATTTTGGTAATGTCCCTTTTCCCTACAATTCCAACAAGTAATATATGCCTTACTTCTCATGTGTCTATTACGCATGTTATTAGGAAAGTTTCTGTTTATAGATTATGATTCTTTTCTTCCAACACCCCTATCTGGATTAATGGACGCAACTGCATTAATGTAAGATCTAGTTAAACAGTGACTGGCCAAATGTCCTAATTGATTGCAAACGTGGCAATATTTAGGGGGCAGTGCATACTCAACTTCCATTGGTTCAGTATGGCGAACATTAGAATCAGTTACCCTACCTATTCTTAAATTAAACTTTTTTTTCAAATTTTGTTCAGTCATTGCAGACCCAACAGCCCCTTGCAACGTTGCTGTATTTTTCGTCATCACCCTCATTTTCAAATAATCACGGACAAGGCCATCCACGAAGGACCCAACTAACTGTCTTTCAATGGCTGCCACCCCACCATTTTGACCTGTGAACGCCTCTTCTGCCAAAGAAAGCAATCTCTCTGCGTAAAGTTGGACATTTTCCTCTGGTTTTTGCTTAATTTTTCGCAGTAAAGCAAATGCATGATGCGGATCTGAAATTTCTGCAAATCTTGAAGTAAGTTCTGTTTTTAATTGACCCCAATTATTTCCTACATATTCATGAAGATACCTTTGAATAAAGTCACTGACAGCACCCCGACTAGATTGGTAAGCCACCATTTTAACCCTATCATCTGTTAAACCCGTTAATGATGCAAATTTTTCTATTGATCTGACCCATGCCCTTAAATATTTTAGAATCACCCTCAAATGGATGAACAATATGAGAAAATCCTTGCGCGCCTACAACGGTCGACAGACCAGACAATTGCGCTGCTATATGCTGAAAAAGTGTAGCAAAATCTTGATTGGCCATTTTACAGAGTATAAAGAGATCAAACAAAATTTACCACTCACCACACTGCCGCAGCCTCTCTTCTGGAAGATCAGAACAACAGTTGGCACTTCTCGCACATCTCGAAGAAATCTGGAATTCTTTGCACCTCGTCTTCTTCAGCCACACGACCGTTATGTCAAGCCACACGACAGCTATGTCACTCGCCTCGACGCTCCAATAGTACAAACCCTCAATTAAGCGTTGTATATTACATGTCATGCTTGCCATTTTGTAGTTGCTCTTCTAGCATTGACATTTTTACTTAAATGCCAATCCTGGTCACGGCACCAAAAATAGCACCTTAGTGAAACACCATTCACTAAGAATAAGTCAAATAAAATGTCATGATTTTATTTGCGAAGATACATTTCGAGACAACCCAGGTTCATGTATGTTTATACTCTATCGTTACATGGCAATTCAGAGTCTAATTTGCTGTTCAGCTATCTGGTATTTATACCCTAACCTGTCAGAAAATCTTGGGTAACCCATATCAACGTAATTCATCATACATCAGGCCATATATTTCTGTCTCTAACACGCCAGGCGAAAAACAAAAGTTCATACCCTACTTAGCTATTGTCCTGATAAGCCTTCTGCAGCAACCTAGGGAATCTTAGTTAGCACAAAAATATTTCATCTGACCATACATCGCCTATGTGACATGCGTGCCAAGAATAGAACCCTTACTTTTCATAATATAGCTTTTCTAATAAGGTGCTACGAAAGGGATATTTTTGAAATCCTTTAATTTAACACTAAATGCTATTCCCTGCAATATTAATTGCCTTGTCATAATGAATTTACCAGAGAGAACAGACTCTTGAATCACATACCCCTACATATACGTAAAAATATTGGTCCTGTCCTTTATGCCGTTGATTAAATATCAACCATAAAGAACTAACATTCGATTTGGAACTTTCTTACAAACAGAGAAAAGGATGTCTCCCCTGTTTTCCGTAATTAAAAGAGTTTGAATGCTTTAAAGCGAAAGGGCGTTTTCATTTGTACTGTACAACACACATGTTCCAACCATGCATTTTCGTGATGTACTGTCATATAATTAAATGGACAGCAAATACCATCATCCTCTCATTAATTTACCCTGTCATAACGGTTTTAATTGGAAGAAAAGGCCCTTAAATCGCACAACCTTACATGTAACTGAAAATTTTGGACAAGATCAAGATGCCGTTGATTTAACGTTGATTAAATATCAACCATAAAGAACTATTATTCGATTTGGAACTTTCTTACAAACAGAGAAAAGGATGTCTCCCCTGTTTTCCGTAATTAAAAGAGTTTGAATGCTTTAAAGCGAAAGGGCGTTTTCATTTGTACTGTCCAATAAACCTGTTTGACCATGCAGAGTTCATCTGTCATATATGATGTCCATAAGGCTCCAACTAATTTATTAATATTTAACAGCCTGTGCATATGCAAAATTCCCTTTCTAAAAATATAAGCCATGTTTAAACTATATAACACTCTACCTTGTAATTTTAATGCTGATCAACAGAATAGAATTTCGAGTTATCTGAATACGTGTTGATAGCATTTTCTTTTTAAAAACGAATATTAGTTCACGTGCGGTTCACGTGCGTAATGCATTTTTTTAGGTATGAATCATGTTGATGGAGTCCCTTTTCTCTTGTTTTGGCTCCCCTACGGCTTACTTTCTTTCACGTGACCCCAAGATGTGTTCACAAATCAAATTTCGGATTCCTAGGATGTATGCTCGTGGACACGATTTTTCTAGATCTGATGACAGTGGTAAAGGTGCGTGACGCTCCATGACCCTAAATGCATTAAGACACGAATTTTGGCATTCCTGCCTAAAATAATATAGGAGATATACTCCGCATATGATACGAACACTCAAACACCTAGGACACTAAGGACAGTCAGTTTTATTACTATATGCCTCCCTTTGGGGGCTTTAAACCTGTTTGTCATGACCGTCATAAGACAGTGCCTGAATTCATAGTAATTCTATGTAATCAGATGTGGATGACGACCACAGAAGTACGTTTACTGATGTGAAGTTCGCTTGCACTCTTTGCCAATCAAGGACGCTTTGACTTTGGGACGTTTAACTTTCGCCAGCTTTTTTGAAAAGCTAATACTTATTGCGTTTATATAAGGGACAGGGCAAATAGACGCCTTCTTTGACGAGCTTGCCTCGCTCTATAGATTTCACGGACAGTTTACTTCGCGCTGTAGGTCAATCCACGATATTTGGTACCCCACTCGTTGTTCGGCAGCGAATAAAATATAGCCTGAGCACGGCATAAAGCTTCAGTCAAAACCTGAATTTGATGTGTGTTTTTAATGATGTTTATATAAGCGGCAGGCCACGGCCGACCGCAATTATTTTAAAAGGGCATGTGACCTGTGTAATCATGAGATCTAACGATCAATAATGGCCTAAAAAAAGCCAAAATTAATATTCGGAAGATTTACCGAAATTGTAATTTCAATTTCGACTTTAAATCAGCCTGAATCAAGCTGATTTCTGTGATGCAAGCATGACCTCCCTCAATTGGTAATTACAAGGAAAGTAGGCAGTGATTTTGGACGGCCCGGGTAGACTATGGGGGTATCTGAAGCAGCAAAATCGGTCTGTCTGTCTGTCTGTCTGAACGTCTGTCTGTCTGAACGTCAGTCCGCTGGCTGGCCGGCTGGCACAATCAAACACTGCCCTTTATTCAAAACATGACTTGTTCAGTAAACCCTTGCTATATATGCTAGAGTGTAGACCAAGCTTTTTGTGAAAGCTTATACTTGTTACCTGCAATTAATGAGTCGGTATCCTGAAAAAGGTGCAAGTTGGCATGTGCGCCCATCGAAAACTTAGATCAGGACGCGCATACGCACAGCCTGATCAGAGTCGTTGATGGGCGCTCTATAGGGAGCTAAGGGTCCATCATTCCTTCAGACAGAAAACTAGGGCTCTGGTCAGACTATGGATTTAAATCTTAGCTGTACGTTTATGCCAACTTGTACCTTGATGGTTGGATACCGGCGCAATGTCCAACACGATAAACAGATAGATGATTCTTTTTCAGAATAATGAGCAAATTTCTTCCTTAGCTCTCAAGCCGATACAAGGACGTGTCTCGTGTGCATTAATGTTCAACTGTTGCATAAAAACGCCGTGTTGCAAGCTATTTAAAACAGTCATGTTTTAACCGGCTAAAGTCATGCATGAATATGATCAATTCTCATCCTGTTGACGCAAGGACGTTTAATTTTACGTATACGTATTCTAGGGCCAACGTCATCCGTCCTTAGAGGTGAACATAATTTAGTGATGTCAGAATGACGTAAGACTTTGCTCTGGAATAGGTGTTTTGAAAACCTACACGTACGAATCCTTCATGCTTTTGCGCGCCATTATAGGATATACAAAAACGTTTTTTCAAAAGTTTTCAAGTGACAAAATGGCTTCATGCAGTAATAGCGACCAAACATGGTTTTCTGATATACTAACATCTGCTTGAACCCCAGGTTTCGTTAAAACCCTCGCCCTTCAGGCTCGGATTTCAACACCATCTTCGGTGTCCAGCAGTTGTTGATGCATAAAAAATTATACGTATAATACAATATTTTAGCATTTCCTGGGTCAAAATGTTAGAGATATTCATAGTATGGTGTAGAAAAAGGGGATATAACCACCGTCACTGAAGGTGGAGAAAAGGGGATGTGGTGGGAAGCATTATTTAATAAATTTTCCTTTTTAAAGGAGGGCTTGCCTAGTTGAAAAAAGATGCAAAACTATCTATCATATCTTCTTATATTATCTTAGCATGCATGTATTGAGAAATAGTGACTATGATCAGGAAATACCACAATCACAAACTGCAGCAGACAAACCATGACAACGCAAGGAATAGCCACCCAACAATTACAAGACACCAGGAAGACAAACTATACAATGCAATCAGCTCTCTATTCCCCATTAAGATGATTGCAAAACTATAAAGGACATAGGGCGCCCGCATAGCTCATTTGGTAGCATGTTTAGCTCTGACTAACTGGATACCTCTTTCACGCAGGTTCGAATCTCGCTAGCGTCGCCAGAAATTTATTGATTAGTGATTGTTCCTGCAATGGTATGTATCTCTATGGTTTGACTGTCAACTTCAGGCTGCCGTGGTTTCTAGGTGTATTTCTAAACGGAACACCAAGAGCTGCACTGGTTTTCCCCAAGACTAGGCAGTGGGCGTAAGTAAGTAAGTAAGTAAGTAAGCAAGCAAGTAAGTGAATAAAGTAACGCACAAAAACATAGAACAATAACAGATCCCACAATGGGAGTACTAATCATCAACAACAGAACCGCCCCGTAAGAACGCACATCAGCCTTAGCTAAAGAGGGAGGCTTAAATGTATTTTACTGGTACCAGATGTTTGCCCTAAATTCTGCTGTTGATGAAGCACAAAAATGTTAAGCTCGCATGGAGGCTTCATGCTGCCAATACCATAGTAACTAGTCACAAAGTACGAAAAAGTGGCCTAGATCAGGAATTAAGACAATCGAGTACCACACCTGAACTAGGATACCACATGGGAAAGTGACAAAAACAATATAAAACATCGCAAATGAGAGCCAAAAGGTCAGCCCTTTCCCAGCAGGTGGCCACAAGGCAGCAGTGAACAGACAAGACAACATGACAAACATGAAACATAAATAACAAAAATGATCCACAAAAGACACACCCCATTGGAACGGTCCATAAAATATTTTTACTAGGGGCTTAAACCAGTTTCAAGGCGCCAGCATCACCCTTAGTTCATACGTTGATAAAGACACACATATATGTTTGGCTTGAATAAGAGACCCCTAACTTATCATTGCATCATCTCCTTGAACATATAAATCGATATATATAAAGGTAAGGACTCAACAGTACATACAACTGAATACTGGAGCAAAATAATTCCTTTCTGGTCTTAAATTAGAAAAAATAGGCCTATATTTTCTTTTATTTACAGAAGGCGTCTCTTGAATGAACATAGAATATGTATTGTTTATGGTTTATACCATTAAAGTTGTGGTGGTCATTTTGTTGGTTTAACTTTGACAATTTATGTAAAACTTTTGTGTCCTCACGTTCAGGAAAATGAGCTTAATTGGCTTTTGCAATTTTTATGTACAGTTTTTATGTCGTAATTTATGTTTTAAATGCATTCAAAGTTCAAATAGTCCTGAGGAATATACAATATCTTAGACTGACAGTGTATTGGAAAGGGATGATGAAAAGGATGAGAAAAAAGTTCCACTTGGGCCTCTAGCAAGTTCCCTGCTCTTTTTTGTTGCTGGATCATTAACCTCGGGCTAATGCGTGACCAATTATAGTAGGGAGTTGTCAAATAACTTTTTCCACAAATGTCTTGCATTGGTCACATAACTGTGAAACATCCTATTTACGAAACTTTTAGAAAACGTTTTGTTTACATTAGGATAACGTTTGATTTAAACGTTTAGAAACGGTTACCTTTTTTGCAATAAAAATTTGGGTTACAAAACGTTTTTGACAAACGTTACAAAATAACGTTGTCCAAACGTTGAGGAAACGATTTGTTTACGTTAGGGGAACGTTTGATTTTAACGTTTAGGAACCCTATTTTCGCAATCAAATTTTGGGTTCTTAAACGTTTTCGACATACGTTTTAAAAAAACCTTTCTGAAACCTTTTTTTTCATTTTCCTTAAATTGTGAATCTGATGTTTGTTGTATCTCAAACTTTAATTCTTTACTACAGCACCGATCTGCTAGTAACTGCAAGCATTTATCATGCACTGATTTAACGTTTAGAAACCATATTGTTGCAATCAAATTTTAGGTTCCTAAAAGTTTTTGACAAACGTTACAAATTAACGTTGTCCAAACGTTGAGGAAAAGTTTTGTTTACGTCAGGGGAACGTTTGATTTTAAAGTTAGGAACCCTATTTTTGCAATCAAATTTTGGGTTCCTAAAAATTTTCGACAAACTGCATCAAGCGCTTGTTTCTAAATTGAGATTTACTTTGAAAATGGTTAATTTATTTACTGATAATTATCTACATATATATTAGAATTTGAATATTTTTCAATAAAAACTCTTTGTGGCTGTTCCTTGGCAGAAACCAGCACCTATTTGAAAGGTTTATATAACGTTTCTGAAAGGTTGCGTTTTAACAAAACTTCATACAACCAAACACAAACGTTTCAGAAAGGTTTCTTGGTACCTTGGTTTTCCTCTATTTTCCTTAACCAAGGCCTAAGGCCAGGGTCAGTGTGACCCTGAAGCAGTATGCAACGCTCTGAAACCCCCAAAATGTATCCACACACCAAATTTTGGATTCCTACCTAACATAATATACAGATATTTTCCGGGCTCTACCTATCCAGAACTGTAGCTAGAGGTCAAGGTCACAGAGACCTCAAAATAGTGGGTGGCATACTGTGGCCAATAGATGTATCCACATACCAAATTTTTGATTCTATGTCCTATAATTTAGAAGATATGCTCAGTACACGATTTTTTATACAACTGAGGCCAGAAGTCACGGTCACAGTTGCCCAAAGTAGTACGCTACAACCTCCAATATCCTGATGCATCCGCACAAAAAATTGAGATTGTTGCCTCAAAAACATGTGGGATATATGTTGGGGATATGATGTATTCAAGTTTTGAGTCCAGCGGTAAAGGTCACAGTGACCTAAAACAGTATGCAACATTCCACTACCCCAACATGTATCCCAAATATGGGATTTCTATGCCATGTAGTATAGGAAATATGCTCCTCACACGATTTTAAAAGACCAAAGTCAGAGGTCAAGGTCACAGTGACCCCAAAATTGTACGCTACAATCAGCAACACCATAATGCATCCAAACAAGAAATTTGCTGAGATATGATAAGGGCACGATTATTATAGGACGACTGAGGCAAGAGGTCAACGTCAAAGTGACCCCGAAAATGGTACACAACATTTTGCACCCTAAGATGCATCCACCTATCGATTTTGGAATTCCTTACTTTAACAGTAAAGGAGGTATGCTCCAGACACGATGTGAAGACTCAGGCACTTTTAATGAACAGTGTGGTTACCATTTGGTCGCATAAAGACTGTCTGTCATGTCCGTCATAAGGCAGTGCTTTAACTCATGTTAATTCTTTAACGATGTAGATAATAATCAGATAATGTGAGGCTCGTTTAGATGCCTTGTTTTCAGTTGAAGGTATGTTTACTTGGGGACGTTTTTAGTTTTTTTTAAAAAAAGTCTACACCCAACGTTATACTAACAGTACTTCCGTTTTCGATAGTTATCTTTACTTGAGGTTTTAATAATGGGGCAGACTTGATTTAGCTGTTCTCTTTACTCCTTCCACTAGATTGGTTCCCCACGTTGATAAAGCTCCACTTCCGCTACGCATATAACGTTTGGTAACTAGTAATTTTTTACAAGTAGAGAATCCTACTCATCCGACTGCGCATGCTCTAGAAAAGATTTTTCAACACAAACTTCAGTATTTTTTCAGTTACTACAATTTGATAATTAAGTAAAAGAAAAAATATATAAACTCCCAGAACAAAATAAACTTAATAAAACGGCTTGTTTAAAAAATGCACTTTATGTCAAGGGTATTTTCCAATACCACGTCACTCATGACGTCAGTGTGTATGCGATACGTAGGCGCAATGGCGGCTAGTAGTTACCTGTCTTAATATGCTGACAAGCTATTAAAGGGAGAGAACCGGTCTACTCCTTCCACTCCGAACAGGCAGAACAGAAATCAAGTGCGCTGGAACATCTGTGCTGGCGTACTCCGGAGTACTCCGTCTTTCGAGGTGGTGTAGACAGAACAGTCACGTGACCTGTTCCAAAAAAGATGGCGGATCACTGCCTGCGTGCGTGAATATATTTTGTGTCGCTTGATTTATTCCGGAGTACTCCAAGTGCCCACTTGTTTATGTGGATTTTCTGGCGTACGCCGAGTACTCTAAAAATTGCTAAATCAAGTCCGCCCTTGGTTTTTACCCGTCTCCTTCCCACAAGTCCGTTGAAGTTAGTTTATACAAGTATTAGCTTTTCAAAAAAGCTGGCGGTCGTTTAGCCCTATCATTGTATGTATTCTTGCCCACTGCATGCTTCCATTTTGAACTTCTGGAGCTTGTTCATGTAGATTTGTTCTAAGCTCCGATTATTAACATCTGAACTGTGATTTGTTACCATTTAACACATGCTTCCAGCGAGGATGTTGCTTGATCTTTTGAAAGCACCCGGCTTATGCATGGTATTTTATGGTAATGTATCTAGCATGCGACACATTTATGGAAAATCATTTGATAACACTAGACAGCACATTTTTCTTAAAACTGATGCCAGAAAATCAAGGTCACTTAACTGTATATGTACAGACTCCGTGACCCCAAGATGTGTTCACAAACCAAATTTGGGATTCCTAGGATTTATGCTCATGACACGATTTTTCTAGATCTGATGGCAGTGGTAAAGGTGTGTGACGCTCCATGACCCTAAATGCATTAAGACACGAATTTTGACATTCCTACCTAAAGTAATATGGGAGATATACTCCAGATATGATATGAACACTCAAACACTCAAGGACACTAAGGACAGGCAGTTTGATTACTATATGCCCCCCTTTGGGGGCATAAAATTCCTGTTTGTCATGACCATCATAAGACAGTGCCTGAATTCATAGTAATTCTATGTGATCAGATGTGGATGACAATCGTATAAGTACGTTTACTGATGTGAAGTTTGCTCACACTCTTTGCCAATCAAGGACGTTTTGACTTTTGGACGTTTTGCTTTCGCAAGGTTTTTTTGAAAAGCTAATACTTATTGCGTTTATAGGCAGGGCAAATTGACGCCTTCTTTGTGAAATCAAATTCGTAAACGAGTTGCCTCGCGCTATAGGTAGCCCTACAGATTTCACGGACAGTTTACTTCGTGCTGTAGGTCAACCCACGATATTTGGTACCCAACTTGTTGTTCGGCAGCGAATAAAATATAGCCTGAGCACGGCATAAAGGTTTCGTCAAAACCTGAATTTGATGTGTGTTTTGATTGAAGTTTATATAAGTGGCCGGCCATGGCCGACCGCAATAAATAGACAACCAGCTAGAGGGTATCACTATTCCAACACAAATGCTTGCGGCGAGAACGCCGCAAGCAAAAAGATACAGGTACGCAGATATGACCAGCACCACATTTTGGTACTTATCGCATAAACGACGTGCGACATATTTTTATTTGGATGTTTGTTTCTACAATCAAATAAGAGGGACAGCAATTGGAGCTCCAACATAGGTGCCACACAAGTCTTATTAGAAGACGTAACCCAAAACTGTTGATGACAAAATGGGATTGATTCTGCTAAGAAAATTCCAAGGAAAGGCTTACTTATCGTATATTCGAAAATGCCATTATGTGAAGCACACAACAAGAGGTCTTTTTGTGATAAGGTGTTTGGGACTATTGCTCGCGTATTGTACTACAAAAACGTGCGTGTTTCCAAAGCTCTCTTCTTAGTCAATCAATTTGGTTATATTATTCGCATTACAACCAGGCAACCACAACGTTAGCATTTCATTCCAATAAAACATCTTATGATAAGCTGCCAACAATGTAAAATTGGCTATCTATCATTGTCATCCAGGTGCATGCCAAACTAAATAAAAACGTGTTCATTTCTATATGCTCATTACACTGAAACATAAAAAGTAGTCGAGTAGTTTGTGAAAAATCTGTTTTATTGTGTGAAACACTCATTTATTGAATGGAAATATGTTGTAGGTGCAGATAGGAATTGCCTCTATGAGACAATTCCAATGTGCACCAACAACATATGTTACTGAAATTAAGGAAACCTTTTTTGATATAAACACTAAACAAGTATTATGTCCATTGACGTTCCTCTTTTAAACATCTCAAACTGCCAATCTGTATTAAAATACCTGTCACTATATGGCAAATTGTTTATACTTACATGACAGCCCTATTATCACCAAATTTTCATTTTTCATGAACTATACTTTTGCTAAGCTGGTGGTTGCATGGTAGTAAACTGCATTGCAGCACCAATACTTAGGGCTTCACTTACTTTGCAAGAGACCCGAAGTATTCATGATTCCATGAATCTTCCAAAAATCGAATACATTTCTTAAATGAATAAGTTACTCAAACGTTAGACATCTTTTTTATATTCGTTTAGCATACGCGAGAGAGGCTTTATATTTTTTAAACATTTTTGCATACGTCGACATAAATTGGCTAAAACGTTGTAGTGTGACAGGACCTTATATCCTAAAACAACACAAAATGAATTTATGGACATAACAAGTTTTTGTCCAATATAGTATTCAAAGACGTTTCATACATAAAACGTTTACTGTACATGTCGACTTTTTCATGCAGAATTTTTGCATCACCGTTTCCAAGTATGGTCGCATATACAGGACATTTTATGGCATGTGTAGTGCATAGTACTTTGTCAAAAACTCTCGTTCTATGGGTGAGAACATTAAATTAACCTGCCATTTTGAGATGCACACTTTGGGCGCTTTCAAAACATGTCCATGCTTAATTAACTTATCTGTCTCAAAGAGGCCGGGGCTTCGATTAAGCCCGAGCCCGACCCCTCTCCTCTATACTTGTACGACCGTTTAGAAAAGAATTGTATCAAAGTGTTCCAAGAAGTTTCTGAGTTCTTTATTATTTGCTAACTGACTGACTGATGGATGGACGCGCGTGTTTACAAATGACCACTTATGTGGCTAATAACTGGTATTTTGACACTTTAGTGGCTAAAACCTCTTAAGTGTCTAGTCACGTTAGAAGTTGTTTAAAACTACATAAATCAGCTAAGGGGGTAACACCTGTAAGTTTTGAAAAAAAGACACTAAAATTTGGATATAGCTGAATTCATAGGCCTTTCGTACTTTTCCGGATTTCCGTCGGGACTCAAGTCACATGTACATATATCACATGACTTTTTCAGGCAGCTGAAATTTGTTCCATTGCCACGAGACCGTGTATTGAGACAAAAACTCGAGGCTGGGTGATATTATTTTGCAGCTGATACTTTTAAATTATCCTAAAATCCGGCCACTGAAAGACTAAGCACCCGTTGATAATACGTTTGTTACAAATATATACATGTACATGGTACTATCTGAACCATCTGCGAAAATGGTCCACTGTCATAAGACCGGTTGATGATTGATCTTTGAAAATAAAAGACCCGCACCCTTATCAGCAGTCCATGTTTTCATCTAGACAGTAAAATCGCTATTATTTTCTTAAAGATCAAACTACTTAAAGATGAAACTAAACACATAATTCTGACTGGGTCATAATGTATGTATATTGTCTAGAATACCAACAACATATTTCGTATTTAGCCCATCTGTGCCTTTACGTGAGAAATCCCGACTGTGTTGCAAGCCAACAACAAAGGCAAACCCTCAGTCTGAAAAGCGTCTCAGTCTGTAATTCGTTCTGCGCGGGAAAGAATACGGGTTAACTTTTTGTCTCCAAGTGTCGTCTACTGATAACCTTTGCAAACAGTTTGGGCCCATATCGTCGTGATCGTGCTTGATCTGGATCCAATCTGTTTGACACTCAGGTGGTATTCCTGAAAGAATTTTTCGGAAAATTTGATTCTAAAAAAAACAGACGACAAAAAGCATAAACAATTTCGCGGGGGGGGGGGGGGCAGTGGAGGGGGGACAAAGAGTTAACATGCATAATATCACTTCTCTAGCTAGTCTCTGTAGCGTAAGAAGCTAGATTGCACCTTACTTGGTCGCAAATATCAAATGTAGGGTTTCTCGCGACGCAGCCCATCTTATCTAATGGCCTGAACATTTTTGAAGAGTCATTCCACATCGTCCAGCCGTAACACTACGAAAACGGTTGCAACGCCTGAACCTCGGTCATTTCACGCCGAATTTCGGTATTTTTAGTGGATTCGCTTTGAAAGTCGGTAGAAAGATACTATAATTTAAAAAAAATATTAGGATATGTTAACCGAACATGAGGATCTACATACATTCTTCTAACTACTAAATATTAAATTGAAACATAAACTTTGCTAAAATTGTCAAACACTTCATTTTTTCTTCAGGTTCGTGCCTGCACTAGGAAACCTTTTATATTAGAAAGGTTCGGTTCGTACTTTTTTTGGTATTTATATTATATTGTCAATGTGTCATATAAATATCTGGCCCACCGTAGCCCAACTAAAGCCTCAGCTCTGACTTTCTGTGAGTCTTGGGTCCTTTTCTTTGTTTCATCATAGTGTGCTAATTTGATTCGATTGCTTCTCTGTGATGATACACTGCATTAGTTAGGAAGCCTCCATGCAAGCTAAACAAGTTAACAGTATCTGGGGCAAAGTGAAATGCATTTAAGTCCCATCCCCGTATCTTAGGCTGTTGTCCGTTCTAAGGCGTTTGTTCCGTTGTTGATCGTTTTAATGTATTTCCCATTTTTTGTTTGTGATCTGTGTTTGTCTTTGCTCTGGTGTGCACTACTTTGTGTCCGATCTAGTTTTGCAACCATCTTGACATGGAAGAGAAAAAATGGTTGCCTTTTACGGATTTCTTGTTACTGTAAATGTTCTGTGGCTCTTCCTCACGGTGCCGTGGGTTGGTCTGCAGTGTGTGATTGTAGTATTTCCTGATCATACTCACTAACCTTTTGACTATGAAAGAGTGTGGTATAAATTTGGAAGGAGTTGATGTTTCTTAGATAAAGGCGACTGGTCCCTTGTATGGTTTAAGGATTCAGTATATTTGAAATCCACTTCATTTGGTCCAGCTTGCACATCTCAGCACACATACCTAACCCAGCATATCAAAATAACATGTGGTATTCTGTCAAGTTTATTCAGATTGAAAATGGTCTAACAATACCGCATTTTGCATGTCCTTTTTCAGCTTAACCACATCATGCACAAACCCATCAGATTCACGTATTTTGGCATAATTTTATAATAGTCATAGTTCCACAAAAATAAGATGATTGAAACTCAGCAACTGATGCAATCAGATCCACACATCATGCCCTTAACACCAGGAGGTAAATTAAAAAGATACACAATGAACTCGATATGCAAATAAAACATATACAAAGTGTTTTCCTTTCGATATTAAGGGCATTAGACCTGATGCATCAATTTCTATCGATGTTCAACTTATCTAAAATGACCGCATGTCTCTGAATATGCAACAATATGCACCCATCTCAGCTGGATTGAGCATGCACACATTAGCATTCTTGTGGGTTGAATATGTAAGTTATAAACAAAGGGGTCAGGATTGAGCAGATTGAATACGCGGTGTTTGGTTTTAACACTTTTTTCTCTTGAAAGATTAATAACAATATATATGGCACCTTTGAATGATAGATGAAACAATACTTATGAATAAGACAATAGAATATGTATTTTGACAACAACAGCATCAACAATATGATGATGGCAAATAGAGATGAAGATTGGAAAAGGCTACATTCAATAGCATTCAGATCGTGACTTAGTTATTTTTGTAAAATAAGGCTGCTAACAATGTTGTGGTCGTTTGAAAAAGGTACTATATCAACACCCTAAAGCAAGAACTTAGCACTGCTGAAAAATGTGCGCATAACAGGTTTGATGAGACGTCTATCGTTGATAGACATCGATGCCATATGGCAGCTAAGTTTGGGTTGTTTGTTGATGGGGACCATAGCAAGTTTCCTACGTTATACTGGTCACCCAAACTTCATAAATAGCCCTACAAGTCACGTTTTATTGCTAATTCTAGTGCATGTACAACTATTGAGTTGTCTGTTCTTTTGACTTCTTGCCTCACTGCGAATAAAAGCCATATCATTAAGTATTGCACAACAATTTATGAAAGAAGTGGTAAAACATTATTTTATTCTATTAAAAATTCAGGTGAAATTCTTAATAAATTGAAGTCTAGAGGTTTTCTAGCTTGTCTACGTGTGATTTCTCTACTCTCTAAACTACATTGCCTCATAATCTAATCAAAGAAAAACTAACAGAATTAATTGAACAAACATTCAACAGAGAGGGTTCACTTTATTTGGCTTGTAATGATAAAATGCCCTTTTTTACTTCTGAACAGCCTAAACTGTGGCCATGTCAGAAAATGTGTGATGCGCTCCATTATCTTTTGGACAATATATTTATAAGATTTGGCTCGAAATTATATAGACAAATTTTAGGTATTCCAATGGTAGTAAATATGCTTCTCTTGTTGCAGATTTGTTTTTGTTTTGTTATGAGAGAGACTTAATGTTGTCTCTGTCAGACAATAACCAAACTGATATTAATGAAGCTTTTAACTCCACCTCCAGATATTTAGATGACTTACTTAATATTGATAATCCTTATTTTGAACAAATGGTAGGTCAAATATATCCTTCTGAACTTCAGTTAATTAAGGCGAATTCTTCTGATACTGAAGCTCCTTTTCGGACTTGAACCTGTCAATAACAAATGGCATAGTTTCTAAATTTTATGATAAACGGGATGATTTTAATTTTGAAATAATAAATTTCCCATTTCTTGATGGAGATGTTCCTCGCTCCCCTTCCTATGGTGTATATATTTCTCAACTTATTCTTTTTGTTAGAGTGTGTTCTAATGTTGATGACTTCAACAACAGAAACTAATTTTTAACTGCTAAGTTTTTAAAACAAGGTTATAGATATCATAAAATTCGTAAAGCATTTTCTAAATTCTACCACAGACACTCAGAGTTAATTGTTAAATACAACATTGGGTTAAAAGCTCTTCTGCAACAAGGCATATCAGTACCTATATTTTATTGTGATTTAGTTTATAAATTCAAACGAATTGTTGGAAAACCTAATTTTAGCGATCAATTCAAAAAGATAGTAAAACGTTATATAAGGGTTGGTTATAACTTGGATGTCATGCGACAGTCTGAATGCCTAGTTTTAAACCCAATCACGGTTTATAGCTATGTTTTCCTCTTTAATTGCAAGACAGTGGGTCATGCCTCAGACTCTATGACGGCTCTGCCGTAAAGCTTTAATCGGTGGGTTGGTGCCTGATGCTTATCTGTAGCTGGACCCACCGTGGCTCAACTTGAGGTTTTTCTTTAGCTCTGACTATCTGTGAGTCATGAGCCCTTTTCTTTGTTTCATCATGTAGTGTAAATTTGATTAGAGTATTTCTCCATGATGATACATTGCATTAGTTAGCTGGCCTCCATGCGAGCTGAACATTTTTGTACTTCAACAACAGCAGAATCTAGGGCGAAGATTTGGTACCAGTAAAATGCATTTAAGCCCCCCGGTGGCTTAGGCTGCTGTCCGTTTAAGGCGTTGGTTCTGTTGATGTTGACTTTTTGTTTATTGTTACTCCCTGTAATTGGTCTATGTTTTGTTGTACGTTACTTTATGGTTATTCTAGTATTGCAACCATCTTGATGGGGAGGAGACAGCTGGTTGCTTTGCTTAATTTGTCTTCCTGGTGTCTCGTGATGGTTGAGCGGCTCTTCCTCGCGGTGCCGTGGGGTTGTCTGCGGCTTGTGATTGTGTTTTTTCCTGATCATACTCACTTACTTTTTAGTCATTTTTTTGTAAATCTGAAAAGAGAGCAAACAACATAAAAGTTTAGAGAAAAGTTTTTTTTGCTAAATTTGCTGTCAAATAATTCGGATGTTTAAATTGATAAGGTGGCATCACACGCATAAAATAGTTGGAATAATGCAGAATGCAGGAATGTGGATAAGTCAAAGGTTAATAGGGCTAACCAGATTCTTGCACTAAACGAATTTAACCAAGTTTTCTTGATAAGTAAACATCATATGGGCCTCTTCATAAGAAAACATATGCATGGGGTTTGTTTAACTAAACCAAGCCTGCTAAACTACTAGGACTGGGTCGAGTATCAGAATTTGGTATGTTGCAAGCAAGATTGGCTGTCCTTCCGTCCACTCGTCCCAATTTGTGTCCGGTGCATATCTCTTAAATACTTTGAGGCAGGAATTCCAAATTTGGTGTGTATATGCATCTTGGGATGGCGGAGTGTCGCCTAACATTTTCGGGTCACTGTGACCTTGACCTTGACCTCTGACCTAGTTTTTAGAATAATCGTGTCGGGAGCATATCTCTTATATTATTTGAGGTAGGAATCTCAAAGTTGATGTGTGGATGCATCTGGGATGGTTGAATCATTTTTGGGTAACTGTGACCTTGATCTTGACCTTATACCAAGTTTCTAGAAACTGCATTGAGTCTAGTGCATATCTCTTATATTCTTTGAGATAGGAATTCCAAATTTGGTTTGTTATTGCATCTTGGGATTACGGAGTGTCACATACCAATTTCGGGTAACTGTGACCTTGACCTTGAACTCTGACCTAGTTTTAAGAATTATTGTGTCCGGAGCATATCTCTTAAATATCCAGGTAGGAATTCCAAATTTCATGTGTGGATGCATCTTAGGATGGCGGAGTGTCTCGTTCTTTTTTCGGATCACTGTGACCTTGACCTTGACCTCTGACCTAGTTTTTACAAAAATCGTGTCCGGAGCATATCTCTTATATTATTTGAGGTAGGAATCTCAAATTTGGTGTGTGGATGCATCTCGGGATGGCAAAGTGTCGCGTACCATAATTGGGTCACTTTGATCTTGAACTTGACCTCAAACCTAGATTTTAGAAACTGAATTGAGTCTGGTGCATATCTCCTATATTATTTGAGATAGGAATTCCAAATTTTGTTTGTTATTGCCTCTTTGAATGATGGAGTGTCACATACCATTTGCGGGTCACTGTGACCTAGACCTTTACATCTGACCTACTTTTTAGAATTATTGTGTCTGGAGCATATCTCTTATATTATTTCAGGTAGGAATCTCAAATGTGTCGCGTACCATAATTGGTACACTGTTACCTTGAACTTGGCCCCTCACCAGTTTTGAGAAACTGCATTGAGTTTGGTCCATATCTCATATTCTTTGAGATTGGAATTCCAAATTTAGTGTGTTATTGCATCTTTGGATGACGGAGTGTCACAAACCATTTTCGGGTCACTGTGACCTAGGCATTGACCTCTGATCTGGTTTAAAGAACTACTGTACAGAGCGTATCGCTTATATTATTTGAGGTAGGAATTCCAAATTTGGTGTGTATGTTCAACACGGAATGTCACATTTCATTTTCGGGTCACTGTGACCTTGATCTTGCCCTCTTACCTAGTTTTAAGAAGTATTGTGTCCGGAGCATATCTCTTATTTTATTTGAGATAGGAATCCCGAATTTGGTGTGCGGATGCAACTTTAGATGGCGGAGTGTAACGTATCATTTTCGGGTCACTTTGACCTTGACCTCTGACCTAGTTTATAGAATACGCGTGTCAAGAACATATCTCTTATATCATTTGAGATGGGAACCCCAAATTTGGTGTGTGGATGCATCTTGGAAAAGTGTAGTGTCGTGTACCATTTACGGGTCACTGTGACCTTAAACTTGACACTTTACCTCGTTTTAGAATAATTATATCTGGGGCATATCTCTTTTAATATTTGAGGTAGAAATCTGGTGTGTGAATGCATCTTGGAATGGCGAAATGTCCCGTTCCATTTTCCGGTAACTGTAACCTTGACCTCTGACCAAGTTTCGAGAATCGGCATCAAATTGCATAACTTCTATATTCTTTGAGGTAGGAAATCCAAATTTGATGTGTGGATGCATTTTGGGATGTCCAAGTGTCGCATATTATTTTTTTGGTCACTGTGACCTTAGCCTCTGACCTAGTTTTAAGAATAATCATGTTTAGAGCATTTTTCTATATTATTTGAGCTAGGAATCCCATATTTGGTGTGTGTTGCTGCATCTTAGTGCGGCAGAGTGTCATGTATCAGTTTTGTGACCTTGACCTAATTTTTGGAATAATTTTGTCTTGACATATCTCCTATATTATTTGATGTAGGAATCCCAAATTATTTTGTGTTGATACCTCTTGGAATGGCGAAGTGGTGCATAATATTTTGGGTCACTTAGATCTTGACATTGACTTCTTGCCTCATTTCTAGGTTATTTGTGTCTGGAGCATATCTCTTATATAACAGCTAACTTTCATAAAATATGTCTTATGCTAGTCCTTTGGGGGTATTCGTCACGTTACTGTGACATTTCTTGTTTGATATATCTAGTTTTTAAAGTTTCAGCAGATCATTTAACCCAGAATGACCTCGGACAGACAGTACATGTTGTTTTAGCGCTACTGTGACCACCTTCAACAAACCAGCGCAAAATCAACTGGTACCCTATGTTTTATTTATGTCAAAGCATATTCCCACTAACGTTCTTCAGCTTGTATAAGTATAAGCTTTGACAAAAAGTTAGCTCAACGCTAAATATACATAAAATTGTCATTCCATCATTTTTAACCAAAACAGCAACATAAGATTGCGACGGACAGACAGACAGACATAAAGACAGCAGACAGGTGTACTTTACTGCTCGAACTCAGAGCTCTCAGAACACTGGTCAGGTGTTAAACCCGCGTGAGCTACCCAGCCGGGTGTTCCAAATTTTCTACTGCCTACTTATATTTGAATTAACATATTTGGGGTGTTTTGACCTGGTGATGTCTATGTCTGACCAAGTTTTGTTTTTTTGGTGTGTTGCTTTACGTCCCAAGTCAACAGCTATGGTCATTGCGGGACGGTCAGGTCAGTTCACCTAACCACACTTTTTCCTGGGCAGGCTTGAACAAGCGGTTAGCCGGTAATTCGTGCACATACTTTCGCTTGTAACTGACAACAACCCTTCTTGATTAAATCAGCGGAAGGGAGGAGAATGACCGTAGAAAATATTTCATGATCAATCTCCACGTTAGTATGGGACCGGACCTGGATCGAACTCGCGACCCCTGGATTTGCAGTCAGACACGCATCTGTAGCCAGACACGTTACCGACTGCGCTATGCGGCCCGGTATGTCTGACCAAGTTCAATTTAGTGTAAAAGAGGTTTACCCTTGCCAGTGCCATTACTCCTAAGCTATATATAAGATATGAGCCAGTGCATCAGATTTCCAACAATGTGGTATGTGCGGCCAACAAAGAATCAGATCAGCCTGCGCATACGCGCGGTCTGATCAGAGCCTTTGCTAGTCGCTTGAGTATTCTAGGATTGTTAAGCTACTGACTGAACACCGTTTGGAGTTTCTAAGCTTAAAAGTAGGCTGCAGAGGCTTGTCGGAGTCTACACTTCGTCGCATCAGTGCATAGTGTTCTAAGTGACATTTTGGTCAAAAATGAGTTATTCATACCGTTGGAAAGAGGATCAAATGTTCTATCTACTGGTGAAGGTTTCATTTGCCTATCTCCTTCCAGTAAGCTTAAAATCGCTGTGCTTTTCTGTTCTATCTACAAAAAGACAATTTCGTTCGGTGCTATAGTGTTCTAAGTAATTTCATCCGATGGCCAATGATGATTATGTCACGTGACTGGATGAATTCAAGTCACTTCCCTTGGAGAAATTGCTAAAAATTGCAGTTACCTCCCTTACATATATTTAAATTCCCAAAATTGAAGCGGTTTGTCGGTCTTACGACAAACTAATAGCTATATCGGCTACTTTTAGGTACAAATAATCCGTTCAGTCAAAAACATAACGCAAATTGTTCCATGGACAGAATAATAAGCTGTAGAAACAGATTACCTCCCTTACACACATCTAATCTGCTTTAATTGAAGTACTTTGTCGATGTTATTACAAATCAATGGTTAAATCTGCTACTTTTAGGTCCAAATAATCAGTTCAGTCTAAAGAAATATACAAATTGACCCCATTGACAGAAAAATTAATTGTAGAAACATATTACCTCCCTTGCATAAATTTTAATGGCATAATCTGTGCGGTGTGTTACTGTAATGCCAAATAAATGGCTAAATCTGCTACTTTTAGATACAAATAATCATTTCTGTCAGATTATAATATGAATTGACTCCATAAACAGAATAATAAGCTATAGGAAAATACAGAACACTATAGCACTGAACGCAGATGGCGATTTTTAGGGCATAATGTTCTATCTGCAAACTGTAAAATGCCCGTAAATTCCATATTACTGTAAAAATTTCTTCAAACCAAGGTCATTTACACTGTATGTATATATTTTAACCCTCTGGTATGATTCAAAGGTCTGTGAAAAATAAGGCATCAAAAATCAGGATGCCAAAATTTTCAAACACATTTTTCTCAAAACTTGTGCAATGGTAGATAGAACACTATAGCACTGAAGCGACGACTTGTCAAAATGTCAAATTGTTGGAAATCTGACGCCGCGACTCAATTTATTATGACATAAACTGGGACCACAACCTACGTCACAGGAGACTTTGGGTGGTATTATAATGACATTTTCTTGACACATGTAAAGGATAGGTGAGATTGATTAGCTTTTTCTACAGGTTTTCTTCTGTGCTTAAAATTAACTCTTGTTTTGGTGGGGCACCAAAGTAGCCAATATTCAAGGACAAGATTTACTTTAAATGTATTCTTTGGCGATTCGTATTGAAAAAAGGTAGTGAAAAAAATACTGAGCAACCAATGCAACAATGCCATCTGCGTAATTGAATTATTTGGTCCAAGTGGTTCTCGATATTGTCAAGCATTTTCAGATTGGAACATAATGGTATAGCCTATTTGGTGAACCTAACAATATCGATAAAAGTTTGCTGTATCGATTGACTGGTCTCATTTCATCACTGATTTGAACTGATTTTTCGCCATGCGAGCGAGGTCGCTTCCTATGACTTAGGCTTTGATGTAATTTGTTAAGGGTATTATACACAGTAAGAGTCACTTACATTTTATCGAAGTCTGAAATCACATGACTACCGTTTTTTCACCACCAGCTCTTGAGATTATCAGTTTGTGTTTATGCTTTACGTCACAGTCAGAAAAATCAGTAAATTGAGGACGCTTCCTGGGTTGAACCAGTTTAAAGCAGAGGATAGTGTGTATTGCTCAATGACAAAATGCAGAGCCTCCAAAGAGACTCAAACCAGAAACACATCAATTTTAAGTTCGGCACTCTACCACTGAGACACTCTGCTTCTCTAATATGATTGAGCATTGTAAGTACTAAGCAGTTGAACAGATTGGTTTAAACCCAAACCGTTTTCAACACCTGACGGCTATTGTGCTGTTTGGTTCAACTGAAAGGTTAATTTTATAATCGAATTCCAGGCAACAGAGCAATATTAAGTGGGATCCAGTGTGGTTAAACAAGTCAGGGAGTGACCTATCAAACTTCTGATTTATGTCCAATTTTCCTCCAGAAAGAATGGGGTCTCTTTTAAAAGCCATTCTCTAAGAACTATTCTCCCAGAATATGTTATCAACTTGTAAATACAGTATGAAGCATCAAGGGAGTATGATCAGGAACTGCTTCAATCACTAACTGCAGACTAACCCACGGCACCATGAGAAAGAGCCACAGAACACTAACAGCCACAGGACATCAGGAAAACAATTCAAGTAAAGCAATCAGCACTCTGTTCCTCATCAATATGAGTGCAAACTAGAGAGACAAAAAATAGTGATTATCAAAACAAGAGCCAAACACAGAACCCCCACATACAATAGGAGCAACAATAAACAATGAATCAACAACAACTAAACCACCGCATACGAACTGAGAACAGACTAAGCAACTATAACTGTCAAGTGCAAATCATGACTTTAGTAGCAATAACGACATTACATTCTAACAAGTGTCTGGGGCTAAATGAGCTTATATATCTCCTTTAAAATTAAACTGGTGTTACAATGGCTTAGACTATGGCACATGTCACATTTGAAGCTGTTTTTTGTCACACACCTACATACTCAAGCATGCATGACCGTTGTATCCATCGTTACCTTAAATTTCGTGGATTGTACCTCTGTATTTGCTTTCTGGGTACTAAAATCTCAGCAATTGGCAGTTCATGATACAAAAATATTAAGTGAGTATGATCAGGAAATACCACAATCACAAACTGCAGACTACCCCGCTCAACCATCACAAGACACCAGGAAGACAAATTAAGCAAAGCAATCAGCTCTCTCTAAAAGGTCTGCTTCAATTGCATTTTCATTCATCACTGATCAATAATTTCAAAAATATCAGAAAAGTACAAACCTTCCTAGTACGAAAGCTTTCTTAGTGCAGGTATGAACCTGAACACCATTTTTCTTTTGAAGTGTTTGACAATTTAAGCAAAGTTTATGTTTCAGTTGAAGATAGAAGAATGTACGTCAATCAGGATAGGCTACTTTTCATGCTCCATTAACGTATCCTGATATTTTTAAAAGTTAAAGTTTCTACCAACAATCTTTCAAAACGCGAAAAATGGTGGTGAATAGACTGAAAAGTACCAAATGTCTGTGTGAAATGACACGCTTCCAGCGTTGTAATCGATTTCCAAGTGTTACGGTTGGACGCTGTGATGTATCACATCTATTTCTTTTGCAATTGAAAGCCTGGTGCAAGTGAATTTAGAACTTGTTAATTTATATTTGCCTAACTTTGATATTTATCTAGTCCCTAACAAATATCAGAAGTTAGTGAAATATAAATTCATAAACATCACTGATTTTGAGCTACACAGGCTCAGAAAAGCAAGTGAGTATGATCAGGGAGTACCACAATCACACACCGCAGACCAACATATGGCACCTTGAGGAAGTACCAAAGTACACTGGCTGTCACAATACATCAGGCACACAGTTAATGCAAAGCAACCAGTTCTCTCTTCCCCATCAAGATGATTGCAAAACTAGATGGACACAAAGTAGCGAAAACAAATCAAGGACCAAACACAGAACCACTACAAACAATGGGAGCAACAATAAATCAACAACAACAGAACCACTGCCTTAGAACGGACAGCAGCCTAAGCCACTGGTGGTTTAAATGCATTTAAATGGTACCAAATCTTCGCCCTAGATAATGTTGTTGTTTAAACACAAAAACTGTTTAGCTCGTATTGAGGCTTCCTAACTATTGCAATGTAACATCACAGAAAAACAATCTAATCAAATTAACACAAAAATATGATACGAAGAAACGGGCTCATGACTCAAAGAGTAATAATGGGCCTCGACACAAGAAAGCCTGTCTTCGGTGGTTTGCGAACAACAAAAGGGCAGACCAGCCTGTGCATCCGTGCAGTCTGATCAGTGCTTTTGTTATTTGCTAATCGGAAAATATCATATCTAAACTTGCTACAAGAAAATTTCAAATTTCTAGCTAGTCTGTGTAGCCGAGGAGACTGTTTTGAGTCTCACTTTATCGTAAACCCTAAAGACAGGCTGAAGACAGGTTTTGTGGGGATGAGGCCCAGATAGTCTGAGCTAAAGACAACCAGAAACAGATACTGATTTTCAATAAAGATAAATACTAAGAGCTATATCATTCATCAGCTGTATTTATCGATAAATACTGATTTGTTTGCTTCATGTGGGAATCAGACTCACCAACTCAACAACACCACCTAGTACAGCATCATCTACTGCGCTACTGTGACACCCCCCACCCACCAAAAAAAAGGGTTTTCAAGTTAGGCATATGATTTCACAGCGTTAACCGATTGCTCCACTTAACAAAATTGTCACAAGAGCTTAGAAAAGGGAAATGGCTTTAAATGACCCATCCATAACCACTGTTTCCTGTTTGAAATAATATGACAGAACGTTTCCTTACACCACCTTCAACACTTAACCAAATGCCAGACCTAAAATAGAAATCTATTTGAACAACATCTTAACCAATGATCAGAACTCAAAATAATTTCACTGATACGTTCGGCATAATGCTCTCTACTAAAAATAGACAAATGGTTTGATCCCACAGAATAAACTGGTCACCAGAGCTAAAAAAAAGAAACAACTTTATCGACGTACTGGTCCATTTTTGAAACAACTTCATAGAAATTTTGTCACAATATCCTTTTCCAAAATTGCACATTTGTTCTGTTATGCTGAAGCTGAACTACAATAGAAATCATTTCAAACATCTCAGAAACCATTGGTCAGAATTTATAAAACAAAACAAAAAACTTCACAGAAATGTTCCTCATAATGACCTTAATAATAATTGTACAAAAGGTTCTGCTCTGCTGAACAAAATGCCCTCCAGAGCTAAAAATAGTGAGAAATCGTTTCTATCAATACTTTCGATGCTTTGATCTTTATTAGCACGACGTATCACAACGTGCTTACTTTGATGGTTTTCAAATTGTTGCTGTGTCTTTCATTGTCGAATTTTTCTTTTGTTTTTGACATAAATCAATTAATCGTTAAATTTGCGGATCAAAATGAAGTAATTTTTACGAAAACGCTCCAAATAAATTCATTGCATAATACTGAGTGAAGAAAGCGCAATATTTTAGCAAAACAATAATAATGTGCATGTATTATTTTCCGATTTGAAGGCATCCTTTAGTTAATAGGGAGCATTTTTTAGTATTGCGCCTGCGCTTACAATGTTTGTTTATTTAGTGCAAAACATTACTTGGGTGGGGTATAGCTAACTTTCTAACAGTAATTTGACATCTCGGCTCAAAACAAATTTGAGAGTACTAACCAGGCTACTAAAAAGGCTTTTTTCATGTCAGAAACGTTTATATATGATGGAAACTTTTCACCGTATGCTTAAATTTAATTTCCTATACAATTTCATGGTAAATTACATATTTGCAAATAACAAATACAAATAAATGTTGACTGAACCATGTCATTTAAATCATTTACCCTCGATCCCCCTCGAGAACAGGTGTAGCAGTGCACTATGATTCCCGGCAGAGTAATAAACAGCCGTGACAAATGGCGCCCAACATTTGGCTTGTGCAATGCCCCTGTCTCCTTTTCAAAGGCTTATGGAACGCTGCATAAGAGAGCTACATTTAAGGGGATGTCTCATCTACCTAAATGATATAATCATCTTCAGCAAAACTTTTGATGAGCATCTTGTGCATCTAGAAAATGTTTTCAGACAGCTAGAGCACCATGGACTGAAGATTAAGGGTTCTAAATGTGAGTTCTTCCAGAGACATGTTCATTATCTAGGTCATATAATCAGTGATAGGGGTGTGCAGACTGATCCCGATAAAATCACTGCATTGAAAGAGTGGCAACCTCCTCCCAATTTGAAGGAACTTCCTAGTTTCTTAGGCTTTGCTGGATAGTATTGACGCTTTGTGCGCAATTTTTCTAGCATAGTGAAGCCCCTCAATGCTATGCGTGTAGGCCATCTTACAAACAAGAAAATAATAAAGAAAAAGAAGGCAGCAACTCCTTGGAATTTGGGTCTTGAGCAGCAAACTGCATTTGATTGCATTATTGAAAAGCTTACATTTCCAACTGTGTTAGCATATGCGGATTATATCAAACACTTTGTGCATAACACAGACGCAATTGGCGATGGTCTAGGTGCTTTTCTGTACCAAGAGCAAGATGGTAAAGAACATGTCATAGCATATGCCAGTCGAGGTTTACGTGCTGCTGAACAAACAGTTGATATCACATTTAATCTTGTCAAGAAGCTGTTAACCTCAGGACACAGGCCCACCAGGCATTAGATAGCCCTTGAGTCATCTGCTTGTCAAAAAGTTCTGAAAGACTGGAACAATTTGTTTCTTAATGATAATATTCTTTATCGCAAACATTCTCTCAGCGGCACTGACATCAATCAGCTTCTTTTGCTGTAAGTTTACCGTGATATAGCTCTAGCGGGTTTCCATGGTAAAGCCTGCTATCAGGGGAGAGACCACACTATGTCATCGGTGAAATCTTGATTTTACTGGCCTGGTATGGATGGTGACATTGAGAAATATGTTAGAGATTGTCACAGGTGCATCAGGAGAAAGACTCAAAGAAAGACAGCAGCCAAGCTAGTGGTTGTTGACTCCACATATCCTATGGACCTTATTTGTATGGACTTTCTGTTGCTAGAGATGTCCGCTGGTGGCTATGGGCTCATATTGGTCATTACAGATCACTTAACCAGATATGCCCAGGCTATCCAAACCAAGAACCAATCGGCGAAAACCACTGCCAAAATCTTGTTTGATAATTTCGTCTGCCATTATGGCTTCCCTTTCCGGCTATACAGTGACCAAGGTCGCAACTTTGAACCTGAAGTTATGAAAGAGCTGTGTTCCATTGCAAACATTCATAAGTAAAGAACTACTCCTTATAGCCCCATGGGCAATGGAATGCCTTAAAGCTTTAATCAAACGCTCCTTGAAATGCTGGAGGAGGAGGACCAAAAGTCTGACTGGAAGACCTACGTGCCTTCTTTGGTCCATGCATACAATTCAAGCGCAATGGAAGTACTGGGTACTCGCCTCATTTTTTAATGTTTGGACAGCACCCAAGACTTGCTGTTGATACTTTCTTATGCATCAAGCCATGTCCAGAGGGGTCTGATACGTCAAAAAATGTGACTGACATCAAAAAGCGGCTTGACTTTGCGTCAATGGAAGCACATAGGCAAGGTCGTCGTCATTAATCAGTCTATGACCTTAGAGTCCAAGAATCTCAGCTGCAACCTGGTGATCAAGTTCTGGCCAGGAACGTTGGAGTGAGAGGCAAAAGGAAAGTTGCTGACAGATGGGAGAAGGATGTTTATTTGGTGGTCGACCTGCCAAATAAAGACATACCCATTTACATTCTTAAACCTGAGCATGGCAGAGGCAAGTGCAGAATACTTCATAGAAATTTGCTGCTCCCATTCATGGCTGTTCCTGCATCTAAACCAAATCCCTTGGATACTAGCTTGTCAGCTGGTAGTACCCAGCCGTAACCAGTGGTTACTGCAGATACTGTTGACAGTGCTGACCAAGTGGATTTGGCAGACACTTCATCTAACGATGAGGTCAGCTCTGCAAAGTCAGAAGACGCAGGAACACAGTCTGTCAGCCAGCCAAATAAGTATGTGATCCCACTAAAAAGACCTGGGTATCAGGGATCCACACTTAATCCTTTAGCCACCCCTTTAACTCCAAGGACTCCAGGGCCACAGAGGACTCAACCAGCCAGAACATGGCGGAAGCAAAGGTGGCAGATAAATGGTGAATGGAGACCATAAAGGTTTACCCTGTGTTTTACCATTCATTAGTTTCTTTTCAGTGCTGTTTGTTTCAGGCCTAGAACGGCAATGCCTGAATGAGTTTTTAACTTTTGCGCAGTTTAATTTCTATATATACTAAAACCAACTGCTAATTGGTCACCTTACATTTTTACGCTAGTTTAGAAAGTGAAACATAGGGTATACAAAATTCATGTTTTTTTTAAGTGAAGCAATACTTTGCCAAGGCTCTGCAAGTTATTTCATTTAAAAATGATGTGTACTTCTTGCACGGACGAAGCTAGAGAAAATTTACCCTCATTTCAAAAAGTCACACTTTTCCATGATATAAACCATGTTTGAAGATGTTACCGGCTAGCGTGATATAAGAAAAATAAACCTCAAAAGTGTTCATTCCATCAGACTCGTCATTTTTGCTACTCAACAATATGAGACATACACTTTTAGCAGGTTAATCATTGAAATTCAGCTTTAAGATTCCAATTTACAGAGAGACTTTGCACTGCACTGTTCTCTTTATTATCAGCGACACGGCATTGAAATTTTCAGCGAATATTTATCATCACCAGACGTCACCGTCCTTTATTGAGAATTGAAAAAAGCAAAATTATTATGCTATCAAATCGATGTTTAAACTCTCACATTGGAACCGGAAGTGTATAGTAGTCGAAAAACAATAATCACCAAAAATGGACTTACCAAGTTCTACTGTGTTTAGCCCACAGTGTTCAAATAAAATTAAGTGCGTTTAACAATTTCACCAGGAAAAACCGGTGAATTTAAAAAATCTCAAAAATTTTTGAAAAATGCATCACTTTAAAAATGCGCAAAATCCACCATAAGCAAAATTTCAATTGTTTGGTGTTTTTAAGTCAGACAGACCAGTTTTTAACCACCTAAACGTCAATTTTATAAAACAAACTACTCTCAAAACCTTTTTTGCTTACAAAAAGTCGATTTTTGCATTTTTCATCCAAAAAACTTTTAAGTAAAAGAAAACTGTTAAAACACTGCTAAACGTTTGTCCATTTAAATGCACATATATAGGCAAAAAATCATTTCAATTTTATTAGCGTTTGGTCAAAAATAATGAGTTTATAAAGTGACCAATTAGAACTTGGTTTTAGTATAGTTTTATTTACTGCGTTGTGTCTTCATAGACAGCACCAAGCTGCACCTTTTTGATGATATTCTTTGTGACACACCTTTTTGCTAAATATTTCTTGAATGTGTTGGATTAGCCATTGTGTTGTCTAGGGAACTCACTTGTGGTGGTCTGACCAATAGCTCTTTGAAACTGCCCATAATCTGATTTTTGTTTTGATGAGCACTGGGGTACAGACATGCAAGCCATGTATGCACTATATCCTCGGGTATGTCATGTTGCTGGTTCATATTTGGTGTTAAATTCATTGTTTTTATTTTTTCCTAATTCCTCAGCTGAATGTACGTATGCTGAGATGTCATTTTTCAAACAGGGGGAGGTGAGTATACATTATTTGGCAGCCTACAATTCATGAGTGAGTACGGGCATAGATACAATAGAGTCCACTTGTGGTAATTGAGCTAAGGTGGAAGTATCAGGGCCCTATGTACTGGTTGAAATGCGATGAATTGTCAGACGTTGCATGGTATGTCAGTGAGTGGGGGCTAAGAAACAAAACTGTCCACTTGTGGTTAGTGAGCTAAGGTGGACATATCTGGGCCTTGTGCACTATTATATAAATGCAACTTAATTTGATAATTATTAACCTATGCCTTTGGAAACGTTGATAGTCAGGAGCTGTATATAGTGTTCCAAATGGCTGTGCTGAGTCTCTTGGAATTTATTTACTTTAATACGTATTTTCTCTTTTGCATTTATATGAATGAAATATTGTGCCTTTCTTTTATGGCTCATTGGCGTTGTCATCTTTTGTCTTCTGTACCTGCAGCACGTAGGATGTGTGGCCCATGGACTCATTGGCAGCACTGAATGTACCACAAGGTTTTATTTGTTCATTCATGTTATTCTCCATTAATAGAAACAGGTTGAATTTATGTACAACATGATATTATTGCAGTTTTAAGGCTTTGGCACAATTTGTGGCTAACTATCTATCTAACACTCCTAGGAGTGTTGATAAAGAATGTACCTTTCTAGGTATAGCCTGTCTAAATCAGGTGGTTGTTTGTTTTCTGTGAATTCAGTTGGTTGTTGTGCCACCAAAGTTGAATTTGGCTTAACTCTTGTCTGTCTTGCTGAGTAGTTGTAAGATACGAGTTGGTATAAGTTGCTAGATATCAAAAAGCTCTAGAGATCAGCCTCAAGGCTAATTTAGCCATATGCATTTTTAAAAGGTTCCACGTGTGAGCACAGTGTTTTGTTTTATAGTAGGTTAGTGTAGTGTTGAGGCTTACATTAGGTTAAATTGTAGAAAATGTATTGGTTCTAGTATTGCAATCATCTTGATGGGGAAGAGAGAGCTGGTTGCTTTGCTTAATTTGTCTTTCTGGTGCATCATGGTGGTTGAGCGGCTCTTCCTCGCGGTGCCACGGGGTTGTCTGCGGTTTGTGATTGTGGTATTTCCTGATCATACTCACTATTTTTAGTCAGGGCCCTTGGGGACAAAAAATAGGTCCGGTGCCAATTGTGTGCCGATTTATGGTGACCTATATCAAAATCTTCAATGAAGTCTTGCCTTTAATTTGAAGGTGGTCACCCATCTCAAATCCGCGTCTGAGGCTAGTTATGACGTCATCAATATGGCGACCATAAATATAAACTGTTCGTTTATAAAAGATATAGTTTGTATTGGTAAAGTCGTATATTAAACAAACTTGAATTCTTTTTTTTAACACAATATCATTTATTTTAGTCACATAATGGTCAAGTCAATGTTTTATGTGTCTTTGATAAAAAATTATTTCTCGATAACTATATTTTGCATGCAAAATACCGTATATTTCATATATAAACATAATAAATACCCAGCTTATCAGTAGACCAGTAAGGATGTGTACATTTATGATAACCAAAACACACAATTGGTCCGTTCTCGTAAAACTTAAGCTTATGGTGTTCATTAGAATCGCATAATTGAGAAATAATAAAAAAATATCCCATAAGTATCATCAAATATGTAGCTTAATTGTCCTACTGTTGGTATTTGCGAACAATACGTTGATTCGTGATATTTTATATCAAGCCAATACTAGTATGAATCAATTCTTTTCACAACTAATTTATTCTGCATCGACGCATGTTTATTTCCATGTTTGTATCATATGCGCAGATCTTAAGGTATTTGGGTCAAGACCCAACCTCCATTTTCCAGCATGTAGGTTTTGAAATGTTTAACTTTCTCGGGGCCCACCTTTAGACTGATGGCTGCAAATGTTTTTGCTCCTCACTAGGGAAATTCGCAAACTATCCTATCTTAAAGAGAGTTTCAAGCTGCGTCTTTTAAGAGATTTTTGCTTTCTGTACACCTAGGCGTTAGTTACTGACAGCCTGTTACATATGTTACCATATGCCTATTAAATTTAGAAAAAGAAACTTAAGCTACAAAAAACGAGGCTTTATGCCTCGGTTACATTTGCCTTACGACGAGTATACGATGCCCGTACGATGTCCAAATCACCGTTTCCGTGCGACCTCCGCAGGGAGACCTTGCGATCATCGTACATATTTACGGGCATAGTGGCCTCTACGATTTTGTTTAACTCCGCACAATGACAAATTTGAAAAAAAATCGTAAGCCCGTAGCCCGTAGACACATCGCAGTGACATCGTATGATCCCCGTACGGGCACCTCACGGTGATCGTGAGGACATCGCAGGGTTTTAGATTGTCATTTTGGTCCAAAAATGATCGTAGACTCTTGCGATAATCGTAGGGAGCCCGCAAGGTCGCCGCACGATGCCCTTACAGGGCCTATAAAATCGTACGGACATCGGACGATCATCCCGCGGTAACCCCAAGGCGATGGCACAATTATCGTGCGGGCGCCTTGCGACGTGTCAACAATTTCCAGACGGGTATATATTGGTTATCATTATATAGCTGTTTGTTTCATTTCAATATTTGTCTTCAGGCGATATCTCTAATACCACCACTCAGAGTGACTCAATATGGACCCAGTTCAGTTTGCTGATGGAAGCAGTCTAATTACGGCCCATAGAGTATGCTTCTATGGTAAAATTGTCTGAAGTGCAATTGAAAGTATGCACCTAACGTGAAATGCATATGCATTTTCAGTATATAAAATGCTGGTTGGATAGGGGTTTAACAAATGAGATAAGATTAATAAAAGTGCAGATATTTTTTTGTGATTTATGTAACTCTGGGATTTGAATTTGAGTATTACTTCAAAGAATAAAATATATGGGTCTCGTAGTGAGAACATGTGACTAGTTCGAACATTGAAATTTGAATGTTTGAATGTTCTACAAAATGTACTTTACTGAAAACGAATCCAGGCCGGGTGGAAGATAGCGCATTCTGGTCAGTACCTTTGTTATTCGCATGCAACGACTTCATTTTTGCTTATGACGAAAATTTTATGTGCTGCTGGCCGTAGAGTGCCTTTGGGTGATTAAACTGAACAAAACCATAATAAGCGTTCAGTCTATGCTGAATCTACGAGACGATACAATTAAAGCACCTTTATATTTTCAATTAAAGTGATACTTTTCGAACTATAAAAGTGAAATATAAAAAAAGGGTTCTGTTTAATCTGTGACTTAAACTTTATGAAAACTGCAAAACTTAAAAACTGACATTAAAATATACACAAACGTATCACGCTGTTCCATACCTTGGGGCCATGTTCAATTAAAAACACTAGCCTCTTCATAGCACAATTTGTAATCACATGACTTTGAAACACAGTTCAAATGGAATCCAAAAATGAACATGGATGGCCGTTTAACTCCATGCACATAATTACACGACAATTGCACAGCCAGCGTACCAGCTCCTTGCGACTTCCGCAAGGTCATCGTACGGGCACCGTGCGATTTATATAGGGAGGTCATGAAGATAACACGATGATTGTACGATAACCTTGCGGTTGTCGTACGATATCTGCAAGGTCTCTGTAAGGTTTTGTCCTAGTTTGTCGCCGAAGAAATCGTAAGGTGATCGTAAGCAATGTAAACACATACGTCGTAGCTTATAGCCCCCTACGATGCCGAAAAAATTGTAGGAAAAATCGTAGACAAATAAATCGTACGACGACCGTAGCAAATGTAACCAAGGCATAAATCTGTCTAATTATTTAAATTTCTCATACAGTCTGCATGTTGGCTATTTTAGCTGCATATAAAAGCTTTTGGATCAAATTGACAGCTTCATACTGTGTTATACGTGTTACTTTAATAAGATAACCCTTTAAAATTGAAAATTGTGACCAATATCATTTACTTTTATAGTTGATCTGTGCATTTTTCAAAATGTTTGATTATTTTGTGCTAACATACTCATTTAACCAAAGTTTGCATTTCAACTTTAAATGCATTGTCTTATGTGAGCAATTAAACACTTCATATACCCAGTTTTAAGGAGCCAAATCTGGTAGGTATTATTTAAGTAAATATATATAAACGCATTTCCTGCTACTGAATATCTTACATATTTAGGAATGTCTTGCTCACATAATAAAGAATTCTATAGATTTAGCAGGTTTAACAACACGATCGAAAAAAACTTTTTAAAGGTTGTAACATATGTTACATGGCATAATAAATGAGCAAGAACATTAACGTGATGTAAGAGATGATATTTCAGGAAAAATGAATATATTTCGCATATTGTTCTATAAGTATCTATCCTCTGGTGCCTAAATCTCATTGGTGAGTATTAAGCACCTTTATCTTTGATACAGACGTTGTAAATAAACTTTTTTCAATAGTTCCTATTATGTAAAATACTAAAATATAGGTAGAGCGTAGAGGGACATCGAAACTAATAGCTTCACATTTAATCAGGACAATTTAGTAAATGTTCCTATCTAATGTTAATATTCTGAACTAATCATTATCCAAGTCATAGACATATCTATGATTTCTGCTTCCCTGGTAAAATAATTGTCCACCTCATCCCATAAAAACCAGTAGAATCATCAAATAGTTGGCCATCCAGAGCCTGAAAAAAAATCTGTTGGCATTTTTGAGTACATTTTGGCATCCATGCTCAAAGTGTATCTTGATGTGTTTTACGAAGGATAGGGGTGGATGCCAAGTCTGGAAATGCCCCAAAGTCCCAGAATTAGGTCAAAGGTCAACTGAGTGCAAATCATTGTATATACGTCAGATTTTAGCGTTTTTATCAATAAGCTATCAAAAATTATGATTAAAAGTAATGCAAAATCTCTTTTGGATAATACAGCCATGCTATATAAACAAACAGCATCATCAAGGCATGATGTGTGTTTGGATCAAAGGTCATTTAAAGGCAAAATCAGTGAAAATTGTAGCAATATTTTATTTATATAGGGGCAAACTTCAAATTTTAAGTTCCCTTCTACCCTAATGGAAGAATTTTTTTCATCGCTATCCTGCTAGGTGTGTGTCTATCATGTTTAGAAAGCAATGATTTACTAAGTTTCTCGTGGTTAAATATTCATAATAGGCATGTAAAGTACGTTACTGTATAAAATCAATTAAAATGTAATACAACTAAGAATAACCATTTCATTTTAAAGAAATAATTTCTTTTGCTTAATGCTTTGTATGAATACATCATTTTATGCAATTACCTATCCTTTTAAACATAAGATGTGTTAAAGTTGTTACTTACATTACATTTTATCATCTGAAATTGAGTCATTTCTCAAAGGTATTTGTTCCTAGCTACAGCTTTCATGAAGGACTTGGCCATGATTTCATGCTTATAGGACTAAAATATACTTCTTTTCTCATTTCACACATATGTTGTGTTTGTTCCCATCTATGAGTAATTGTAAAACACTTTTAACAAGGCCACTACTTGCTAATTGTATATAGTAAGCAAAGCTTCATGAAAACACAAAGACCAAGCCTCCTTTCATAAAACATCAGGCATGCTGAAACTATGATAGATGGTAAATACCATATACTGGAAGGAATATATCCTCACATTGGTCTTCACATTGGCCTGTCAGCAGATGGTAACATACATAACATAAAGCTAATATACAGGTACATTTCTAATAATGATAATCCAGTGAAAACATTATTAACTTTTTGTGGGGTATATCATGAAAATAGCCCTAACATTAAGGGTAATCTGCCATATAACTTTTAATATTTAATTGTAGGGTGTCCTTTCATTTGCACATATCAATGAAGTGATGTTGATTCAAAAGCAGCCTTTTTTTGAAATCAGACTGCTTGTGTAAACGTATTCATCCATATATAGAAGCAGTATAGATATGATATTAAAGGTAACCCCTAATTTTAAGATACCATTAAATATATATCTATGTCTTTCACAGCGCAACTTTTTATACATTGTAATTGTTTCAGTGTCAATAAATTCACTTCTAAGTATCAGTATTAAACATATTTTGCTTATTATTTTTGAAATGATGATAGAGATCAAATGCTATGAGGTTATTGGCATGTGTTTCTTTATGTTATTCTGTTTAACTGTAAAATGCTAATGCAAGTTTTATTCCAAATTAAATTTCCCCCAAACAGATGTCTGGTGACTTCTTGGGAACACAGGCATTCACCATATTGGAGCACCTGATGATTTGATTGTGTCCATAGTTTTCCATCAGTTTGGGGTCATTTCTTAGTATTAAGAGTAAATTTGTCCTAAAATTGTTATCTAATATGTACATCTACTAGCATAATCAATTGGTTTAACATCTCCGATTTGCTTGATGTAGAAAAAGATCCTAAGGTAGTTAAGTCGCCTGTTCTAGTGTAGAATATATCTGTTAACCATGACATTTTGCTAAGACAGGGATTGATTGCATATACGGTAGGTGACTTACATTAATGTATACATCTACTGCTCGTAGATACAAGTGCAATATATCAGATTGGATAGCACTTGTAACTGGTAACATACCCGAAATGTGTAGTTTTAATATGGCATTACTCTTGAAATAAAACTGAACTTCTTTCCTTTTACTATACACAAGACAGTCCCCAAACAGTGTTAGTCTTCACAAATATCTACAAGGATATAGGTACAAGAGTGAGCAAGTTTATGCTTTAAATACTTTCTGCAAGCTGTTATCGGCAACGTTGTTCACATTTTCGATGGTTTTGCATATATCTAAGACTATCACAATAAGCCTAATTTAGTAAACCTTTAAAAGCAACAAACAGACCATAACTCACTTTTCATAGGACATATATAAAACATGTACTAGGGTTACAAATAGTTCAACAAAATCAAATAGTGCATTAACAAAACTAAAAACAAACTACCTTGTGGATAAGAAAAGCAAAGAAATCAGCTGCATGTGACACTCCCTTTTCAACATTCAGTTTCATCTGTGAGTTTCAGAGATGCAAACCATACTAGTGAATTTTGTGGTCATGTTTTTGTTATATGCTTCAGAATAAAGCAGTCAACTGATCTTTAAAAAATATCACTAACGTTCAAATGATTTGTTGCTTATGTTACCATGAAATATGTTCAGATGTTTTACACGTCTGGTACATGGCTCAGTTAACCTTACCTCAACCAACCTTAGTCTAAGATAATTAACAAGCAGAATTGTTTCTATCAGAATTGCTGCAGTATATAATAAGATAATCATCATTACAATATCATATGAAATCTAGTTCAACAAAACAGAGAAGATTTTAATGGGGACAGATGATAAATTAATCTTATAATGTAATTGTCAACAGTGAAAAATGAAAACTAAAATAATTCAGCATACATTGAAATTCTTTAATACTAGATCTATGTAACATCCTATATTTGGACATAAACCATGCTGGTTCTGTACTACGAAAGCTTTGGTTGATGTTATATTTGCAATCTTCAAAAACCTATACCTGCTCTAGAAGACACTCAGCACTACCCCTGCCTTAATCCCTGCTTTCCACTAGATGTATGAAATATTGCTATGCTATTTTAAGTAAATTATTGATATTAAGTCAATATTTAAATCATGATGTAGATTGCATGTTTATCATTATGTACCATTGGTAGAAATCTGAAAACTGCCATATGAATGTAAAAGAACCAAGCAAATTGCAAAAAGTAATTGAGTAAGACCAGGAAATGCCCCATTCACATATTGCAGACCAACCCATTGCAGTCGTTTAAGTTAATTCTAATATAGAATAAAATGTGTGTATTATATGTAAGCAAATTGGGGAGAGCAGACCCAAATTTCATATAAGCCTAACAACAGTTTACTACCTTTATTCATTTATGTAAGGTACCTTTTGTTAAATATGTTACCTCATTCATATAGGTGCAGCAACTTAAGATCCATTATTGTTAATATAGTTATATTTTAATTTCATTATGAAAGATAGTTAGCCAATTCCAATGCAATGTAAATAGAAAAATGAAATTGTAAGCAGCTATGCATTACATGCTGGAGCCGGTACAAATTGCATACTAATTAGCATATTTAAATATTTACTTGATTTCACTTCATTGCAAGTTAAAAATTATAAACAACTTCAAATATATGAAAATGAACATATTCAATTAGAATATAAATCAACATCGGGTATTTTTCAGGTTAGGTATCATGGTTCATTCTAATACATGTAATTTGTAAAGTCATTATATGCAATTTAGTATAAAACAGGGATGGAGTACTCATACTCGTACTTGTACTCGTACTTACTCGAGTACTTTTTTTTCAGTACTTAGCTGTACTCTGTACTTAGCGAAATTCATGAGTACATGTACTCGTACTTACTTAAGTACTGTTACAAAAATACTGTACTCATGAGTACATTACGAGTACCACTGAGTACTTTTTTTTTAAATTTAATCAGATAGGAAAAAAAAGTTAATTGTTTCCCAGGCCCTCCCTCATCTGTTTGAAATGCCTTTCATCTGTCTTTTTTCAGACTTGAAAAAAGTGGCCTCATATGTGTTATGAAAAATAAAAAATATAAATAAAAAACCTGCCAGTGCCTGCCTCATCTGTTTTTCATAAAAGTGGCTTGTTTATTTTTTTAGCCATATCCCTATATTTAGAAAGAATGTGTTTTACCTATCAAGCTTTTTAGGTAAGTGTGGCCACATTGACTTCTTTCTCAACAATGGACTTGATGAAATGCCTAATGATGCATATAATTGGCCAGGAGCAACACTATTTTGGATTAATACAATGTACTTTAATTAGTATATTGTTGTATTTGTCACACTTGCTGCAAAATAAGACATTGTGTTTACCTCAAATATTGGGACAGATATATACCTGAGCAAACAGTGCACGCCCACTTCAGGAGCTGCAGTCTGATAATGGTCTACACTGTTTGACATTTGATCTGCATTCTGACATGTACATGTATGCATTGGTGAAACATGCTGATTACTTTTTCAGACAATTATGTCAATAATTTTTGGTGTCCAAATATTTATGAATAAAAATATCAGGAATAATATAATCCTTAAAACAGATCAGAACAGTTCTTAAGCTTATCACATAAAGCGTCAAAATCAAAATCTAGAAGAAAAGCACTGTAGATTCAGATGAGGCGGCTCGAATCTGCAGAGTTTGCAGAATCAGCTATTGTTTTATTTAGGGCTTAAATGCTTAATAACTTATATCAGGTTTTATCTATTGAATCTTAGATGTCACTACTACGTACAAGTGCGGATCCAGAGGGGGGGACAGGGGTCCGGACCCACCCTGGAAAATCACAAGTTATATGGGTTTCTATAGGGAATAAGCAATTGGACCCCTTCCTGGAAAAAGTTGGACCCCCTCTGGAACCTTGAAAAATCATAGATTTCTTTGAAATTGACCATTTGACTTCTGTAAAATAAGCTGAGGACTAAAAAAAACAACAAAAAAAAACGTTGTCATAGCTTTTTTGTCAGACTGACCTGGACCCCCCCCCCCCTGACGAAAATTCCTGGTTCCGCACATGACGTATTTGCTTGTAAATATTATAAATATCTGCAGCCTGCTTAGTTATTTAATTTGGCTTTTGTCTTAAATTTTCATTGCATACTTTATAGTACTCATAGTACTCAGATGTACTCATGAGTACTTTTCTAAAGTACTCAGTACTTACTTGAGTACATTTACAAAATGTGTACTCAGTACTTACTCGAGTACTTTCAAAACAGTCAGTACTCAGTACTTACTTGAGTACTTTTTCTTAGTACTCGCTTCATCCCTGGTATAAAATGTAACATAAGTATCGCTGACGAGCAGAAATACATATCACAGATGTATGCAATTGATTTTAATATCTAGTTTAAACGTTTAATGCTTAAACTGTTTCACTAATACTATTAAAATAAATCAACATTAGCCTTGTATTGTGTGTACTGTTATTTTCAATGTCAGTAGGGTAACATTGATTACACGTGATTTATAGAAAAATGACCACAGAAAAGCTATTAAATTATGGGTTTCTTATGCCCCAAGACATGTCCCAAACTGAAAATAGTCTTACTTTCTGAGAGGTGCAGCAAACTCTCAAAGTAGCCCATATATCTCAGTTTAGCCCAAATGAGGGAGAATTTCCGTCATAATTGCACAAAACTTAAGATATTTGTCTTTGTAAAATCCATAAAAGGATGCTTCCAAAGGGGTTCCTTTAATAATAAACATGTTAATTTAAGCCATCTGAAAGACTTCTACCCTTTTTTAGACTTTAAAAACATCTTGTTGTTTGACCAGAGAAAAAAGAAACAGAGTTTGTAAAAATGCTCCCATTATTGCACTTGATGACCTTTGACCCCATTTTAAAGTGGACATATGGACATTTAGGTATAAAAAAAATTTCTCAATGTTTTTCAGACTTATAACTATAAGCATACAAAATTTGGCTTGAAATGAAATATGTTTACATATAAAAATATAAAGTTGTTCTAGAGTAGTACATATTTTCTCATTTTTGAACTCAATGACCCTTGGCCTCATTTCTGGCCTTCATATGCAAATTCAGACTTGGCATCCACCCCTAAGGCTTTGTATACATGCTAAATATTATGTTAAAAGTAGTTTAACGAATGTACTCAAAAATGCCAACAAAACCAAAAATATGCATTTTTTTCAATTCGGATTGCCAACTAAAATAGTAAATGAGTATGATCAGGAAATACCACAATCACAAACTGCAGACAACCCCGTGGCACCGTGAGGAAGAGTCGCTCAACCATCACGAGACACCAGGAAGACAAATTAAGCAAAGCAATCAGCTCTCTCTTCCCCATCAAGATGATTGCAATACTAAAATGGACATAAAGTAACGTACAACAAAACATAGAACAATTGCAGACTCCCACAATGGGAGTAACAATAAATAGAAAGTCAACAACAACAGAACCACCGCCTTAGAACGGACAGCAGCCTAAGCCACTGGGGGGCTTAAATGCATTTTACTGGTACCAAATCTTCGCCCTAGATTCTGCTGTTGCTGAAGTACAAAAAATGTTCAGTCCGCATGGAGGCCATCTAACTAATGCAATGTATCATCATGGAAAAACACTCTAATCAAATTACTACACCACGATGAAACAAAGAAAAGGGCTCATGACTCACAGATAGTCAGAGCTAAAGAAAACCTCAAGTTGAGCCAGCTACAGATAAGCATCAGGCACCAGCCCACCGATTAAAGCTTTACGTCAGAGCCGTCATAGAGTCTGAGGCCCGACCCACCGTCGTGCAATTAAAGAGGAAACCATAGCTATAAACCGTGATTGGGTTTACAACTAGGCATGCAGATTGTCGCATGATATCCAAGTTATATCCAACCCTTATATAACGTTTAACTATCTTTTTGAATTGATCACTAAAAATTAGGTTTTCCAACAATTCGTTTGAATTTATAGACTAAATCACCATAAAATATAGGTTCTGATATGCCTTGTTGCAGAAGAGTTTTTAACCCAATGTTGTATTTAACAATTAACTCTGAGTGTCTGTGGTAGAATTTAGAAAATGCTTTTCGAATTTTATGATTTCTATAACCTTGTTTTAACAATTTAGCAGTTAAAAATAAGTTTCTGTTGTTGAAGTCATCAACATTAGAACATACTCTAGCAAAACGAATAAGCTGAGAAATATATACACCATAGGAAGGAGAGCGAGGAACATCTCCATCAAGAAATGGGAAATTTACTATTTCAAAATTAAAATCATCCCGTTTATCATAAATTTTAAAACAGCATTTTTTCTGCAAGCTGAGTAAGGGCCTGTTCCATCCGAAACTCATTTAGAATTTAACAGACACATTCTATCTTATATAAAAATTCAATGTTCATCTAATAAGAGATGTTTGCATACTGAAAGCCTGGACATTAGCCGGAAACAGCGTGTTACATATGTTACTATATCAATTTGAGAATAAGAAAATTGAATGTTTGAGATACAGAAGGAATGTATTAAAACTAGCTAATCAATTTATATTCTAATGGTCTACAAACTAGATGTCTTTACTACAAATGAAAGATGTTTAATGCGGCTACCTTTTGTATTATGTACGTTACATGAACTGAACGGTAATTCTGGCTATGGTCATTTAGTTTAACAACTATTCTGTGTTGGTTTCAACTCGTTTAAGATTAGGTTTTGCAAACATATACTCAATTGACGAATACAAAAAAAAGTTTGCTTTTCTATCTTAAATATTTTGTCTTTTATGAGCTAATTTAATGCACAGCCCTACCACCAGTTTTCAAAGGAGCAAATATTGTTTTTGTTGGAGCAGCGTGTAGAGATTTTAAATTTTCTTGAACAGCCTTGCTCATATATCACCCAGTTTCTAAGATCAGGATGCTTATTTAAGATGGCAATTTATCAGCCGTTCGCTATTTCATTGATGATGACATAACCATGTTTTCTTTATCTCCCTTTTATATCTTGATTTATGTTCTAGGAGATGATGCATTGATAAGTTAGGGGTCTTTCGTGCAAACCAAATATCTATGTGTCTTGATCCACATCTGAATTAAGGGTGAGGTTGGCGCCGTGAAACCGGTTTAAGCCCTCAAGTAAAATATTTTACTGACCATTCTAAGGCGGTACTTCTTTTGTGGATCTTTTATGTTATTTCTGTCTTGTGTTTGCTATGCTTTTGTGCGTGTCTGTTTATATGTGCTTTGTGGTCACCTGCTGGGAAAGGCCTGACCTCTTGGCTCTCGATTCTGGTGTCTAACTGTAAGTTCGTCTCTTTCCCATTGGTATTCTGGGTCAGGTGTGGTACTTGATTGTGTAGGTTCCTGATCTTTGCACCCTTACTTACTTTTCTGATCGGATTCCGTGCACTTTCGGGTGCTGATATTTTCTGGTTCATTGTCAGGTAGACTTCGAGCTAAAAAAGGGAATTTTGCAGACATATCCTATCTTGAAGTAAATATCAAGCCGCATCTTTTAAGAGATTTTTGCACTCTGTGCTCCGGGGCGTTAGTCTCTGACAGCCTGTTACATATGTTACTGTAACAAACTAAGGAAAAATCAAAATGAAAGTTTGAGCTACAGAAAGAAGACATTAAACCATCTAATTATTCAAATTTCTTATGTAGTTTGTATACTGGATGCCTAAGCTACATAAAAGCAGCATTTTAAACAAAATTACAGCCTTCAATGGTGTTATACACGTTACATAGATAAATTTCCCTTTGGAAGTTGAAATCTTGACTAACATCTTTAAATGTATAGACGATTTGTGCATTTTTACAAGTATTTTAATCTTCGTTTACTAAAATACTCATTCAACTTATAGTAAAACAAAGTTTGCTTTTCTATCTCAAATACATTGTTTTATATGAGCTATTAAACAACCCTACACCCAATTTTAAGTATCCAATTTTGGTATCTATTATTAAAGAAAAATATATGAAAATATTTGAAGCTCGTGGATATCTTACATTTTTGGCACTGTCTTGCTAATGCAATAAAGAATTATATATTTGCAAGTTTGTCATCAGGATCAGAAAACTTATTTAAGTATGTAACGTATGTTACATGGCATAATGAATGAGCAAGGAAACTGTCTTGGAAGTAAGAGATAATATTTCAGAAAAAATACTATTTTTCACATGTTTACCTATTAATATCTAGCCTCTGGTGCCTTAGTCTTAGTAATTACAGTCATTGCTGATAACAAGCCCATGGAATTGTGTTACAGATGTTATATATAATCGTTTTATCACATATTTCCTAATGCCTATAATATTAAAATATATAGACATATAGATAGCAAATAATAGTTCTCATTTAAATGACACAATTTAATAAATATTCCTATTAAATGTAATTATTCAAAAACAATCTTTATTCAAGTCACCCTCACAATGTCTATCATTGTGTCTGCTTCTATGGCAAAATAATCACCCATTTCATCACAACCAGTAGAATCATGGCATAGTATTAGGACTGCAAACTGAGTACAATTATATCCCTCTCCACCCCTTTGGGAATTGTGCAGACATATCCTACCTTAAAGAACAGTTCAAGCTGCATCAAATAAATTATGTTTGCACTCTATTAACTAGGGGGTTAGCCTGTATTGGTATGATACGTATGTTACCATATCAATTTAAGAATAAATGAATTGAAAGTCTGAGAAACAGAAAGAAGACAAAAAAAACTATCTATTTATTTGAATTATTCATGTAGTTTGCATGCTGAATACCTTTGATACATAAGAAAGTGTTTTAAGAAATATACAGATTCCTATGGTGTTATATGTGTTACATTAAGCAAGATTACTTTTTTAAAATTGATAATTGTGACAAACATCACTTATAAGCATTTCTTATGATCCTCCTCTTTTGCCATCAAAAGACATAATTTTCTTTTTATGTGTGGCCAATGCCAGCGTCAAACAAATTGACTCAGCTATAAATTAAATCCTTAGCATTCTTCAAAAGCAGAAACAGCATGCCGGTGTCATGGGATCAAACACCTGATTAAATATGGGTTTAATGCCATTTCACCTATATGCATACAATGGAGTATGACTCTGGTATATGTCTCTTTCTGTGAAGTGGCAAGAGCAATCTTACTGCAGCTGCGTCTGCATCCGTGCTAGTCAAATGCTAACTTTGCTCTGATTTTGCAAAAGCTATGTCTCTACCGTGTACCTCTAAGAATACTTTAAGATTTCTGACATTGGTCGTACAGAAATTTGATAGGCTGCTTATTTGCATAATTTGCCATGGAACCTATCCAGTCCTTTGGTGCTTAAGTCCTCAGGTCTTAGATCAATAGTATTTTGCTGCCCCCAAAGAACTTTATAAGTTTACTTCAGTTACAATATTTACTCTTGATGGTTTTGGCAGACCGTCTGAAACAATTACTGTTACATCTTGAAAGTTATCTTGTATAAGAGAAAGAATATGAAGTTGGACATTGCTATCAATTATGTTTGTAGCTGGTTGTTTTTATGTCAGTACATTGAAGCAAGCCTTAAAATCATGTAAAACCTATGATTTCTCAGTTTTTGCAGCCATATCATTAGCTAAGGAAAGTGGACTATGGGTAACCAGTAGTTCTATATTACGCTCTATGGAAGATTTCTACAGAGTAAACAAGTTGATAAGGTGCCTCATTTCATGATCCATTGAAAACACTGAAATTGAAAACACTTGCCTCTGACTGTGAAATCAAAAAGGATGTCACGTCAATGTCCTTGCTCATTTATTATGACAAGTTATATATGTTACATCCTTTAATAAGCGCTCTTATCTTAGAAACTTAGTGAATCATTGAATTGAAAGGGTCTAATTTGCGCTCTGTTCATTCCTCATTTCATTGCTTTACCGGCTGTGATACATCTAGTTTGTTTATCTGAAGGGAAAGAGTTACCTCGGTTTCAGCACTTCAGAAGTACTAAGACTTCAAATAAGTTTTTAAATGCTTTGGGAAAGATAATAAGTGCAGAGACATTATAAGATGAAAATATGTTTGTTGAATGTATGGAAAGGCTACATTTATAAAAGTTAACCAGCTAAGATATGATTCTTTATCACAGAAATATCAAGGTACATCAGTCCAGGTACTCATTGCTTTTAATGGCATAATTTTCCTCCTTGTAAAGCTTTAGTCTTTCTCCTACTTGCAGTGTATCACTTGAAACACATACTCAAAGAGCCAACTATTATGAATTCATATCACTTTCCGAATGTTCCAAGCCATGAATGGCAAAATTGGAAAGTTGATAATGGCTCATCAATTTTGAGTGGACTGGTGGTAAAAATTGTATAACAGTAAATAATTGAAATATTGTGTGATGATTCTACTAGTTGCAAGGAGGCGTGTGATAATAATGATTACCACAGAAGCAGACAACGACAAACGTTTAAAATGAGTGTTAAATTGATGAGAATTAGTTTGGACAATTTCATCTATTGTATTGTCTTGTCAAATGTAAAACTATATTTTCTATTTGTGGCTCTATAATAAGCATTATATGCACATTATTAGGAAATGTGTCCAAAAGGTCATTGATAACATCTGTAACAACAGTCCACGGGCTTGATAATCAGAAATCAATATAATTTCTAGTGTTTTGGCACGAAAGACTTATATTTTAAGTACACATTAAGTGTCCTGATCTTAAACTTAATGACATCTTGCAGATATATGAGCAAAACAGACTAAGAAAATGTAAAATATCCACACGTTGCAATCACTTTCATGTGTTTTACTTAAACGGTAATAACAAAAGTTGCTTCTCTGTAAAACTGGGAGTAGGACTATGTATTAGCTCCTATAAGGCAATATATTTAAGATAGAAAAGCAAACTTGGTTTTTTCTATTCATCAATTGAGTATATGTTTGAAAAATCTAATAAAACAGTTTGAAATCAAGTCATAGTAGTTGTTTAACTAAATGACGATAGCCACAATTATAGCTTTTAAATTATAATGAGGTTCATGTAACGCACATAACACAACACTTAGCCGTATTAATGTTAAACAGCTTCCATATGTAGTAAAGACATCCAGTATGCAGACTATAAGAATGTCAGTTTTTTAGATAATTTTAATGTCTTCTTGCTGTAGCTCAAACATTCAAATTTCTTATTCTCAAATTGATATAGTAACATATGTAACAATCTGTTACAGGCTAATGCCCCGATTTACAGAGTGCAAACATTTCTTATCAAATGCACATTGAATGGTTACATAAGATGTAATTTGTCTGCAGAATTCCAAAGGGTATTTGGATGGAGCAGGCCTTACTCAGCTTGATGTCAAAATACTGTTTGGTGATTTTAATTATCACCCTAACATATGTAACGCTCTCTGATCTTTAAAACTTGGTGACAACTAGTAGATCTATAAGTCTTTATCATACGAGCCAGCTTAAACAATGTAAGATATCCAGCAGCTGAGAGTTTTTTCACAATTTTAGCTCAAACTTTCAAACTACATTTCCTTTTTTTGATATAGTAACGCATGTAACATGCTGTTTCAGACTAACCCCCCAACATAGAGAGTGCAAACATCCCTTATTCGATGCAGCTTGAGTTGTGCTATAAGAAGGAATATGTCTGCAAAATTCCCTCGAGGTGATTTAAACATTTTTAGGCATATCTTACGTAAAGACAATGAGCCTGCCCATTTATTACATCAGGTAACGTATGTTACAGCTTCTGATTAAAAAAAAATTGCAACAAACTTGCAGATTTATGAGTCTTTTCATATAAGCAAATAAATCCCAAACAATGAAACATATTCATCAACTGCAAATATTTTTTTAACTATTTTTACTTTAGTTTAAATACCAAACATTTCACCTTAAAACTGGGTAGGGGTAGGGTTGTTTAATTGCTTTTTTTTTAATATTTAAGCTAGGGAAACAAACTTTAATTTTACTGTTAGCCAATTGCATAAGCTAGTCAGACATGGTTAAAAACATTTTGCAAAACACACAGAGAGATTGTGAATTTAAATGATACTAGCCACACTTGCAAATTTTAATGGGTTATCTGATTTATGTAATGCATATGACACCTTAGGAAGCCGCAATTTTGTTCAAATGGCTGTCATACGTAGTTAAGAAATCCAGTATGCAGACTAGATGAATGATTTTTAAAAATAAATATTTAAATGTCTTTAATTTGTAGCCCAAACTTTCAATTTACTTTTTCTTAATTTGATAAAGTAACGTATGTTACAGGCTCTTACAGACTAACGCCCCGGAGCACAGAGTGCAAACATTTCTTAAAACACTCGTCTTTCAATTTTCTACAAGATAGGATATGTCTGCAAAATTCCCTAGGGGGGAGCAAACCCATTCTCAGCCATCCGTCTAAGGAAACGGCAAGATATCATGTTGGCAGGCATTCAGCTATGCTAGAGACTCTATCCAATAAGCATTATGTTACCTCCGCCGGGTGTCATTGAAAAGAAGTGTGACGGATGCACTAGAGGAATACGTTTGTAAATTGTAGCAGCCAGACGCCGATATTGTTTGACTCACTGAGTGAAGGTGGTGGGTGTTTTGGAGAGAAAAAAGCTGAATTGCGAAACCTACTACCTTCAATAGCTACGTTTCTCGAAGGTGTCAAACGTGCACAATATCAATTCATCATTTGGAAATCTGCACCTGACACTAATCCTGACAAAGCCTGACAATTATGGTTGGAAGCAGGACTGTGATAAATATATATCCGTTATGACGACTTTGCCTCCTGCCCCCGAAGCCCCTCTGCAGCTGATAAAATATGGTTGCACCAAGTCTGTATGCAAAACATCTTGGCTAATTATATTGTACCGATTTGTGTTGAGGACCCATGTTAAAATATTGCTAGTGAGTAATGACTTTTGAACTACTATTTTCATATGGAATCAGGCATTTCTGTAGCCGTATCAACAAGCAGGCCTGAGGTTTACAGTCCGATTTTGACCTCTGAAGGATCAAAGATTGGACGATTCTATTAAAGTAGTATGCAAAAGGTAAATCAGATTGTAACAGTTTTCTATTGCCCGTGCTATCGAAGTATACAGGTTTTATCCTTATATCCATATCATGTGCTACTAAGTAGACTCATCTAAGTTTTGATCCTTAAGAGGTCAAAATCGGTCTGTAGTTTGAAAAAAAAACTTGTTGTGGCTTTTCCATGGGTAGTAGCCAGTACTGGGCCGGGAGGTTTTATGGTTTTTGTTTGTGTTTAGTGACGGGAGCACCCGAAGGCTCATCCGAAAGTGGTTTTATGGGGAAGCTGGGAATCGAATCTGCGACCCCTAGTTTACAAGGCAGTGGGTTATCAATGTCAATGATTCAGTACTACCAACTTTTCTTTGGGTGTAGGATAAGTAGTTACATGTAAGTATTAACCCGTTTGTTATCAAAAACACTGATTGTTTTACGTTCACTCCTATGTTATTTTCCGTAAATCGTTACGGCATTTACGTCCCACCCTCGAACTCTCGAACTGACTTCGCCCTATCTGAATATATTTTGAATATTACAATTCAAAAGTGTTTGCATTCAGTCATGATACATTAAAGGAACGTTTTCATGTGTTGGCAATGGATATAATGCATACATATGGTATTTACATATTGAACGTCATTTTTGTGACGTCATCATTTTGTTCTGACGCGAAATCAATATGGGGGCGACATGTTTATTTTAATTATTTGCCCCTAAGATTAAATTTGGTATATTTCCACTGTAATTGGCAAACAAATTGCAAGAAAGTCCCGATCGTCATAGACTATGCAATGGTCATAACGTTTAATGGCACTGGAACAATATACGCTATTTTGATGACGTCATAATGACGTCCAGACGTGAAACCCAGATGGGTGACCAGGTGATTTTCATTAGTTGTCCCCTAATGTTTGATTTGGTATAGGTCACCATCAATCGGCATCAGATTTGCACGGGAGTACCGATGGCCACTGACTATTTCTTCAATTAATAAAAATAGTAGGTATTGCGTGTATAGTTGGTTTTGTGAAATGTATTAAAAGTCGGGAAAGTAGCGCATATTCAGTAAATACTGGTCACTGTTTGATTTGAGCGCGTTTCACATAATTCACGCTTATATGCTTGAGCATACACAAACTCACTTAAGGCGCCCTTTCCTTCATTCTTCGGGTGAGGAACTCACGTTCATCGCCACAGCAATTTACATTAGGATATTCCTATTATTTAGGATACAAATATATATATATCTTCAGGTATGTGTTTATTTATATCATTTTGATCATTTAGCATTATATGTGGCATTTGTATTTCCCCTTGGTAACCTCCGCATTACAAGTGAAGATGGTCTTATTTGTTGAAACTTGTGTTCCTCGCCACAGCAGTTTACATTAGGATATTCCTATTATTTAGGGCACAATAATATATACGAGATCATTATAAACGTTAAAAAAATTGGTCAAAATTTAAAGAATACCGCAATAAAACGAGAAATCTCATTCGTGCTGCTAAAAAAGCGCATTTTTCGGAATCTATAGCATCTCAAAAAGACACACGAAAGATATGGAAACATTTTCGATCACTAAATAATAAGGCTAATTCAGCACAAAACGAATTACCTGAAGAAATTTTGATAAATGACCAAACATATACAGACTCAAAAGATATAGCCTTCAAATTAAACGAGTTTTTTGCCTCAGTATGCGACCAGTTCAGTTTTGGAAACGACCCTGTGGATCATCCAGATCTAAATAAACTAAAAACATATGTCGAATCTAAGGTCCCATCACAAAAACCAGTCAGGATTCAGACCTAAACACAGCTGTCAAACTGCATTAATAAAATTAATCGACCAATGGATGAGCTGTATCGACAAAGGGGATATTGTAGGTACACTCTTTCTAGATTTTAGGAAGGCTTTCGACCTTATCGACCATTCTATCCTTATAAAGAAACTTTCAATTTATAAACTGAGAGATTCTGCTCTCAAGTTATTTTCTTCATACATGCTGGATCGTCACCAAGTAATGGAAAGTAATACTGGTACGACTAGACCAGCACACATTAAATCGGGCGTCCCTCAAGGATCTATATTGGGGCCTACACTAGTATTAATGTTTCTAAATGATTTGCATTTATTTATGAAACACTGCGACAGTGACTACTACGCAGATGATGCGACGGTCCATATACATGGAAATACTCCAAATGTGATCGAATCCAAGTTACAGCAAGATGGCAATAATACAAAGCTTTGGTGTAAACAAAATAAAATGGAAATAAATTATGATAAAACTACATGTATGATTGTAGGAACACAACACAGAACAAAAAATATTGCACCTTTAAACATTTGCATTGATGGCAATCAAATTAATGATGTTAAAAACAGAAATTACTTGGTATATACATTGACGAAAATCTTCGCTGGACAGATCATATTGACCACCTCTGCGCTAATATCTCATCAAAAATTTCACTACTGAGGCAACTTTCCACTTACATCCCAACTGAAGCCCAAAAAATGTTCTATCAAGGGTATATTCTTCCGTTAATTGACTATGGCTCAAGTACTTGGGGTACCACGTCAAAAAGTAACTTAGAAAGACTCTCAAAACTTCAAAAACGAGCAGCACGAATTATTTTAAATGTACCTTACGATACAGCCTCGTCCGTTATGTTCAACGCTTTAGGATGGCCAACTATAGAAAAACGACATAACTATAATAAGGCTGTACTTACATATAAGGCGCTAAATAATCTCACGCCTTTATATATAACTGAACTACTTATTCCTATGTCACAAACGCATAACCGTGCACTAAGGTCAACTTCAAACGGCTCTTTAGCGGTACCCAGATCGAAAACAGCAATATTTGATTGCTCGTTCTCATGTACTGCACCACGATTGTGGAATCAGCTACCAGAGGATACCAAAAAGGCATCTTCCTTAAGTTATTTTAAGACGCAAGTCAAACAGTTTATGTTTAATGAATGATTTTAACTTTTACCATGAAGTTTTAAATCATTTTTATAGATTTTAATACTCATTTATCAATTTTTAAGCCTAGGTGTATTAATATTACCAAATGCTGCCAAATGTTTTATACGCTCGTTTATATTTAACATTTTCTATGTTTATATGTTTAACTTGTGTATATATGTATATATGTTTTAAGAGGGACGCATGGTAGACTAGCGTTGATCGCTAAATGTGCTGTCCTCTTTAAATAAAGATAAATAAATAAATACCTTCAGGTGAGCCGAGAGGTCAAATAAATGTTGACTGAACCATGTCGTTGTAATCATTGACCCTCGAACCCCCTCGAGAACGGGTGACCCGGCCCACTATGGTTCCCGGCAAAGTAATAAACAGCCCGTGACAAAACATATTCCACGTTTTAAATTTGCTCACAAAGTACATGCGCGGATCCAGGAATTTTCGTCAGGGGAGGGGGGGGGGGGTCCAGGTCAGTCTGACAAAATTAAAGCTCTGACAACGTTTCCTTTTTTTTTTTTTTTCTTTTTTATTTAGTCCTCAGCTTATTTTACAGTAGTCAAATGGCCAATTGTAAAGAAATCTATCATTTTTCAAGGTTCCAGAGGGGGTCCAACATTTTCCAGGGGGGAGGGTCCAATAGAAACCCATATAACTTGTGATTTTCCAGGAGGGTCCGGATCCCCTGTCCCCCCCTCTGGATCCGCACTTGAAGTATAAACTAGTACAACATGTCAGCTGATCATCTACAAAACTGTTGGTTCTAATGTGTCATTTTTTTCATTTCTCTTCTGTTGCCTTTAAACCATATGGGCGACATCACACAGTTATTTTGGTACTTGTATATGCGCCATTTTACAAATACATGTATCTGCTAGTTCCCAGTCCGCAAATAATCAATGTAAGCAGAACTCCCTTTCAACTAAGAATTTTTCAAAACCCACAGTTGAAGATGATTCTGGTTACAGAGTTTTCAAATATTTACAATGTTTATGCTGACAACCAACTGATAATGCAAAAATGCCATAAACTAATTGCTGAAACGGCTAGCCGAAACAAAGTGAAAGAAAAAGTAGGTACAATTTGGTTTCTACAAAACGAGTGCACGGGGATAATACCAATTTCGCTATTTTTGCTAGCGACCAGGACGGTACTGCGTAAAGCTGCTATCGACCGAGGAGTACGGCTTGCGACCGGTCGGTACGGCTGTCGGTATAGGGGGGGTCACGAGTTGAACGCTTCTGGAGGGGTCATAGCGTATGTTTTATCGTCTACACACGCTATAGAGTTTTTTCAAGAGGACATGTGCTATTTGTCTGATTAGTTATTTAGAGTTTGTGACTTAGAAAAACACTATAAATTACAGGTTCTCTCGAAAAATCCAGTTTTCATAGATTATCATTAATCTAACGTATTAAGAATGATGCAAAAACAGCGAAACGCCCTATATATGTTATTTGTCACTTGAGCTTCTTCAATCAAGTGCGAATGGCATATTTTTTGCACTATGGGAGATTTTATGGAACCTAGAAAAATGCCATGATACGGCTGTCAACTACCAGTGATACGGCTGTCAAGGATTTCATATTCTGAATGATACGGCTGTCGACGAGATATGAAAAATATCTATCATGCACTGGGCTTAAAATACACGATTTATTCTATGGCTATAAGTGAAATTTGTTTTTCAGGCAGTTTCCACTAGCAGAAATGAACAAAATTGTAGGTTTTATGCGGATTGGTATCTAAAAGGCGCAACATTCACAAATAATAACTACATTCCATCTCTCCCATATATTTAAATCCACACAGCAGGTCAGTGAAGCAAACTCATAGGTTAAGATAGACTTTGAGCGTAAAATTGTAAACATTTTCTATTCCATCAGTTTTTACATACGTTTTGGTGCTCAAAAGAAGCGTCTCAATGAGACGGTTATTTTGAGTACCAACAGCATATGAGCCGTGACATGTGATTTCCAACAATGTGGCATTTTGACAAGTGTAGACTCAGACAATCCTGTGCAGCCTCATTTTAAGCTTATAAATTCCAAATGATGTTCGGTCTGTAGCTAAACAGTAATAGAATACTCAAGCGACTAGCAAAGGCTCTGATCAGTCTGCGCATATGCACAGGCGGGGCTGAGCCTTTGCTGGTCGCACAAACCACATTGTTGGAAATCCCATGCCATGCCTATGTTTTGGTTGAGAAATTAGAAACCCTCTATAAACTTAAAACCTGGTCCAAAATTACAATGCCTCCTTATTGTTAAGGAAGACTTAAGTTAAGTATTGATATTTCAACATGCTATATATTAAATGCTAAATAAATTGACAGGATCGGTGCATTACTTGTGGTCTAAGATATCTTTTTGAGCTACAGAAAAAAGAAACTATTTTGTTTTTTATCAGTTTGAAACGTAATTTTTGTCATCCTAAACAATCAATACTTGATAAAACTGCAAAATCTCTGTTAAAGGAATAGGATTGCAAATAAGTGTAGAAACTATTGAAGAAATGATGTTGGAAAAACATGGCGCTTCAAGTTTAAATCCAAAAACGAAAGAAAAAATATTAAGGCTAGGTGAGCCATTTCGAAAAATTAACGTTGGCGTAAAGCATTTTTGAGGGGGCGGGATGAGCACAGAACTTCAAGCCTTTGTGGAGTGAGCACATTTCTCAACAAATTATCTCCTGCACAACACGCTTATTTTTGAAAAGCGAGCATCCATTTACAAACTGTAAGGTTAAAATAATTGCATACGCGGATCCAGATTGTTGCTTCAAGGGGAGGGAACCAAGTGTTTCGCTGGCGTACGGAAGAATGCTGATTGGACAGCTTTTTGAATTGTCCGGGGGGGGGGGGGGGGAGGGGGTCAATACCTGTATTCCTAAGCAAACCTACATCCCTGTGATCTGCCAAGACGCGCGCGCGCATGTGTGTGTGTTTGTCTGTGTATGTAGGGTGTCCAGAACCCCATTCCCCTCCTCTTGATCCGTACATATTGGACACAAGTGATTTGTTTTTGCTACTTTGTCACATGCTAGGGATGTCGTCTATAAGAGTGAAATTCTCGGGGTTGCTGTACATTCATGCGCGCTTCCAGAGGGGGGAGGGGTGTGGACCCATGGAAAATCACAATACTATAGGGTTCCTTAGCAGTACTGGTTTGGAGCCCACTAAAACTCGCAAAGCTACGAAGTCAGCATTTAATGCTGGGCCACAATTGGCCGCCCAGCGAAACGCCATTTCAATGGCAAAACCGCTGTAGGGCCGATAATAGCCCGCTCTCCAGACAAACGTTTCTGGATCCGCGCATGACATTTTAAGAGAAATTTCTTTTGCAGTATAACGGAACTTTTGATATACCTACCTACAAGTATAAGCTTTTACCAAAAAAATGGCCTACGCAAAGCTTATACAAATTGTTATTGTCTTGAGCAAGGGCAACATTGGTTTATGACAGACAGACATACATTCATCACTGCAGATAGGCTAGCCAGGACCTCTTAGAACCTGAACTACACCGATGGTCCAAAATCCCAACCACTATTTTTCTTTGTATTCGACCATTCGGAACGTTTTGACATTGGAACGAGTAGGGCAAAATGGTTTGTGATAGACAGAAACACAGACAGACAGGCAGGGGCATGGTTAAGTGATTTAACCAGCTAAGCTGCTCTCCTAGCTACCCCGGTGGTCTCAATTCTAAGACTCCTTTCGCTGTTTACTCTGGTAGGGACTATAGGTATACACGCTCACTGTCCGTCCGTTCATCTGTCTGTCCACTGTAATCTAGAACCTGATATAACTAAAAAAACTATTCAAACTTGCTTCATAAAACTTGGTATGTGATTAAGTGGCAATATGCTAATTATGAACGTTATTTTTTCGCCGTTGCAAGAACATTGCGTTTACTATGGTAACAGAAATAGTCAAATTGTTGCGAAAACAAACTTATCCCAGATAAAAGCTAGCTTCAAGTTGATGAAACGTGGTATGTGAACAGGTGCTGGTTATGCACATCATTTTTGAAGTCACATAAAATTGATTGTGGTGTGGTTGCTACGGTAACAAAAATTGCCAAAATGGTATATCGGTAGGTGGTGACTCACGCGTTGGTGACAACAACTGCGCTTGTTTTTTTATGTTTTTTAAACCAACTCGGGCCAGTAAAGTAAATCAGAGGTCTAGGCTGATTTCAAAAGAAAAGTAGATGTCAAAAATCAAGATTAGCCTTTATTCATATTCATAGTGTTTTGACTAGAGGCGTCCCTATTAGCAGTCACAAATGTGGCAATACCACACGCGTCACACTTCCAGTTACATGCAAACGAGCCAAACTTCGATAGTATCCCAGCCACTGGGCGTAGACAACTATATCCTTGTAAATTAGGACTGATTAGATTGATTTGCGTTAAAATAATTCTCATTCCAAGACCATTGTTCATGTACATGTTTGTTATCCTTCTTCTTATTATAAAGCTTGACTGATTTGACATCTTCCCGTAAATTGTGTTTATTGCTAAAATAATAGGCTAGGCTTGACACTGTATAGTTTACGTCTAATTATATTTCTGTTCTGTTCTGTTCTGTGTCTCTTCAGGTTGAAGCATTAGTTGTGCACATCCCTGGATTTTCGGTGACTTACTTGGCTACTATGTTGGTCAACCAAATGTAGGAATACTGGCCAACATGAAACAAATCAAGGGTGCAAAATTGCATTGAGAAAGAGCTATAAATTTTAATGTAATAGAAACATATAAAACTTATCAAAATAGATCTACTTCAATGGTGTTCGAAGCTGTCTTAGTGCAGAAACTCTGTTCTGATGTCACTGTGATGAAAATATTCCAATAGCGAATTAAGAATATCTCCATGGCACGAGAAAATGTTAGTTTCACAAGGTATTGTTATAAAGTACTTATCGAGGGGGGGGGGGGGAGAGAATTGACGTGTACACCAAAAAGCACGGGCGTACAACTCGGGCAGCGTGGGACAGGATGCTCTACCAGGACCCTTGCATCTGCTGGTTCAAATTGTAGCGATACCACCAAAAATCCTAAAATGACCTGAAAAGAAGAAGCCGAGTTTTTACTCCCCCCCCCCCCCCCCACACACACACACATACTGCGTAGGCGCAATACACAAAGGATCGGTATTTGAAAAATGCTTCCTATCAGAGGTAATCGCCCCCATCACCCTAAACACAAAATTTGCCCCCTTATCCCCCCACAAAAATATATCAGACCCCCCCCCCTACGCCATACCCCCTCCCCCTCTGCGTGCTTTACCATAACATAGACTCGTCTGATCAATGGCGGGTCCATGGGGATTCAGGGTGTTCGCTTTGAACTAAAATTATTTCATTTTCATGAAGAATTTTCAGAAAAACTATCAGGTAAAGTTAACAAATCCTCCCCCCCCCCCCTCACAATGAAAATTTAAACCCCTATCAAGAAATCCAGTATCCGCACTTGCTGATCTGCCTAGCAGGCACACATCGCTGACTCAACATAGAATCAACATTGATTCAACCCCAAACATTGATTCAATGTTGAGTCAAGGTTATGTGCCTGCTTGGTGATCACCGGTATATACTCAGAAAGTCAACACGCGAGAATATTACGGTTTATAGAGACTTTGCAGCATACATCAGGCACAAACCAAGAAAAGGGTCATTCAGCGTCTCTATTGTCGCATGTTCAGCCCGAACAGGCAGGTTTAGATAAACAATTTTTGGTGAGTAAAATATTATCTACCTGTTTATACATACGTTGGTGCTCTAAATAACTGTCTCATTAAGACGGTTCTTTTGAGTACCCACAACAAATATTTCGATCGAGAAATAAGAAAATTAATTTTATGCTACGCAGTCTTAACAAAATGTCTGAACACTGGTCACATTGGCAGAAGTTTCTGTTTGTTTGTTTGATTTTATTCAACACTTTTTCAGTTATGTCCGGACGGGTCTTCTTTGGTTGAACCACTACTAATCAAGGATTAATGTGACTTGCTCAAGGACACAACGCCAGTGAGGCTCGAACCCGCAGCCCTTCAGTCTCTAGACATGCACATTACCACTGAGCCATTGCGCTCCCAGCAATTTCGGATGAGAATGTGCAAATGCACACACATCTAAACATTTGCTGTACTTATATGCAAAAACTGCCGTTTTCCACTTTACATTTAACATGCAGAAGTAAGTGAGCATGGTCAGGAAATACCACAATCACACAATGCAGACTAACCCACAGCTACACGAGGAAGAGCCGCAGAACACAGTCACATGACATAGGGAAGACAATTTAACCAAAGCAACCGCCTCTCTCTTCCTCGTCAATATAATTGCAAAACTAGAAAACACATGACTGATTATGCATATTAATAGTTCTTTACAAGCTGTAGTCCAATATGTTAATCCAAACGGCTCGTACCTATTACAGTGGCGGCTCAGATTGGTACAGCGTTGGACTGGGGATCGAATGGTAGATAGTTCGAGAGTCGTCAGAGACAGTGAGCTATTTCCTTAAGCCAGACACTATAACCGCTGTTTAGTGCTAGTTCAACCCAGGAAGACTGGAACTGGTCCAAGTATGACTAAAAACTGTTGACAGGGTCCTAAAACATGACCACAAACTAAATGACGTAGAAAGTTAGATTTTTCAGTGTTAAACTGTTAATTTTTCAGCAACGAATCTGTTTACATTCTCGTTGAATCGTCGACATCCGTATCCAGTAAACGGCGACAACCGTACCCAGCAAATTTACTGTTTGTCGACAGTAGTATCACAAAAAATATAAAAATACCACAGAGGCATATAACAACATGCACATTCACAGATTAAAGGTAATCATGTAAGTTAATGATATATCTGCATCATATCGCCTCGATTTGCAAATTTTCTTGGGAATACTGATTTTATTTAGTTTTTGGTGAATATCCGTTGAAGTACGCCATGCGTTAAAACAGGCCAATAGCCAGGCCTGCAAATCATTTAAGACAATAGCAAGCTATCCAAGAGACGGTTTAAACACCAAAATGTAGGAACACACACTAAATTAGCACACTTACCGTCGAGTTTGATGGTTTTTTTATCTGTCGACAGCCGTACCGACCGGTCGCAAGCCGTACTTCTCGGTCGATAGCAGCTTTACGCAGTACCGTCCCGGTCGCCAGCAAAAATAGAGAAATTGGTATTACCCCCGTGGAGTGGAGGTGTGCTTTTCGCCGTTTATCATTTTTGCTGCATTCTGCAGCAAGTTTTTACTTGTGCATTTGCGATATTTAACCCTTAAAGCGCCAAGAAAAAATGTATCTGAAAATGTCGTCTGCTGAAGGCGTCTGTTGCAAATAATTGCCTTACATAACCGACGAATCAAGCATATTTGCAAACAGCGTGGACCCAGAATAGATAGGAGCAGTCTAATCTGGGTCCACACTGTTTGCCATAGGGGCTTCTTAAATATTTCTGCAGACGAGAAAAGCATACGACTTTTGTTGCGATTGGCGCATTAAGGGTTAAAGTAGCAAAAGCCCATATATAGGGGAGGTTATCATTGTAGTCGCTGTACGATGCTGGTTTTTGTTTGTTTGATTTCATTCTTTACGCCCCATCAACAATCATTCAGTTAAACAGGGACGGGTCTTCCTGGGTTGAACCAGTACTAAGCTAGGATAAATGTGTCTTGCTTAAGGACCACAACGAAATGACGCCGGTGAGGCTCGAACCCGCCGCCCTTCGGTCTCGAGTAAAGCACTCTACCACTGAGCCACTGCGCTCCCATGATGCTGATTTGGGTTGTCTTTGCCATACATGTATTACATGCTGAATATATATGACTCATATATGACATATGCCTAAATATGACACCTACACACATACAATAAATAGATAGCAGAGTGCAATACATTACGCAGTAAGGAAAATCCATTTTGAACTTTATATCCGATTATGTTTAGTTAAATTCTTTACACTTCGCATAAAGTGGCGCGGTATTTATAGTATATAAATAACAAGGAAGCGAAGAAAGTTAACATGGAGTGGTGTCAAAAGTCATTAATGTAAGTAATTGTCGGAAAACGGTGAACATTCCACAGAAAAAAATCAAATCAGCTGTATTTTAAAAAATAAGTGAGCATGATCAGGAAATACCACAATCTCAAACTGCAGACCAACCCATGGCACCGCGAGGAAGAGCTACAGGCTATTTACAGTAACAAGAACACCCAAAAGACAATAAAGCTCTCCTCCTTGTCAACTCAGGTATCATATCGTTTTCTGACCGCGGATAATTTTGGGCTAGTCTTGTCTCTGGGGTCGTTTGTTTTATAGTGGAGTGGAGGGTCGATTTCGTAAAAGGGTAAAAATATCAATATTCTAATTTATAATCAACTGAAATTTATTGTATTAACATAATCAACCAACCGTTCTTGTCCTTAGAATACCACAAACCTTGCAAACGCTACTGTTGGTACACAAAAAACGGTTTAAACAGCGAAAACTGCTTTCAGTCGGTCGTACTGAGAAAATCCTAAACAAAATCGGTTTTAATATTGGTAAATTGAAAGCCAGATTATCGAAAACATTTACAGTAATTGTTTTTAGCATAACATAAAATAATATAACATACACTTTATTTCATTACCCAGGTCAATATTGTGACATATGAGTTATTCGTACTTGTAAGACAATTGCTCTTAGCATTTAGCAGATAATGTCATTTAAACAAGGTGTTAATGCTCAAAAATGCTGATCTGGTCCGCGGACGTTGATGTACCTGCCTGCGGAGCACACCTAGATTTTATTAGTCTGACCTAGGAGAATATTTACAGAAATGATAATACTGACCGGGGATGTTACTGTGTTGAAACCTATAGTACAATGAGGGTACAGGCCAGCCTGCACACATGCGCATTCTGATCAGCGTCTTTGTTGGACGCTACCTAAAAAGTAAAGCAACTAGGTCAGATATCTCTTTATTCTCAATATTTTGGTGGGCTTCAACATGATAAAGTCTTTGACTACGCCCCTGTTTCAACACTTCAAATACAATCATAAGCATTAAGGTACTCTACAATATGGTAAGTAACTAAGTAACCATCTATGCAATATGAAAAACTCTTTCCGACTTCAAAATGGCAACTTTTAGATGAAAACGGTGAACTCAATATGACTAAACAATTGCACCAGTATTTGGGCAAAGGCGCCTACATTAAAGTAATAAAATATGATCGATATATACCGTGGAGTTATTACTTGTTCATCCAGATTATATAGACTTAAACTTATGGGTAGTTCTGATGCTTAGTAGTCATTTTTAAACAGAAATAGGCAATGTGATTTATTTCTGGGGTGTTAGATAGACTGTGCTACGTCCCTAAAGATAGAGGACCTTTTACTTACAGTTGTCATTCTTTTTCTTTTTGCTGTTTGAGCTACTTTCGGATGAGTCATACTTATGCAGACAGTAACTGATCATTCACAATATCTTGGCTCAATGATACCGTTAACGGTGGACTGAACTATTGAAAATAGGGGAACATGAGGTTTTATGCATATTGACAGTATAATTATAACAAAACAGTTTATATCACATTGGAATTTTAAACGGTTTGGTGGCACCGTCGGTAGGGCGCACATACACGTTGGTTATATCTTTTTGAAGAGTAATGAAGAGATAGGGTCAATCCGGGCAAATACGGACGATTTTTACAGGCCCACGTTTCATAAGCCATTGTCATTATTTGGCAGGAGTTATACATTCAGGTACCGGGTTTTATACTTGCGTAATGCCATCGCTGTATTCTGCAACAAGAGAACAAGCGATATATGGTCCGAAAACCAGGCAACTAAGCGAAAATGCAAGGGACCCAAATTCTGGTAAATGCGGATGAGGTGGGGATAATACGGACATTGACAGGGAAAATATGGACATATACAATTTCCATTAGGGTAAATACGGACAATGTATAGCCTTAATGCATAGGTAATTTTGAAAGTCTGTTTAAGCGTCCTTTTTTATTCTGGCGCCTTGTAGTTTGATGCATCAGGGAACATGGTTTGATCCTCAGCAAATATTTTGGTGTCTAGGCATGCTATCCTTCATTTATACTGTACAAATAGCACAGTTTTGTTGACCTGAGGCACCACGTCAATAATGGCTATGAAGATTTAGAGTCGTGCTTTTTGTTATCTTAATATATCATAATTGGTCTTCAACCTGCATTCCCATAGCTTTATTTGATCTAAAATATACGTTTTTCTAAAACGATCGAGAAAATTATATCAGTGCGAAGAGAAAATCAAAGTAAAAACACTACGTCCGTATTTTACTGACATACAAAAATTGACTGGTAAAATACGGACACTTTATATTTCAAGTAACTGGATCGAATTGGTTTTCTTTATTGAAGAAAAATATGAAGAAAATGAAACTTGAATAGTCCAATCTTTGGTTAAAGTCAGTTAATGCAATGAAATACACGTTTTATGACTGAATTCATGCACTGAAAATGTTTCCTCCGTCAGATGAAACTTTGTGATATTCTCAAAGAATCTGGATTATGCAGGGGAAGTCCCACTGGGGGAAGAAAAATACTCATTGCAAAATGTCATTATTAAGTGGTATATGGGTGTAGAAGAGCCTAATGGACACTATTGAAAGCTGAAATGTCGAAAGCCTATGTTCTTGGACATGTGAATTGTAAGCCATCTGTCCGTATTTACCCCCTTGTCCGTATTTACCCGGATTGACCCTACTGGTTCGAAGCCCAAAATCAAATATCTGTTGTTTGCTGTGTGTGATTTTACAATTTATACATATTTCACACTTGTCAAATCCAGTTGCTGCATGGCTTTTGAGGCGCGAGAATCGCCTTCCCTGACTCAACTCTGATGCGCAATAATTTTTTGTCTGATATGCTGGTCAGCTCCATAATTTGATAATGGTGCAAATAGTTCATCGTTCATGGCATCTTTTTCGCTTACTTTTAAAATAATATGGGCTGCAACACCGATCCTATATACGGTGCGTGGCAGCAATTTGTCTGGCTTGCAATCAAATAGCCTTCCTATCAGATATTTTCTACAGCCAAGAGAAGTTTGCGCAGTGAAAAAATGTGAGTGAAAGCATATATGAGCATGAAAATCATAGAGAAATCGAGATACGAATGACAAAAACTAAGATTTATTGGAAAATACATCACGTATATATCTCTTAATATCCTGTTTATCTAAGAAGTTAAGAACATGAAGAAGAAGCCACCTATATTGATGTAATGGTAAAATCCACCATACGGTTTCTTTTAGCCAAGGTATTGTGAAACAACAGGATGATCAGTTATTCAAAATAAATCCATGTAAAGTGCGATTCACGAAAGTTGGCAGTAATTTACTGTTATACAAGACAAGTGCATTGATGCAAACATGAGACAAGGGTATATTTAAAAATTACATTAATATCATTCATTGTTATCATTAAAGAAGCACAATGTATTCAATTTATACATATAGCTGAACGGATAAGACGAACAGTTACTCAGGGTCCGAGGTTCCAATCCTTGCAAGACACCATTTTTACTGGAACTTATTTCCTTTTCGTTTCATATCATATTTGCCTTTTTGTTCTGTTTCTATTTAATTCTGACTAGAAAGTGTTAAACTGCTTAATGCCCGAAACATTTTGTATTAAAGATATGCATTGTACATTCTTGCTTGGGTCGTAAGGTCACTTTTATCAGATTGCCAGTCAGTTAATCTATCACACTGTTCTTGGTGTATTTATATTTTCACAAGTAACTAACAGCGAGATACAATCTCAACAAAAGATGTGGCCAGACCAGAGTCCAAACTTGCTTCCACATTTTAGAAGTCAAAGTACTAGACCGACTGGCTACTAACTTGAATTATGTGGTTACATGTTTTGCAGTGATCTTAATGGAATTGGACTTCGTTTATAGAAAATTGTTTAAGCCTGCTTTTATATTTATCTATCTATCTACTGTTACTGACTCGCTCCATTCAGAACATTTTGCCAGGGAGTGATAGTTTTGAAAAAAAGAATTACACAGGTACATTAGTTACAACAGCTAAAGGCCTTTGCTAATCTGCCAAGTCTCCGACTGCGCTATCGTGGTTTGTATACCTGATATCATTTTCAAAGGTACACTTTCCAAGCAACCTAAAATTTACAGTTACTTTTCAGCTCCTGTTTTGAATAATAAACTCATCTTTGTTAACGGTAAAAAGCTGCCAATTTTCATGAACCAGACAGTAGATCTACAGTGTTTGTGTTTCTTTGTGATAAGCAAGATTGTGATTAAGAATAACGTACCAAGACGATAAAATAATCGCTTCAAATACAAACGTGTCCGAAAGTCTTGGCTTGGAACATTGCACTTTAGATCATTTAAGATATGCTTTCTCAGAATTACTGAAGATCCCATAGAAAAAAAGTAAATGAGTCCTCTGTAGGCAATAGATCACTTTGGTCAATCCAATTAGCAGAGAAATATTTTCTGAAGTTGGACGAATAATATCCTTACCTTGAAATCGAAATAAAAAAAAAACTCATTGAAATGAGAAGATTATTAAGAGGTAAAGAAATGCTATACGTTTAATTGCAAGAGAGATAATTTTTAAATGACAAAATGACCTTTAATTTCTTTAAACTAAGTCTTTAACCCTTTGTATTCTGATGCTTTTCCCGTACAAATAGCTACAATAAGGATGGGATTGTCCATTATATATTGTAATGGGCCACATGTAGACATTTCCAAAGAAATGTGTACTTCAGTCTCTGAATATTGTATTTATCATAGCAAACAGTGCAGATCCTAATAAAATGCAACATTAAGCTGCATTTTATTTGAGTCTTTACTGTTTGCCAAACTTCCCATTTAGGGATTCCACTATACAAAGGGCTAATGCCCCATTATCAGACGAGTTCGATCAAATTATGCCAAGGTTGGGTGGTCGAAACCACCCCTGGTTTTAACCGGTTAAAACCGCCCCGGTCAATATGCCAAAAAGTGGTCAATACTGGTCAATACGAATCTGAGTGGTCGATTGAAAATTTTAAGGGGCCGTTTTAGAGGTAGATTGAGATATAAGATCAGAATTTATGTTCTATTTATTGAAAAAAGAAAAAAGTACTGTTTCGTCCCTGCCAAGGGCACTTTTCACCTTAGCACTGACTTCTGTATTACAGTCCAGGCACCTAACACTTTATATTCTTTTTAATCATCAAGGGCAGAATAGAATAACCATACAGCCTAACAGGGTTTTTTCCCATCATTTTGAGACAATAAGAATTTAATTTATGACACTGGTGAAATTATTAGCTTAACTGATAACAGCAGATAACAGAATGACCACAGTTTCACACCTCTGTATAAACACAGGTGCCAGTGAATTAGCCAATGCATTTTAAGCTCAGTGATTGGATAGGTCTTATAAACCGGACACACCTTCTTCAGTCTGAGAGACATATCCAGTAATTTGAAAGTTTTGTTTGTTCTGGGGTAATTAAAGTTAAAATTAACTCCTTGATTGATATATTGCTGAACAGTTTTTAGTTTTCTTTACCATTTTCACACCTTTGTCTTTTCCGGTGAGAAGTAAATTCAATTTGCATTTTAACTTATAGAGCAATGACTAATTCCTAAATAATGACCTCTTTGATGATCAATTTGAAGTATTGGTTGATTTTTGTACTTTCTATCATTTAATTAGTCACTTAATTTAAACATTTTTCATGACTGAAAAAATAGAACTTTTTTAAATTTAGTTTATTTCATTACTGGCATTTGCTTTACTTTTTTATCAATGGTAAGTCTAAACTAAAAGTTGTGGTAATGATTCAGTTTGACTGACACTGAAGATCTAAAACTATTGACATTTCTTTTTTTTGTATTACGGCCTATTCTAAACAATTATTCATACATTTTTAAAGCAATAGCAAGGCATGAAACACATTATCAATTGAGCCTGTATTATCTTATATTGAAACAATTTTAAGTCTGTTTATAGAGTCCAGTAAAATGGGCTAACTAATGCTAAGTATCTTCACATCGACCATGTTTTTCAATCGACCAATTGACCACCAATCGACCAGTAATGACCGGTTAAAACCAGTATTGACCACTGGTCTGATCAATATGCATATTGACCGGTCGATTGCCAACCTTGAATTATGCCCCCTGGCACCATCCTGTGGGTCAAATGTTTTACATTGGCTTATATAGGGGAAACATAGAAAAATCATCTAGTCCAAAACCACTAAGCCTAGAGCCTTGATACTATGTTTGTAGCATCATCTTGTGAATCTCTACCAAGTTTGTTAAATGTATGCCACTGGGGCCAAAACTGGCCCAGCCGTGGATGTCATATGTTTAGGTTAGACTTATATAAAGAAAAGTTGAAGTTCTACCGCCTGCTAATTTTGTCAACATAGTCCATGTAAAGGCTTAATGAAACTGCTGATCTATCAAAATTCATATCTGGACTTTGAGAGAAGCTATATTTTCTTTTATCTTATAAACATTCATTCTCAGGTGAGCGACCCAGGGCCAGAGGGCACCCTTGTTATAATTAATTATATATTAAAAATCTGATGTTAAAAATTTTAAGAATTTATTTTTATTTCATGGACTTTCATAACAACTTTTAGAAAAAAAAGAATAAAACTTTGGGGTCACCCTACTAATTATCTTTCAGAAGGACAACATTTAACCCCACCCCCATATATTTCACGCATACTTCTTTATTGACCATATTAGTCATTGTGATGATGCCATTTTACTAGAATGAAGTAATTCAGCATTAAAAAGCTAAAAAAGAGAAGAAAACGTACTGAAAATATGTGTCCACCCAGGAATCGATCCGGTCCTCTGGTTTTGTAGGCCAACACGCTAACCACTAGGCCACGAGTTCATGTCGTGCATGGCTTGAAATAAGAGACAATCTGAGTCTTGGCCACTTTCGTATTTGTAACCAGAATCGTGTACATCGCTTGATCTATCTCTCTGTCTTTGGTACTGAAACGATCAACAATAGATATTTCGGACGCATTTAAATTACTATATTTTGTCAAGAAAATGTCAGAACATTGATCTGACATAAGAGCATCTGAAAACTGTATTGATGGTGGAAAGACAGGACTCAGACAACTTTTCCTGTTTCCAGACGTAGGAATGTTAGCTGCATATGTCTTTAAGTGATAATACGATCACCTTGCTTCAATCGGAGCCCAAAGAACCAAATATAAACATTGTTTGATTTAAGGACAGACGTGTGCTGTAAAGAATGTGCATCTTTGCTCAAGATATATAGCGCTATTTCTTCCACTAATCGCGAGTAGATTGTCGTCTGCTGTTAGTCGTCTGCTGATATTTTTAGAATGTCTCTGTAGTAAACAGTCTGAACCTAGATCAGACTGCTCCTTTAGAATCAGCCTGATCAGTATTCACACTTTTTGTCTGTATGTCGAAATTAGTCCTTGGCTTAAACATGTACATGCAGCGGACGACTTCAGCAGATGACATTTTCAGATGCATTTCTTTCGTAGCAGGCGAAGGACTTAAAATGTGTGGCAAATGTTACACTTGAGTTTTTCTATATGATGAATACACGGACCGAAATGTTGGCGTCTTGTCCCACTAGGTAGCTGTGAATGCATGCTTTAATATGTATCTTGACGCATATAACATGGGTCAGCTCAAATATCTTTTACAAGCAATCTTATTGTGTATCTGCACAAAAGTGTTGTGTTTGTTATGCTGATGGGTAAAATGCCAAAACTTGTTGGTGTTTTAACATTTACAAATATTAGCTTTTCAAAAAAGCTGGCGTTCGTTTAGCCCTATTACTGTATGTATTCTTGCACAATGCCAGTGCCAGACCCAGGGGAGCCTGGGGGCACGTGTCCCCAACCCCCCCCCCCCCCCCCCACGAAGAGGACGTGAGTGTCCTTATGTTTTTTTTCGCGCATCATATGTACGGTAATGGTTTGGTGGAGTTTGGGGTGGTTTGGTGTGTTTTTGGGTGTTTCGATGGACCGGATGACAGTTATGCTAACAGATCAAATTCACAAATGAGTTTGCCTCGCGCTGTAGGTAGCCCTACTGATTTACGGACAGTTTTGCCTCGCGCTGTAGGTTAACCCACGATATTTGGTACCCGCTCGTTGTTCGGCAACGCATAAAGAATAGCCTGAGCACGGCATAAAGTTTCGGTCAAACCTGAATTTGATGTGTGATTTGCACAAAGATTATATATACGGCCGGTGTCCCAGTTTATCTGGCCCCCTGGATAGCTTGCCCCCCTGGGTGCAAGTAACCGTGGTTGGCTTGCCCCCCCCCCCCCCCCCCCGGAGCAAGCTGTCCCAGGTTATCTTCACCCCCGGGGGCAAGCTGTCCAAGCCGGTTTATCTCCCCCACCCCCCCCCCACCCCCCGCCCAACACAAGAAAATATATACATGTTATTTTGTTATTTTTCTGTATCATTTAAATGAATTCAGATCCTCCATAAGTCATCAAGCTAGAAATTGGTGCCTGTGCGGTTAATATTGGTAAAACTTTAACATCATCTTAAATAAAAATATCAAGATTAAGTGATTTTAAGCTTAATTATTTTGCTAATACTACTTATTTTAAACTATCTGAATGTGAAGATGAATCAATTATAAACATAATTCAAGTCAAATTCAGCTGTTTTCTTTGTCATATTGTTCCGTATGCTTAGTTGCAGGGGTGGGGGGCAAGCTGTCCAGGCCAGCTTATCTTGCCCCAACCCACCTGGGTATCAAAGTAAAATTATTCTGCTAATTCTAAATATTTTAAACTATTTGATTGTGATGATGTATCAATTATAACATAATTCAAGTCAAATTCAGCTGTTTTCTTTGTTGCATTGTTCGGTATGCTTAGTTGCAGGGGTGGGGGCAAGCTGTCAGGGCCAGTTTATCTTGACCCCCACTCACCTGAGAATCAAAGGAAAATTATTTTGCTAATTCTACTTATTTTAAACTATATGAATGTGTATATGTATCAATTATTATCATTATTCAAGTCAAATTAAGCTGTTTTCTTTGTCGCATTGTTCTGTATACTTAGTTGCAGGGGTGGGGGGCAAGCAGTTCAGGCCAGTTTATCTTGCCCACCACCCACTTGGGTATCAAAGTAAAATTATTTTGCTAATACTACTTATTTTAAACTATCTGAACGTGAAGATGTATCAATTATAAAAATAATTCAAGTCAAATTCATCTGTTTTCTTTGTCGCATTGTTCCGTATACTTAGTTACAGGGGTGGGGGGCAAGCTGTCCAGGCCAGTTTAGCTTGCACTCCACCCACTTGAGTATCAAAGTAAAATTATTTTGCTGATTCTTCTTATTTTAATCTATCTGATTGTGAAGATGTATCAATTATAAACATAATTCAAGTCAAATTCAGATGTTTTCTTTGTCGCATTGCTCCGTATGCTGAGTTGCAGGGGTGGGGCAAGCTGTCCAGGCCAGTTTATCTTGACCCCCACCCATCTGAGTATCAAAGTAAAATTATTTTGCTAATTCTACTTATTTTAAACTATCCGAATGTGAAGATGTATCAATTATAAACATAATTCAAGTCAAATTCAGCTGTTGTCTTTGTCGCATTATTCGGTGTACTTAGTTGCAGTGTCGGGGGGCAAGCTGTCTAGGCCAGTTTATCTTGCCCCCAACCCACTAAGGTATCAAGGTAAAATTATTTCGCTAATACAGGTGGCGGGCAAGATAAACTGGCCTGGATAGCTTGCCTCCCATTCCTCAACTTAGTATTTGAAATGCGACAAAGAAAACAGCTGAATTTGAAATAAATTATGTTTATAATTGGTACATCATCACATTCAGATAGTTTAAAATGAGAAAACTTAGCAAAATAATTTTACTTTGATACCAAAGTGGGTGGGGGCAAGATAAACTGGCATGGACAGTTTGCCCCCCCCCCACCCCCCCCCCCCCCACCCCTGCAACTATGTATATGGAACAATGGGGAAAAAGTAAACAGCTGAATTTGACTTAAATTATGTTTATAATAGATGCATCTTGACAATCAGATAGTTAAAAATAAGTAGAATTAGCAAAATAATTTTACTTTGATACTCAGATGGGTGGGGGTCAAGATAAACTGGCCTGGACAGCTTGCCCCCCACCCCTGTAACTAAGCAGACAGATAATTGCAACAAAAAAACAGCTCAATTTGTCTTGAATTACGTTTATGATTGATACAACATCACATTCAGATAGTTTAAAATAAGGAGACTTAGCAAAGTAATTTTACTTTGATATCCAAGTGGGTGGGGGTCAAGATAAACTGGCATGGACAGCTTGCCCCCACCCCTGCAACTAAGCATATGGAACAATGTGACAAAGAAAACAGCTGAATTTGACTTGAATTATGTTTATAATAGATAAATTTTCACAATCAGGTAGTTAGAAATAAGTAGCATTAGCAAAATAATTTTACTTTAATACTCAGGTGGTGGGGGTTAAGATAAACTGACCTGGACAGCTTGCCCCCCTACACTGCAACTAAGCAGATGGAACAATAAGACAAGGAAAATAGCTGAATTTGACTTGAATTATGTTAATTATTGATACAGCAACACATTCAGATAGTTTGAAATAAGAAGACTTAGCAAAATAATTTTACTTTGATACCCAGGTTGGATGGGGGCAAGATAAACTGGCCTGGACAGCTAACCCCCACCCCTGTAACTAAGTATACGGAACAATGTGACAAAGAAAACAGCTGAATTTGACTTGAATTATGTTTATAATTGATACATCTTCACATTCAGATAGTAGAATTAGCAAAATAATTTTACTTTGATACTCAAGTGGGTGGGGGTCAAGATAAACTTGCCTGTACAGCTTGGCCCCCACCCCTGCAATTAAGCATACAGAACAATGTGACAAATAAAACAGCTGAATATGACTTGAATTATGTTTATAATTGATACATCTTCACATTCAGATAGTTTAAAATAAGAAGAATTAGCAAAATAATTTTACATTGATACCCAAGTGGGTGGGGGCAAGATAAACTGGCCTGGACAGCTTACCCTCCGCCCCTGCAACTAAGCATACAGAACAATCCGACAAAGAAAACAGCTGAATTTGACTTGAATTATGTTTATAATTGATACATCTTCACAATCAGATAGATTAAAATAAGTAGAATTAGCAAAATAATTTTACTTTGATACCCAAGTGGGTGGGAGGCAAGATAAACTGGCCTGGACAGCTTGCCCCCCCCCCCCACTCTTCTTACTAAGTAAACGGAACAATGTGATAAAGAAAACAGCTGAATTTGACTTGAATTATGATTATAACTGATAGATTTTCACATACAGATAGTTTTAAATTAGTAGTATTAGCAAAAAGATTTTACTTTGAAACCCAAGTGGATGGGGGCAAAATAAACTGGTCTGGACAGCTTACCCCCCCCCCCCCCACCCCTGCAACTAAGCATACAGAACAATCCGACAAAGAAAACAGCTGAATTTTACTTGAATTATGTTTATAATTGATACATCATCACATCCAGATAGTTAAAAATGAGAAAACTAAGCAAAATAATTTTACTTTGATACCCAAGTCGGTTTGGGTCAAGATAAACTGGCCTGGACAGCTTGCCCCCCACCCCTGCAACTAAGCATAGGGAACACTGCGACAAAGAAAACAACTGAATTTGACTTGAATTATGTTTATAATTGATACATCATCACATTCAGAAAACTAAGCAAAAAAATTTTACTTTGATACTCAGGTGGGTTGGGGTCAAGATAAACTGGCGTAGACAGCTTGCCCCCCCACCCCTGCAACTTAGCAGATGGAACAATGCGACAAAGAAAACAGCTGAATTTGACTTGAATTATGTTTATAATTGATTCAGAATCATATTCAGATAGTTTGAAATAAGTAGACTTAGCAAAATAATTTTACTTTGATACCCAGGTAGGTGGGGGGGGGTAAGATAAACTGGCCTGGACAGCTTGCCCCCTACCCCTGCAACTAAGTATACAGAACAATGCGATGAAGAAAACAGCTGAATTTAACTTGAATTATGTTTATAATTGATACATCATCACATTCAGATAGTTTAAAATATTAAAGTAGAATTAGCAAAATATTTTTACTTTGATACCCAAGTGGGTGGGGGCAAGATAAACTGGCCTGGACAGCTTACCCCCCCCCCCCCCCCTGCAACTAAGCATACAGAACAATCTGACAAAGAAAACAGCTGAATTAGACTTGAATTATGTTTATAATTGATACAACTTGACATTCAGATGGTTTAAAATAAATAGTATTAGCAAAATAATCAAGCTTAAAATCACTTAATCTTGGTATTTTTTATTCAAGATGATGTTAAAGTTTTACCAATATTAACCCCAAAGGCACCAATTTCTCACTTTATGACTTATGGAGGATCTGAATTCATTAAAATGATACAGAAAAATTACAAAATAACATGTACATATTTTTACCTGTTTTGGGCGGGGGGGCAAGATAAACCGGCCTGGATGAAGATAACCAGGGTGGGGGGCAAGATATCCCGGGACAGCTTGCCCCCCGGGGGGCAAGCTGTCCAGGGGGCAAAATAAACTGTTACATCGGCCACGGCCGACCGAAATGAGGCCGACGGTAATGAGACCGTAATGAGCATGATAGATTTAATGCTAATATAGGTTGTGTATGAAAAAGGTTTATTGGTGGTTTTCAAAAAAATGCAGCAAAACTGTGACATAGGGGGTCAAAATTCAAACTATGAATTCACAAATGAAACCTATGCAGTTTATTTGTGGAAACATTGTATTTTCAGAATTCAGAATTCACATGTCTCTTATTTTTCTGAGAAAATTAAATGAAGTTACATTTTCAGGTATTTTGCAATATGAACAGTGTTAAAATACTCTGATAATAGAAAACTCTCAGCGAATGAACAGAAGTTGTATTGTTGCCTACACAACTTGACATATATTAAAGACATTATTTTATGACAAATGGGTCATGTTGGATGCTTTCATGCACAATTTGCACTGCTTTTCTTCTAGTTTGACCCCAAAAATTCAATTTTTACCTCCAAAAGTTACTGTTGCCTTCAGAAACAGTGTAAACATTGTCTTTTTCCATTGATTCATAATACTGAAGGGTTCCATTCATCATATTATAAATTTTGTTGTTGTAGAGAAAACGGTGCCTGAAAAATGCCTCTTATTTGCAGATTTTTGTCACACTCGGGACATTTTATAGCTACAAAATGTGGAAACATTTTAATGCTTTCAATGAGGTTTTTTTGTATATAGGTTTCAAGTCAATGACTTGAAATAAAATAAAATTTTATGTAAGAAAACTAATTTCTGTCTTTTATCGAAGCAAATGCGTCTTTGACCATTTTGTCGCACTCAGGACACATTCATGCAACAAAATCTTCTTCACTGTTAAAAAACTAGAGAGCCATTTAATTAGTATCAGTTGCACAGATGCAAAGTAACAACATAACAAAAATGATTTGAATGAAAACATGCAAATTCTATGGGTCATTTTTTAGTTTATTTTTGAATTTTTGTGTTCTTTCCTTGGAAGAAATCGCTGTTTTGCCTGTTTTATTGGATTTAACACTAAGCCTTGTGTGTGTGTTTTTCTAAAAGGCAATTTCACTACTAATTTTGACATTTTATTTCAAATCCTGTAAGAAAAACACTTTTTATGTGTAAAGAATGAGTGATAATTGATTTCTTGTCCCGAGTGCGACGTTTCACTTATATTACTCCAAGCTATTAATTTATTTAAAGAAAAGTAAAAATGGTTTATGAGAAACTTAAATTTTTATAAGTAGTTGGACCTACAAGGTATATGATACAAAGGCAGATAGTCCCTATCAGTCTGTTATGTTGAAGAAAATTAACATTATTCATAAGATTAGTAAAAAAAAGCTGTATTTTACAAATTTTAACTCTTTAAGTTACTTTTTTCAGCTTAATAGTATATGGAGACCACAGTTCTATCCATGGATTCACATCGCAAAACATAGATAATCATTGCTTTCTATCTAAATTAATATAACAGAGTTGCTAAGACTGGAGAAAAAAATCGTCGCACTCAGGACATCATATTTTGGCTGGTATGAAATGCAAATGTAACATTTCATTCATTTTATTGTCACTGTACATCTTCTGTGGGCTCATTTGTCTGATAAAAGAAATAAAATGAAAAGCAAATGCAGGATATATGCAAATCATGCAGCCCTAAAGTCAAAATGTCGCACTCGGGACAAATCGGATGTCATAATAAAAACTTCCGGGAAATTAGACCTGTGTTAATCTATCTTAACGTATTAAACTTTAAAACAGATTTGTAAACCTTAGAAGATGATGATAGGTTGGCATGCAATAAGCTCAAAAAGCTTCACACTTCAGATTTTCAGTGACTCTTTATTCACTAGGGTGATCACTTTTGATTTGGGATATCAGACTGTGAGCATGCATGAAAGACTCCAAAGCATCATAGAATAGACGGATGGCTGAGAATGGGTTTGCTCCCCCCCCCCTAGGGAATTTTGCAGACATATCCTATCTTGTAGAGAATTGAAAGCCAAATCTTTTAAGAGATGTTTGCACTCTGTGCTCCGGGGCGTTAGTCTGTAAGAGCCTGTAACATACGTTACTTAATCAAACTAAGAAAAAGTAAATTGAAAGTTTGGGCTACAAATTAAAGACATTAAAATATTTATTTTTAAAAATCATTCATATAGTCTGCATACTGGATATCTTAACTACATATGACAGCCATTTGAACAAAATTACCGCTTCCTAAGGTGTCATATGCGTTACATAAATCAGATAACCCATTAAAATTTGCAAATGTGGCTAACATCATTTACATTCACAATCTCTCTGTGTGTTTTGCAAAATGTTTTTAACCATGTCTGACTAGCTTATGCAATTTGCTAACAGAAAAATTAAAGTTTGTTTCCCTAGCTTGAATATTTTTTCTGGAATAAGCAATTAAACAACCCTACCCCTACCCAGTTTTAAGGTGAAATGTTTGGTATTAAAACTAAAGTAAAAATAGTTAAAAAATATTTGCAGTTGAAGAATGTGTTTCATTGTTTGGGATTTATTTGCTTATATGAAAAGACACATAAATCTGCAAGTTTGTTGCAAAATTTTTAATATCAGAGGCTGTAACATATGTTACCTGATGTAATAAATGGGCAAGCTCATTGTCTTTACGTAAGATATGCCTAAAAATGTTTTAATCTCCTCAAGGGAATTTTGCAGACATATTCCTTCTTATAGTACAACTCAAGCTGCATCAAATAAGGAATGTTTGCATTCTCTGTGTTGGGGCGTTAGTCTGAAACTGCGTGTTACATGCGTTACTATATCAAATAAAGGAAATGTAGTTTGAAAGTTTGAGCTAAATTGTGAAAAAACTTGCAGCTGTTGGATATCTTACATTGTTTAGGGATTTTAAACTGGCTCCTATGATAAAGACTTATATATCTGCTAGTTGTCATCAAGTTTTAAAGATCAGAGAGCGTTACATATGTTAGCGTGATAAGTAAAATCATCAAACAGTATTTTGACATCAAGCTGAGTAAGGGCCTGCTCCATCCTAATCCCCTTTGGAATTCTGCAGACAAATTACATCTTATGTAACCATTCAAGGTGCATTTAATAAGAAATGTTTGCACTCTGTAAGTCGGGGCGTTAGCCTGTAACAGCTAGTTACATATGTTACTATATCAATTTGAGAATAAAAATTTGAATGTTTAAGCTACTAAAAGAAGACATTAAAATTATCTAATAAATTGACATTCTTATAGTCTTTATACTGGATGTCTTTACTACATATGGAAGCTGTTTAACATTAATACGGCTAACTGTGGTGTTATGAGCGTTACATGAACCTAATTATAATTTAAAAGCTATAATTGTGGCTATCGTCATTTAGTTAACAACTTCTATGACTTGGTTTCAAACTGTTTTATTAGATTTTACAAACATATACTCAATTGATGAATAGGAAAAACCAAGTTTGCTTTTCTATCTTATATATATTGTCTTATAGGAGCTAATACACAGCCCTACTCCCAGTTTTACAGAGAAGCGAATTTTGTTATTAATTACCGTTTAAGTAAAACACAAGAAAGTGATTACAGCATTTGGATATTTTTCATTTTCTTAGTCTGTCTTGCTCATATATCTGCAAGATGTCATTAAGTTTAAGATCAGGACACTTAATGTGTACTTATAAGTCTTTGGTGCCAAAACACTAGAAATTATATTCATTTCTGATTATCAAGCCCATGGACTCTTTTTACAGATGTTATCAATGACCTTTTGGACACATTTCCTAATACGGTGCATATAATGCTAAATATAGAGTCACAAATAGAAAAGATAGTTTTTCATTTTTACAAGAAAATACAATAAATGAAATGGTCCAAACTATTTCTTATTCATTTAACACTCATGTTAAACGTTTGTCGTTGTCTGCTTCTGTGGTAATCATTATTATCACACGCCTCCTTGCAACTAGTAAAATCATCACGCAATATTTTCAATCATTGACTGTTATTCAATTTTACCACCAGTCCACTCAAAATTGATGAGCCATTATCAACTTTCCAATTTTGCCATTTATGGCTTTGAACATTCGTAAACTGATATGAATTCCTAATAGTTGGCTCTTTGAGTATGTGTTTCAAGTGATACTCTGCAAGTAGGAGAAAGACTAAAGCTTTACAAGGATGAAAACTATGCCATTAAGAGCAATGAGTACCTGGACTGATGTACCTTGATATTTCTGTGATAAAGAATCATATCTTAGCTGGTTAACTTTTATAAATGTAGCCTTTCCATACATGCAACCCACATATTTTCATCTAATAATGTCTCTGCAAGTATTATATTTCCCCAAGCATTCAAAAACTTATTTGAAGTCTTAGTACTTCTGAAGTGCTGAATCCGAGGTAACTCTTTCCTTTCAGATAAACGAACTAGATGTATCACAGCAGGTAAAGCAATGAAATGCAGGATGAACAGAGCGCAAACAGACCCTTTCAATTCAATGATTCACTAAGTTTCTAAGATAAGAGCGCTTATTAAAGGATGTAACATATATAACTCGTCATAATAAATGAGCAAGGGCATTGTCGTGACATCCTTTTTGATTACACAGTCAGAGGCAAGTGTTTTCAATTTCAGTGTTTTCAATGGATCATGAAATGAGGCACCTTATCAACTTGTTTACTCTGTATAAATCTTCCATAGAGCATAATATAGAACTACTGGTTATCCCATTCTATCTATAGTCCACTTTCCTTCTTTTGAATGCAACAGCTAATGATATGGCTGTAAAATCTGAGAAATCATAGGTTTTACATTATTTTAAGACATGCTTCAATGTACTGACATCAAAAAACAACCTATTGCAAACATAATTGATGGCAATGTCCAACTTCATATTCTTTTTCTTATACCAGATAACTTTGAAGGTGTAACAGAAATTGTTTCAGACGGTCTGCCAAAACCATCAAGAGTCAACATTGTAACTAAAGAAAACTTATAAAGTTCTTTGGGCGCAGCAAAACACTATTGATCTAAGACCTGAGGACTTAAGCACCAAAAGACTGGATAGGTTCCATGGCAAATGATGCAAAAAAGCAGCCTATCAAATTTCTGTTTGACCAATGTCAGAAATCTTAAAGTATTCTTAGAGGTACACGGTAGAGACATAAATTTTGCAAAATCAGAGCAAAGTTATCATTTGACTAGCACAGATGCAGCTGCAGTTAGATTGCTCTTGCCACTTCACAGGAAGAGATATATACCAGAGTCATACTCCATTGTATGCATATATGTGAAATGGCATTAAACCCATATTTAATCAGGTGTTTGATCCCATGACACTGACATGCTGTTTCTGCTTTTGAAGAATGCTAAGGATTCAAGTTTGGCTGAGTCAAGTTGTTTGATGCTGACACTGGCCACACATACAAAGAAAATTAAGTCTTTTGATGGCAAAAGAGGAGGATCACACGAAATGCTTATAAGTGATGTTTGTCACAATTACCAATTTTAAAAAGTAATCTTAATTAATGTAACACATATAACACCATAGGAAGCTGTATATTTGTTAAAAAATCTTTTCTTATGTATCAAAGGTATTCAGCATGCAAACTACATGAATAATTCAAATAAATAGATAGTTTTATGTCTTCTTTCTGTTTCTCAGACTTTCAAATCATTTATTCTTAAATTGATATGGTAACATATGTATCATACCATTACAGGCTAAACCCCTAGTTAATGGAGTGCAAACATCTCTTATTTGATGCAGCTTGAATTGTTCTTTAAGGTAGGATATGTCTGCACACTTCCCAAAGGGGTGGAGAGGAACAGGATTGTACTCAGTTTGCAGTCCTAACACAATGCCATGATTCTACTGGTTGTGATGAAATGGATGATTATTTTGCCATAGAAGTAGACACAAAGATAGACATTGTGAGGGTGACTTGAATAAAGATTATTTTTGAATAATTTTATTTAATAGGAATATTTATTAAATTGTGTCATTTAAATGAGAACTATTATTTTCTATCTATATGTCTATATATTTTAATATTATAGGCATAAGAAATGTGTGATTAAAAAGGTTATATATAACATAGGTAACACAATTCCATAGGCTTGTTATCAGCAATGACTGTAATTACTAAGACGAAGGCACAAGAGGCTAGAGATTAATAGGAAAACGTGTGAAAAACGGTATTTTTCTGAAATATCATCTCTTACTTCCAAGAAAATTTCCTAGCTCATTCATTATGCCATGTAACATAGGTTACATACTTTAATAAGTGCTCTGATCCTGATGTCAAACTTGCAAATGTATGATTCTTTATTGGATTAGCAAGACAGTGCCAAAAATGTAAGATATCCACGAGCGTCAAATATTTTCATATATTTTTCTTTAATAATAGATACCAAAATTGGATACTTAAAATTGGGGGTAGGGTTGTTTAATAGCTCATATAAAACAATGTATTTGAGATAGAAAAGCAAACTTTGTTTTTTCTATTAGTCAAATGAGTATTTTAATATACTAAGATTAAAAACACTTGTAAAAATGCACCAATTGTCTGTAAAATGAATGATGTTAGTCACGATTTCAACTTTCAAAGGGAAATTTAATCTATGTAACGCATATAACACCATTGAAGGCTGAAATTTTGTTTAAAATGCTGCTTTTATGTAGCTTAGGCATCCAGCTTGCAAACTACATAAGAAATTTGAATAATTAGATGGTTCAATGTCTTCTATCTGTAGCTCAAACTTTCATTTTGATCTATTCCTTAGTTTGTTACAGTAACATATGTAACAGGCTGTCAGAGACTAACGCCCCGGAGCACAGAGTGCAAACATCTCTTAAAAGATGCGGCTTGAAATTTTCTTCAAGATAGGATATGTCTGCAAAATTCCCTAGGGGGGGGGGGAGCAGGACCTTTTTTAGCTCGAAGTCTAGAATAAATGGAGATATACGAGAAAATGTGACTAGACTGTTGAATTGCTGTTGTTGTTTGTAATACATTCAGATTAAACAATTAAAAAAATGATGTGAAGTGAAATGGCACGCTAAAAACGTCGCAGTCGGGACTTTTTTCACTACATTTTCAATCATATCTTGGCTTCCGCTGAACCGATTTCTATGAAATTTTCAAGTTACTTCACAACTATTAATTTGAACATTGCAAATTGCTGGCAAGTTTAATGCTATTCAGTAAATGTCTGAAAATGAAAAATGCTGCATTTTTTCAATACCACCCTTATACCCCCTTTAATTTAACTTTTACAATCATTTTTTTACAATGCATGGGCTTCGCATTTGCCACCATGTAACTGTTCTCTAAAATGATGCACCACTGGTCAGTGAAATAAGACAACGCATGGTGAGATATGGGACATGCTGGTGGCTTTAGTGGCGTCTTTGGTTCTTGTGTCCAATATGTTCTTAAAATGTTATCCTTTGGAAGCAAAGACTGCACTAAGTTGTAGCAATTAAGATGAAGCTGAAGGCATAAATGCTTTTATATAGGTCACCTAATGGAAGCACATTACCACAGCATGTATTTAATTTTAACTCTATATGTATGGTACTGACAAAGCATTCTGTCATAGATAGCACTGAACATAACAATATAAATTGAATTCATTTGTTATTTAACAAGTTCTGCCCTAGCGTCCAGTCAAGTTATTTTGGATGTTGTCCTCATGGGCTGCAACATTATTGGGGAAGTTAATTGCTTACAACTACGCAGTTACCAACTTAGCAATATACTCCAAAGAAAAATCTCCAGATAAGCTGTCAGAGGCATAAAATAAGCAGTCTTTTGTTGTCATCCAGGTGCATCACCAACTACATGAAAACTTGTTCAATTCTACATGCTGATTTCACTGAATCTAGGAAAGTGGTTGAGAATTTGTTTAAAAAAGGTTATGGTGAAAAACTTATTTATTGAAAAGACATATGTCGTAGGTTCACATTGGAATGGCCTCAATGAGGCAATTCCAAAGTGTACCTACAACATATGTTACTGAAATAAGGATTTTTTTTTTAATTTAAGCTTACCAAGTATCATGTCCATTGTCACTGCTTCTTTTAAACATCCCAAACTGCCAATCAGTATTAAAATACCTTTTGCTCTACTGCAAATTATTATATTTGCATGACAGCTATATCTCCAAATTAGCGTTTATGAACTACCTCTTTGCTAACCTGATAGTTGCGTCGTTATAACAATTCATTTGCACAACTCTTGCATTTCGTTTTGGCAAGGGCGTACAATGAAGTTAAGCATATCTGGCATAATGTAAGGGTTAATCTTCTTGCCCAATATGCTAATTTTGTTTTAAATGTTAAAACATTCCCTATTTTGTTCCATTAATTATTGCTTACTTTGACAGACACGAGCTGAAAGAGATGAATTGTGCCGTGACATGTGATTTCCAACAATGTGGCATTTTGACAAGTGTAGACTCAGACGAGCCTATGCAGCCTCCCTGTAAGCTTAAAAACTCCAAATGATGTTCAGTCAGTAGCTTAACACTCCGAGAATATTCAAGAGACTAGTAAAGGCTCTGGTCAGACTGCGCGTACGCGCAGGCTGTTCTGATGCTTTGCTGGTCGCACACACCACATTGTTGGAAATCTCATGTCGCGGCTCGTATGTTATTTTGTATATATAGTCACTTGTATTTGTGTTTTCTGTAACTCTACTAGCAGGAGGAAATAAAGAAATATATCTAGCACAGCTTTGTTGTTAGCATACAGCAAAAAGACACTTTCTATTATGTAACTGATTTTGAGAACGTTTTCTTCACAGAAATCACTGCCTAGAATGAAATGGAAGGAAATGATAATACAGTGACAGAACAGCCAGTTGACAGAAGGGACGTCATGGCACTCGAAAACAGACATAACAAGAATGAATCTCTACCAGGCGACAATGAAGATATAGAAAACGACTATTGCTGCCTAGACACCTACTGTAAAATGTGTGATTCATGGTTTGATAGGTGCTGTGAGGGATGTCTGAATGCATTCTGCTGTAATTGGTGCTCGAAGAACCAAACATAGTTTTATATTGATTAGTGGCGTGTATGATATGTGTATACTCAAGGATTGACATGTGCTGGAAGGAATAAATGTGCATCCTATATTGTATTTGATGTTCAGAGAAACTAATTTACCATATGTGACTTAATAAAGCGCTCTGTGCGAATAACTCTTTCAAAAGTATATAATAATATCTTGAAGCCAGCTCATCTGGATCAATACTTTTTTATCCACTGATTTAATAATGTGCCGTGGCAGAGTATACAAACAATAAAATAATCTGTGTGTGCGTAAAATACGCACGTATGCTTACAAGGCCGAATACTTTAGCTTTAATATTTATTCTTGAAGCATACGCATGCTGTTCTTGCAAGACTAACGAGCAAGAGTGGCATTTATATTTTAGAAATGGGTTGTACCTCTACAAATATAGAATTTACGGTACCATTGGTATGCGTCTTTTGAAATAATCAAATGATTAAACATTACAAGGCGGAACAGCTAAAACCCCTCTAAATTTTTAGTTTTAGTGCCAACCCTGGACGGATAAGGTTGACATACACCATTTAAAGCTTAATGTCTCAAGAGTCAAATGAGGCATGATATAGAGTTCCGGTTGTCATGGAAACCGTTAGGAAGTAGGTCACCATGTATCAAAAAAGTTGTGTGTTTTTTAAACAAAAATGTCAAATTAAGGCTGCTAAAGTAGTACTTGTACTATTCAAATTGGCTAAACATTTAAGTAATATAACAAAATATCAATGATGTTATAGGATTTTATTAAAAGTGTAACTTAAATGACACCATAATGGATCTAAATCACTCTAAAAAGCATCAATGTATGCAGGGAATTAACTAGTAATACACATTACACTGTTAGATCAAGTCTTATTGACAGATATAATTAAAATAAAATAAAAAGCCCAATGAATTATCAAAGTCCTTTCATTTAGTCATGTCTGCAATACAATACTAACATTGCAAGGGGGCTTTCCTAAGTATTAACCTATATCTTTTAAACATATGACCAGATGAGGCAAAACAGTTGATAAGTGCAATTTATTTTATCACAAGCAGAAAATTCAATGCATATCAAATGTGAGTAAAATTGGTATTTTTCTACAGTGAAAAAATATCGTATTTTTCGACTAGTGACTGATACGATTTATATTTTCACTGTAGAATAGAACTGTTGCAAAACAAGGCTTTCTTGGCAATTTTGTGACTGGGATTTTTTAACATAAGGTTTTAAGTGAAGTATATTTGTCAAAAATAACGCTACGCATGTTGTGACGTCAACATCAAACATAATGACGTCACGGTTTGACCTGGCGTAGCGCCAGTTTGCACGTGACGCCTACCGTAAGGCACACTCAATAGACATTCTTTAAATGCTGATTTCTTGCGTTCTATTCGTTAAAATATGATTCTAAGCGATTTACTAGGTGCAAACTATGTTTACACCCAATGTTATACCCAATAAACACACTGTACAAGTCAAATCGAACGAGAAACGACCAAGTAAAAAGTAAGGTTGTGATTTCTGTATTTCCGTTGAGTATAAAATAAAAAGAAAATTTACTTTTTTTACGGCAAATACAAAATATATTTATCTCGTGTAGTGAAAATATCAGCATTTTCACTCGTGCTACGCACTCGTGAAAAATACTGATTTTTTCACCGCACTCGATGAAATATATTTGGTATTCACCTGAAAAAAGTAAATATCCTCTATATCCTCCTTAAATATTCTTGTTATGCATGTTACCTATATTAATTGTTTTCTTTCTTCACCTAACAAGACATGCTATAGATATAAAAGTATTACTACCATAGGGATTATAATCATGTTTGAAATGACCTACAATTTTAGAAATTGTGAGTTGGCTTTTGCCCTTGACTGCTATCAGTATAGTTGATAAGCTATTTTTGTATTTTTCTTTGGCTTACACAATGGTCAACAGATCTTATTAAGCTACTACATGCTTCATATCATGATTCGTCTACATTGAGTTGTAGACAGTGTGGGAAAATGAATTGCATATATAATTCCATGTATTAAATTAATTAAACACGTATGAGTGTCAGAAAGATTAATGATATTATTTAAGTCTTTCAGAAGCATGATTTGATCATTAAAATATTCGATAAATCACTCTTAACTGAAATAGCAATTTGTGTGCTTTGAGTTCAAGTTTCTTTCTTTCATCACATTTGCTTTTGTCAGAGTTTAATCTCACTTATATTTTATGCTATAAAAGACAATATCTATTATTTTTCTCACTATTGAGCCCTCAATTCTATGGTGACTTGGTGTATAAATTGAAGAAGATTGTTGGCTCTAATAATTTTTCAGCGCAGTTCATAAAATAATTTCCCTTTTAAAAAGATTGGCTATAACATTAATGTATTGCAACAGACTGTATGCTTGGTGGTCAAATCAATCACGGTTGGCAACTTTGCTTTCCTCTTCAATTGCACGCCGGTGGGTCGGACTTCAGACTCTATGACGGTTCCCACTTAAAGACTTATCTATTGATGAGATGGTAGGGGCCTGATGCTTTGGCTGTTTGTCGGGCCCACCGAGGTTTACCTGTTTGATTTATTTTGCTCTGGTATTCAGTTTTATTTACTGTTGAGTCCTTATCTTTGCTTTATCTCCTTTTTATATCTTGATTTACATGTTCTGGGAGATGATGCATTGATAAGTTAGGGGTCTTTCATGCCAACCAAACATCTGTGTGTCTTTTTTTGTTTTGTTGCTTTACGTCCCAAGTCAACAGCTATGGTCATTGCGGGACGGTCAATTCACCTAACCACACTTTCTCCTGGGCAGGCTTGAACAAGCGGTTAACCAGTAATCCCTGCACATACTTTCGCTTGTAACTGACAACAACCCTTCTTGAATGAATCAGCAGAAGGAGGAGAATGACCGTAGAAATCATTTCATGATCTATCTCCACGAAAGTATGGGACCGGACCGGGATCGAACTCGCGACCCCTGGATCGGCAGTCAGACACGCATCTGTAGCCAGACACGTTACCGACTGCGCTACGCGGACCGGCATCTGTGTGTCTTGATCTACATCTGAACTAAGGGTGATGTTTGTGCACCGCTAAACCGGTTTAAGCCCTCCAGTAAAATATTTTACTGGCCGTTCCAAGGCGGTACTTCTTTTGTGGATCTTTTATGTTTTTGTTCTGTCTTGTGTTTGCTATGTCTTTGTACACGTCTATTTATATGTGCCTTGTGGTCACCTGCTGGGAAAGGTCTGACCTCTTGGCTCTCGTTTGTGGTGTCTAACTGTGAGTTTGTCACTTTCCCATTGGTATCCTGGGTCAAGTGTGGTACTTGATTGTATCGATTTCTGATCTTTGCACCCTTACTTACTCAAATGGCAGTAATTTACACCCATTAGCAGTTTAATCTTATAACATTATGTTAATACTATAGCACTAAATTACTGTATGTAAAATAATGTAAAGTATTTAACAGTAATAAGAGGTACCTGAATGAGTTAAAATTATACTACTAGTCTTTTACTTTCAATTATCAGATACCATCGATATGTAAGAATATGGAATAATTTGATATTTAAACTATAGGAGTACCTATTATTTTAGGGTAACATAGTAAACTCTGCTATTGCAGGGTAACGCTTCAACCTTTAAAAAGAGCTAACGTGCATCATTTTGTGGCTTTTATAATGTGATTTAGGAAAGCATTATGTATAAAATTCCCCATAAGAAGTATAATGCTGTTTTAAAGCATACTGGATGTTTGCTGCATTTAATATAGAGCTTTTAAGACAATCATCATGTGCATAAATAAGAATTAGGCATAGCTTTGTATTTGAACTATATGATTTGAAGCTGTTGTACGGTAACGTAGTTAGCATGGCTGTTACACGGTAATGCCTTAACTACCAGAGTGCCAACATGTGTTATTTTTCATCTCAGTAATATAATGTAGTTTCAGAAAATTAAGAGGAATTTATTAGCAGCTCACGGTCTAAATACTTTAATTTGGCACTTTGGCTGATTTATTTCACGTAATACAGGTATGGCTTTACAATGATACATTTTCCCCTGGAATGTTAATGCTAGTCCTTGTATTATTTTGTCCCAGGCAGATGAAAAATATCTTGCTACTGTTTGTTCAGTGAAACTTTGCATTATTCAAGAAAAAAAGTTTTTAAGAGTCTTGAAAAGTATTAATAGGAGCAATATCCAATTTTTATAGGTTTTCATTATGATCCATAAGGTCCATTTTCAGGCATTTTGGACCACTTTTGAAGCCTACATCATACCCTATTATAACAGTGACGTACCAAGGACATACCAGGCTTCATTTTGAGAAATGGTGTACCTGTCCGTCCAGGGAGATGTATTAAGTCATATGTTTGACCCCTCTCTGCTGATCGCCATGATCATTGTATATATCACATTTATCTAATTGGTCGTCAGTGTTATATTGTACGCAATACCCTAAGACTGCCTTAGAAATTAGGGGCTCGCAAAGCTGCCGCAACGACTAAAACTAAATTTCCGACATGTTCATTTTCAATGCCATTAAAAGTTATGACATATGAGCAAAAATTAACGTATATATATTCAGACAACATTTGTGTACAGATATTATTTATATTCCAATGTAAACACAACAATATAGTATAACTAAAATACATTTTAATGAAAACACAATAACATACTTATAGGCCTACATCATGAAGTCGATATTTCGTTGCACCTCTATTTGCTTTAGTAAGATCTGCAATTTACCTTGGCATTGAATTGTAAAATTTCTTCCAGAACGTTTGGTGCTACACTTCACCACACTTCACATACTCGCTTCCACATATCTTCTTTTACCACAGCTTTTCTTCATTACAATTCAAACGTCCTCCATGATATTCATATCTATCAAATGCACTGACCATTCCAGGATATTCTAGGAATGCACATGAGCCTGTATTTCGCAGTCATAATAATCGACGCCATTGTCGTGTTTGGCGCAAACAGAATGAATCATGCTATGTGTATTCAAACCACTGTAAAATCGCCAGTCAGTCTGCAAGTCTTGGGAACTATTAGCAACAGAGGCATATCTCTTTTAAGAAAACTGAATGGTGATATGGATAGTGCAAAATACCAGAGTGATATCATTCATGATGTTGAAATAACACGTGAATGGGTTGTGCTCCCACAGAAGGGTTATATCTTTAGCATGATCTCGCGGCATGGCATAACTCTAAATGTACTAAGACATTACTAAAATGTAAAGGAATACCTGTTCTGGAATGGCCAGGGAATCCGCCAGATATAAATCCAATAGAGGACGTTTGGAATATAATGCAAAAAGAGATTGGTAACCAAATGCCATGTAAAAAAGAAGATATGTGGAAGCGAGCATGAGAAGCCGTTGGCTATTTGTTTAACAGTTCATCTTTAATAAAAACAAAATTGTTAATTCTTTTAAATATTGTTAAAGTGCATCTGTAATTCATCTGCACAACGATGTAGAAGGACAAGGCAACCATATAACGGATACTAGCAGTCAGACAAGTTTGTTCTAATACTTTGAATAAGGTCTCTTTCAGTCTTAGAATATAACAGAATCTTGAGTTCGTTTACAGTTAGGCCTTGGGTTGGCCATAGACCACCCTCCCCCGAAGGGGGAATTTCGTACACTATGAATTCCTGAAACTAAATTTTATAAGCCACAAAATGAAATATGTTAGCCATCTGAGAGTGGTAGCGTTAACGTGTAACATCACGTTACGTACGTTACCCGCAAAATAACATTGAACGTTCCTGATAATGTCTCCAAAATAACATGTTTGTACTTATTTGCATGCTGGCATAGGTTTGTGCACTTCTTATAACACAGCAACATATTTTTAGTTTTCATTTTATACCGTTTTTACCGTTATAACCGTTATATACGTTACTTAGTGTTTCATACGTTATTTTGAGCATTAGTATGGCAGATATTGACTATACATGAAGTTCCTTTTATGGTCGCTTACATTATTTTTACAGGCCCACGCTACGTACGTTGCCCTCAAAATAGCATTAAAGGTTCAAGATAATGCTTCCAACATGACATTTCTTACATTTTTGCATGCTGGCACAGGTTTATGTACTTCTTATAACACGTTTACCTATTTTAAGTATTCATTTTATAAATGCCTAGAGTTAAACCGTTATATACGTTACCAAGTGTTACATACGTTATTTGTGAGTATCTGTATGGCAGTTTTGACTATCTATGTATTAAGTCTGTCAGTGAATATAGCAAATTCATAAGGCTGCTACTATATTAAGTTGAAGTTCCTAATTATGGTCGTCTAAACTTTTATTATAGGCCTTATATGATCTGTTAAACTATTGGGTATAAATTGTGGGTTTCATTACAGCCCCCTTTGCTGTGTTGGTTCTTAGCGATATCGAATTGGCGTTGCCTCATTCATTCAGATGGTCAAAAACAAGTATACAAAAATAGTAAGTGAGTATGATCAGGAAATACCACAATCACAAACAGCAGACAACCCCGTGGAACAGGTCCAAGAGGGAGCGACAACGTCAACTCATGGTCAACATTATGTTCAATAGAAGGAGAACAAGCTAAACAAAGACGTTTCTTTCCAAAGTCTATGTATGGAGCAGAAATTAGTAAATATTTTACTGTGTTTACTTTACAACCGTGAGCAATAACATATTACTGCACAGGTGACTAAACAAAGTGCATGTGACGATATAGGTGCAACAAATGCGTGGCATCGCAGGAAAACAGTTTTTAATGCATATACGAACAACAAAATTGTAGGCGAGTTTGGTCATCTGCACAGTCTCGCCAGAACCATCACCGTTTCCTCACACTAAGATTGGGTCATGGGAAACCTTCCGCCAAAGAACCTTCTCACGCACACTGGAACATTAATATTACATACTGTCTAGGAGAAACACTCAATCTGAAGACTTCAGAAATCATTTTAAAAAGTACCATTTAAATCAGAAGTTCTGAAAGGCAGTCATGGTAAAACAGCTCGGTTCTGGGCAAGGTATATAGATATAATTCAGATGGCCTTGACAATGATCAGGACTACATGAAAAAAAACTTAAAATTGCATATCAGCTCTGCATACCTTGTACCCAATGAGTTTTGTGTACGATCACAACAACTACGCACAATATGTACCCGTGTACCTGATAACACAGCTGAATTTGTCTGATACACATCCCAGACGCAAAGAACTTCTGGAAAACAATGGGTTTAATGTGTCACAATAAGATGTTCTAAAATATGTTGGCCTCCACAACCTGAGTCAATGCAACAAACTAAAAACTTTTGTGGCTTGCGAGCTCAAGAAGAAATTAAATTAGCCAGAGGAGAGCTGAAAGGAACGTCTTTGTTTAGCTCGTTCTTCTTTCTATTGAACATAATGTTGACCTTGAGTTGACGTTGTCGCTCCCCCTTGGACCTGTTCCATGGCCACTGTCAATTCCTGATTGCATGCCCACCAAAACTGACAAGTCAAAACTTCTGCATTTCTTGGAATCACACACGGAACCATCAATCGATTGCCATCCAATGCTGCACATACCATTGATAGTATTGCCATACTACAGAGCTTAACAGCTATTCCTGTCACCTTCGAGGAACATGCAGAATCAGTATTCAACCAGTCAACAAAGGCAGAGCATGTTTGTTTTGTCACTGATATATATATATATAATGTAGTATATAGTCTTACGAACATCCATGCAGAAAAACAGCACTAACGCATCAATTATATCTTCTTATGTTTTCATGACATATTGTGTATGAACTTGTGTAAAAATGTTTATTGTAAAAACAACAGCAACAACCGAAACCTTCCTGTCTTTAGTCAGCCAAATGCGCAATTTCATTTAGAATAAGAATTGATAGTGTGAATAGAAAGCTGCGTGGATCATGATCAGTTGGCTCCTTACGAAGGCAGATGACCTGGATCTGCATTGCTTTTAAAACGCACATAACGAATTTACAAAAAAAAAAACGTATGCTTGGCGAGCCTTACCCAACACCCTTTACCTAGCATATAATAAAATTACTCACTAAATGCATCTTCGCGATTGGGCATGTTCAAAAATAATGAAGCCAAAGCGTGACATTGGGGGTGAAAAATGAAACTGTTGTCATAGGTGAAATCGTTATTCCAAACAAATTGGGGGGTACTTAAAGTTTTCAAAATTGTTTAAGTTCAGTACGTATGTATAGTATTGCATACAAAAAAAGTGACTTCCTTTGCATAGTGTTAACATGATTTTATTGCAGATTATTGGCCTTTTTGTAAAGAAATGTCTGATCTATAGCAGCAAAAATATAAATTTTCTGAACATTTTCTTTCAGGATTATTTTGCAAAAATTGTTAATTATGGCTATATTCTGTGTAGGTTATTTTTATTGGAAATCTTGATTTAATGTCTTGAAATTCCCATTATTTGATGCCAAGCACTTAACAGCATGTGAATGAGTGATTTTTACCAAATTTAAATGCCTAATTGAACAAAAAAAATCTTATTTTACTGTCATTTTGCCTCATTATTTTAGCAGAAGAGCTCTCAAAATGTTCATATTTTTAAAACAGGTGACAGAACCTCAATAACATTTGCGCTGAAATGATAATACATGGTAAAATAACTAAGCTATAAATCAATATGCAATATGTAAGCATGGATGTAATGGTTATCTATGTACAAAAATGGGCAAAAAATTAAGAAAATGTGTTACACTCCTTAGTTTGATTTGTTTTTTAGTCAGAATTTGGAACTAACAGGGCTGTGACGTATATATAGTATTACATACAAAGAAGTGACTTCCTTTGCATAGTGTTAACATGATTTTATTGCAGATTATTGGCCTTTTTGTAAAGAAATGTCTGATCTATAGACTAAGGAGTGTAACATTTTGTACAACTGCTTAGGTCTTCAAAAACCTATAAATTCTAGCTTTAACATTAAATGACACAATTTCCTTTCTACTATATAGAATCTCATAATCAGTGTTACAGCACAAACAAAAATTGTCTCCCCAAGATCTTGAATTAGTGTGTTAAGATATGTTGAATGATCTTTCTCTAAATGCTTAAACTGATTTAGTAATTGAACACTTTTCTGTATGTAACATACATTAAATACCATTTAACTAGCTGCCAAAGGGAATAAAAAAGTATGGTTGCATACCAGTTTCTGATATTGATACTCCCATCATGAACCAACCGAAAATGTCCCTTTATATTAAGTTTCTAAATGATTTACCCCAAATGCTAACCAAGATTCAAAGAAATTCATCAAACGAACTGTTCTAAATCTTGGAAATGAATGGTCAGAGTCAATTAAAAGTGAAATGTTGCTGGTTTGGAAAAGAAAAAAAGCTCTGAAAAGGCATTGCAACAAAAATCACTGCGGATAGGATTAATACATAAGTGATCTATCGACTCTTAGTCTCTGATACTTTTGTAAACAGAATGTGACGTAACTGTCACTCTTGGCTGGCCGGACAGTAGGATGCCAGAAGCTCATGAACTATATTTTACATGTTCTTTATGTAATAAAGTGGTTCCATACTGCATGCGAAGGGCTTTCACATTTAAGTAAAACAAAGATCCAAAAGGTAAGAAATATTTACTGCATGCTATGTTCTCTAAGGAAAAATAAAAGGTGCGAACTTAGCTTTAGCCATTGTTCAACTATATTCTTGGCCTAATTAACCTTGCATATTATGCTTTGCCTAACATTCCAAACATACAATCTTCGTGACCTAACCCATTATTCACCTGATCTATCCTAACCATTTTAAATCTAACCTAACACTCGATTGACCTAGACCAACTTTATAAGAATCTATCATGATAGGCCAGGAACTTAACTTTTAAGGTCAAGATAATTCCTTAAGAAATTATTTTAGCACCAAAGCATAGGGCTGTGTAGTGTTAATAGTCATAAAAAAGTCCTCAAAAAATATCGGTGCCAAATTCGAGAAAATGAAGATGTAAGATTTTATCATTAGTGGGTGGGGTACCTGAAATCTCCGCATCAATTCATCCTAAAATACTAAATTTGGTACCAAATTATTTCTTACTTATCTAGCAATTTCCTGATTGTTCGATATGCAAGTTATCTAATTTGTATATACATGATTATTTAAGAGAACATGAGAAATTAGAGAAAATTGCAGGAAATTAAGGGTGTATACCTTCAAAATATCCTGTATCTCAGCTGCTAATTAAATTACAGGTCACAAATTGGTACAAAATTGATGCTGAGACATTGTTGCTTTACACAGTGGTTAAATATGCAATTTAACTTATTTTCATATCCATCAATGCCAATGAAAACATAAGAAATAAGAGAAATTTCTAAGAAAAACTACGGGGGTATACCTACTAAATTGATTATATTTCAGCTACCAATTTCCCTAGATTACCAAACATGGTACTAAACTGATACCAGGATACAATCCTTTTACCCAGTGGTTCAACATGCAAAGAATTAGCCTTAAATATCTATGACTATTGATAAAAATATAAATTATTATTGAAAAATCGCAGAAAAATTAAGGGGTATCACTACAGAATTACTCATATCACAACTGCTAGTTGCCCAGAGTTACCAAACTTGGTTCTGAAATGATGCTAAGACACATTTCTTTTATCCATTGGTTCAACGTGAGAGTAATCTAAAGTTGATATTCATGATTATGAAAGAGAACATTAGAAATTGGAAAAAATCGCTGAAAAATTAAGGGGGTATTCCTACAAAATTACTAAGATCTCAGCGGCTAATTGCCAAAGCGCAGCAAACATGGTATTAACATAATTTCAAGACATAGAGCCTTAATCATACGTTCTTTATTGGAAATATTTGAATTGCAAAATCACCATTATTGATAAAAATATTAGAAGTGAGAAAAAATCGAAAATTTTATAGCGGTGTACCCACAAAATAACCATACCTCAGCTGCTGTAATTCTTAGACTTCTAAGAATTGCCCAAATGATTCCGCTCTGCCAGCCAAGATGGCCGCCAGAGCTCTAGATAAGAAATATTTTAAACAACAAATGAACTATATTGTACTGGTTCGAATTGGAAATCATTTCATACAATTTGTATGACATTCCTTGTAAGGCCTTCTACATAAGCTACCCAACCAGTTCTGCTCTTTTGAACAATATAATCACCAGTCTGAGAGCTAAAATAGAACTCTTTACACAACATCTGATTCAATGATCCAGATTCAGAATAATTACAAAAAAAATGTTTCAGAATGATCAATGTTCCTTATATTGCTCAAAATTATTCAACTATGCTTAACGAAGTGCCCCCAGGGATACGAATCACGTGAGCGTTCCAGAGCCACCCATGATTGCTCTCTTGTTCAATATTATATGTGGATTCCCCCTTTTTGGTCATAATTTCCCCATTCATCCCATATATATTTTTTAGAAAACAAATCAGACCTACCTACCTTATTTCAATTTTCCATGCAATAGTAAACTCATATTTTTTGGCCTAAGTACTTTTGTATGTATACTCTCCTATTTTTTTCTGAGAATTTTCTATCATTTCCAATGTTTCATAAATTCATATGAACATAAAAATAGATTATATGTATATTGAACCACATTGTATAAGGACTATGTCTAAGCATCAATTAAGATCTCAGCTTGGTAAATTTAGGGCATCTAGCAGCTGTGATATGAGTAGTTTTGAAAGCATATCCACTTATTTTTTAATGAGATTTGTCTATTATTTCCAATATTTCATTGATATCCGTAGTATATAAATTTAGTCATTTGAATGTTGAACAAATGAGTAAAAGAATTCTGAGATATGAGTTTACCACAACTTTTTTACATTGTTTTTCTTTTTGACAAATTTACTCTTACTTCTACAATTTTCATTAATATTGATGGATATGACAATTAGGGGTTATTTACATATTTAACCAGAGTAGAAGAGCTTTGTCTCAGGATTAATATGGTACCAGTTTTGTATACTAGAGCAATAAGCAGCTGAGTTGTATAACCCATTTTTCCTGAGTTTTCTCTCTAGTTTCTCAGGTTTTCATAAATATTCATGAATACTCAAATGAGATAATTTGCATACCGGACAGTCCAGAAAAAATTATATGACTAGAATTAGTTTGATACCAAGTTAAGTATTGTTGAGTGAGTTGCTGCTGAGATATGAGTATTTCTGTAGATACATTCCATTCTTTAGAATTATTTTATAGGTTGTCAGAGAAACCATTCAATTAATGGTTTAAAGAGGTATGTGCATTAAGGGGCAAATTTGGCCCCCTTTGGAGCCAAAAACTGAAAGTTGCTTTTCACAAAAATCACCCAATTGGTTTATTAGAAGAATAACCCAAGTGTAAAATTCTGGCAATTATTTTACTTTTACCGTTGCTATGGTAACAAAAATGGCCAACAAAATAGGCTTAAAATAGAGAAATTGCCATTTTGGGCTAAATATAAGGCTTTTGGATACCGATTTTTTAAGAATTAGACATCAGCACATGCGAATACCAAAAAACCCTTTTAATATGTTGTGTGCCATGATAACGGTAAAAATCGAATCAATACCAGACTTTCATACTTGGGCTATTGTTCTAATAAACTAATGAGAAGAAACAGATGAAAAGCAGCTTTCATTTTTGGCCTCATAGGGGGCCAAAATAGCCTCTTAATGCACGTAGCTCTTTTGAGGACATTTCTTTTGCATTTTGGTGGTTCAAATGAACAATATGGCATCCAGTAGAAATCGTCATATGGTTGTAAGGTAGGTCTACTATCATAGGGTCCAAATTTCTAGTCGTTGGCATCCAGTAGAAATCGTCATAGGGGTGTAAGGTAGGTCTACTATCACAGGGTCCAAATTTCTAGTCGTTGCTTCCTGTTTTTCTCTCCAATGATTTTCCTATCATTTTTCAAGTACTCATAAATATTCATGAATATGCAAATGGGATCATTTACATCTAGAACCACCAGATGAAAGAACTTGTCAAACTGTATCACTTATGATATAGCAACGTACAATGTACATCAGTGATGTTTTTGGGCAGAAATCAGTTAATATACAGGTATTTTTTTTTCCAATTTTCCCATATTTTAAAGTTCTTATTAATATTCATGAATATTCAAATTAGAAAATTCGCAGATCTGACCATGTAATGAAAGGTATATGCCAAGGCTTTAATTTGGTACCAAGGTTAGTAGTCTAGACGGAGAAGCAGCTGAGATATGGTTGTTTTTGTAGGTTTAAGGTAGGTCTATTATCACAGGGTCCAAATTTCTAGTCGTTGCTTCCTGTTTTTCTCTCCATTGATTTTCCTATCTTTTTTCAAGTTTTCATAAATATTCATGAATATGCAAATGGGACAATTTACTTCTAGAAACACCAGATGAAAGAACTTTTCAAGTTGTATCACTTATGATATAGCAACATACAATGTACATCAGTGATGTTTTGGGCAGAAATCAGTTAATATACAGGTATTTTTCCCCAATTTTCCTATATTTTAAAGTTCTCATTAATATTCATGAATATTCAAATTAGAAAATTTGCATATCTGACTATGTAATGAAAGGTATATGCCCAGGCTTTAATTTGGTACCAAGGTTAGTAGTCTAGACTGAGAAGCAGCTGAGATATGGTTGTTTGTGTAGGTACACCCACATTCAGGAGAATATTATTATGGGTTGCCAAAGAAACCATGCATTTAGACATAGCTAGAATAAAAAGAAATCTGGGGACAAATTTTGGAGCATGACTGGTGTTCCAATGAACAATCCAACACCCATGAAAACTTGTCCTGGGGTAGCAAGGTAGGTCAAATTAGATCCTATGGTACCAATAACATGATATAAATTGTCTGTTTTCAGCTTATTTTTCTTCATTTTTTGTATTTTTTTCACCCCCCCCCCAATATACCATTTTGCCTCGGATTTTTTTAGGGCTTTTTTTTTTCTATAAAACAGGACACCTTCCTTATACTTAAACTGTTGATAACATTTCTCAAAGAATTAGTTTTGGGCCAAGGGTTATTTTCAGCTAAATGTACTGGCCTCTGAGTGTAAGGGTATGATAGAAAGATCTGTCCCGAGGATCGCCGTTTGGCATCACGAGGCTTGCCGAGTGATGACAAACGGTGATCCCGAGGGACAGATTTTTCTATCCTACCCTAGCACGAATAATTAATTCTTTTCTTTGCTCACCAGTAATTTTTTATTTAAAAATAAGCTTCCAGAAGTCCCTCAATACGCTAAGATACTAGTTCACATGATGACGTCATTTTAACAGCAATGACGTCACTTGACGACAAAGTGCGTGAGTTCCAATACAACCAATGTATGTAGCCCTCACGTGACAGCCTGGGTAAGATATAGAGGATATTCAAATTTTTGGAATGAATATGGCATTTATTTCATCGAGTGAAGCGAAAAATGCATATTTCATGAGTGGCGAAGCCACGAATGAAATATACATTTTCTCGCTTCACGAGATGAAATAAATGCCATATTCATTCCAAAAATTTGAATTTTCTTTTTATTATATACCAATTTAAGCGTAACAGATTTTTTGCAGTAAATGACGTCATACACGTTCGCACATTGCGTCATATTAATGATGACGTTGCGTAATGTACAATGACGGCCAAAACTGAAACCATAAGGGCAGGAGTAGAAAAAGTGAAAATTTCAGCAAATCCTGACAATTTAATTACCAATGTGTTCCTTGCGATCTAACTAAGAAAAGGAATACCAACACTTTGTGTTTTTGTCCACTAATAAGAAAGTTACAGTCGTTTGAAATTCTGAAGTGGGCTCAAGGAAGTCAATGGAGAAAGCAGAGGACATCCGATTTCACCCGTGAAATACAACTTATATTTTCACTGCAGTGAAAATACAACTTTTGATATTTTCACGGCTGTGAAATACAGCTTCTTTAAAATATGCAGTATATTTAATCAATATTTTTCTGTATTTCATTACTTTGTATATAATAAAAGATTTTCTATCCCAGGGTAAAATCTCAGATATCCGTATTCGGTGTACAAGAATACATATTATCTATTCACATGTATCTAACCTAACATTCTGTTCAAACCTAACATATTCAGTCAGGGACCAAAAGTATTTCCACAATATTAAAGCACCATTGGTAGAGCAAAACTATGGCAAAAAGACGCTTAGTTAAGGTGGAACCCCTCCCCATCTGTAAAATGGAAAATGATTGTATGAATTATACAGCAAGATGTTGAAGTTTCTTGGATCGCCGGAATGACTTTTTCAAAGATGGGCAGTACATGTAGTGTTAAAAATTGGTGAAAACCTAATTTTTAGAAACGAGATTGCGAAATTCTAAAATCCATTTGTAGCAGCAGATACTTGAAACCAGGAAGAAATATTGAAAAATATTTACTAAGTTTTATCAAAATAAATCCATTTTTTGTAACTTGGCTGGTAAAGTTTTTAAAAAAATAGAGGTATTATTTATCTTGTTTTAATTTCGATGCTGTTTTATTCAACTTTATCTTATAAAAATCCGCAAAAATGTTTTCGTTTTTGCCTCAAAATCCAATATTTAGTTATCCAGAAATGCATGTTTTGCTATTACTTGTATATCTGGGCATTGCCATAATAAGAAAATGGCGTGCATATAATTACATTTCAAATGGAAACAGCATTTATGATGTACTGTGATATCATATCAAGTATTGGCACACAATAACATTAGGGCCAAGTGACACTGAATCGCTCACTTGAGTTTTGCTTAAAACTTCTAATCTATATGTATCTATTGGAAACTGGCCATGCTCCTGGTGATCCCCCTGGTGGGCCATTTTTGTCCACAGAGCCATAATTTGAGCAAAGTTAAATATGTGTCACAGGGTGATGCTACATACTAAATACCAAGGCTCTAGAACAAGTGGTTTCAGACGAGAGAGTATTCTTTGTTATCATTATGTTAGTTAATATAAACTCTGACAGCCAGGATGAGGCCTTTTTGACCACAGAACCACCATTTGAACAAATTAAGTAGAGTACCACTAGGTGATGCTTCATAGCAAACAGCAAGACTTTAGGCCTTTTATTTTATGACAAGAATGTTTAAATTTTTTTCTATATAAAAATAATATAAAATATCAATGAAGCAAAATTATGGCAAATTATAAGTAGCTTAGTTTAGGCGGAACCCCTCCCCTCCAGTAAAATAGGATTGTGATATATCAATGGAAAGCCTGTTAACTGTATATTATAAAACCACCGGAATTAGTTTTCAAAGCAGGGGCAGTGACTCTTTATTTGGATTTGAAGAAGGACACCCTCGTTCAAGGACATGCAGCATCTAAAATAAGCAAAAGTTTGCTGGCCAAAAAATGCAAATAAATACAAATACTTTCAAATTTTTAAAACAGTACGGTCATATATTTAACCAAATAATCGATGTATTATACAGTTAGGCCTGTTTCAATGTATATGGATGTAGCATCTGCAGAATAAAGGTACCCGATTTTTATCATTTTAACATAATTATTCATTACAATTCTTTTTAATTTATTGTCTTCCTTTTACACAGATTGCCAGTACCTATGATCTGAAATCATTACAAATCAATCAGGTCTGATATCCATCAGATCATAAAATAATAGTAGATTTTAAATTTGATATTAGCAGCAGCATGAAGTTTGTGTACAACACATTGTCCTCCTAAATCTGCTTCTCGTATATACTATAACAAGTACTTGCCATTTAACTCTATGCTTTGTGTTCATATTTGGCACAGCAATTACCTATGATGTGTAGATGACAACGAATGTTTTAAATTACCAATATGATCTGGTAGTCAAAGGTCAATGTCAAATTAACTCAAAATCTGCAATGCGACTCGTTACCTGACCTCTTTATTCATTTTCGATAGAGGGCGTTCATATATAATACAATGATTGTTTATGGTGTAGGTTTCTGATCACCGCTATGGCATTTGAGTCAAAGGTCAATGTCAAGTATACTTACAATCAGTTTATGGCTTGTTACACGAACTCCTCTTTCCTTTTTGACCGAGGGTGTATATTCTTAGCACAATTATTGCTTATGGTGTGTAGATTACAAAGACAGTTTCAGATCGCCGCTATGACCTTGGTGCTTCATATTTTATATAATAATTGCCAACATGACATTTGAGTCAAAGGTAAAGGTCACAATTATTCTGGTTGTGTGGCTGACCGTTCCAAGGCGGTGCTTCTTTTGTGGATAATTTATTTTATTTCTGTCTTGTTTTGTTATGCTTTCATGCACGTCTGTTTGTTGATGCCTTGAGGTCACCTGCTGGGAAAGGGCTGGCCTCTTGGCTCTCGTTTAAGGTGTCTAATTGTGACGTTGTTACTTTCCCATTGGTATCCTGGGTCAGGTGTGGTGCTTGATTGTATTGATTCCTGATCTTTGCCCGCTTTCTTACTTTATAAAGCAAATACATCTTACATGTTTTATTGTAGGTGGTTTAAATTTTGCATACTGATTACCTAAGGTGTGTATATGTCATCAATGGTTTTGACTGTTGAGATGACCTTTAATTGAAAGTTCAAGATCGAAATATTTAAAGGCCTAAAATTCTAAGCTCTCAAAGTGGTACTAATGTGTTTATGACTCACCCTAGGTGCATTATCGGGCGGACCAGAGGCTTGTCATAATGAGGCGATTATGAACTCCCTGTATGGGGTAATAAAGGGATCCCTTGAAGTGTTTAGGTATTTTCTGATAAAATATTTATATTGATCTTGGTGAACCTATACAGGAGGTAAGTCCCCTCTTGGTGCCCTCTTAGTCCGGTGAGAATACACTTTGACGTAAAATATTCTATCTTTTATCAATTAATCCATTGTTGACTCCTCATAAAACAAAATATAGGGCTTTAAATTCTGCCTATATGGCTTGTAACGCGTACATCTTTATAAGACTTTAGTGGTTCGTATTTGGGACACTGGCTGTCTGTGGCTTTTACATGACAGCAAAGGTTTTGTATTATTGATATGACACGGGATACACAGGTCAACGTAAAGCAAAATCATACTGTGCGGTATTTAACGTAATTGCAGATACAGAACTTGCGGTGCGACCCCTCCCCCATTGATTGGCCCCACTCCACTTGTGTTTTGTCATTGATTGTGCTTCTTCATTTGTATATTCACGCTTTTAGCTCGCCTGAACCAAAGGCCTTATGTGATAGCTGGAGGCCCGTCGGCCATCTCAACAATTGCTAAATCTCCTCCTAAACTACTAGATGGACTTTAACCAAAATTGGCAGAAATTATTCTTATATGGATTTTTCAAATCATGGTTTCAATCCGTTGCATATCTAGGTCAGATTGGTAAAATATATTTTCAATATGAAAACTTAAAAAAAGATTCTTGTCTAAAACCACAACGCCTAGAGCTTTGTTATTAGATATTTTGGTATGTAGCAAAAGCTAGTGTACCTCTACCAAGAGTGTTCAAATTATGGCCCTCTGGCCAAAAATGGCACAATCCTGGGGTTCGAATGTTTTACATAGGCTTATAATGGGAAAATATAGAACATATCTTCTTGTCTGAAACCATAAAGCACAAAGCCTTGATTTTGGTATGTAGCATCAGCTAGTAGGCCCCTACCAATTTTAATCAAGTTAGGGCACTGGGACTAAAAATTGTCCCGCCCTGCTAGTCCATGTGTTTAATAGAGGCTTACCTACCTACCTGCCTGCCTGCCTGCCTGCCTGCCTGCCTGCCTACCTACCTACCTACCTGCCTGCCTGCCTGCCTACCTACCATCCCACCAACCTACCTACCTACTTACCTACCTACCAACCTACCTACCCACCTACCCACCCAGCCCACCCACACACCCACACAGCCCACCCACACACCCACACACACACCTACCTACCTAGCCATCTATCTATCTTTATTACTCAACCTACTATATGGAGAGATATTAAGCATTTTGACTGTTTGACAACTTATCCGTCTCTGCCGGTTCGATCCGGTTTCGCGGAACTGTTTCCCCATGAACACATTTTTAACTGTTTCCCAGTCATGTGATACGCTGATGAGATGTACTCTAATTACGATAATGCTGTAGGAAAGTGTTATTTGATTTGATTCTTTATGTCCCAGTCAACAAATTTTCATTTATGTCGGGTTTGAACCAGTAGGGTCAATCCGGGTAAATACGGACGATATTTACACCGCCATGTTTAACAAGTTGGCTGCTTTTAAAAAGCCACCAATAGGTTAGGGTTGGCAAATAGGTTATTTTTATGACAGCATTTCTTTACTTTTATTATTTATAATAGGTCTTGTTTGCAAAAACTTGGAGTCAGCAGAATAGGTGTTTGAAAAGATTATTTGATATTTGTACAGATTGCATTATCGAGCATGAGCTTTTGCGAATGAACCTTCGTTACTAGATAAAATATCTGACCAAAATCTAGACCTTTAAATAGGCCGCTGGGTAGGTCTTTATAGGGTTTTACCAAACAATAAAGTACCTAAATTTTGTGTGCTTCCTAAAACATTGATGTTTTTCTATGCCTATGGTAGAGAAGACTCAGCAGCCTCTCACATTAGCCAAATACTCTTATTTCACAGACAAAAATGGAATATTATAGGATTGGTGCTCGTTTCCAACCTGCACTGGGCAGTTCTGTTTCAATGTGTGTTTCTTGCAGTTTGGGTGAGAACTTAAAACAGAAAAGTTTCTTGCAGTTTGAGTAAGAACTTAACACAGAAAAATGTAAGGTTAGCTAAAATAGGATTATCTTTAGTTTTAAAATAATTTCACAGAAATTTATTATGATCATCATAATGCCTGTTACCAAAAATATACAAACTGTTCCATTCCACTGAAAAAATTAGTAATTATAATTGAGCCGCGCCATGGGAAAATGTGTCTTCGGGGTAAATTTGGCCATTTTGAGATTCTGTGATTTTTAGACAGGTCATCATATGACGAGTACACTCGTTTTTGTTTGATCAAAATATTCAAATTATTAGAAAAGATATTGGAATTTGAACTTTGGACGGCTTGACGTTGATTTTAGAACTAACGTTGCGTGACGTCACGATGAGTCATTCACAACGTTGCGAAGTTTTTACGCCTTTAGACATCCGACCATCGCTGTTACTTACATGAAACTGGATAGCGACGAAGCTTACCCCTACTGATGCTGGTAAAACAAAATAATTGAATTTAATCGAAAGTCAAACGTTCTTCATTTCATGCGTATTCTTCAATTTTGACATATAAATGATTCCTTGAGATGCCATGCAAATGTCATCCTTCGTTTGAAATTGTGCACTTAATGGACGTAGTCTTCGACTGGTGCGATATTTTCCTGCACCAATATTTTGCCAGCACAAAAATGGATCACCACGGACACTTCTCCGTTGAAAATCAGGCACAAATTTGCACATTGACTTTTGAAATTCGGAAAAACCTGGCCACGATATTATACGTTCAACTGCCCATGAAAACTAAAATGTTAACTCGAGTGTAAATGTTTTCTTGTTTACACGGAGAAACTCTCCGATTTTAAATATACTGTTTAGATGCCCATTTCTTTACATTTATGAACAGCATAAATTCCATGCTCAGTTGAGTTGAGCACTAAAATATGTTATAACTTCGGGACCTGGAGCAGGTTTTGACAGTTTGTACGCCCCCTCGGGCATTTGGCAGGGCCTGCCCTTCGTGTTGTAACAGCAGAATCGGGGGAGCGCAGTGGCTCAGTGGTAGAGAGCTTGACTCGAGACGGAGGGGCCACGGGTTCGAGCTCCACCAGCGTCACTGCGTTGTGTCCTTGAGCAAAACACATTAATCCTAGTTTAGTACTGGTTTAACCCAGGATGACCCGTCCTCACATAACTGACAGATTGTAGATGGGCCGTAAAGGATCAAGCAAACAAACAGCAGAATCGGCATGGTAATCGCTCTGTGGAAAAGGTAGATCAAAATTAAATTAAATAGGCTGCGACTTAAAACAGATGACATTTTCTTCTCAAAGAAGTAGTAGCCTTTCAGCTCACTGGAAATGCCGCGAATGACGATTTAGATGAGTACATAAACATGAAGTAATAAAGAAAAAAAAATAAAAGTATTAGCCAACGAAGTGTGACACTACATATAGAGGATTTTCGCAATGATTTCTCATTTGTTCAACCGATGCTCAAAATGTTGCACTTAGTAGAAAATCAGTTCCTAAACCCCTGGTACGTTGTTATTTGATGACCTGTATGATGTAGGCAAAACCGTTTAACTGTTTCTACAAAATGATATGTTCTGCAGTTACACATGCCCTATAGGGTCAGTTAGCCACATCTGTTAATATATACTGAGACAGAGACTGACGTTTTCAAAATAAGAAAGAGAGCACAGATCAGGAATCGATACAATCAAGTACCACACCTAAAATTTTACAAGCGTTCGCGAGCGTATTTCCTTAGTTTTAGGGTACTCTTTTTTCTACCATCGCGTTTAAGTTCGACCACACTGCAGCAGCGAATATTCTAGTCCAACATGATGCAAAAATGTTGACTTGGTAATTAAAAAATCAACACAAAACTGGATCTGAAAAATAAAATCACAAAAATGCATTCTTGCAAAAGTTTTATTGCAACCTTGATAAAAAGTTTAAATAAAGATTCGGCGATTGGTATATTCTTTTATTCACTGTTGTTGTTGTTGTTGTTGTTGTTGTTGCTAGACTCATATATGCCCAATGGAATTTCACAATACTGCCAAAAGGACGGATCCATTTCTGATGCAAGGGTTATTGGGTAGTAATTTACAATTTTGCTCAATGCGCTAAGCAAACAGTGCAGCGTCTGATCTGGTTCTACACTGTTTGCCCATGTCACACAAAAATGACGCTAGGCTAATATAAATTGGTTAACATAATTTCAAAACATTATCAGTCGGCATATCACGGCGACCAGTTCATAGTGTATGCATATTTCGCCAGTAACTGAAAACTACCTTACTTGAACCGGGGCAATGATTTAGGATAATAATCTTGATGAAATGTTTGACCAGACAGTGGCTCGAGCTCACAATCTCAGCCTACAGAAGCAGGATTGCTTACCCGACTTTGCTATCCGGAGCGAAATGCCTCATCATTCCTTAATCGTATGTGCAGAATATACTTCTCACTGAAAAAAAGGATTTCAGACTACCGACCAATTAAATATTCAACTTTCTCACCAAAAAAATCAAGACATAAAGAAATCTGATTGCTTTGGCAGTGCAGGTACTCATTCCTATTTCTTTCGATTTTGTAGTTTTATGTCGGCGTAGTGCGCCCTTGCCTCTTGCATACATGTATATAGAGTGTGCACATTACCCCCAGCTTTATGCAACCACGTAGGATTCTGACTGTGGGGCATTTGAATACATGTATTTTGAATTGTGTAATTCTAAACCAGGCCCAATCGCGCAGGTCTTGACTTGACAATTCCGTATGTACACTGCCATCTCCAGATACTAAGGTGTGTGCCTAGAAGAGAATGGAGGGTAGGTTAAGATTGTTAAAGTTTGCCGCTCTTAAATTGTTGAACTGTACGCTGATTTTGAAAACAGAGTAACATTACCCTGCGTTTCATTCCGCATCTCCGTCTTTGTTGACATTATACATGCGCGTGGGTTATAGGTGTTACTGGGAACGAGGACTTCAACTTCTAGTGGGAGGAACCTTTGGGGAAAATGTTACTGCCTCTCCAATTATTTAGTTCCATTAAGCTGAAATTTCTTGTAGTGGGGGACTACGACTCTACTCTCCCCCACTTAAAGAAATTACAACTAATTTTTATCAGTGATGTCGCCGTTTCACACAGTGCTCTTTAAGATTTTTTTTTTGTTTAAACTAACATGACAAAATTAATGGATGCAATTTTACAAAACTAACAGGTATAAAGAGCAAATAGAAAAAACAATATTCAATAAACACGAAAATAATAGGCTTTCACTTCAAAAGTAGAAAAAAAGTTTTATAGTAAATGATTTTTTTTTATCACGATTCTCATTGACGCAACGTTAACGTCACCGAAAAATGGCATTTTTTAATTTGGCTGTGTGTTTAAATGACTGCCATAAACAATCAACAGACACAAGGAAACTACAATAAAAATGTCTATTGCGTATATCAATTTGCTTTCATTTGGTGCTTTTTTCATCATTGTAGCTTCAATAGTTGTGCGACAACTATTTTTGCAAGAAATCTGGAAATACATTGATTTAAACGGCGGCGTAACAAGGTGGCAAATATTAACTATTGTTTCTCGTGTGAAACTGAATCGTGTATTATACATGAGAGCTACCTCGTGAGATTTTAGTTTATTTCACGCACGGTCACTCAGCGAAGGCTCAAACAAGTCTGCGCATCTAGCAGTCTCGTTGGAGCCTTTGCCCACCGGTAAATGCGGCTTTGTGTACCGGTTACTGCTTTCGTTCAGAATTGCCGTCCACGCAGCTCGGATGTGAATACGAAAGGTTCAGACACACTGGTTGGTCGACTAAGGAAAGCTGGGATGTATCCGGCGTTTATTTATTTATTTATCTATTTATTTTTTTATTTTATTTTATTTTTTTATTTTTTTTGTTAGCGTGTCTTTGGAGTGCAAAGATGTTGAGGATTGAGGGTTAATTAGCGTTTACCAAGCCGCATCTTTTTGGACAGTTTATTTTTCACCAGGAACCGTGCTGGATCAGACCATGACTTATTTATGCACAACAGAATACAATCGGCTTAAAATTCCTTGATTTTAATCGCATTTTATTCTAAACATGACTTGTCTAAATTGTCGTAATATTTGATGACGCTCTCTTTAATTACGCGCGGCGCGAAATAATTACGTCTGACTTTACGACGTCATATCTCATGACGTAATTAATCTCCCGAAGACACATTATCGCATGGCGCGGCTCAATTGTATTTATTAGCAAACTCAAAAACTTGCTAGTCATTTAGTATGAGTGCTTGAATGGAAAAATTGGGATTTTTCTGTCTTGACTGGGGCCAGTCTAATACCTCTGACTGAAAATAAAAGATACTCTTATTTTTTATGGTGCATCAATTTTGTTCAGGACTGAGGCCAGTCTATAGACTTTAAGTACCATCCAATACTATAAGTATATCGAACAGTTTGGATTTGGATGACAATCAACTTTTTGCTAGTCTGATTAGGGTCTGAAAGGTTATCAGTAAGACTAGCATGCAAAGAGTCCATATATTTCATCTGGTACATGAACTTAGTAAATGGACCTAAGGAGATGTCAGACTTTTGCATTAATGCATTCGCAAATCATCTCTGGGTAAGGTACCACATAAAGAATTTACTTGAGTATTTGCCTCTTCAAAATCCATGCATTTTGTAACTTGTATAATTTCATGTTTTCTGTGCTTTAATAAGCTCCCTTTTTACTTTGGATTTCTGACTGACCAACTGAGAGACTAAATCTGTTTATTTCATATTTGTCTAAGGATATAGGCAAACAGCATAGACCCAGATGAGATGCCGCACAATGCTGCATCTGATCAGGGTCTCCACTGTTTGCTGAACAGAATGGTCTATGAACAAAATATACCACCACCCCTAAAATTGGAAATGTATTAATCCTTCTGATAGGTCTGCTTAAATGGATTTATATAATATTGAGCCACAATCTGTGAAAACCAGCCTTAATGACGAAGTCGTCAAATTTGAGTTAATTGTACACACTTAATCTTTGAAGTGTTAAGAAGTTATCCTGCAAATTTTATGAAGTTATCTCCATTATTCATGGAAATATGGTCTTTTGAAACTATACACTGTCTTAACTTTAACACACAACGTCAGAAACGTCTTGACGTTACTAATGACGTCAAAGTTAAATTCCTGATTTGTGGGTTCGTCGGGTGCATGACAAACATGCTATTGCTTGCTAACCTACTTTTTTATTATCCTTAGCATGTGTGCATTAGAACTGGCAGATAATTTGACACTGATTCATTTTTGCCTTTAGTTTGCATGATCTGAAAACGACTGACCATACTTTAAAAATTCTGACAGTTGCTAAGGTAAAGTTGTTGCCATGGAAACATATGGCATGAAAACAAAGAAATTTAATCAGAAATAATTGCCAATTTTATTCTACTATCCATCTGATTAGGTTTTAAGACAATATTGAAACATGTCAAATTTCTTAATTTTTGGTGTTTTTCAAATGATTTTTACATAAAAAGTCCTAATTGTCATTAAGGCAGGTTTTCACAGATCGTGGCTCATTATGTATATCAGGTCCGTTTAAACCTTGTAGTATTGACAATAACTAAGTATTAAAATTATGTTAATTGGTGATAAAAAGGGAGGTATCACTTTACAATCAATAGCATTCCACTGAAAAAAAGTCACTGTTTTAGGGGTGGTGGCCGTTGCAAAGTCATCATTATTGCTAATGTGCTCTGAGTATTATATCTCTTCAGCAGAATAGTGGCTAAATGTCATACCGGGTCAGCCTAGGTCAATCTTTGAAGAACATGATGCAATCAGAACTTCAAGATAGACTGGGAAACCAGAACTCTATATTTACAAATGACAAATCTATATTTACAAATGACATCAGTTTAATTTTAGACAGAGGTCCCATGATTGGTTACATTTGGTCACATGCTCCTCCATGTACCAGCTCCAATTCTCACCTTATATATTGTGGTTCAATTGTCCATTCTCGCGAGACCCTAGATCTCTCGCATTTCGCCCTTTGCATCATGGGTAACTAGCGATATTTGGCTAGTCCCGTTCAATTCTCGCACTCCTGTAGGGACATAATTTATTGTTAAAAATAGCAAAAAGTTAATTTTTTGACAGTTTATCATTTCTCTTTTAGTCAATATTTTCTGAATGTAAAGCCCTGAGTCATGCAAGCAGTAATCGCATAATATATTTTTAATAAAAATGGCGGTTCAATCCCAGTGTGCACCGAGCGAAAGGCGACAGGTGAGTACGTGCTAGCGTGCTTCATGTTTGCGACAATGGCAATTGTCGTTATTTGGCAGGAGTTACACATTCAGGTACCGGGTTTTATACTTGCGTAATGCCATCGCTGTACCCTGCAACAAGAGAACAGACGTTATATGGTCCCCAGGGGGATACTCTAATTTTTTCTGCATACGTAGGCTCGGACCCAGCATCTACCGTTCACCCCAAAAAATATCAGGAAATTCAAGCACCCCCAAAAAATATTTGAAATTTTAGCAACCCAAAAAGATATCCCAATTCTGTACCTTGCCCTTAAAAAAACCCTAAATTGCATAGAAATGACCCTCAAACTAGCCCAATTTTGTGATGACCCCAAAAAAATATCCATAAAATCTTCATACCCCCCAAAAATATTCATTTTTCTGAAAACCCAAAAAAATATTGAAATTCAGAATTTTGAACCCAAAAAAATGGGCCGAGCCTACGCATATGTGAAAAGATCAGAGTACCCCCCGTGGGTATATGGTCCGAAAACCAGGCAATTAAGCAAAAATGCAGGGGACCCAAATTCGGGTAAATACGGACGAGGTAGGGAAACTACGGACATAGGCAGGGAAAATACGGACATATAAATTTCCATTAGGGTAAATACGGACAATGTATAGACTTATTGCATAGGTAATTTTGAAAGACTGTTGAAGCGTTCTTTTTTATGCTGGCGCCTTGTAGTTTGATGCATCGGGGAACATGGTTTGATCCTCAGCAAATATTTTGGTGTCCAGGCATGCTATCTTTCAGATATTCTGTACAAATAGCACAGTTTTGTTGACCTGAGGCACCACGTCAATAATGGCTATGAAGATTTGGAACCGTGCTTTTTGTTATCTTAATATATCATAATTGGTCTTCAACCTGCATTCCCATAGCCTTGTTTGATCTAACATATACGTTTTGCTAAAACAATCGAGAAAATTATCATCAGCGCGAAGAGAAAAGCAAAGTTAAAACACGGCGTCCGTATTTTCCCGACATACAAAAATCGACTGGTAAAATACGGACACTTTATATTTCAAGTAACTGGATTGAAATGATTTTCATTATTGAAGAAAAATATGAAGCATACGAAACTTGAATAGTCCAATCTTTGGTTAAAGTCAATTTAATGCAATGAAATACACGTTTTATGACTGAATTCATGCACTGAAAATGTTTCTTCCGACATATGAAACTTTGTGATATTCTCAAAGAATCTGGATTATACAGGGGTATTTCCACTAATGGAAGAAAAATCCTCATTGCAAAGGGTCATAATTAAGTTGTATACGGGTGTAGAAGAGCCGAATGGACACGATTGAAAGCTGAAATAAAACATTTCTTTGTCACAGACCTGTGTTCCTGGACATGTGAATTGTAAGCCATCTGTCCGTATTTACCCCCTGTCCGTATTTACTCGGATTGACCCTACTATGCAAGGATTAATGTGATAATGCAGTGGCGCCGTTGAGGCTCAAGTCCGCAACACTCAAGCATTTTACCACTGAGCCACTGCGCTCTCTACGCTGTATGAGATGCGGATTTGTTTGCAAAACAGAAAAGTTCGCCTAATCTGTTCAATTTTGGTTTCAACTAAGAAAACGAGTGTCCACACTTTATGCTTCTGACCACAAACAACGAAGGTATTGGGAATTTAAACAGCCACGCCCGCCATGGTCTTCCGTCGTAAACGAACCGTACACGTATCAGCATCGCTCTTATTATTTACCTTTATGAGTTCTGAGTTGGGTAATAAAACAATTTTTCATACCTTTCTGTGCAACAGTCAAAACTATCACACCCTCTGTGCTGTGGATGACCCGATGCACTGTTGCTCTCGGCCTTCGGCCCCGTGCAATTGCCATCGGGTCATCCATATCATCTCGACTGTTACACAGAAAAGTACGAAATAGTTGTATATTATTACACAATCGGTACTATATGCAGAGTTATTAAGCATGTTTGACTGTTTGGCAACCTTTCCGTCTCTGTCGGTTCGATCCGGTTCTAGGAACTGTTTCCCATGAGAACATTTAAACTGTTTCCCAGTCACGTGATACTGTTGCACAGTCAGGTGACGCGTTGAACAATGATGACGTCAAACGTATTACTTTATGCCCCAGTCACACACACACTTACGGACTCTGCGGATGGTACGTAAAGCCCGTCCGCAACTATCCGCTCATTCCGTAACGATACGTATCACATCCGCAGAGAACGTAACAGTTCGTATCTTATCCGCAACTGACCGCAAGACCCTTTCCATCCGCGCTCAAATTTTGAAAAATATCAAAAAAGTTCTGCGGATGAAAACAACGCAATGATACGTAAACCTAGGCAATAATACGTAATTATTCGTATCGCATCCGTATCTCATCCGCATCTAAGCGTATCAAAACCTATCATTCCGCAGTCGACCCAAAAGTTGCGGACTGTTACGGTTTCATTCGGGTCGTTACCTTTAGTAACTCTTTGTTACTTATCGCGTTTGGCGTATTTTACCTATACACGCAGATCGTTGCGGATAGTTGCGAATGACTGATTTCATATGCGGATAAATACGTATTGTTACGACCCCTTACGTGTACGATGAAGCCCCTTGCTACAACGCCCCTGGAACAGGAGAGCGAGTCTTCAAATATCGTCTTTCTTGTGCCAGACGATGTGTTGAGAATGCCTTGGCATACTGGCTATAGAGGGGGGGGGGAAGAGAAAGTGTATGCAGAAAAAACTGAATTTTCTAAGGTTTAAAGCATGGGGATTTTTTACATGATTGTTCATGTGTTATTTGCATTTATTAAATGAGATGAGGAAAATTAATAATATGTGAGGCTCTGCCAAGGATGCTATTATTTAGTTAAATAATTTTGGATCGCAAATGCAATATTCTATTTATCATGTAATATTTTGCATTTGCATGTATAGATAAAGGTCCTTACTGTCAAGAATCTTACCTAATATTGCTCATAAACCGCCGCCATGTAGCAACGTATGTGTAACTTATTTGTACATTGTATTTTATTTAATCTACAAATGGAGTTTCATATTATTTGCATAGCCTCTTCTTAGATTGTGTGACATCTGCGTCTTTATCCGCTGCCTCTTGCTGACTATGTCTGAGGCGTAAGAATAGTTGTCATCCTGTTGAGATGTTTGGCGTTGAGAGTGTGCCTTCTAGAGGCATGCTGCTTCTTCTTTCCAGGCATAATGTTAAAAAAACGAGGTGCAAAGTCAGCGGTTGCAAACAGATCCACTAAGTATACGCAACAGTCCGCATCTAAAGGCATCTATTCGTATTTACTCGTATCTAAAGGTAAGGGAAGGTAATGAAAGGTATGTAGTCCGTATCTATTTGTATCTGTCCGCATTGTGTCGGTTCACTGGAACGCATCGATCCGCTGACATTCGCATTTATCCGCAATGATCCGTTACTACCCGCAATTGAAGGTATGTGCGTCTTCCAAACGCATCAAGATTTTAGGCCCCGCCCTCTTTTTTCTGCGGACGACTGCGGTTTGATCCGAAACTCTCCGTAAGAGTACGTATGTGTGTGTGTGACTGGGGCATAAGAGTGTCACGCTGTTAGATTGTAGAAAAGTTTTGTTTGATTTGATTCTTTACGTCCAAGTCAACAATTTTTTCAGTTATGTCGGGATTGAACCAGTAGTAAGCAATGATTAATGTGACAATGCAGTGATGCCGTTGAGACTCAAATCCGTAACACTCAAGCGCTCCCGACGCTTTTTGAGATGCGGATTTGCTGCCTTCTCAAAGTGTTCCGCTCATTCTAATAAGAAAACGAATACTCACACTTTATGTTTATGACCACAAACAACAAAGTTATTGGGAGTTTAAAAAAGTCCATCTGCCATGGCATTCCGTCGTAAACGCAGCATCGCACTCTTCATTACCCTTTTTTAGTTCTGAGTTGGATAATAAAACAACTATTTAATACCTGTCTGTGTAACAGTCAAAATTATCACACCTCGGTGCTTTGGATGACCCAATGCACTGTTGCCCTCGGCCTGAGGCCTCTGATAGTTTTGACTGTTGCACAGAAAGGTATGAAATAGTTGCATACTGTCCGTCCGTCCGTCCGTCCTTCCATCCATCCATCCATCCATCCATCCATCCATCCATCTATCTATCTATCTATCTATCTATCTATCTATCTATCTATCTATCTATCTATCTATCTATCTATCTATCTTATACTCAGTCGATCACATATGATCATTATCTGAGTTGAGTGTCAAAAATGAATTATAAAGAAAAAACTACTTCTGACTGAGTCATTTAAATGAGTGTCCTGAACTCCTTTGTGGTCGCAGCTGCCACCAATGATGGAGCCAGACTACTCCAATGAGGGAATAGTCCTTGGGAAAAAGCATGCGTCATGGCATCACTATAAGTCTGGGGCCTGCAAAACTGTGAATTGTGTGATAACCTGGTAGATCTTGTACTCTGAGACGGTGTCAAGTACTTGTCTTTATCAATAGACATAGTCGCACAATGGATCGTTTATGAGAAAAGCAGAGAGGATTGATCCCTCCAGATCTCCAGAGTTGGCCATTGCAGCTCATCGAAAATCTCACCAACACTACTAGTGTTGTGTCACCTCCTGCAGGTCCAGCGGGCTGCCGTCCTCTGTTCATTCTTCACCTCTACTATATATATATATTTATGGTGCATGCTGGTCTAATCGTGATGTTCGTCCATTTACATGAAGGGAAAGAAGGGCATACAAGAAAGCACGTACCTCAAAGAACCTTTCTGACTGGATGAGATACAAACGAGTACAGAAGGATGCACAAAATACATGCCGAAGCGCTCATAAACACTACATCAGAAACATGCTAAGCGAACCTGGTTCTAAAAACAAGAAACTCTACTCCTATGCTAAGGGTATGGAAGTGTGACAGCTCCGGCGTGGCGATATTAAAAAGAGATAGAACCAACTATTCAGAAGCTAGTGACAAGGCAGAGATCGTGAACAACCAGTTTGCTTCAGCCTTCACCAGGGAAGATTGCAGCAACATGCCTTCCATGGGTAAAGCCTAGAAACCGAAGCTCCGCCACTGGTTATACAAGACAACGGAGTCAAGAATCTATTTGAGGGCTTAAACCCGCACAAGACAAGTGGCCCAGATGAGATCTCTTCACGCTTCCTGAAGGAGATGGCACCCAGCATATCACCCGCCCTCACATTGATCTTTCAAGCCTCTTACGATCAAGTCACAGTACCCACCGACTGGAAAGGATCCTTTGTGACCCCACTGTTCAAGAAGGGCCTCCAACTACCGTCCTGTTTCTCTGACCTCAATCTGTTCCAAGAACATGGAGCACATCATCCACGGCCATCTCATGAAGTACCTTGACAGTCATCACATCCTCAGTGACCAGCAAAATTGCTTCAGAAAGAGACGGTCGTGTGAATCTCAGTTCATAATGTTCAGCAGTCCACGACCTGGCCAGCGGATTGGACAAGAGACAACAAATCGACGCCATCCTACTGCACTTCAGCACGGCTCTTTGCTGACGATTGCCTGCTCTACAGAGTGGTATCAATTAGGAAGATGCATCGTCACTAAAAGAAGATCTTGACCACATTCATGAGTGGGAGAGGGACTGACAGATGAACTTTAACCCAGACAAGTGTGAGCACATCAGAATTACCAATAAAAGGAAGATCATCGAGACTACATACAAGATCCACGGTCAAGTACTCAAAGAAACAACCAAAGCAAAGTACCTTGGAGTCAACATTGACAAAACACTATCCTGGAACAGCCACACTGATATGGTGACAAAAAGGGCCAACCAGACTATCTCCTTTCTACAGAGAAACCTTTCATCATGTCCAAAGGATATAAAGGAAGTCAGTTCCAAGACCCTCGTAAGACCTCAGCTAGAGTATGCAGCTACAGGCTGGGACCCATCTACAAAGACCGGCATCAACAAAGTCGAAGATGTCCAGAGACGCACAGCAAGATTCTGCCAGAATGACTATCGCCTAACAAGCAGCGTCACCTCCATGATCCAGAATCTTGGATGGGAAGATCTGCAACATTATCGTGAGCAGTGCAAGACAATCATGATGTACCGAATCGTCAATGACCTCATCGGCATCCCTGCTGAGAACTACCTTACTCATTCCGGCACATTATCCAGAGGCCGCGGGACCCGATTCCTGGCACCTTACTGCTCCGTGAATGCCTACAAAGAGCTCCTTCTTTCCCTGAACAAAACGTCTCTGGAACTCGATCCCTGCCTCTCTCCGCAGTTACAGCACCGTGGCTTGATGCCTTCAAGGGCTGCGTCGGAACTGGGCCAGTCCTCTAAGCCTGAAAAGATGTTTTAACTTGTTTTTAACCTGTATGAAGAACCTTCCTTCACACATGTGTATATCGTTTTAACACAGTGCGACTATGCTCAAGAAAAGGCCCAGCACTTTTTTGGAAGATGAAGATGGTCTACGCCTTTGTTGTTCGCAAACCATCGACTGCAGGTTTTCTGGCGTAGATGCCCATATATGTAACAGATAAAATGTAGGTAAGTATGTAGAGCGATAGGTATGTAGAGGTAGGAGTAAGGTAGGTAGGTAGTTGGCGCGGGTGCAAGTCAAAACGTCCCCTAGTCAAAACGTCCCCGAATTGGTCAAAACGTCCCCAAACACGAAAAAAAGATTGGTCAAAACGTCCCCATTAAACGTCCCCAATTTTCAAAGGAGTTTTTTCGAACAAATATGGGATTCTAGCAAAGAAAAAGTTTGTTTAAGTGTCTGGTACTAATGTATGAAAGTTTGAAATGATGTTTTGATAGAGTATTTTATGTTCATGCTGCTATAGATCAACATTAAAATATAACAGTTTTTCGCGTGTTTTGTTGTTCGCTCTTCTTTTTCTTTTTTCAAAATAGCGTTTTTAAAGGACTGTTTCGGGAATACCATCATAATGTCCAGATAATCCCACATTATTTCAGGTCTGATCTGGGTATAAGCACTTGCAAATGTTATCAGCATAAGACACCAGCATGCAAAGAGTAAATACAGTCCGACTTTGGTTCCGTATGACCGATTAATAAAGTGCAAAAGCAATTAGTCACGGTAGACCCAACATCACTAGGACGACGTGAACTGACAAAACAACACAAGTTTATCATGTATATAAACATACATTATTTATTTTTTAATTTCACTTTTTTATCAGATACACATTTATAACAATATATACATTTACTCATAACAGAAGGGGCATATTGCGAGCAAACCTGACTTAGTTGCATGCAAGCAACAAAGGCGCAGACCAGGCTGCGCATTCATGCAGTCTGATCCTCGCCGTTGTTATTCGCTCTATACAAAGCATATAATGTCCAAATTGGCTTCATAAAAAAAATTGTAGGAAGGCCCAGATCAAACTGCGCATCCGTGCAATAAACGTGCGGTTATTAGTCACTTTATCACAAGAGAAACAAATAAAATTGTTCCACACAGAAAATGTTCTTTTGCATTTAGGGTTCTTGTTTCATTGAAAATGTCGTTTAAAATATGATGATAAGTATCTACAATGTATGTAGTGTGCAGGCCATTACCGTCGTGCAGGCACTTTACACACTTTACACGTGACTCACTATGTTATAGTTTGTACATATGGATCATCGCGAGCATAAGGTCACTTGGAGGGTTATCTTCGGGGGAAGGGATGAGATATCCACTTTAAATTTGTTTGAAAACCCATGTATGCCAACATAAATATATATATATATGCATGTGTATGTACGTACGTAATAAATAACGGTTTATAGACTTTTACCCATCGATAAGTACATTTTATAAATGCATGCCTCCACCAATCCGACGTATGGACGGACGACTGCAAGATAACACTGATGCACAATGCACAAAGTACACAACAGATACATAATGTTTTCTTGCATGCGATATATATATATATATACATCCGATGTATCGGATTTCTCTTAAGGAAGTTTCTTAATTAAGTTTCCTAATTGAGGAGTCACTGTCATCATTTCTGAGCTGCAGGTTTTTCACACGTCTTTATCAAACAGTTCAATTATACAATTATTAGACACCTGTTTTAGTAGAGTTAATCATCTTATTTATCCAAAAGCATTTCCCCTAGGCAAATTTTGCGCCCGTTGGAAAGAAGATTTATATACTACGTAGACCTAAATTTAAACTTTATGCATAGTTTGCTCGAAATTAAATATAGTTTTAACCCAAACTTAAAATCATAGTGATTGTCTGATAATTACCACAAAGCAAATTATCATAATATATAATAGTATAATATTTGAAGGATCCTGTATAAAAGGATTCACGGAAAAAATGTTTTTTCTGAAATAACAGAATGGAATCTGGATTAAAACACTTTATCTAAAACAATTTCATTCAAACATCCCAGATTATGCCTAAAATACATAAAATATAAAAGGAAAAATCATTTTGGGGACGTTTTGACCAACATTTTTTACCATGGGGACGTTTTGACCAATTTTTGGGGACGTTTTGACCAATTCGGGGACGTTTTGACTAGGGGACGTTTTGACTTGGGGACGTTTTGACTGTAATCCGTTGGCGCACGGCTGTCAGGTTGTGGCTAAAAGCTGTAACCGAACCGAATTCGGCTAAACATACGGCAAAAGCCGAATAGGCGCGGACCGAATCTACGGGAAATGACGGAAATGTACGGTTTTCTGATACCGGGATTTAGTACAGTAACCGAAATCAAATGTGCCAGTGATGAAATAATTATGATATAGATCTTACTGGGTCCGAGATTTATTTAAATATTAAGTTAATTTGAAAGGTGCCTCATTCGCAGGAATTAAATTATATTTTACAATTCAATGCAATAGTTCACAAATTTATTCGCATAGGTCTTTGTTTCACAGGCACCGCACTCATTGCCTAATGTGTGTAGGCTCAGTGTGAACAACGGTTTCAGGTTGCATTTATGCCAGCAATTAAGACCTTTGATTCAGATGTCAAAATTTGATTTCCGATGGCACATTGAATCTTATCTAAGAAATCGGTTTTGCCTGTTGTCTGTGAATAAGCCCCAAGTGTATGCCATTTCATTTCCGAGTTTGGTCCCGATGATACCAGCAGCAAAGGCTCTGGCGAGTCTGCGCATGAAATCTAATTTCAAGAAATATTTTGGGGGTATGCCTGATTTTCCAGATATTTATGGGAGGCTCGCTTTTCGTTGCTCGGTCAACAATGGCGAAGTTTAGTAATGTAGAAATAGAACCTGTTGGTTACTTCTCAAAGGAAACAAATGAGCCAGCATTCAAGTGCAAGCGAGCAGCGAATGCTCATGTCCAAACATTCGCGATAAGTTCAGGCGATAAGGACCAGACATGGAAAATTGCATGGCTTCTGAAACAATACCGGTTCGATTACGATTCTTAAGCATGATGTGCCCCCATCACACTGGTAAATGTGACAGCATGGGGGTTACATCAACGAAGTGGCGCAGGTATTGTGGAAACGACTAAGGTAAGCCTGTACAAATGAGCAGACTCGCCTTCGCTGTTCATTTAATGGCTGCATTTTGCTATAATCTAAAATTCCTCTATCGTTTTTAAAATTTACAAATATGATATCAATCGAAGTACTTATCAGTATAGAAATAGCACCAAAATGTACCAGATGCTTTGCAGATTTAGCATTTACTTTTTTTCTTGTATGCTTATTACATTAATTTTTACTGTTGACAATTACATTTTGAAAAAAAATCAATGTATCACTAGGCCTGTCACAATTGCAATCGTCTATTCTCTTGGTTAACACGATCTCATTATATCATATTGTAAAATGCTTATTATCTTATATTATACAGCAATTTCGAAAGAAAACATTTTGTTTATTAACCAAACAAGTTTGAGGTAAAGCAACCTGAGCGATACGCATAGACTTAAAAGCATATTACGTGTTAACATTTATTACAAAATAAGTGAGTATGATCAGGAAATACCACAATCACAAACTGCAGACAACCCCGTGGCACCCGGAGGAAGAGCCACTCAACCATCACGAGACACCAGGAAGACAAATTAAGCAAAGCAATCAGCTCTCTCTTCCCCATCAAGATGATTGCAATACTAGAATGGACATAAAGTAACGTACAACAAAACATAGAACAATTACAGACTTCCACAATGGGAGTAACAATAAACAAAAAGTCAACAACAACAACAGAACCACCGCCTTAGAACGGACAGCAGCCTAAGCCACCGAGGGGGGGGGGCTTAAATGCATTTTACTGGTACCAAATCTTCGCCCTAGATTCTGCTGTTGTTGAAGTACAAGAAATGTTCAACTCGCACGGAGGCCATCTAACTAATGCAATGTATCATCATGGAAATCACTCTAATCAAATTAAAACTTCATGAAGAAACAAAGAAAAGGGCTCATGACTCACAGATAGTCAGAGCTAAAGAAAACCTCAAGTTGAGCCACGGTGGGTCCAGCTACAGATAAGCATCAGGCACCAACCCACCGATTAAAGCTTTACGTCAGAGCCGTCATAGAGTCTGAGGCCTGACCCACCGTCGTGAAATTAAAGAGGAAACCATAGCTATAAACCGTGATTGGGTTTAAAACTAGGCATGCAGACTGTCGCATGATATCCAAATTATATCCAACCCTTATATAACGTTTTACTATCTTTTTGAATTGATCACTAAAATTAGGTTTTCCAACAATTCGTTTGAATTTATAGACTAAATCACCATAAAATATAGGTTCTGATATGCCTTGTTGCAGAAGAGTTTTTAACCCAATGTTGTATTTAACAATTAACTCTGAGTGTCTGTGGTAGAATTTAGAAAATGCTTTTCGAATTTTATGATATCTATAACCTTGTTTTAATAATTTAGCAGTTAAAAATAAGTTTCTGTTGTTGAAGTCATCAACATTAGACCACACTCTAGCAAAACCAATTAGCTTAGAAATATATACACCATTGTTGTTCCGCATCGTGACGCCGACGCTGTTCCCTGCTCAGTTGATTTTGTGCGTCCTCTAGCTTCACTTGGAGATTCGTCTTCGCTTTAACGTATTCTTCTTTGTCACATAAAGAAGCCACATATGCTTTTTGCAGTTTCACATGGTATTGTTTCACCATCCCCGTGTTCTTTGGAAAGAACGAACAAAGCTCATCATTGGGAACATCCCAGAACGGTAATATCTCCGACGTCTTCTTAAAGGGAACGTTTGTATCCGCTCAGCATCCCGTTGTTTTGACTTGACTGATTTAACTACATTTCCTTTAAACCAGCATACTGCTTTAAAATGTCCCACTCTAGAGCAATTGAAGCAAAGCGCATTCAAAGCACGACACTGTCCTAGAAGATGAACTTGTCCACATCGTGTGCACGGAGAACTACGAGACACATGCACAAATCCTCTACAGAACCTGTTGTAATAATCCATGTTTAATTTAATGTTTCTGGGGAATTTAACGTTGATTTAGAACCACTCGCTTAGCTAATCAAGAGGTAGGATCGTCCTCTCTTCCCGCCACGTATCGTGCAGTGAAAAGCTGGTACTTTAACGTTTAAATGTTTGATGGATTCTTTAGTCAAGTACAAGAAATAAATAAGACAGTTCTCAATTTGACATCCTTTATGGAATTCCACAAATAAATATATCCTTCATATTATAATAACGTTCATCAAAATAAATCTAGCATTTCTTCTTTAAAATAACTTAGATGTTCGACTGGTGATCCAGCTGTTGATAATAATCTATTTGGAAATCCAAAACTTGTATTTTACAAAGTTCAAAAGATCAAATATAATTTTCTTCTATCAACTAATTTCAATGTTCAACTGGTGTTCCAGATTTTAACTTAGACTACGTTTTGGAAATCCAAAACTTGTATTTCACGACGGTGTACCGATCGTTCTCAGATCTAAACTTTAACTAATCTCTAATAGTAAGGTAATTCTCCACCCATTCACTCCAAGGCGGATAACCAATCAAATAGGCCCATACAATAATGATATGCACCTTTCATCTCTAAATTGAGAAAAGGGCGGAGACAAGCAAATCATGGCGCTCCCATGTTTATTCCCATCATCATCATCATCATCATCATCATTATCATCATCATCATCATCATCGAAATACCAATCATCATCCTTTGTAATAGAAATGTGTATTTTTCAAACCCATGATTCATTATTATTATTTATTATCATTATTATTGTTTTTGCTGTTATTGCTGTTGTTGTTGTTGTTGTTGTTGTTGTTGTTGTTGTTTTGCATAGAGCAGTAAAATCATTCACTATCATCGTCTGATCAACGATAATGTCGTCATCGCGATTATAGTTGTTGTTGTGTTGTTGTTTATGCTGTTGTTGCTGTTGTTGTTGATGTTGTTGTTAGCATTATTATTGCTACTGTCGTTGCTGTTGTGCCTCTAGAAATAATGGCATTCATTTTTCTCGTCTATCAAGGAAAATGTCGTCATCGCGATCATAGTTGTAGTTGCTGTTGTAGTTGCTATTGTTGTTGTTTTTGTTGTTGTTGTTGTTAGCATTAATTATCATTGCCGACGTCGTTGCTGTTGTGTATCAAGCAATGTTATCATCTTATCCATTAAAGTGTCGCCATTGTGATCATAGTAGTAGTAGTAGTAGTAGTAGTAGTCGTTGTTGTTGTTGTTGTTGTTAAAAACAGCCTATGAATCAAGCAAATATTTAATGCTCAGTTTGTTAAACAATCTTCTGATGACCTTTGTTATAAATAAGCGTTCGATAGAACATAGTTTCATGTACATGTATCATTTAAAAGCTAAATTTAATGCATCAAAATCACTCTTCCAAACATTTTCGAGCTATTATTATCGAGTTTGGTATCAAAACAATGCTTACATTCTCTATATTTCAAAACTGGTACTTAAATTGGTATATTTTGTAATTTACAAAATGCTTTCGAGTCGAAATATACTAAAGTGCACGTTCTTTCTTAAATGCCCTCTAACTTCTCGCATAAATCTGTCAAATGATAATATAATGTAAAATTTCGTCACAAAGCCATAAGAGACCCTAATCACACAGAAGATAGAAATTAGTGATGTAAGATTACAGGCATTTAGATTGCACCCTCTGTTCAATAATAGATATATGCGGTCTGGCAATTATTTCTATCTAGAAGAGTGTTTGATAAGCAAATATGTCAAGTTAACCGGATTAGATGAAATGATACGAGCTGATATACATTATATCACCCGTTGTCTGTCGGTACATGCATGTATGTCCGTCCGTTCGACTGTCTGTCTAATTTCAATCTCAAATGCTTCATTTTTAAGCTGCTTTTGCATTAATATATTAATTTAATAAACCATTTAAATACGAATCATTTTGCGCTGATTTTTACAGCACAACAGTATGTCTAGATATTTTTTTGAAATCTTTTTTCATGTATGCAAGGCCAATACCAGTACAGAAAAAAGTGCATTTTAAAAATGTGAAATTAATTGCTGTGACGTCTGATAAGGGGTTTTTAAGTTGTGCTTTCGGCGTTTTCTAAATGGCAGTGTTTTTTCTTTGTTTAAGCGATTTCTAGATACTGAAATGACTTTGAGTCAACCAGTCATTGTTAGAGAATGCATTTTCAAGAATCTGAGCTTATGTTTCGCGTCACGTTAAAGGGTAAAAGCGGAATGCACCAAGTTTAACGTCAATTAAGAAACAACGTAAACTATGGATAATAACCGCGTTTTCTTTGTCAACGCATGTTACTGTTTAGTGTGTGCTGTCTACTTAGTTATAGTGCCGATTGGCCACACTTTACATTAATCGCGTAAGAGTTTTACGCTTTGCAGTATACACATGTCGGTATGTACTTGTAACGCTTAACGTCGCTAAATGGACGTAGGCGGCAGCTATAAAGTTCAAAATGACTGAAACATTGTCAAAACGCATTCCAAACATCATACAAAGTGAAAAAAAAGTTGAAAAAGTGCCAGTGCTATTTAAAAGCTCATAAAATGCTGATAACGGAATATTGACGTTAAGAAAGTGAAAATAGGCTTTTGGGTTGAACAATGCATGCATGCTTTATTTGAAAGCTCAGAAGATGTCAATAAAATAACAAAGAATCACACTTAGGCGATTTCTGGTGAATTTTGCGTGATTTCTTTGTTCTTGCAAAAATTGATTTTAGGGGTTACGTGACGTTTTGATAGCTGACGTCTGAAATTAGTTCATCTTTTCAAATAATCTCAGTGCATCTTCGTCTACCTTTGTTCAACTTTACCCAATGGAAAGACAAGTGTGCATCGTATTCATTTACTACCAAATATTTGATACACAGTACATGTATGTGTCAGGTTTCTTTAGTAGTTAAGTATATTTAGATTGTATCAAGATCTTGTGGTCTCCAATATAAATGGTGCCATCAAGCCCCTTTCAATAGCTCCTATATACTTTTTATTGAGACAACTTTAAAACATCTCTCAAACATACATGCTTACAGCTTATACATGTATTACCAGGCCCTTAAGGGCAATCAGTACTGTGTCTGATTTTAGATCCAGAAGCCATGAGTTTAATCCTGGCCTGGTCCCATACTATGGGCCGAACTTGCCCCGACTTAAGTGGCCGAACTTGCCCCTGACAGACTATTTCCAAATATCACGTGACAGCACCTTTTAAGATGCAGGAGACGAAATTAACAATGTTTTATATCGAAGCACATAGTCCTTTCGTAATAAAAAAAATGAATTTAAATCAGAATCTTAACACATCTTTAGATAAATAAAAACTGCAATTACTCTGAGAAATTTACTAATCATGCAAGAAAACGAGTTTTCTGGTACAATGTCAATGTACCCTTCAACCATGCAACCATTGTGTACTCGTGTAAAGTAATTTCCAAACCCCATATCTTAGTTTACATGCTAAATATAGCCACATGGCGAATATGCCCCGAGGCCGAACTAGCCCCGGTCTCCCCTATAATGTTATTATATCTTGTGTCCAATTCCATTGCTGTTTTATGCAATAAAATGTATTTAATCTAAATAAATGAAAAAAAATATTATTTTATCATATTTGCGATACCGAACCAGTTACGGTACTAAATCCCGGTATCGGAAAACCGTACACTACCGTCATTTTCCGTAGATTCGGGCCGTGTCCATTCGGCTATTGCCGTATGTATGACCGAATTCGGTTCGGTTACAGCTTTTAGCCACAACCCGGCTGTCATACCAGTTAACACGACTGTTATGCTAACAGATCAAACAAAAAAGTGGACAATACATAAACAAATCGATGGCAGGAAATTTTTGGCAAAGTTCACATTTGTAAGTTCTCTTACACCTTCAATTGCACAGTGCTTGAAAAAATGCAATACCATATTCATCACTACCCATGTTTCGCACATAATTTTTTAATTTTACCGGTTCTGGACGTGTTTGTTTCCCTTCATCTGTAGTGGGCAACAGGGCTCCAGATAAGGGACCTAAATTTCTTTGGGGTACCTGAACTTTCTTTCTTTATATACTGCAACACTGCCGTGCCGATGATGACCAAACATTGAATGCTGACTTGGCAGCTTTGAAAATTTCAGGGTATTTTAGAAAGCTTGGTAGCACAGTGGTTAGGCACTAGCCTCTGGTGCTAGAGATCCAAGGTTCGATACCCGCTCACGGCCAGAAAAATTTCAGTGTCCGAACATGCTTTCTCTTGTGTCATTTGCAGGGATGATGCTAGATAAGTGCATTGTCCTTCAGATGAGGATGTTAAGCGGATGTCCCCGGTGCATGGCAAGTCACCCCCTGTGCAGGTTAAAGAACCCTACGGTAATTTAGATATAGTTACTTAAAGGCTTTCATCCTGCAATCCAGAGTGTACAAAGTACACATGACAATAATATTCAAAAGACGATCTGGCAGTATATAGAGAAAGAAAGGGATCTGGTCCAGTATTGCTAAGAAATTCTATATATTGTTGTGATTTTTCAGAGGGGTTCTGGACCCCCTGTCCCCCATCCTGGATCCGCTCATGGGACCGGCCAATGAATACACTTTTTGAGATCTACTGAAAACCCATCTTATCTTGCGCATCGGCTTTTGTACGACACTTTGTTTACTTTCTATTGCATATACAAATTTTAAAATTGACGAAACATTCTGTCCAGAATCCATTAGAGTCTGATACAGATCCAAACCGTTTTTGCAAATGCAAAAAGGGAGAGAGAGACTGGTGCATGCACATCCTTTCGGGAAAATCAGAATGCATTTGCAGATCGAAAAGTTGAGAGAGATGTGTGTGTGTTCTTTTTTAAATTTGTCATTTTTTTTTTAACTCTGATAACTCGTCTATGTATTTCCTCGGACCCAATAAACACAGACTGGTCACTTGAACACAGGTAAATGTATATAATGGACATACGTTGTTGTGGCTCAACGGTGGCTGAGCTTTCAAAACTGACGTATGTTGAAGATTAAATAATCAAATAGATCTCCGTTATTTCTCTGCATATCTTCAAATTTTCTTCAAAAAGCATTGGTTCAATATACTATCTTAAAGACTGTATTGTTATATTAATTGAAAGTTTATCCCTCTTTATGAACATCAGCAAGAAACCTAGGTACCCTTTTTAGCTATTTTCGGCACTTTAAGCTGAAAATCGTCAGAAACCAACTTAAGAAAATGAGAAAACTTCAATTCTTTTTACTGTAACTTGTAATATTTCAGTTTCGCATACCGGGAGTCACCTCTTAAAATCTTGTGTATGTTCAGAATCAATTTTATTGGCTGTAGTACTTTGAAATATCCCTAAAACAAAACCTCGACAACATAACTTTGTATTTCCGCCAGTGAACAGTCCGTTTATACTGGGTCCGAGGTATTTGGAAGTTTCATGTAGATCTTTGCAACAAAAAAACTGATAGTACAAGATGTCCTTGAGTGACTGTATTACAACATAAACTGTCACAGCCGAAAGAATGTTCTTGTTTTGTTTTGTTTTTTCCTCAAAATTCCAAATTCGAACTCCCTGGAGTAATGATCAAAATTTGATCGAGCCAGTATAATAAGAAAGAAAGAAGCAAGTCAAAGTCGGCGTTTGCGCAGATGGAGAGCGAGCGAAAGCGTTTTGGTTTTCTGAAGGAAGAACGAAATTGTAGCGATTCATGGGTAGTCCGAGATGAGTGAACATAGGAGACCCCGCTTATCGAATAGTTAAAGAAGCGGACTTTTACGATATATGGCCAACCTTAAAAATATTTTTGTTTCTCCTTACCCGACCCTGTTTTACTGGTATAGGTCGGTCGGTCAGAAATATATTTTTTTAACTAAAATTTCAAATTGGATACCTATTAAACTTAATTGTATACAGTAAAACCTGTGTTAAGAGGCCACTCGAAAAAGACATTGCATTGCAATACTTTCGATCTGCACTTCAGGGATTCAGTTTGGCGTCGGCCATTGGACATAGTCCGAAAATAGTTCCAGATGTCCGAGAGTTTGCTGTCCAGTTTGGACAGTTTGTCCGAGACGATTTTCAGAAGTGCATACTGTACGGTAATGCACAGTGATGCAATAGTATTTTTGTTTTATAAAACGATCGCTGATTGGCCAAATTTCTGTAAGCGGTAGGCTGGTTTGCATAATTTTACCCCTAAAATACTTATTCACTAAAGCAAACCAGTCATGAAATTTTGTTACGCGACGCCTGATTGGACCATTGCATCCTGTAAACTTCTTACCTCGATTTCATCTCGAAGCGGACAGCATATTTGCATTGGCATTCGCCGATAAAATGACTAAAAAACTTAATTGCCACCAAAAAACAATGGGAACTCAAGGTTTTTTATGCCCCAAAACAGTTTGCCCCCTCCATCATTACCTGAACAGCCACTTTCCGTGACTAACGAGTCGTGCAGCAGCCGAATAGCAGCAAAAAAACAGTACCCCATCCACTTCCACCGATCAGCAAGCTCCAGTCGCCTCATTAAATAAAAAGCCAGCCAATCAATCAGGCTGCACCTACCATCCGAAATGGTAGCAAAACTACCCCTTGTTGCATTATGAGAAGGACAGATAGCATTTTCGGTTTATGGTGGTAAAATGAGTGTCTGAAAAAATGTCCTAAAAAATTTCCAAATGTCCGAACAATATTGGGGTTGCTTGGACAAAATGTCCGAAGCGAATTTCAGTCCAGCTGAAACCCTGCACTTAGGGCCCATTTCTCTTAACAACCTTTGCGTATATCTTTGAGTGGCTGTTTTAGGCAGGTTTTACTGTATAGTCCTACTATAGGCAATAAAATTAAAATTAAATACACATACTATTTGCAAAGATAACACTGTTTACATTGGACAATTCTCTCAGGTTGCAATGAAATTTAAAAAAAATATTCTTGGCTGATAAATTAAAATAATTTTTTTTTTGGTATGCCTTTTTTCGGGGTCGGTAGGGTATGGGGAAACAAATAAAATCTAATTTAGGCCCAAGAAAATTGAGTGACATAACAAGCACGTGCCTGGCTCTTAAATTGGCAATTACAGCACATGCTGGACATTTTACTGAGTCAGTCAGCAATAATTAAGCGGCGGTTTTAATAAGATTTTAATATATTAAAGAAAAGAAAAAAGAGTAGATAGGGCAGAATCATATAACCATGTTTTAAACATGTTTCTACCATATTTTTACATGCATATATACCATTTTTGCTCATGATAAAGACCAGTTTCTAAAATTTCGAACACTAGCACTTTTCTGAAACGCAATTTCTAAAATTATGAACAGCGGAAAAAAGAAATAATTTTTAGTATTCAAAATTTTAGAACATTACCAGTATATCCAACATGATAGAGGGTTATGTCCAACTACTGCAGGACAATAAATGGAAATATTCCTTCCTTGTCACCTATTGTCACTTTCCCATTGGTATCCTGGGTCAGGTGTGGTACTTGATTGTATCGATTCCTGATCTTTGCAACCTTATTACTTTGATTATCACAGTTGTTTTGTCTGTGCTGCGTGGCGGCCCTAAAAAGTCTCCCCGCACTTTCATTTAATGCTCTTATTTTTCCAATCCTCAGGATTGTGTGTACAATCTCCTTCCATTATTCCTGTCCCTGGATATCCTCTATGTCTTGTACCGCATTTAAGATCACTAGATGACCGATTTTCATACCCCGTTGTATAACTTCTGCTTTCTATATATCTGTTGACTTGTATTAGCCATTTGGATTATCGCTTGCATTTGTTATACCTTCCTTTGCTTTTAAGGACTCATATTATACTGGCTTGTCATTTTAATAACCGGTGTGTTGATTGCTTGTCTTGGGATGGTACTTACCCACACAACTTTTAATGATAAGAACGAAAATAACAAAATTACATTTATCTCCCATTAGTTTACATTCGGCGTCCTCTGTTCGTATTCCTAGTTCAGTTAACAATTTTCGGGATATGCATCCTACCATTAGGTTATCTCCTCTTGGGTCACCTATTGTCACTTTCCCATTGGTATCCTGGGTCAGGTGTGGTACTTGATTGTATCGATTCCTGATCTTTGCAACCTTATTACTTAGATAAACCAAATTTTTGGGCGGAAGATTGTAAATATTTCCTTACCCATCAGTTTTAACATATGTTTTCTCTCTCTTATTTAGATGGTTATTTTGAGTACCCATAAAACATATGTTTTGGTTGAAGAATAAGAAAACTATTTTTTGGTACGCACCAAGGCCGGCTTGTACCTAAACCTTAGTAATTCAGTACATTTGTACGTTCATGCCAAACACCTTTAATTAAGTGGGTGGTGGGGGGGGGGGGCAATCACAAGCAAATCTTTCCTTGGCTTGCTAGCAGCGACATACATATCATCTGCTGATAACCTTTGCAAACAGTTTGAACCCAGATCAGAATGGACAGAACATCAGTCCTGGTCTGGGTCCTACATGTAACCGTTTGACACTCTGGCAGTGTTTCTGAAAGAATTTTTTGAAAAAGTTTATTTTTTTATAAAAAAAAAAGTCAGCAGATGGCACTGTCAGTCTCTGATGGAGTTCCTGAAAGAATTATTTTTAAAACGAAAGTTTACCAATATGTAAGGAGTTAAAGATCTCAAAGTTTGATTTGTGTTCTGTTGACAGTCACCAGTGGTTGCTGGACAAGCAAGATTTGGCGCGGGAGAGACAGCATGACTTGAAGATATTGGCCGAGGAGGAGCTGCAGAAGGTCATGATCTTCTTCGCTAATTGTAAGTTTGTCACAGCATAATTTTCTGGTTTCAACTAAAATTGACCCTAGAAATTTCTGGGGGTTTTTCTCTTTGAGAACATCTCTTGTCTTGGTCATTGGATGTGTCTTGTAAAAGTTGTCAAAAAAGACAAATTCAGGGTTCGCACAGGCTTGAAAAGTACTTTAATTTAGAGGGCTTTGAAAATTGAATCTGCCTTGAAAAGTACTGGAAAATCAGTCAAAAGCCTTGAAAAGTCCTTGAATTCTACTATTTTCTATAGAACTTACAAAAATGTAGCATTGTTGATAGAGACCTAAAACAGTATAAAATTGCAGTGCCTTTATTTAGTGCAGCATATGCTGCACCTAATAAAGGTACAGCAATTTATACTGATTTGCCAGTAATTATGTCTCCATTACCTCAGTCTAGCATTTCTGAAGTAGAATTTTAACAATTAAATCAGGATTTTTCCTAAACTTTTGGTCCTTGAAAACTGTAGGACAGTCTTTAAATATCCTTGAAAAGTCCTTGAATTTTACTCGAACTTGCCTGTATGAAGCCTGAAATTAAAATTTTTGAATTCAGATCCAAATTACATGTGCTGTAAATTCGGAAATTTTCGCGAGGGTTTTATTTTCGCGAGAATAAAGCCCTCGCAAAATGACGAAATCACTAGGTCGTTTACTGAAATAGGTAAAACATGCCTTAGTCATGAATTTTTAACGTCGTAAATATGTCTTTTTAACGCTATTCACGAAAATAAAATTCTCGTGAAAATTTCCAAATTTACAGTGCTCAAAGGCTCAAAGCTACTCATAGCTTTTTCATAAAAAATCCTTTTTTTCCATATTCATGTTTCATATATAGATGCTACACCAACTTTTGCTTTAATAGATTTAAGCTTAATTATTTAACAACTTATTGGCTGTACTTCTGGATACCAGGGAAGCACAGATCGTATCACAGCCTCGCGGGTGGTCCCAAATGGGTGGGTTTTGGATGTCTGGGACTCCGGGAAAAAGCTAGGGGGCAACTAGGGCAAAATAGTGGAGCCTGTTGAACATTAATGTTTTGAAAAATCATGTTTGATAGCTACTGGTATTATTGCATAAATTCAAGGAAATATTGGTCAAAATTTGTGAAACAACAAGGGACTGTATTTTGTCACTTTCTTAGTCTACATGTAGCTCTATAGCTCTCAGTCACTGTTTATCTTCCAGGGCCAGTCATTATGATATAAGAGTAATTCACAACCATGTAACTACCAATTTAGCAATATACTCCAATGAAACATCTCAAGACAAGCTGTCAGAAGCATACACTAGGCTGTCTATTATTGTAATCCAGATGTATGACAAACTACATGAAAACTGGTTCATTTCTACATGCTCATTTCACTGAATCAATGAAAGTGGTTCAGAATCTGTTTTAAAGAATAAGCTTATGGTGAAAAACTCATTTATTGACAAGACATATGTTGTAGGGACACATTGTAATTGCCTCTGTGAGGCAATTACAATATTACCTACAACATATGTTACTCAAAATAAGGAAAACTATTACATGGAAATTTACACTTGTCAAGTATCATGTCCATTGTCTTTGCCTCTTTTAAGCATCCCAAACTACCAATCAGTATTAAAATACCTGTGGCTCTTCTGCAAATTTTTTATATTTGCATGACAGCTATATCTCCAAATTTTAGTTTATGAACTACCTCTTTGCTAACCTGGTAGTTGCTTGGTTGAATTATTAACAGATCAGCATTTGTAAAATTTAGTGACCTGGAATGTGTGTATCAATAGTCCTGAACAGCGTGTGAATCCACATTTTACATCTGTAGGAGTGTTCTCATATATCTGAGTTGTTTGACATGGTTTTCGTCTACTTTTTGGAATTGTAAGTGAGAGGCAAGTCCAATGAGTTTCACATATTTGATTGTATTTTACAGCAAATCATTGTTAGCAAATTAACTGTACATGTCCATCCTCCACCTTATAGCTAGGCAAGGGGCCAGGCCCCTTGTAATCTCTTGATTAAGTATAAAGTCACATTTTGGTTTTCTTGGGTTTCTTCGCTTTAAAACTATGACCTGTCCTTTCCAAAATCTATCTTAAACTGACCTGTCTTGTACAAGACTAAACATTTGTTCCCAGATGTCTTTGTCATCTCACTCATCTGAATTATTTGTTATTTAGGGTGTTAAAGTCAATAGATAGTAAAATAACTCTTGCATTATGTGTATATAAGCTTATAGATTTAATTAAACAATTATTGTGGAGAGCACCTGTTTCATCCTGCCAATGCTAGTATTATAGCTACAGTCAATAACATAAAAAAGACCAAGTTTCATGAAATTTAAATGTAATGCAATGAGACCTATTTTCCCCTGTCACACATTTTTAAATGCTCAGTTTTCAGTCATATTCACTCATTTCTCTCCAATGTCGTTTGTTTTTGTTTGATTTGATTCTTTACGTCCCATCAACAATCTTTCGGTTAAACAGGGACTGATCTTCCTGGGTTGAACCAGTACTAAACTAGGATAAATGTGTCTTGCTCAAGGACCACAACGCAGTGACGCCCGTGAGGTTCGAACCTGCAGCACCTCGGTCTGGAGTCAAGCACTCTACCACTGAGCCACTGCTCTTCCTCTATCCCATGTCGTGATAACAAAATCTTACAAAAAGAGATTTGTTTTCATATCATACATGCATGTTTGACAGAAATGAGAACACCATCTCCATGCAGAACAGTTTTACTACTTCCAGTCCTTTAGTTAAGAGTGCGTAACAAAGAATCAATTTTTTAATTTCTCAACCAAAACATATGTTGTGGGTACTCAAAAGAACCATCTCGATGAGACGGTTCTTTTGAGTACGCAAAACATATACTGAAACTGATGGGTAAGAAAATATTTACAATTTTACGCTCAAAAAGTTTTCTTATCTAAATCTGTGCTACTTTGGTTTAGGGTCTTATTGTGGTCCTTGAGCAAGACACATTTATCCTAGCTTAGTACTGGTTCAACCAAGGAAGACCCGTCCCTGTTTAACTGAAAGATTGTTAATCAAATCAAACAAACAAACAAATTAGGGTCTTAAATGTGATCCTTGTCTTGGTCAAGTTTGATCTTTGACCTAATTTCTTGTATGTTTCAGTTATACAAGCTCTAGGTGAACAGTTGAAGTTTAGACAACAGGTGATAGCCACAGGAACAGTTTATTTTAAAAGATTTTATGCTAGGTATGTTTTATAAAGATATTGTCCCAATGTTTAAAACTTTTTTTTACATGTAGTAGAATTTTTAAGTTTGACAGGATGGAGTAAATTAAAAAAAATAAGGTAGCATTCAGACTTTATTTTCTGTATATACATGTACGTCACAGTGTATGTACCAATTTTGTAAGGCACTTACTGAAAGATATCAAAACAATTGTCAGTGTCAAAACTAATTTTGCTGAAATGCATGGTATTCAAAACTATATACATGTACATCTAAAGAATGCCATTTAATTTTCTTTTTCTTTGTTTTGTTGCTTTACGTCCCAAGTCAATGGCTATGGTCATGGCGGGACAGTCAGTTCACCTAACCACACTTTTTTCCTTCTTGAATGATTCAGCGGAAGAGAGGAGAATGACCGTAGAAGAAATTATTTCATGATCAATCTCCAAGAAAGTATAGGGCCGGGCCGGGATCTTAAACCCAAACTTAACAATTTTTCTCTTCCCACCAGATCAGACACCTCCCAAGGAGATGATTCTTATGAGCACCCAAAATAATAAGGTCAAATTGATGGATGGGAAAATATTCACAACTAAATGACAAAACTACCAAAATGAGTGTATGCAGACTCAGATCAGCCTGGACATCCACCCAGTCTGATCAGGGTCTTCACTTTGCACTCAGTGGGTTACCAACTAAGGACCCAGACTTTCTTCATGTGGACTGCAAAAAACTCTGGTCAGACTGAGCTGATACCTAGATTAACCTGACCCTTTTCATGAGGCCAAATAAAAAAATAAGTGTGTTTTGGGTAATGGATATGAATATTTTGGGTAAAAAAAATACTATTTTATGCATTTTGAAAGGCATTTAGCCTTTTAAAATGCATAAAATTGTATTTTTTCTCAGAAACCCTGAGAAAAAACCTAGGTTTCAGCAGTAAATTTAGGTAGAGTCGGGTTACCCTTAACACAAGTATTTTTATATTTATGCCTGAGGCATGGCCACATTATTGGTATTCTCATATCATGGCTCATATTTCTCCTTTCAGAAACTCCCTGAAGTGTATTGATCCCTGGCTAATGGCACCAACATGTATCTTCCTAGCATCGAAAGTCGAGGTAATAGCAGGTTTCACAAATTCATTTGAGTCAGCACTCTATAAGATTTTGTACTAATTGTATTTTCGAGCAACAAAATGACTCAGGCAAGCCTGCGAGAATGCTTAGGCTCACCAGAATATTCACTGCTCACATACACAACGTATGGATGTACAGTAAAACCTGTGTAAAACTGCCACCCAAAAATAGAGTAAAACAAAGATTTTAATGACAAATGGGAGCTTAATGAAGGTTGAAAGTATTGCAGAATGCATTAAGCGATAATTGGTCTTGAAAACCGATTTTCCATCTTCTTGAGAGTAGTCGCTCTTCACAGGTTTTAATGTATATGGAGACTCAGCTTTGGGGTATGTGCATCAAGGGGCTATTTTGTCCCCCTCTAGAGCCAAAAACTGAAAGTTGCTTTTCACCAATTTCATCTTATTTGTTTATTAGAAGAATAGCCCAAGTGTAAAATTCTGGCATTTATTTTACTTTTACCTGTTGCTATGGTAACCAAAATGGCTGACAAAATAGGCTTAAAATAGAGAAATAGACATTTTAGGCCAAATTTGAGGCTTTTGGAGACCGATTTTTTAAGAATTAGATATCAGCACAAGCAAATACCAAAAAAAACTTTTAATATATTGTGTGCCATGATAATTCTCATCATCTGTTAAAATATTTTTTTGGTATTTGCTTGTGCTCTATATTAATTCTTCTGTTACATGTCTCAAATTTGCTCCAAAATGGTCATTTTCCTATTTTCAGCCTATGTTGGCGGCCTTTTTTGTTACCATAGCAACCATAAAAGTTGAATCAATACCAGACTTTTACACTTTGGCTATTGTTCTAATAAACTAATAAGAAGAAACTTGTGAAGAGCAACTTTTATTTTTGACCTCATAGGGGAGCCAAAATAGCCTCTTAATGCACGTACCCCTTTAGAGCTCTTGTCATGCTGGATATGACAGCATGGGATTTTGAAGAAGGCTTTTGTGCATATTTGTTACAAGTACTTAAACCTCATGTGGTGATCCTTTTGGGTTTTTATGCCCCTGGTATCAAAAATCCAGACATAATGTTTTGCATGTGTGCATGGAACATATTTTATCATTGTTATGGGGGTGATGGGATGTGTGGTGGGGTCAAATCAGTACAGTCTAGACTAGGCTTGGCTTTATTTAGGCATTTGAAAACAGCTAGAAATAACTTAACTCTTTGCCTCCTGGGTCATTTTTCATGCTTTTTTGTTCTCTGCTGATTATTTTCAAAATCAACTTTATCGAAAAAATCTTTCAGTAATACTATCAGAGTGTCAAATAGTTTGGAACCAGATCAGATCCAACATTGTGTCTGGCCTGATATTTGTCCAAATTGTTTGCAAAAGTTATCAGTAGACGAAACTAGGAGATAAAGAGTAATTCTTGCATAGAATTCGTTTCGCGAAGCTGTTTGAAGCGGTCGTCAAATGAACAAAGATCCATGTTCAAATCATGAGATTCACATGCTGTTTGAACATGGTTTTTAACTTGACAATGCCTAAGCTGAGTCCTGAATTGTTTGCATGACGTTACAAGGGAAAGCGCTGCAGCCTTGACTGATCATTTTGCATATGCTTTTTGTCGCAAAAGTGTTGCCTGCATCTATAAAGTTGTGGCGACACAACGACATTTGAAAGTTGACGCTGACGCCATTTTGTTTAGAGAAATCCTGTGTAAGAAAAGGGATATTTTAATGTTTAAGCGACATTTTCAGTGCTGTTAAGGTTGGAATCAGGTAAAATATGCAAGAATAAGATCACACAAGTGTGTTTTATTGCATTAACACTTGCCGGGTCCCTCGGACGATGTTTGAACACTCGGCCTAATGGCCTCGTATTCAAACAACTTCCTGGGGACTCGGCAAATGAAGAAAACATGTGTGATCCCTATAATCTTAACCCTTTGCCTACTGGGAAATTTTGCGTGTTTTTTTGTTGTCTGCTGAGATTTTTTTCAAAATCAACTTTTCTGAAAAATTCTTGCAAGATACCATCAGAGTGTCAAACAGTTTGGGTCCAGATCAGGCCCGATGTTTTATCGGGCCTGATCTGGGTCCAAATTGTTTTCAAATGGTATCAGCAGATGGCACTAGTAGACAAAAAGTTAATAAGCACACATCACTCTGTTTCAGTTGGTTTAGACACATTTTGTTTTTCTAATTCATATTGACATGCCAAACATATATACATGTACATACAATAACAATCTATAGGATTGGAATGGCCTGTTTCAGTAACATAGAAGTACATGGGATTCAAATGTCTATAAACTTGAGTATCGCTACCTGTTGTACATTTGCTTTCTTTTTGCAGGAGTTTGGAGTAATATCTAACAGCCGACTAATAACAACATGTCAGACAGTTGGTATGTACAGTTATACTCCTACATTTTCATTGTATTTATTGAGAATCTAATATGAGTGATCATATATTATAGAATTTATTAAACAAGTTGGCGAAAAGAGATAATACGCTCGGCATCTGAGCATTTTATTGCTCAGTAGTTGACCAGTTAATTGCTTTTTCGCTACATGTTGAATAAATTCTATAATACAGAAACTTGAATTAATATTAGCTTCTTTTTATCACATGAAACTAAAAAAGCAAATGAGTATGACCGGCAAATGCCACAATCACAGACCAACCCACGGCAACATGAGGAAAGGACACAGAACACCAACAGTCACATGACAACAAGAACACAAATATAGCAAAGCATCTTGGGATGGACTTTACCAGAAAACCTGTGTAAAACGGCCACTCTCAAAAAGACCAAAAATTGGTTTTCATGACCAACTATCGCTTAATGCAGGTCAGAAGTATTACAGAATGCTCCATGGGGAGCATTCTGCAATACTTTCGACCTTCAGAAAGCTACCATTTGTCATGAAGATCTTTGTTTTGTCTATTCTTGAGTGGCTGCTTAAGACAGGTTTTACTGTATGTTTGGATTTACGATGGCCTGCCATTGACTATGTGATTTTTGTTTTGAATTAATTTTTTATCTTAAAGAAATAGTTTATCCTAAAAAAACATTCTAATATGGCCAGAAAATGTCACAAGCTCAGATCATAACCTGCCCATCATACCAAGAGAAAAATACACCATAGCAGAGTTCAACTTACAAGATATATAGGGGTCTAATGCCAGGAGGACACCTGATTTTGTTGCATGTGAAAATAGAGGCACAGACCAGCATGCTTATCGATACAGTCCAAATTAGAGCCATTATTATTTGCTCTCTTGAAGGTATGATAGTTTAACATTCTATATGCAAAATTTCAATAATCTAGCTATTCTCTGTATCTCAAAATTCAATAATCTAGCTATTCTCTGTATATGCAAATTTTCAATAATCTAGCTATTCTCTGTAGCTGAGCAGACTTGTTCTCCACCTGGTTACAAAAAGTAAGTAATGGTGCAAAGATCAAGAATCGATACAATCAAGTACCACACCTGACCCAGGATACCAATGGGAAAGTGACAAACTCACAGAAGACACCACAAACGAGAGCCAAGAGGTCAGCCCTTTCCCAGCAGGTGACCACAAATCACATATAAACAGACGCGCACAAAACATAGCAGACACAAGACAGAACAAAAACATAAAAGATCCACAAAAGAAGTACCGCCTTGGAACGGTCAGTAAAATATTTTACTGGAGGGCTTAAACCGGTTTAACGGCGCCAACCTCACCCTTAATTCAGATGTGGATCAAGACACATAGATATTTGGTTTGCATGAAAGACCCCTAACTTATCAATGCATCATCTCCTAAAACATATAAATCAAGATATAACAAGGAGATAAAGCAAGGATAAGGACTCAACAGTAAATTAAACTGAATACCGGAGCAAAAGAAATCCAACAGGTAAACCCCGGTGGGCCCGACAAACAGCCAAAGCATCAGGCCCCTACCATCTCATCAATAGATAAGTCTTTAAGTCGGAACCATCATAGAGTCTGAAGTCCGACCCACCGGCGTGCAATTAAAGAGGAAAGCAAAGTTGCCAACCGTGATTGGGTTGACTACCAAGCATGCAGTCTGTTGCAATACATTAATGTTATAGCCAATCTTTTTATAATGGGAAATTATTTTAATGAACTGCGCTGAAAAATTATTAGAGCCAACAATCTTCTTCAACTTATACACCAAGTCACCATAGAAATCAGGTTCCGAAAGTCCTTGGCGCAAGAGAGATTTAAGTCCAACTTGGAATTTAGAAATCAAATCATAGTATCGTCTATAAAATTTTGAAAATGTTTTGCGAAGTTTATGATACCGATAGCCTTGTTTAAGAACCTATTGACAGGTTTTCTCATGATAAGGCTTTGATATATTATATGACTTTTTGGGTACTGTATAGGCTTCACCTCATGAATGCGTAATTAGGACCGGTCAACCATAGACATAGGTAAAAGCTGAAAATGAGGCATGGTTTTATTCAAAAGTAACTGTATCATCTCGCCCCATTGCCTCAGTGTAAACGCAAAACACATTATTTAGTCCTTAAAACGCCAGCAAAATAACTGCATCTGAAAATGTCTCCTACAGGAGCAGTCTGATCTGGGTCCACACTGTTTGTCTATGCGGCACCAAATATTTTAGTGAACAACAAAAAGCATACATTTTGTGATTATGCCCTTAAAGGGTTAATAAATGTGAGTTCAGTATGTATACTGTACCGTTAGGATTTTCATGAAATGAACACACGTTTGTGCTTCCCAAAAAGCTTATTAGTTTTTTTACCAAACTATAAATAAAACTTGATTTCCCTTACTTAGCAGATGAAATAGCCGAAACCACGCCTAGATATGAATATTAAAGTTGCCGCCTTTACAGTAAGCGAAAAGTCTATTAACACATGTCAATAAAGTAAGGATGGTTCATTCTATATATTGAGGGGTCACAGGTTATATTTTTCAAACAATAATGTGTTGTTTTTTTCTCTGAAGAGCAATTTTGATTAGTAAACAGAACAGAACCTGATGAAATGCCACCTTATGTCGCATTTCATCTGGGTCTTTACTCTGTTTTTGGTATCTGGATTACAAAGGATTAAGCCCTCTATCTCAGAGTGAGGAATTGGATGGGGGAATCAATCAGTATTCATAGTGTTAATTTGTTTAGAGCAGTTTTAAAACAGGAGAGATGAATTTTATATAGAGAATCTTACATGAGTGATCATGTTTTATTGAATTTATTAAACAAGCTGAGGAAAGGAAATAAAATGCAAGGCCTGTCGAGCATTTTATTGCTTTTTCACAACAAGTTTAATAAATTCAATAATACAGGAGCATGAATGTGATATTCTATTTATCACATGGCTTTTGAATTACTTAAATATTGCCCTTTTGGCATGAAACGTCAAAACTTTGCTCAATGTAAAATGCATGTCAATGTGTAACATTAATTGGCTGTAAACCATTAGTGCTTTATCAATTTTATTGCATGTCGTTATATCACTCCCATACACAACATCATGCAGTAAAAATTGGAATGCATTTCTTGACTTTTTCAGTAAAGAACAAATTTTCACATGCATACCCACAAGACTACCCATACAGAATCAATAATGTATTGGAATGTGAATTTTTTCTACTTGAAATGATGGTAGGTATCCTGGTGTTTTTTCTATGTTAGTTTGGATGTAAAATAATGATAAAAAAGTTTTGAAATTCAATCCATCCAGAATATTTACATCATACAAAAGATTTTTAAAAAAATGAAAGTTACAATCAAATCCCGAAACTCAAGTCATAGGGACTAGAGATTTTATTTCGAAGTATCGAAAATTCAAATTATAGTGAGGTAGACATAAAAATATGTAACCCCCCAAAAATGTTTAAGATTATCAGTGTTTTTCCAATAAACATAAGTTTATGCGCCAAAAGCATATGCATTTGTAGACAGTTATTAAAATAGATAATGAATAGGCTGTATTCTGTGAATCCAGTGTGTCCCAAGTTTATTTCAAACTAGTGAGTATTTAGAAAAAAAAATAAGAGTTTGAATTTTCGAGGTTTTACTGTTCCATTTAATATGGAATATGAGAATTACAAGATGGAATTTTTTGGAGTTAGTTAGCTTTCTACTCCAATTGGGGGACTACTGTATTCAAAATTTTCATTTGGGGAGGTATATCGTCAGTTATACGGTAGGAAATTTAGTTTCTAGGTGACACATCAACAGAGCCATAAACATGATTTTCTAACATATAACAAAAAAGAAACGCCCGATTTTCATAGTACTGTTTCTTTTGATCCAGTTAAGATGCCGCAACAAAAATAAAACAAAATTGTTTATCAAACGTTAGACACACAAAAATTGGTAATTATTAGATTTTACCTTCTTATCTGGAAGGGCTACTGAACCTAATATGAAACCAGCTTTTTCTACTATAATCAGGAAGTTAATCATCAAAATGTGACACAGTTTACTTTAAATGGCAGCCAGGAAGGTACGACGATGAAAACACAAATAAAAATCCCAAGTCTGCTTTTTCAATGAGCGAATGTGCATTTCAAAACCTTTGATTTACGAAATTGTCTGAAATTACCACCCTTTGAATTAAACAAATAATAATTTAACAACTTCCGACCTCCTTAACCTAACTTCATTTTTGATGCCATTTTTGTTTTAATTTTTTGTGTTTGTGTATGACAACAAATATACAAAAGAGAAAAAAAACTATGGCTGATGTTTGCCATCACAGGTTCACTAAATCTGTGTTTAAACCCCACCCCTTGCTGCAAAATCATCAGAGAATTTCAATTACCAATTGTTTTGATGCTGATAAGTCTTAATTAATGTTAAAATGCTTGTGATCACGAAAAGGAAATTCAAACATGTCCGATTCTGTTGATTATCAAATCGCTGGACGAGAACAAATTTCTGAGTGACTTCCCATACGCTCGTGATCGGTATTTTGTGACGTCAAGAGTATGTTACAGATTAAAAGCAACGCACAGAGCTAGCAGGCATAACATCTAACTAGAGAGTTTCCTCTGTGATGTTTAAATGTGCTTGAACAGTTGGGGTTATGACAGACACACAAGCTATTGATGTGACTTTTGATTTTAAGGGTACTCATGTTCGCTGTGTTGTTAGTGGTTCTACTGATAATCAAATGAATTTCCTTTAGATTTTGAAAATGGTTATCCCATTCTAACGCATTAGAAACAATTATCCTTCAAAAAGACAGTGAACATGTATTATATTGCGCCAACGTCCTGCAGCAGCGAACTGCATAAAACAGCTTGCCAGCTGTCAGCCAATGAAAAGTGATGTTTCGACATGACGTTGAATTTGTTACCATATATTACAGGACATACTGTCACCACAGGAGCTTGAAGTTCGGTCCTCATATCTCTTATATAGCCTCAAAACCAAAAGCTCGTCGATGTCATTACGTAGTAATGACCAGGAGTGAAACTAAGTTTCAGGCCCCTTTGAATCACAGTTACAAGGAAGTTTTGGCAAAAGCTGTTCATCTTACCATAAAAACTACATCAACAGGTCATGAGAGGCATGGATAACTTTTCCTGACATATCACCAAGTTGCATCAATCTGCGATTGAAAATAAGGAAAAAATAATGGTAGCCATTCCGGCTCCAGTATCCAGTTTGACGCAGTGAATCCGAGCCTTTGTCACACTTAGAGAAAATACATTTCAAGACTTGCAAACTCTTCAACCAAAAACTTAAACTATCAGTTGAATGTGTTCAGAATATTTAAAAAATCAAACCCTTTCATTTACTTATCACGAAAAATTCTGTTTTTCATTAACTTTGCGGAAATTCAAAACTGAAACCGTTGTTTTCAAAGATCGTGTGACGTTGACGTCGCGAACGATTTGGCTTACAAAGCGTAACTCAAGTTATAACGTCCTAGGGCTTATTTCCAAGACAAAAACGTCATTGTCTCATTGTTTATGCCTCAACAAATAGGTTTCCCAGTACTATATCGACTTAAAGTATATTTGATACATTGCCCTGTTTTCCCTTAACGTCACCATCTTGATCATAACGTAGAAGAAAAGTTATCGAACACTTTGACGTTGCCTTCGCAACATTCACTGCTGATTGGCCGGAAACTGGAGCCAGAATGGCTACCGAGAGCTTAGTTTCACTCCTGGTCATAACTACGTAATGACACTGTGAGCTTTTGGTTTTGTGGCTATATAGGTGAATTAAGGACCGAACTTCAAGCTCCTGTGCTGTCACAAACTTATGACATTATCCAATCATATGTTACATTACGTTTGCAAGTGCAGAATGTTGAATGCCATTGGAAATATTTTAAAAGAAAGTGAAAAGACATATGATGCATGTATATAGAGACTTAATATATTGTGTTTCAATGATATGAAAAATCTGTTACGAAGGCTTGGCTTAATACGGATAAACAACGAGTCTGCCAGGATGAGTTGTTTATGCTTATTCAGCCAAGTAAAAGTGAAAAATTGCCAGATCATGTGTGGCACTGTTGAATTTTTTGATTATATAATTTTGTCTTTGTTACAGGACTGTTGTTTGGTGGTGTATCACCCATACAGACCGCTAGTGCAATATGTATCAGATATCAGTAATACAGATGATGGCATTCTACCTTTGGCATGGTATGTGCAGTAATGTTGTTGGGCTGCTTATTATCAGTTCCCACCCCTGGCGCAGGCCTCATGAGAAAAGTGCACATTTGAATATTACTTTTCTTATTTCTAATAGGGCTGTGGATCGTTAGGTAAGTGGCGATCCGATCTGATCCACGATTCATGAGTTACGATGCACAGATCGAACGGCGAGTCACTGGTTAATAAAAAAAAGTAAGATGAAACATCTATTGTTGGGTCTATTTACTTAGTAAATCAGCCCTTTCTGTCAAACCAGAAGTACCACATGTACACAGCTAGATATCAAAGAAGATAAGACTACATTTCCACTCACAAGTGTCAAGGCATGCAACACACTTTGTAAATTTGATTTTATACCTTTATGAACTCTGACAGAAGTGTGCTGATTTCAGTATAAGGCCCTTTTCCTTTGTCCTGAAGTTCACACATAGACAACATGACCTGGGTCACGTAGGCCTAATCAGCTGTCGCCTTGTCGGCAAATTCAAAGAAAAAAAGAACCCTTTGAAATTTATTTAGTAATTGACATTTGATGATATTTTTGGCTCTGTTATTAGTACATGTACCGGTGTTGTTGTTGTGTGTGTGTTTAAACAGAATAGATTGGAATATATGTATTACCAGCGGATTTTGGAATACTTTGAGGATTTTAATTACCAATAAAGGATATCACTAAAGGTATTTGAATAAGAGATATTGTCAATTAGAACCGTAGTCATAGTGAAAAATTTCAATGGACCATTTTGTGAAAAACTTCTTGTTTCAGTAACAAAATAGGGGAAAAAAAAAAGATCCCGATCCAACAATTTCGGCAGTGACGAATATTCATACTCGATTTTATATTCAGATCCGCGAATATCCGAGTACTCGGATACTCGCAGCAGCCCTAATTTCTAAACCAAACATATGTTCTTGGTGCTAAAAAGACACATCATCTAACTAATGGGTTAGAAAATAATAATAATTTTACTCTCAAAAAAATTGCTTAGGTACTTATCAAATTGATGAGCAGCAAAGGTCATCTAGCAGTGAAGGCTCAGTTGAGCATTCACAAATACTGAGGCTGGCCAGAGCCTTCATGCCTGCAGGCATAGAGAATGTTTGCAGATGAAGGCTCAGACTTTCTACCCTAATTATCATATCATCATAATCGGATTTTTGATTAACGTGCAGGTGCAGGGACATCATCCATATCAGTGGGCCCCTTTCCAGGTAACTGGCTAGCTGCACGCATAGCAGATCTCACACCTGATCTCCAGGTGCTCCTTTCTTGAGGGTCAACTGTGGTGAGCTTCCACTCACGGCAGTCTTTCTCTGTCAGTTTCTTCCATAATATATATATAAAAAAAATGCGTTTAAAGCATGGATGAGCATACATGTGTATGCAATAATATAGGGTACATAATGCTTTTCATGCATTGGCATTTTCTGGAGACTGAGAAAGAATTTTACCACAAATCCATGACTGAACACAAAATCCCAGTGTACAATTGGAGCATATATTAACATAAACTACGAACTTCAAAAGAACTGTTTAAATGAGAAAGTTCTTTTGAGCACCCAAAACATATTATGTTAAAACTTATGGATAAGAAAATATTAATATATTTAGGCTCATTCTGTATCGGGACCAATACTGTGCTTCATCCAATGAAAAGAGACGTAAATGATGACATTAAATTTCAATTTCATATAGGGAGCTCAGTGGTAAGTGCTTGTCCCGAGACCGAGGGGCCGCAGGTTCGAGCCTCACCAGCACCACTGTGTTGTGTCTGAGCAAAGTAAGTAAGGTTGCAAAGATCAGGAATCGATACAATCAGGTACCACACCTGACCCAGGATACCAATGGGAAAGTGACAAAATCACAGAAGACACCACAAACGAGAGCCAAGAGGTCAGCCCTTTCACAGCAGGTGACCACGAAGCACATATAAACAGACGCGCACAAAACATAGCAAACACAAGACAGAACAAAAACATAAAAGATCCACAAAAGAAGTACCGCCTTGGAACGGTCAGTAAAATATTTTACTGGAGGGCTTAAACCGGTTTAACGGCGCCAACCTCACCCTTAATTCAGATGTGGATCAAGACACATAGATATTTGGTTTGCATGAAAGACCCCTAACTTATCAATGCATCATCTCCTAAAACATATAAATCAAGATATAACAAGGAGATAAAGCAAGGATAAGGACTCAACAGTAAATTAAACTGAATACCGGAGCAAAAGAAATCCAACAGGTAAACCCCGGTGGGCCCGACAAACAGCTAAAGCATCAGGCCCCTACCATCTCATCAATAGATAAGTCTTTAAGTCGGAACCATCATAGAGTCTGAAGTCCGACCCACCGGCGTGCAATTAAAGAGGAAAGCAAAGTTGCCAACCGTGATTGGGTTGACTACCAAGCATGCAGTCTGTTGCAATACATTAATGTTATAGCCAATCTTTTTATAATGGGAAATTATTTTAATAAACTGCGCTGAAAAATTATTAGAGCCAACAATCTTCTTCAACTTATACACCAAGTCACCATAGAAATCAGGTTCCGAAAGTCCTTGGAGCAAGAGAGATTTAAGTCCAACTTGGAATTTAGAAATCAAATCAAAGTATCGTCTATAAAATTTTGAAAATGTTTTGCGAAGTTTATGATACCGATAGCCCTGTTTAAGAAGTTTCTGAGTTAACAATTTATTGCGAGTGTTGAAGTCAGTAACATAGCTAGATGCTCTAGCAAAACGAATGAGTTGAGAGATATAGACTCCATAGGATGTAGAACGAGGAACATCACCATCTAAAAATGGAAAATTGACAATTTCAAAATCAAAGTCATCACGTTTATCATAAATTTTGGTAGAAACAATATCATTAGAAATTGACAAATGCAAGTCTAAAAATGCGGCTTCGGTATCAGAGGCATTGGCTTTATTAAGTTGGAGCTCAGAAGGGTATATTTGACTAACCATATTTTCAAAATAAACATTATTAATATTTAAAATATCGTCCAAATATCTGGAAGTAGTGTTAAACGCATCAATAACATCAGCCTGCTTATCATCAGAAAGAGACATCATAAAGTCCCTTTCATAACAAAACAGGAATAAATCTGCAACCAGGGGAGCACAATTAGTGCCCATAGGAATCCCAACTACTTGTCTATAGAGCTTGGTGCCAAATCGAATAAAAATGTTGTCCAACAAAAAGGTCAGCGCATCACATACATTTTGACACGACCATGCATGATATTTTTTAGGTTTTTCTGAAGTAAAAAATGCATTTCTGTCACTACATGCAAGGTAAGGAGAGCCTTCTCTCTGGAAGGTTCTTTCAATAAGATCAATAAGTTTATCTTTAATTAAATTATGAGGTAAAGTAGTGTAAAGAGTAGAAAAATCATAAGTAGACAAACTGGTTGCATTGAAATCTCTAGCTTTAAGTTTATCTAAAATTTCACCTGAATTTTTAATCGACCAAAATAGGTTTTTACCGGATCTCTCATATACTTTTTCACAATATTTGATAACATGTTTTTTAACAGCTGTAAGACACGAGGTTAACAATTTAGAAAGTTCTGTTTTCGTACAAGAACTAGAATTTGCAATAAATCTTGACACATTTATCCTTGCTTAGTGCTGGTTCAACTTTGGAAGTTCCGTCCCATCATAATTGAAAATTTGTGACTGGAATCAAACAAACATCAATTTCTTAAAACTGTCACATTCTTTTTTATGTTATCCAATCAGATGTTGTGTTACATTTCTTAAAGGGAAAATTTACACTTTTTTTGAAATGCATTTATTATATAGCTTACAGTGTGGTAGGAATAATCATTCCCCATCATCAGAATACTAATAACTAGCAACTTACCATTAAAACACTAATAACTAAACCCTCAACTTTTCCACAACTTGCTCTGTATGTTAATGCCATGCTTCTGTATGCCCCTCAAACTTAAGGTTAATATACACTAATGTTTTCACATGAGAAATCAGGAAGGTATATTATTTTTTGGAAGCCTCAAAGCAAATTCCAATATAGGTTGCTGGGAGAACTCAGAACACACACACATGTTCTGAGTCTTACCACACCCAAGTGGCGCCCTTCCCCCTAGGAATAAGCCCCTTATCCCCGCTTAAAACCCCTTAACAAATAGGCCATCGCATGATGAATGGCCATCTTTTGGAAATGGAGATCAAAAAACTAAGGAGCAAATAAATGAGATCCCTCATGGGATCATTAATCACAAAGAACACCTACTCCTCGCCACCCGCTCCACAAAATTGCAACTGAAATGGAAGAAAATATAATAAAGGAGGCAAAACTTTATTTCCTAAAGCTTGCCCTAGGGGAAGCTAACTTCGTAGAGCGATGTCCGCGTCTTAGTAACACCGTCCGTGAGCTTATGTATACAAGAACTGGACGGAGAAGTGGAGTGATACCCTGGGTGATGTTACCTTAAAAACATCAGCGTACAGCTCACCACCATTAGGGGGAGTGGAAAACTTAAACAAACATTAACAAAACTGCAAGCCCTTCCAGGCAGAATTAAAACTTACATATCCAGGAACAGTGCGGACGACACTGTGAAGACGAAATTGTCAAGTCGGTCCCCCAAAATTGGACCCTGTTTTGGAACACTTTCAAAATTGTAACTAATAATGCCCCACATTTTAATCTAATAGAAACAGGCGTAGGATACTGACATGCTATAGTCAGGATTCCTTGTTTGAAGCCAAAGTGGATGCATAAAACTGGGTGTGCCGTGAGTGCTGAATATGCCTAGTGCGAAGGGACCGCGGCACACAGACATCATAACCGAAAGCAGTCAGGAATAATCATTCATATAATGTGTGTGAAATCCCTTCAATTAGCGGGAGCGCAGTGGCTCAGTGGTAGAGTGCTCGACTTGGGACCGAGGGGCCGCGGGTTGGAGCCTCACCGTCGTCACTGTGTTGTGTCCTTGAGCAAGAACATTTATCCTAGCTTAGTACTGGTTCAACCCAGGAAGACCCGTCCCGCATAACTGAAAGATTGTTGAGTGGACGTAAAGAATCAAAACAAACAAACAAACAAACCTTCAATTAGCCTGTAATTAATTACTTTCAGTGGGCACTGGGGGTCTGGCCATTTATAGGTCAATAAGCTCCTGACAAGTGGACTGGAATCACTATGACCTGCTTACACACTACCAGACCAAAGACTTAAATCCTTGATTATGGCAAAAAGGTAATTCAAGGTGATTCCATGAGTCATTTAGCTGACCTGAAATAGAGGTTAATGTCCATCTTTTAATGTCCATTACTGTAATATGGCAGCCCCCAGATGTTGAGATTAAGGCAATGAACACTGTCATAATTAACTTAGCAGATGAGGGGATGATCTATGAAAAAAAAATAAGTTCATAATGAAATATTTATTTTTGATTTTAGTAAAATGTTCTAAACCATGAACATACACTTGAGGCTATCCTTTCAGATGTTTATTTACATTAATAAGTGCATTAGAATTCTTATGGTAAATGCTCTAAAATTTCAAACACATTTCTTTTTCTTTCTCAAAATAAAATGTTGGTTTTCAGGCCTAGAATTCACAAAATGCTTGTCAGAATAGCAAACAGGGAAGACCCTAATCAGATCTGGGCCTGCGCTGTATGCTAGGCCTTTTATGTAGGCAACTAGTGTTTGAAATTTTAGAACATTTACAGTAATTTCTGTTTCAGGAGAATAGTAAACGATTCCTTAAGAACAGATGTGTGTCTTTTATATCCTCCCTACTTAATAGCATTAGGTAAGTACAGACTGACCCATAACCTTGATGTTTTTATGCACACACCATTTCTAATAGGATTGCATATAGCATCACCTTTGTCAATACATACCATCCTGGGCTGGGGCATCTCGTAGACTATCACATCAAGACATTTCTAGTTTTCCATTATAATACAGTAAAACCTCGAGCACTGGAACATTGATCGAAATACTCGCTTATTTGAAATAAGTTTTGGACACACTGAATTCAGAGAATAGGACCTTTCATGATCTATGTTAATAAATGCCTATAATAACATATGTTTTTGGTGCATAAAAGAAACGTCTCCATGAGACGTTTCTTTTACGCTCCACTAAACTTATGTTTGATAGATAAGAAAAGCCCTGATAATAATCATTTTAGGGGGTTATATATTTTTATGTCTACCTTCCTTTAATTCGAGATACTGATAATTCAAAATAAAATCTCTAGTCCTGAGGACTTTGAATTTTCGATGTTTTACTGTATAGCGATGATTTATTTTAGCTTTATGAATACTTGTTGTGGCTCATTGGAAGTCCCTTTTAGAGAGACACAAGAAGTATCCAGAAAATAAGTCCTCACATGATATTTTGGGTCTTTTATCTTAACCCTTTGCCTACTAGACATTTTGCCAGGCCTGATCTGGGTCTAAAGTGTTTGCAAAGATCATCAGCAGATGACAAATTCGCCGCCCGCTACTATCTATTTTTTTCGACTTTTGCAGTTATCTTACCAACCATTTATTAAAAAACATTCACATTTGGATAGATGGTCACATGCCAAAAGGTGGGGTTAAAGCGCAAAATCTAGGACATCTTAAGAATTTTTAGGTAGTGGAAAGGGAGTTTGGGACAGTAAGAGTCTCTGCCGGGGTATATGTGCCTCTCAGGGCACTTTTTCTAGTTTTATTTCGGCAGTCAGTACACATAAATGTGCGTCAAACCATTATATAGGTGTGTATATGTGCCTCTCCGGGCACTTTTTCTAGTTTTATTTTGGCAGTCAGTACACATAAATGCCCATCAAACCATTGGCCTCTTGATGCATAAAATATATGGGCAAGCACACAAAATATTGAGACTTATGGCATAGCTATAGCACAGTTACAGAGCCGAAGCTCTGAAAAGGAAATCTTATCAGGGTCTTTCCAGTTCTGTATATGGAGGCTGAAAAAAATTGCCTAAAACCAGTATGTTTTTGATTTGGTGCTCTGATTGTTTAAACTGGCAAAAAAGGGAGAATGTAGTGCTCAGTTCTGGTCTTTTAACTTCTTATCTAAGCTGATGCGAGCTGCAAATTGTGTTAAGTTTTGTCTGAATCCTTTTTATCTTGAGGTACATGAAAATTGTTTACCTTGGGACAAAACAATTCAGATAAAACCGTACACAATAGACTCCTTTCACATTGTTAGTGCGCATGCGCCAAACAGTCTCGTTCCGCGTTATCTCCGCGAGATTACACTCGAAGGGGCAACCTTTATACGACTGCCTATGCATTACACAATAGAATATGAAAACGGTGAATAGAAAAAAAATCGCTAAAAAATATTAGACTTAGAGTAAAAATAAATGATAAATGTAACAATTAAGTGATTTATTCCAATATTCTGAACATTTGAGATCAGAATAATTGATTTCTAAGCATCCAAGACTGACTTTTTTCCAAATGAGGCCAATGAGCGGGTGCATTACAGTGTTGGTCATACGTTATATCAGATCAATAATTTCCCTCAATACTATGCGTATGCGAGCAGTGAAGAGTCTGGTAAGGTTTGTGCTTTATCAAGGTCTATGAGTAAAAATTAACATTCCATACACATGACGTCTAAACAGGGTCTTTCTGGTTTAAATAAGTGATTGGATACAGTAAGGCCATAGCACAAGAAAACCTGTCTTGCGGGTCTCTGACTGAGTAAGACTCAAACCAGTCTTTTCAGCTACAGGGACCACCGGTAAAATGAAAGTTTGCATGAAGCAAGTTTAGATATTATACTTTCCATAAGTGAACAGTATAGGCACTGATCAGACTGCGTGGCCGGATACGAAGACGGGCCTGCCCCTTTGTTGTTCACATGCACCAAAGTCAGGTTTTCTTGCGTCTATGCCCTTTCCAATATCATATATACTAATATGCATCCGGTCCTTTAATACTACGCCCGGAGAACCTTTAAAAGCAATAAAACCTGGCACACGTCGGCACGCATTTGTAATTAGTCGGTATGATTAATTTATGACGTGATATGTCGATTTCTTTAATTGGTACTTATAGGCGCCAATAGATACATGTGCCCATGCGGGCCCTGGTGTTTTAGAAAAATAGATCTGAGTTCATCTACATCCATTATTTGTGTGTGCGAGCAGCGATGATTCTCGTGAGCCTGCGCACGAATGGACGTTGTGTAGAAATGATGGAATTTAATGGGTCTATAAATGGAGGTATTTACTAATAGTTATGTTTAATGAGATTTCGACATTTATCGCATATGCTTAGTCATTATGCGCAACTATCTAGCAGCATACACGGAAGTCTATTGGTAGCATACAGTAGTATGCATGCTTATCTGGTGGGGCTAGAAGCCTTAGATCTAATTTCTGTCTGAGCCTCCCTGTCTACATGCACGGCTTTTCTAGTTTGTGTGCCCACGGACACAACAATGGATCCGAGGTGTGTGTGAGCAGCGATGTCTTGGTGAGACTGCCAAGACTTGTCTGAGTTGTCGATGTTCGCATAATAGACTCATTTGTTTTATTAGTGCATGTATTTCAAATAGTTTTGGCGATTTCGTGCCTGAAGAAGGCGCCGATTTTAGCTCGATATCAAAGTATATTTTACACTAATTAAAGTGAAAAGAAAATACGGAAGACTTATATAATGTATATGAACACATTAATTTATATTATTTCTAGAATAAGAAATCTCATTCTAGCGTTTAAAGGCCAAATAATCGACTTATTAAGCTTCATTGTGTGTTTTGACAATATAACTAATCACCAATCTGCCCTTTCATTTTCAAAAACGACTTTATCGATTTTTCAATTGAAGAGCGATTGCAAAGGGAGATAACAATGTGAAAGGGGTCTATTTGCAGCTCACATCAGCTTGGTTTAGAAGTTGAAAGACCAGAGCGGAGCACTAAATTCTCTTTTTTTCGCTATTTTACAAGATATTAGAAATATTGATAGTTTTTAGGGGATTTTTCAGCCTTCATATACAGAGCCACTGGCTTTGTTTATGAAGTTTCCTACCCATGTTCACATGAGCAGCAAAGCCTCAGGCAAGCCTGCACAAATGGACAGACTCCTGAGTCTTCATAGCTCTTATACTCAGAGTATTGATAGATATGAAAACTCACACAAACAACTTTAGGCCTCTTGCCAATTTGGATATCTCAGCATGGGTTATTAATTTTTTCCTTGCTAGTGGCAGTTTTTGTCGTCTGCTTATAACCTTTCCATACAGTTTAGACCCAGATCAGGCCCGACATTATGTCGTTCCTGATCTGGATCCAAACTGTTTGACATTATTATAGTGTTCCAGGCAATCCTGAAAGAATTTTTTCGAAAAAAATAATTTTGAAAAAAAAAGTTTGCAGACGACAACAGAAGTATGAAAAATTATCCACATGCAAAGTTGAGCTTCCCTCCACATATCCTGCGTATTTTTGTTTCCATTTCAGCATCTCTCCATATAGCCTGTGTTATTCAACAAAGAGATCTAAAGCAATGGTTTGCTGAACTCTCAGTAGATATGGATAAGGTACTGTTGTGTTTCTCCGTTTTTGCACACTGGTTACATACATAAATCTGAGATTTTACCCCGGGATAGAAATTCTTATCTTGGGCATACATCTTAACCAGGCTGTCACAAGAGTAGACGTATAAAGTCTGATGAGATTTTTTTTTGCATGAACATTTTCGCTCATATTAATCTATTTCACTAAATATCCATATTCCTCACAAATACTTTTTTCTCTTCTGCTATCTCATCAGATGTTTGAGCCAGCATAAATTAAATTTCTGGACTGGAATATGGCAAAAGATAAAATTTGGAATGGTATTGGTTGATATGGATTCATAGGTCCTACAACATCTACGACTGATATAAGTCTACAACAAGAGCACTGTTCATTGGTTGTATTGGAACTCAGGCACATGGTCGTCAAGTGACACCAGTGTTTAGTCAAAGTGATGTCATCATGTAATAATGCATCTCGGAGTATTCAGGGACTTGGCTTATTTTGAAATATATAGTCAATGGTGAGCAAGAAAAATAATAGATTATTTGTAAAAGGGTGCGATAGTAAAATCTGTCCCTCGGAATCACCATTTGTCATCACTCGGCAAGCCTTGGGATGCAAAACAGGACAGATTTTCCTATCCCACCTTCACGATCATGATAGATTCTTATAGTCTTACCTTTACCTGGTCACCACCAAAGAATATTCGTATGAGGATTGGATAGGAAAATCGTTCCCTCAGCATCAAGGTTTGTCATCACTCGGCAAGCCTTGTGATGCCACACCTTGAACCTTGGAACAGACTTTCCTATGCCACACTCACGCTCATGATAGATTCTTATATCATAGGTTCAGATGAGCAGAAATTATTTTCTTGGTGTAAAATTGTGATTATTTTATTATCCATCAGTTTGATCATATGTTTTGGGTGCTCAACAAAACCATCTCAACAACATAACTAACAGCATATGCTTTGGTTGAGAAATGAGAGTATTTTTATTACAGTAAACTTTCTAAAATTTTGAACACAAGTTGCCATCCAAAAATGCCTTGACAAACGGTCTGAAGAAGCAGTCTGATCAGGATCTTCCCTGTTTGCTATTCTGACAAGAATTTGTGAATTCCAATCCTGATAACAAACGATCTTTTTGAGAAGGGAAAGAAAAGAGTGTTCAAAATTTCGTCTACCATTTTCCGTACATATTCTTATCTAGAAACCTGTTAAACTTCAATCTGCTCTAAACTGAGTTTAGTGGTTTAGCTACAGTGAAAGCTTTTGAAATAGAGGATCTTACATGAGTGCTCATGTTTTATTGACTTTGTTAAATGAATTGGAGAAAAGTGAGAAAATGGGAGGCTTGCCAAGCATTTTATCCCTTTTTTGCAACAAGTTTAATAAATTTCAATAATGCTGGAGCAGGAATGTTAGATTCTATTTATCATATGACATAAAGATTACTTTGAAATCAAATTTCTTGAGTAACAATACGATGACTTTGTTATTATGTAGGCAACGTTGTTATGGACATCATAACATTTCGTGAAAATGATCTGTAAACCACTAGTGGTTTATCGATTTTAATGCATGGCGTTATTTCAATCCCAGATGCGACGTTGTATGATAAATTTCATACTTTGACAGTTTTCTGAAGAGGGCTTAGGAAGAAGTGAGTAGAGCAGTAAAACTTGATTTCCAACTAAATCTGTGGATATCACCAATGAAACTTTGAATATGGTTATACCCATTCAAATGCACTTATGCGCTTGTTTATCATTAAAATCTTGATTTTGTCTCAAATTGAAGTGCTGCAAGCCTCATATCATCCAATGAAATGTGACATTAATGATGGCAAACTATTTCTGTCATTATATCGTGGATATACTGTCGCAAATTTCTAACGTTATCCAACCAGACATCATGTTACAATAGCAAGTCAGGCCTTTAGTTAAGTGTGGGTACCAAACAATTAATTTTCTTATTTCACAACCAAAACGTATGTTGTTGGTACTCAAAAGAACGTCTCAATATGTTCAAACTGATGGATTAGAAAATACTAAAAACTTTACGCTCAAAAAGTTGGTTTATCTAAACCTATGGCAAGTACAATAGAATTTGAATAATTTATGCACACAGTGTACTTATTGTGTTGTATGCATAGAGGATCTTACATGAGTGCTCTTGTTTTATTGAATTTAATAAGAGTTGGAGAAAAGTGATAAAATGCGAGGCTGGCAGAGCATTTAATTGCTTTTTAGCAACAAGTTTAATAAATTCAATAATACAGGAGCACAAATGTTAGATTCTATTTATCACAGGACATTTAGGTTACTTTGAAATCTCATGTCTGGCATAAAAAGTTAAGAATTTGTCATTATTTTCACTTCATTGTTATGGACGTCATTTCATAGCGTTACCAAAATCTGTAAACTACTAGTGGTTTATTGATTTTAATGTATGGCCGCATTTCACTCCCAAAAGTGACATCATATAATAAAGTAGTTTTCAATATTTGATAAAGTATTACTGGTATACTGTAAATCTGGAAATTTTAGGGTGAATTTTATTTTAGCGAATAGCCTGTAAAGACATATTTGCAACAATAATAATTCGCGACTAGGGCATGATTTACCAATATCAGTAAATGACAGAGTGATTTCGCTATTTCGCGAGAATTGTGTTTTCATGAAGTTTCGCGAAAAGAAAATTCACGCGAAAGTTTCCAGATTTACAGTATTTGCTTTCAGACTTGACACACACACAAAAAAAGGTTTTGTTGAATTTAATCATGAAATAATTTCTACGGTCATTCTCCTCCCTTTCAGATTTTAGAAATAACAAGACATATTCTACACCTTTATGATTTATGGAAGAACTATGATGAGAAGAAGGAAATATCAGCAGTGCTGGCAAATATTCCAAAACCAAAGTAAGTACTCTCAAGAACCCTATGGGAGATGTTAAAGTGAGGCATCAACTGGCTAACATTGAATTTGACCTAGGTTTAATCCAGATTTTATTAGATTTTTAGCTCACCTGAACCAAAGACTCAAGTGAGGTATTAGAATGGCAATGGTCCATTGTCATTAGAAAGAAGTATAAATGTCAGGTGGCCAGTTGAGATCAAATTTCAAGTAAAGCATCTTTAGATAGGGGGAAAGGCTGCATAAGCTTTTAAGGGCTGATTGGATTGGAACTCTGATTGCAATGGCTACATATTAAATCTCCCAAGACTTATAATGGGATCAACTTTAAAAATCTTCCCTGAAACCATTAGGCACACAGCTTGTATAGTCAGTATGTAGCAATTTAGCAATGTCTAGTGGTCCTCTATATAAATTAAGCCCCTAGGGTCCAAACTGGCCTCATTTCAGGGATTAACCCTTAAAGCACCAAGAAAAAAAATGAATCTGAAAATGTTGTCTGCTGAAGTTGTCTGTTGCAAATAATTGCCTAACATAACTGATGAATTAAGTATAGAAGCAAACAGCATGGACCCAGAACAGACTGCTCCTATTGGAGCAGTCTGATCTGGGCCCACACTGTTTGCCATAAAGGCTACTTAAACATTTCAGCAGGTGACTTTTGTTGCGATTGGCGCATTAAGGGTTAATAGTGCCCATAGACCTATCATGAGAAAAAACTTAAAAAAAAAAATCTTGTTTCTTCTTGCAGGCCACAGCAGTCATCAGATGTTTCACAGTCCTCACAACATCCAACCAACTGATGAAGCTAGAAGAATTCATTATTTATTTTTAGCTGCATGTTAAACAATTCCACATCTTTCAGGTGTCATATTACAGGAAAATGGCTCTCATCCAGCACATAATCATGATCATATTGTTTAAAACGTATGGTGAAAGTTTTCAGGATTATCCCTGAAATCAGTATTTTGAGGCTGACTTTCAATAGAAAGTCAGCCTCAAAATACTGAATTAGGCAGATTATATAAGCTTCTGGTTTATTTGCAGTTAATCTGTAGAAATTTGACCATTCTAACTTGAAATTGTTGATGATTTGTAGGCAGTTTTAAGACTCAAATTTTTAAAGTTCAGGTTCGGAAATTTCGAACTTTCACCCATGAGAACAAAATAAGGAGCGCAGTGGCACAGTTGGTAGAGTGTAAGACTGGGGATCAAAGTTTTGCTAGTTTGTGACTTCCCACTGGCCGAGTCACTGTGTTGCGTCCTTGAGTAAGACACTTTATCCGCTGCTTAGTACTGGTTCAACCCAGGAAGCCAGGAAATCTTCCCGACATGAAAAATTGTTAACAAGGATGTAAAGCATGTCATAAACAAGAAATGTCACAGTCACGTGACGAATGCCCCCAAAGGAATTGGTCTAGCATAAGACACATTTGAGGAAAGTTAGCTGTAATATAGGAGTGCTCCAGACACGAAAAACCTAGAAATGAGGCCAGAAGTCAATGTCAAGGTAAAAGTGACCCAAAATGGTATGCACCACGGAAAATTTGGGATTCCCATTTCAAACAATATAAAAGATATGTTCAGGACACAATTATTCTATAAACAAGGTCAGAGGTCAAAGTGACCCAAAAATGGTATGTGACACTTCGCCATCAAAAGTTGCATCCACACACCAAATTTGGGATTCTTACCTTTAATAATATAAGATATTCTCCGGACACAATTTTTCTAAAAACTAGGTCAAGGTCACAGTGAACCATAAAATGGTACAAGACACTCCATCATCCCAAGATGCATTCATACACCAAAACTGGGATTCCTATCTCAAATAATATAAGAATTATGCTCCTGACACAATTATCATTAAAACTAGGTCAGAGGTCAAGGTCACAGTGACCCGAAAATGGTAAGTGACACTTCACCATCCCAAGATGCATATACACACCAAATTTGGAATTCCTACCTCAAAGAATATAAGAGAGATGCTCTGAACACAATAATTCTTAAAACTAGGCCAGAGGTCAAGGTCACAGTGACCCAAAATGGTATGTGACACTCTGTCATCTCAAGATACATTTAAACACCAAATTTGGAATTCCTATCTCAAAGAAATTAGGAGATATGCACCAGACTCAATGCAGTTTCTAGAAACTAGGTCAGAGGTCAATTTCAAGGTCAAAGTGACCCAATTGTGGTACGCGACACTCTGTCATCCCAAGATGCATTCACACACCAAATTTGAGATTCCTACCTCAAATAACATAAGAGATGTGCTCTGGACATGATTATTCTAAAAACTAGGTCATAGGTATAGTTCAAGGTCACAGTGACCCAATTATGGTTTGCTACACTTCCTCATCCCAAGATGCTTCATCACACCAAATTTGAGACTCCTAGCTAAAATAATATTAGAGATATGCTCCCGACATGATTATTCTAAAAACTAGGTCAGAGGTCAAGCTCACAGTGACCCAAAATGGTTTGTGACACTCCGCCATTCCAAGATGTATTTACACACAAAATTTGGAATTCCTATCTCAAAGAATAAAGGAGATATGCCCAAAACTCAATGCAGTTTCTAGAAACTTGGTCAGAGGTCAAGTTCAAGGTCACAGTGACCCAATTATGGTATGGGACACTTTGTCATCCCAAGATGCATCTACACACCAAATTTGAGATTCCTACCTCAAATAATATAAGAGATATGCTCCTAATAGGATTATTCTAAAAACTAGGTCAGAGGTCAAGGTCACAGGGACCTGAAAATGGTATGTGACACTCTGGCATCCAATGATGCATTCACACACCAAATTTGGAATTCCTACCTCAAAGAATATTAGAGATATGTTCCGCACACAATAATTCTTAAAACTAGGTCAGAGGTCAAGGTCACAGTGACCCGAAAATGATATATGACACTCTGTCATCCCAATATGCATTTACACACCAAAGTTGGAATTCCTATTTTAAAGAATATATGAATATGCATCAGAATCAATGCATTTTCTAGAAACTAGGTCAGAGGTCAAGGTCACAGTGACCCAATTATGATACGCGACACTTCATTATCTCATGATGCATCCACACACCAAATTTGAAATTCCTACCTCAAATAATATAAGAGATATGCTCCGGACACAATTATTCTAAAAACTAGGTCAGAGGTCAAGGTCAAGGTCACAGTGACCCAAAAATGGTACGCGACACTCCGCCATCCCAAGATGCATCCACACACCAAATTTGGAATTCCTACCTCAAAGAATATAGGAGATATGCACCAGACACGAAGTGGGACGGACGGACAATTTACTACTATAAAAACTAAGTCAGAGGTCAAGGTCACAGTGACCCAAAAATGGTACGCGACACTTGGCCATCCCAAGATCAGAGCTCTCACTAGGATTTTGAAACCAGGAGTCCCAGAGCCCTCTTTGCCAAAATGTGGGAGTCCCACAATACAAAAGAATATAGCCGCCTTCAAAAAATAGGAGTCCCAGCACCAAAAATGGGAGTTCAGAACTGCAAATCATCAGTTAGTGAGAGCTCTGCAAGATGCATCCACACGCCATATTTGGAATTCCTACCTAAAAGAATATAGGAGATATGCACCGGACATGAAGCGGGACAGACGGACGGACAGTGCGATTACTATATGCCTCCCAAAGTTCCTTTGGGGGCATAAAAATGGTGAGACCATATATGGGCCAGCCAGCACACAAGTTTTTAGCTTTTATCAAGTGTCATCTACGTTCATTCTCAAGATGTGTATGCAACAGCAAAGGCTCTGGAGAGTGTGCAGGCTCGTCGTAGACATTGTTGCTTGCTTGGCAATGTGATGAAAGTACCCAAATAGCATGTGCTGGCTTATATATGTTACCTATTTTGAACATTAAAAAGTAGCCATTAAGATATTGATCTGGCCATGATGTTACAAAACTTTTTTTTCAGGCTCAACACCGCTGAGCACGAACTTTATCCTGCTCATAAATGTTTAAATTGTTGGCATTTAAACATCTATGAGCAGGATAAATTCAACATTTGAGAATATTAAAGTCAGATTTTTTCTTTCAGTATTTTAGTTTTTATGAGAAGTTAAAATTTCATGCTCAGTTGAGTTGAGCCTGAAAAAACTTTATTATCTTTGGGCCAGACTGCTGGAATGGTATTTTGGGAAGAAAAGATGAGAAAGATAACTTGCAATTTCAGTTTTATAGTCTTAGTTTTTAACTTATATTTAATATAAATTAAGCAATAAACAATAAAGTCATATTAAGCATGGTTTTAAATAATCAAATCCATAGGTGTTGTCATATTTTGAATGCTTTTAAATAATTATACAAGTATGGTCAACAAAACACCGGTTTCCAGGTTTTCTAAAAGCTTTGATGCAAGCCAGTCTGCTAAGCTAGTTATACTAGTCAAAAGTTCTAATGGGCCACATGTTTTTATCAATTATCTGCAATTCTATAAGCACTATACCAACTCCATTTGCATTCCCGAATAGGCCAGGATACCAGTAAAAGTTACCACAAGACAGCTAAGCATTATTCATAAAATTATATCCGGAAGGCTTTGACAAATACAGGTACCCTCATTTTCAAAAATTACAAGAAATTACAATGGATGGTGGGGTAAGTTTTGATACTTTGACCAACTGTGATGACCCTCAACCTGGAGGAGTTCGGCTATAGCAGGGTGCGCACAGGCTTGAAAAGTACTTGAATATAAAGGACTTTCTTTTAAAGTACTTGAAAATCAAATCTGCCTTGCAAAGTACTGAAAAAAATTACTCAAAGGCCTTGAAAAAGTCCTTGAATTCTACTTTTTTATGTGGGACTTAACACTGTTGATAGAGAACTAAATCAGTATGAAATCGCTGTGCCTTTATTTGGTGCAGCATATGCTGCACCAAATAAAGGCACAACAATTTTATACTAATTTTCAAGTACTAATTTCTCCATTATCTCAGTCTAGCATTTCTGAAGTAAATTCTAACTCTTAAATCAGTAGTTTTTATGATTATAGTCTTTGAAAACTGTAGGAGAGTCCTTTAGAGGTCCTTGAATTTTACTCAAACTTGCCTGTATGAACCCTGTATAGAGGTAAAAATGTTATGCAGATGAAAGTGGGTTATCTCACAGTCATGTCTCACAAATAGCGACAAAATGCTAAATTTAAAAACGGGTACCAATATTCAAAGGGGCATCCTGCATGTACTGTCCTGCCAGCCAAGCGTGACAATGACGTCATGTTTGTTTACAAAGTTATTTGTTTACAAAGTTATTAGGGACTTATAATCGATAGATCACTTGCATATTAATTCTATCCTCAGGATAGGATTAATACACAAGTGATTTATCAATTCGTGCTAGCTCCAGTGAAGTGTTCATGTTAGTTTTTTTACTAACAATTATAAACAAAGTATTACGTCACTGTCACTCTTGGTTGGCAGGACAGTACTGTTAAACATATTATCAAGATCTTTAAAAGGGAACGTGCATTAAGGGGCTATTTTGGCCCCCTCTAGAGCCAGAAACTGAAAGTTGCTTTTCACCAATTTCATCTTATTGGTTTGTTAGAAGAATAGCCCAAGTGTAAAATTCTGGCATTTATTTTCCTTTCACCGGTTGCTATGGTAACCAAAATGGCCGACACAATAGGCTTTAAATAGAGAAATTGCCATTTGAGGCCAAATTTGAGGCTTTTGGAGACCGATATTTTAAGAATTAGATATCAGCACAAGCAAATACCAAAAATACTTTTAATATATTGTGTGCCGTGATAATTCTCACCATATGTTAAAATATTTTTTTGGTATTTGCTTGTGCTCTATATTAATTCCTCTGTTACATGTCTCAAATTTGCTCCAAAATGGTCATTTTCCTATTTTCAGCCTATTTCGGCGGCCATTTTTGTTACCATAGCAACCGTAAAAGTCGAATCAATGCCAGACTTTTACACTTTGGCTATTGTTTTAATAAACTAATACAAAGAAACTTGTGAAGAGCAACTTTTATTTTTTGACCTCATAGGGGGGCCAAAATAGCCTTTTAATGCACATACCCCTTTCCTGTCTAAAGTAAATGATACATCTGGCTAATTCGGAGTGTAAAACAAGTTGTCATATCCTTTAAGGTTTTGAAGAAAATCAGAAAATGAAGGTGGCCAGTAAGGACTTTCAGCTGGTATATTTGTATTTACCCTAAATATTCATGTAGACAGGACTGAGCAAACAGTGTAAACCCAGATTAGACTGCTCCTTAGGAGTGTTCTAATTAGGGTTTACGCTAATGTCAATTCCATTACAACATTTAAGACACTATATCAGGTTGACATATTTGACCTTATGGAAGGTTTTAATTATGTGAGATTATTTAGGGTAAATACTATAGCCATACAGATCAGAATCCTCAGATAGTCTGATCTACACCATTGTTGCTCTGTCTACATCATTATTGCTCTGTCACATAAACAAGCTTCTCTTGACCACTTATGTGTATTGTCACATGGATACAAGTTTTCAGGATTATTCCTGAATTCAGGATTTTGAGGCTGACTTTTCATAAAAGACAGCCTCAAAACGCTGAATTAAGGAACTTATAATAGCTTCTTTGATTATTTTTATGCCCCCAAAGGAACTTTGGGAGGCATATAGTAATCACACTGTCCGTCCGTCCCGCTTTCGTGTCCGGTCCATATCTCCTATATTCTTTGAGGTAGGAATTCCAAATTTGGTGTGTTGATACATTTTGGGATGGCGGAGTGTCGCGTACCCTTTTTTTGGGTCACTATGACCTTGACCTTTGACCTAGTTTTTAGAATAATCGTGTCCGGAGCATATCTCTTATATTATTTGAGGTAGGAATCTCAAATTTGTTGTGTGGATGCATCTTGGGATGACGAAGTGTCGCGTACCATAATTGGGTCACTGTGACCTTGAACTTGACCACTGACCTAGTTTCTAGAAACTGCATTGAGTTTGGTGCATATCTCCTATATTCTTTGAGATAGGAATTCCAAATTTGGTGTGTAAATGCATCTTGGGATGACGGGGTGTCACATACCATTTTTGGGTCACTGTGACCTTGACCTCTGACCTAGTTTTAAGAATTATTGTGTCCGGAGCATATCTCTTATATTCTTTGAGTTAGGAATTCCAAATTTAGAGTGTGGATGCATCTTGGGATAGCAGAGTGTCATGTTTCATTTTCGGGTCACTGTGACTTTGACCTCTGACCTAGTTTTTAGAATAATCATGTCCCGAGCATATCTCTAATATTATTTGAGGTAGGAATCTCAAATTTGGTGTGTGGATGCATCTTGGGATGACGAAGTGTTGCGTACCATTACTGGGTCACTGTGACCTTGACCTCTGACCTAGTTTTTAGAAACTGCATTGAGTCTGGTGCATATCACCTTTATTCTTTGAGATAGGAATTCCAAATTTGGTGTGTAAATGCATCTTGGGATGGCGGGGTGTCACATACTATTTTTGGGTCACTGTGACCGTGACCTCTGACCTAGTTTTAAGAATTATTGTGTCCGGTCCATATCTCTTATATTCTTTGAGTTAGGAATTCCAAATTTAGTGTGTGGATGCTTCTTGGGATAGCGGAGTGTCATGTACCATTTTCGGATCACTGTGACCTTGACCTAGTTTTTAGAATAATCATGTCCAGAGCATATCTCATATTATTTCAGGTAGGAATCTCAAATTCGGTGTGTGGATGTATCTTGGGATGACTAAGTGTTGCGTACCATAATTAAGTCACTGTTACCTTGAACTTGACCTCTGACCTAGTTTCTTGAAAATGGTGCATATCTCCTGTATTCTTTGAAATAGGAATTCAAATTTGGTATGTAAATGCATCTTGGGATGCCTGAATGTCACAAACCATTTTTACGTTATTGTGACCTTGACCTCTGACCTAGTTTTAAGAATAATTGTGTCCAGAGCATATCTCCTATATTATTTGATGTAGGAATCCCAAATTTGGGGTGGTGATACCTCTTGGGATGGCGGAGTGGTGCATACCATTTTGAGTCACTTTGACCATGACGTTGACTTCTGGCCTCATTTCTAGATTTTTTGTGCTATATTACAGCTAACTTTCCTCAAATGTGTCTTATGCTAGACCAATTCCTTTGGGGGCATTCGTCACATGTTTGTGACATTTCATGTTCAGATTATCTAAACACAATAGATCATTTTAACTTTAAATTATCCATGTTTGCAGCCATCCTGCAAGTTTTAAAATTTGAATTTCAAAAGTTCAGGATTTTGGAAACTTTGATCTTTCACCCATGTTGTCATACAGTGTTATCAATTAATGTTATGTCTGGTGTCCATAGAAATGGACTGTTATAAATGAATATAGTGATATAAAGGGACACTTTTAAAAAGGAGTTATAGGAAAATGACCATTTTATGGTCATTTTCCTATAAATCCTTTGTAAAATTCCATGGTAAAAAGGGAGCGCAGTGGCTCAGTGGTAGAGTGCTAGACTCAAAATCGAGAGGCCGCAGGTTCGAGCCTCACTGTGTTGTGTCCTTGAGCAAGACACATTAATCCTAGCTTAGTACTGGTTCAACACAGGAAGACCTGTCCCTACATAACTGAAAGATTGTTGATGGGATGTAAAAAATTTAGTCAAACAAAACCATTGTAAAAAATATGGGAGCCACTGCAGTACTGTGTTATATAAAAATTCATGAAATAATGAGGTGTGTTATAAAGGGACCACACTGTATTGTGGTTTTAAATTAATAATAAGTGAAATGAAAGGATGAAAAAATGCAGGATAACAAAATATGTAACAGTTTTTTGAATGTTACACTCAAAATTATAAACACTGGTCAGATGACTATCTCAGTCAATGTACACTGAAACCTTGCCCCAAGGTTATAAAACTTATTTCATGCTCAACTCAGCTGAGCACGAAATTTATCCTGCTCATAAATGTTAAAATGTCAGCAATTGTTTGCATTTTAAAATTTATAACCATGATAAATACAACATCTTAGAGACTTAGAGCAAGTAACATCTTCATTTGACAGTATTTTAGTTTTTATGAGCAGTTGAAATTTCGTGCTCAGTTGAGTTGAGAATGAAAAAAGTTTTATAATCTCGAGGCCAGTTTACAGCATTTCTCATAACGTATTGCATCATGCCTCATAGAGAAAGAGATAAAAGCACACAGAAAAGATCTTTATTGTTGACAAAAGTATGTTCTATGTTTGAGGCAAATAAGTCTTGATATATATACTTAAACGCAAAAGTTTTGCAACCGTTTAATATCTGTGTTTTCTTCAGTATGGTCAAAGTTAGAATATTTATATAATCATATTTTATGCTCCTGCACAATGTGAAATGATTTACCATTAATCGGTTTTGATCGTACTCTTCATTCTGACGTTATAATGACGTCATTGTTTTTCAACAATTTACGCCTAGCATAAAGATTGTTATCTCGATTTGTAAACAAACGGTGCAATGTGATAGCCAGACATCGTATCTGACGGAAAACATTTTAAGGTTTAACAATTAACGTTTATCAACGCTCAAAGTTGCTGCGTTTCTTTGTTAACGTCAACCAATTTATCAAAATTGTTCATTTTATTCCGTTATGTCGCGCGATACTTCTGTCTTCTATGCAATGTGTTGAAGGCTTTCATTTGTGACATTAAAAACTCGATTATTGATATTCAGTTGTGCTAATACAGTCAATTACGTCAAACATTGAAGGCTTTGCGTTGACGTAACGAACGCTACCAAATGCATAAAATAACCTGCTTTGATTTGTCTGCCCTTCTGTTTTTTGAAAACAGATAACGGTTAAACACCTTTTCCGAAAAAAATTGTAAGGTGGTGAAACACTGTAACTCGATAAAATGTAAGGTATTGTAACTCTGTGAATTTTCAAATTTGGGTTGCCTTTCATTTCTTGTTGAAGATCGGCAGTCATAAGTCTCACTGGTCTGATTTTCATGTTTTTTGGATGGCAAATCATTGGACTTGTTAATCACAACATAATGGAGTAAAACATTTGGCTCAGAAAGAAGGAAATATCATTTTAGTAAGAGTTGCGAAACTTTTGCGTTTAAGTATATATATCAAGTCAGGTGAAGAACATTCAGCCTTCTGTCTGCACTCATTTCTTGTCCTTTAAATGGATAGACCCACATGAATGGCACAATATCATTTGCTTTGTAACATATTTATAGTCATGAAAAATAGCAATTAGTGGGTTGGGGTGAGAAAGGGATCCCTCGTGTATTACATACAAATTGGGATATAACCGTAAAGATTTCAGGCATTTGGCCAATTCTGTTTTTATTCTATGGTGTATATATGAGCTGCCATTTGTGATTTCCAACAATGTGGCATTTTGACAGGTGTAGACTCAAGACGAGCCTTTGCAGCTGCCTTTTAAGCTTAGAAACTCCAAATTATGTTCAGTCAGTAGCTTAACAGTCAAAGAATATTCAAGCGATTAGCAAAGGCTCTTTTCTGGTTGCACATACCACATTGTTGAAAATCTCATTTTGAGGCTCATATAATCATTCCCTATGAAATTCAAAAATACCAAGTAGATTAAAACAGTGAAGACCCTGACTATCTGGCTAACCTAGCTGCTCTGGGTCTGCTCTTTGTTCAAAAATGTTTTATTACATGCATATAGGCTTAATAAGGTGAATAAGATATTCCCAGTATATGCAGTTAAGTATTCTGGTCTATATTCATTCTTACAAAGTGCTATGATTTTAAAAATATCTAGAAATGATTATAAACTTATGAAATGTGACCTAATGAGCATTATTTATTCTTTTCACCCCTTTCATGCTGATGGAATCTTCCGTTTCATCTGGTACACAAGTCTCTAGTTAAGAATGCACAATCAACTATTGTTTTTCTTATTTCTCAACCCAAACATATGTTGTGGGTACTCAAAAGAACCGTCTCAAGGAGACAGTTCTTTTACGCACCTAAAACATATGTTAAAACGGATGGGTAAGAAAATATTTACACTTTTACACACAAAAATTTTATTTATCTAGCCCTATGTGGTACAATAGAGTTTGGATGGTGGTCTATTAAAAGAACTTATTCATGCCTTGCTGTTTAAGTAAGAAATAAGAAATTTAACTTTCAAATATGCTCTTTTATCTGGAGGCCTGTGAGCCTGTCAAAATCAATCTGGGAGATGTCTTAGATCCAGCAGGGGACAAAAATATTTCAATATTATACCTGCAGGACAAGTGACTTACAATTTTCACTTGTCCTGCAAACACAAACACATGTACCTGTCCTTTAAAAGCTTATACAATAAAGAACATAAGGGATTAATATGTAATATGACTTATAAAGTTCCTTATATCACTGTTAAAATGATATTTACCCGATCAAATTCATAACTGCATCCCATTTACTGACAAAAGATTTCACAGTCAATACTTATAAAATGCTAGTTTCATCCTCACATTTTAGGGTGAAACTAGAAAGGACGAGTAATTCTTCCCAAAGCACTCGTCTTGTAGGATGAGTGCTTTGGAAAGAATTACTCGTCCTTTCTAAATTTCACTTGTAATTACGGGTGGACGAGTGGAATTTTTGTCCCGTCCAGTTTTACATTGTTTAAGGCCAATCTCTCCCACTATATAATGTAAATAAATTTTTCTCCAATATGTTTCATAAACATAGAATAACGATATATAAATAGAGCACATTAAAAAGTCAATGACAACAACAATATCACAGGTATTTGGTATAAAGCAGAATAATTAAGTGTAATGCACATTGGCCACTGCATACTAGAAATGGCGCCAGCTGAGGATGAAATTATGGTACTTATCGCATGGGCGAGTAGCTCAGGCTCAGTCAAGCCTGCACAGTTGTGCGGTCTCTACAGAACTTACACGGCTAGCATACACAAAATATGGAAGTCCATTACAGCCATCCAAAAAAATAGAATTCTAGCCCCTCTTGTTTGTGTTGATGCTTTAGTCCCAGTCAACAATTTTACAGTCATGTCCGGACAATTTCCTGTCCTCCTGGGTAGAAACCAGTACTAAGCAGTGGAATAAAAAGGTCTGGCCTGATCTGGGTCCAAACTGCAGAGGTTATCAGCAGACAACACTGACAGGTAAAGATTTAATCTTTCTTTTGTTTGTTTGGTTTGATGCTTAACATCCCAGCCAACAGCTATGGTCATGTCCGGCCCATCAGTTCACCTAACCACACTTTTTTCATGCCAAGCTTGACAAAGCAGTTACCCAGTACTTCATGCACACACTTAAGCTTTTTACTGACAACAAACCTTGAATCAGCCAAAGGGTGGATATTGGCGGTAGAAATTATTTCATGATCAAACTCCACTAAAGTATGGGACGGGTTTGGGATCGAACATGCGCCACTGGATCTGCAGTCAGACACGTATCTGCAGATAGACACGCTACCAACTGTGCTACAGAGCCCGGTCTTTAACCTTTGTATATTAGTGACTACTAAATGCATACTTTGGACAACAGTGAAGACCCAGATGAAATGCCGCATAAAGCATCATTTCATCAGGGTCTACACTATTTGCCAAGCTAAAATGATCTTACGACGAAGAAATACAATAAATTTTAATTTGGAAATTATGACTGGTGTCCTGTGACCCCTAAAATATACAATGGACCATTCCATTGGATCAAACCAGAAGGAAGGGACCATTAGTACATAAATGGTAAAAGAAAAAACTTAAAACACATCTGCTCAGTACCATTATCTCATTACTGGCCCAAATATCTTGTGAAAAGTCAGATAATTTTTTTCGATTGTAGCTAAGTACTAGCTATCTTCATCAGCATTGTCATCTTCTTCAACACTTTCTTCTTTCAATCTTTGCCTTCTGAAACAATAATGAAAAAAATGTATCCTAAGACGTGGTGTCTGGGAGTGATATAAAACCATGTAATGAAATTGATAAACGACTAGTGACAAGCCCATAACAATGTTGTGTATATTTGTCAAAATCTTTTCACACAAAAAATTTGATTAAAAATTAAATTAAGTGTCATACGAGATATGCTTCCAAGCAATATATAAATAATTATCAAATACATTTTGGGGCAATAAATGCAGTTTTATTGACATTTGAAGCAAAAAAATCTATAAATTTAATTTCAAAATTTTTGGGGTGCCTTAATATACATGCTATAAAAATCAATAAGCAGTATTCTTAGATGACCCCCACTGTTTCTGCGGCCTACGCCAATGTTTTTTATTATATAAACTCAATATTTTCCAATCCTGAACTTTTTTGATAAAAATATGACATTTTGAAAAATGACATTTTGATATGCTCTTGCTGGGCTACCGTAGAAAGTTGACTGCTCTGGTTTTATGCAAGTCGATTGAGTCTGCTATACAGGGGTTTCAGATACACCATAGAATTACCTTTGCATCCATACAAAATCCAGCTGTATACCTTTCGGGTGCAAGCATTTTTCCTGCCTTAGTTCCCCCAACTTTATGGCAAAAATTCATAAAAAAATTACTCAGCATGCAAAGATATAAGAAATTTACAGGCACTTAGTGATAGTATACTTTTAACAGTAACTTAGAAACACCCTATTTGAGTCAGGGCTAGGGGAAGTTATCTCTTTAAAAGCATGTATGCAGACCAGACTGCGCAGTTATAAAATCATTTTCAAACTTAACTCAACTGCATGCCATTTCAACTGCTCACAAAAGGTAAAATGGTGAAAGATAAAGACTCTAAACTCTAAGATATTGTCTATACACTCAGACATAAGTTAAGCATCACCCAAACATTATTTCAGAGACATTTTTCGCATACAAATTTCTTCAGAAGAACTACCAGTTTGTAATATTATGTTACCCTTGTCTTCCTTTGGTCTGCTGAACATATCAGAATGCCATTTTGTCATTTAGCTGAATTTCTACGGTGTCCTGTATACACCAACCCCTATTTTGGGGGTGTACACTTAAAAAGTGTCACAGCTAACCCAAAATGCTTACTTTGAATTCAAATAAAGGCAGAAGTAATCTAGACTTTTTTAAAAATAATGTCAAACTGATTTTGTCAAACTCTAGGTTTCATGTCAGTTATAGAGGATCAATGTGAAAGTTAATCACGTGTTTGTAATTTTTGCATTATCACCAAATAACAAGCCATTCTTTACACTTCCATAACTTTTATTTTTTTAGAGATATGAATCTAAAATTTTCAGACAGAATTTGTCTTTGATATTGTAACAATGTGACACTAACACTTTACATGTCAAAGTGTTTTCAATATATCATAATGGGCTAGAGAATATGGACATTTTTAGGGGTAAGTGTGCATTAACCATGCCTGGTTGTTTACCTTTGTGATAACTGAATCAAAATTTTGCTGTAAATTGTCACCACTTTATCTATTTCAATAAATAAAACAAGAAAATATTCATGACTGGAAAGCTTCCTTCGTTTTCTAGGAAACTATTGAGGCGATGCTTAACTTATGTCTGACTGTATATATCCTGCTATAAATAAATATTTGAACATTTATGAGCACTATAAATTTCATGCTCAGTTGGGTTGAGCAAGAAAAAAGTTTTATAACCCTGGGGGCCTGGGTTTAGACTCAGTGTCTTTAACGTTACCTTGCCTCTATTCTGGAACATTTTGGACATTTATGTGGCACAAAACACTTCTTATGAAAGCATGTTTTACATCCTGAAAAAATAAGAAAGCAAAGAATACATTATAATATAAGCATTTTACACACACATTCAGATACCTCTTATCTTAAATAGTAACAACTCTTGGACCATTTTACAATCTAATGTGATATGTAAACAGTACAGATGGGATAAAAAATAGAGTAAACACTAATAAGGCTGCTTCTTCATGATCAGTCTGATCTGGATTTATTATTCTGTTCCCTAACCTATATAAATATTGTACAGGGCATTCAATTTGCCTATAATTTAATAAATTCAGCTTTATGTTGTCATTTCATTTATGTAAAAACTCCAGTTCTATCAGTGTATGCCGAATCCGTTTAAGTTCTACCTTATAATTAACTACTCTTTATCTCCCTTATTTCACCATATATGAGCTTGGTGGCCATCTAAAATGGGTAAATTTACCAAATATGGGCACAGAGGCCATCTTAGTTGGGTCAATTCATCAAATATGGGCATGAAGGCCATCTAATTCATAGTTGGGTAAATTCACCAAATATGGGCATGAAGACCATCTTTGTCCGGTATTTCACCAAATATGGGCATGAAGGCCATCTAAAATGGGTAAATTCACCAAATACGGGCATGGAAGCCATCTTAGTTGGGTAAATTCACCAAATATGGTCATGAAGACCATCTTAGTTGGGTCAATTCACCGAATATGAGAATGAAGGCCATCTTAGTTGGGTCAATTCACCAAATATGGGCATGAAGGCCATCTTAGTTGAGTAAATTCACCAAATACAGGCATGGAGGCCATCTTAGTTTGGTCAATTAACCAAATATGGGCATGAATGCCATCTTAGTTGGGTAAATTCACCAAATATGGGCACAAAGACCATCTTAGCTGGGTCAATTAACCGAATATGGGAATGAAGGCCATGTTAGTTGGGGGAATTCACCTAAGTGGGCATGGAAGCCATCTTAGTTGGGAAAATTCACCAAATAAGGGCATGGAGGCCATCTTAGTTGGGTCAATTTACCAAATATGGGCATGAAGGCCATCTTAGTTGGATTAATTCTTGAAACTAGAAGACCTGAAGGTCCTGAAGCGCTCACCTGATCTCCTTAACTCTTCGCTGCCAATGTCGCCTTTTGGCGAACAATGGCAGAGAGCCAATGTCGCCATAATGCGACTTGGACATGTGGCTTGTTTCAGTGATGTGTATTACCCTATTTTGCGACATATCGTTGCAAACAAGGGAGATAACCTAAACAGAGGACCTGTTTTTGGCAAACAAACCAGGAAATGGCAAAAAAAATCGTAAAAAATGTTGTTGTTTTTATGCCCCCAAAGGAACTTTGGGAGGCATATAGTAATCGCACTGTCCGTCCGTCCGTCCGTGTGTCCGTCCGTGTATCCGCATATCTCCTATCTTCTTTGAGGTAGGAATTCCAAATTTGGTGTGTGGATGCATCTTGGGATGACGGAGTGTCACGTAACATTTTCGGGTCACTGTGACCTTGACCTCTGACTTAGTTTTTAGAATAATCCTGTTCGGAGCATATCTCTTATATTATTTGAGGTAGGGATTTCAAATTTGGTGTGTGGATGCATCTTGGGATGACGAAGTGTCGCGTACCATAATTGGGTCACTGTGACCTTGAACTTGACCTCTGACTAGTTTCTAGAAACTGCATTGAGTCTGGTGCATATCTCCTATATTCTATGAGATAGGAATTCCAAATTTGGTGTGTAAATGCATCTTGGGATGGCGGAGTGTCACATACCATTTTCGGGTCACTGTGACCTTGACCTTGAACTCTGACCTAGTTATTAGAATAATCGTGTCCGGAGCATATATCTAATAATATTTGAGCTAGGAATCTCAAATTTGGTGTGATGATGCATCTTGAGATGACAAAGTGTCATGTACCATAATTGGGTCACTGTGATCTTGAACCTTACCTATGACCTAGTTTTTATAATTATCGTGTCCGGAGCATATCTCTTATATTATTTGAGGTAGGAATCTCAAATTTGGTGTGTGAATGCATCTCGGGATGGGGAAGTGTCGCATACCATAATTGGGTCACTGTGACCTTGAACTTGACCTCTGACCAAATTTCTAGAAACTGCATTGTGCCTGGTGTATATCTCCTATATTCTTTTAGATAGGAATTCCAAATTTGGTGTCCAAATGCATCTTGAGATGATGGAGTGTCACACATACCATTTTGGGTCACTGTGACCTTGACCTCTGACCTAGTTTTAAGAATTTTTGTGTTCGGAGCATATCTCTTATATTCTTGGAGGTAGGAATTCCAAATTTGGAGTGTATATGCATCTTGGGATGGTGGAGTCTCACATATTATTTTCTGGCCACTGTGACCTTGACCTCTGACCTAGTTTTAATAATAATTGTGTCAGGAGCATATCTCTTATATTATTTGAGAAGGGAATCCCAAATTTGGTGTGTGAATGCATCTTGGGATGGTTGAGTGTCTTGTACCATTTTCGGTCACTGTGGCCTTGACCTCTGACCTAGTTTTAATAATAATTGTGTCAGGAGCATATCTCTTTTATTATTTGAGATAGGAATCCCAAATTTGGTGTGTGAATGCATCTTGGGGTGGTGGAATGACTTGTACCATTTACAGGTCACTGTGACCTTGACCTCTGGCCTAGTTTTTAGAAAAATCATGTCCAGAGCATATCTCTTATATTATTAAAGGTAGGAATCCCAAATTTGGTGGGTGGATGCAACTTTAGATGGTGGAGTGTCACATACGATTTTTGGGTCACTTTGACCTTGACCTCTGACCTAATTTGTAGAATAATGGTGTCCAGAACATATCTCTTATATTATTTGGGAATCCCAAATTTGCTGTATGGATACATCTTTAGATGCTGATGTGTAGCGCACCATTTTTAGGTCACTGTGATCTTGACCTATGACCTAGTTTCTAGAATAATTGTGACTGGAGAATATCTCCTATATTATTTGATGTAGGAATCCCAAATTTGGTGTGTTGATTCCTCTTGGGATGGGGGAGTGGTGCGTACCATTTTGGGTCACTTTGACCTTGACATTGACTTCTGGGCTCATTTCTAGGTTTATCGTGTCTGGAGCATATCTCCTAGATTACTGCTAACTTTCCTCAAATCTGTCTTATGCTTGACCAATTCCTTTGGGGGCATTCGTCACGTGACTGTGACATTTCTTGTTTAAATTTTAAAGCGAGTTAAATCAATTTTACCGAAAATTGTGGCTGAATGGCTGCTGCCAGCTTCACCATAGATGAGGTATGATAATGGAAATAATCAATTCCGTGATATTAGTGATATGAAATATGCTATTTGGAGGATTTAAATTGCATAAGGAAAACAACTACTTACAAACAAGTAGCCAAATGGGCAACGATCGCTCACCATGGAGCCAGCATAATGTTTGGAGACACCATAATATACGATGCTCAAAGGCAGATAACTCTGAACTTGAAACAGTGACCAGGAATTAATTCAAAAACATAAGATATTATGCCAGTTCTAGTTATCTGCAAGTATTAAAAAGATCTGAATAAAAATTGCTTTGGAAAGCTGGTGAAAGTGTAGTTTTCAGATACTCAAGGGCAGCTAACTCCGTAGTCAGTTATGGGATCTGACCAAAATTCAAACTCATCCATACTTTTATGTATGTCCTGGTAACCTACAGGGATGAAGAAAATCAAATGAAAATGAAGATGCTAGCATGGTCACAACATTATATAGTTATATTTTAGATGCTCAAGGGCAGCTGACTCTGTAGCTGGTGGATGGGTGTGGAGGAAAATAAAACTCATTCAAACTTTTATTGAAGTCCTTGTTACCTACAAATGAGGAAGATCCATTCAAAATGATGGTACTAGAGTGGTCACAACAGATCTCCCATTGTAAGTCTATGCAGATTTTTTATGATGCTCAAGGGAAGTTCACAGTCTAAAGTTGGTTCTACTTTAATTTAAACTCATTCAAGCTTTTATGGTTGTCCTTGTTACCTGCAAGAATGAAGAAGATCCAATCAAAAATGAAGGAGCTAGAGTGGTCACAACATTATTCATTAATTTTTAAGATGCTCAAGGGGAGCTAACTCCAAAATAAAAGTATGTGATGGGATCTTGCGAAATTCAAACTAATCAAAGCTTTAATAGTTGTCCTGATTGTATGTAAGAATGAAGAAGATCCATCCAAAATTGAAAGCACTAGAGTGGTTGCAATATTTCTCCCATTATAAGTCTATAGGGATTTTTCCAAACGCTCAAGGGCAGGTAACTCATAAGCCCCTGGTCGGATCCTGCTGAATTTCGAACCCATCCGAGATATTATTGGTTTACTTGTTGCCTGCAAGAATGAAGATGATCCAATCACAAATGAACGAGCTAGAGTGGTCACAACATTATTCATTAATTTTTCTGACGCTCAAGGACAGCTAACTCTGAAGTCAGTGATGGAATCTTGCTGAAATTCAAATTCATCCAAGCATTAATAGTTGTTCTTATTGTGTGCAAGAATGAGGAAGATCCATTCAAAATTGAAAGAACTAGAGTGGTCACAACATTTCTCCCATTATAAGTCTATGGGGATTTTTCCAAACGCTCAAGGGCAGGTAACTCATAAGTCCCTGGTCGGATCCTTCTGATTTTCAAACCCATCGGAGATATTATGGGTTTGCTTGTTGTCTGCAAGAATGAAGAAGATCCAATCAAAAATGAAGGAGCTAGAGTGGTCACAACATTATTAATTAATTTTTCTGACGCTCAAGGACAGCTAACTCTGAAGTCAGTGATGGAATCTTGCTGAAATTCAAACTCATCCAAGCTTTAATAGTTGTCCTTATTGTATGAAAGAATGAGGAAGATCCATTCAAAATTGAAAGCACTGGAGGGGTCACAATATTTCTCCCATTATAAGTCTATGGGGATTTTTCCAAACGCTCAAGGGCAGGTAACTCATAAGTCCCTGGTCGGATCCTGCTGAATTTCGAACCCATCGGAGATATTATGGGTTTACTTGTTGTCTGCAAGAATGAAGAAGATCCAATCAAAAATGAAGGAGCTAGAGTGGTCACAACATTATTCATTAATTTTTCTGACGCTCAAGGGCAGCCAACTCCGAAGTCAGTAATGAAATCTTGCCGAAATTCAAACCCATCCAAGCTTTTATGATTGGTCTTGTTATCTGCAAGAATGAAGAAGATCCATCCAAAAATGAAGGTACTAGAGTAGTCACAACATTTCTCCCATTATAAGTCTATGGGGATTTTTCCAGACGCTCATGGGCAGCTAACTCATAAGTCCCTGGTCGGATCCTGCTGAATTTCGAACCCATTCGTGATTTTATGGTTGTCCTTGTTACCTGCAAAAATAAAGAAGAACAAATCAAAAATGAAGGAGCTAGAGTGGTTACAAGATTTTCCCCATTATAACCCTATGGGAGCTATCTGTTGCCATGGAAACCAGAGTTCTGATCCGATCTTACCCAAAACCTAATGCAGTCAATCCCCCACCCCAATGATGCTCCTGATGAAATTTGATTATGATTGGCCGGCTGGTTTCAGAGATATTCATGTTTGAAAGTGTGGTCAGACGGACGCATGCACAGACGGACAGATGCAGGCTTGAGTCCCATACTATAAGCTCACCCTGAGCCTTCGGCTCTGGTGAGCTAAAAAGTGTTTTGGGATATTTTCTACAATATGTTGATCAAAATATGGCAAATTAATTAAAAGTAGGTCATATAAGGTCAGTGGCATTCAAGGTCAAGGTCACCTGATCAGTCTGCCCATGAAAAACATTCCGGGACAACTGCCCCTGACAAACTCGGCCCCTAACAAACTCCCCCCTGGCAAACTAGGCCCCCAACCCAAATATTGTGCATTTGTTTCAGGAGGCTGGATTGTTTCGTTGTACGTGTGATAAATCTATTTTTTCCAATTTTTCACTCTCGTTGAGCATGCGTAATGGGTATGAAACAATTAGCTTGAGTGCATGACTACAGGACATAGGCAAACAGTGCATTCCCATTCCAGATGCCCCATTATGTGGTGTCTCAAAACGGCTTATTTCTGTAAAAATTTTCTTAAATATTACCACATTGTTAATAACATTCGTGAAGACTGGAAAGCACTGCTTAAAGAGGAAAACCTGCTTATACAGGAACCAAATAAACAAACAAAAACACTTAATTTATTGAATACAAAACAAAATAAAATAACCAAATTGCTATACAGTGTTCAATTGCAAACACATGATAACAGCAATAAAAAGTCAGAAATGAAATAGACAAACAAATTTCTAGACCAAAATATCGATTGGGACTCTGCATATTTGATGGCGTTTCGATGTACAAATGATGTAAAATTAAGAAACTTTCAATATAAATATTTAATGCGCATTGTACCAAATAACAGATATTTATTTAAATGCAAAATAGCACCGACAGTTTTATGCGATTTCTGCTCCATGCAAGAAGAGAACAATGCACATTTATTCTGGGACTTTATATATTCTCAAGAATTTTGGTCTTTGGTCGCACATAAGAATTTTTCTAAATGACAATAATATTCAAGTTGACATTTCCTATCTGAATATAAGTTTTGGAATACTAAATCGTAATAGTATGAAAAATGAAATGATTAATTTTATAATTTTATTAGCGAAATACTACATTTATGCATCAAAATACAAACAGCAAAAACCAAATTTAAAAGGTTTTAAAAACATACTAAAACAAAGAAAAGAAATTGAACATTACAATGCCTTGTCTAAAGAAAAACTTGATTATCATAATCAGAAATGGGGTTTCCTAGGTACTGTCTTATAGCAATGCAATTTGTTTCTCCAGCACAATAAAACAACCTTCAAAATAAAATGATTGCTTCTCTCAAAAATGTATATCTACTGTTTTCAGCGTAATTACATCAGATCCAAGCCATAACCAATTAATATTGTTCATATCCTTTAAGCATCTTACAATGGCATTTGCCAAGTCAAAGCTCTTAGAGAGTCATGTGTTGTGCTAAATGCGGATAGATACAGGTTACAATTATCATTTACTTATTTATTTATCTGTTATATTTATATATTTATTTCTCTTTCTCTTCCTCAGTCTTGTATTGGGTTTATCTCCTACCACTTTCCAAATTTGCATAAACCCTTCCACAACATCTAGAATTGCATTCAAACATCATATTGTGAAACAAATAAATTATTGTTATCTAATGTTAAGTGATATTGTGCATGTGATGTTATATACGGCTCAATAAAAGCTTGGCACCGACTTTAAAATCGCGTCCACGTTTGAATATTTAAAACTTACAAACGGCATTATAACAAAATGCGTTAGTGGACCACATATAGATTAATCTTTGATACTCAGTCAGATGCATAACCTCCAAAAGTTAAAAAATCATATCACTTGAAGCACATTATCATTTTTGCAACAAAATCAAAGGTAGCCTGTCTGAGAGCTATTCCAGAAAAAAATACCTGGGAGGGGAAGACGGCAGGCAATATATTTTTCTATGGGTGGTTGGTGCCGAAAGTTTTCAAATTATATGGGTCATTGGTGTTCGACCAAATCTAATTACCATATTTGTGACGCTTCCTACCCCAAGAGCTGATATGAATCAATCCCAAGGCAGGCTGCGCCCCAGTCTTCTGCTATGATACTTTATTTATTTTAAGACTGGTTAATCGGGGCCCTTTGTTTCCCACTCATAAGAGTGGGTCCCTCAGGGGTCCGACTGCAAATACAAAATGACAGCAAACAGCATGTCAATATATCACTCCTCGGCTTTGCGTCCGTGCGAGGGTTAACATAGCACAGCCACAGAGTCCAGGGGCGAACGCTCCAGTTCTTAAAAGTTATGTTAAATACCTGTTGCTGTTTAAGGAGGTTTAAGCTTAATGCATTGTTTCCAAATTGTTATTGTATATTTGAAAATAGCTGTACATATTTGATTTTGAGTGCGATGATCTAAAGTTTTGTCATTATTTCCAGTTTGAAGTAGGTTTGAATTTAGAATAATATTGGGTGTAATGTTTGTCATGACCAGACCATAAAAATTGAAATAGTAAAGTGTTTATTTGTTTTATGTAGTCTATTGGTAAATCAGTAAATATCATTGTATATTGAAGTAAACTGAATATGTAGGTTTTGATAATTATAACTTTTTCAAAGAGATTAAAATAGCAATTGTTCCATTTATTAATGACTTGTTTAATTTTTTGAATTTTGGGCTCATAATTTTCTTTAATTTCATTTTTGCCAAATATAATTCCATAAACATTAATTTTGTCTTTAAAAAGATTTGCAGGGGTAATTTCTTTTAGATCTTCCCAGTTCCCAAATGTTAAAATTTCTGTCTTATCTTGATTAATTTTTGAACCAGAATTTTTTCCAAATAAATTTGTTTCTTCATTTAAGTATTTGTATGATTTTTTGTCTTTAATAATAACTATTGTATCATCTGCATGCTGTAAAGATTTTGTATTATTTTCACAATTGGGAAGGTCTATTCCTAAAATGTGAGGATTAGAATTTATTCTAAAAATCATGGGTTCAAGGCCTAGAGCATATAAGAACATAGATAGGGGGCATCCTTGTCTAACTGATCTTAAAATTTTAAAAATAGGTGTAAAAGTGCCATTTATTAGTACTTTGGACTCAATATTTGTATATAACATTTCAAACCATTTTATAAAATTGGGGGGAAAGTCAAATTTTTTAAAAACTATTTTAAGAAAATTATGCTCAATTCTATCAAAGGCTTTTTCCTGATCTAAGGCTATTATTGCATATTTTTGATCATTTTGTCTAATATAAGAAATTATAGATTTTAGGTTTAAGGCATTATTAATTATAGATTTATTGGGACCACAACTTTGAAAATTGTTCAAAATAGTTGAAATATTATTTTTAAGTCTCATTGTTAAGACTTTTGTTAAAATTTTATAATCCAAATTGAGTAAAGATATGGGTCTCCAATTCTTTATCTCATCCGGACTTCTTTTGTTTTTGAAAATTAGGGTAATAATGCCTTGTTTGAATTCTTTAGGTAAATTATTTTGTAAAAAACTATTATTATAAAGTTCCGTGAGAATTGGTACCAGTTGTGGCCTAAAAGCTTGATAAAATTCTGCAGTTATACCATCGTTTCCAGGAGATTTATTTTTATTTAGTAATTTTATAACTGTGTCAACTTCTTTTTCTGTGATGTATTGTCCTATATTTTCTTTTTGAGTATTTGTTAATGTCGGGGGCTCAAAATTTTCTAAATATTTGTAAATGCTATTATCAGGAATATTTTGAGAAGAGTAGAGATTTTGGTAAAATTGTTGAATTTCATTTAAAATGTCATGTTTTTCAGTAAAAGTTGTATTATTTGTTTTAATCCGAAAGATAAATTTTGATGTGCCTTTATTAAATTCTTCTTTCCTATCTAGATCTTTACTTTTAGCATAAATATTGTTTAAAGTTTTATTTTTAACCCTGGTTAAGTTTCCAGAAATTTGATATTTCTTTAAATCATTTTCTTTTTGATTAACATTTTCCATTAGTACCTCTGGAATATTTGAATTTTTTAAAAATTCTACAGCTATAGCTTCACTTTTCCGCAATTTTGATAAAAATGAGCCAAATTGTTTAGAAATCTTTTTGATTTTAGCTTTAAAATTTGACCAATTCTGATGGGGTGTTCCCAATGATTTCATTATATTATATTCATTAATTAAATTTTTAACTTCTTGTTGAAATGAGTTGTTTTCTAACAAAGTATTGTTAAATTTCCAATAATAGTTACCCCATGATTTAAATTTGTCTAAATTTAAGTTTAAAAGAATTAATTTATGATCTGATATGCCATCCAAATGCTGAATTTCAAGAATTTTTGAATGAAATGTTTGAGGCACATAGATTCTATCAATCCGACTTGCTTTATTTGTAAGATTTGTTGTGTTATAAAAAGATTTAAAAGTATCTATTAAGCCAAAATCTTGTAAATTAAAGGAATCTTTTATTTTACCATCATAGAAATTTAATCCTGATGCTCTATCATCATTAAATTCTACAAAGTTAAAATCCCCTAAAATTATTAATTTTTGTTTTTTAATTTTAGACCAAATCTAATTAACTTTTTTTGGCTTTCCCTGGGTAGAAACCAGTACCGCCGGGAGGGTTTATGATTTGTGTGTTTTTTTATTATATGACGGGAGCACCCGAAGGCTCACCGAAAGTGGTTTTATGTGGTTTTATGGAGAAGCCGGGAATCGAACCTGCGACCCCTGGTTTACAAGGCATAGCACTTATCCACTACACCACGGGGGCTTCTCACATGGGTGGTTGGTTTTTCACCAAATCTAATTACATGGGTGGTTGGTATATATAGTTTTGCAAAATTAAAAAAGATGGACTTCACTTGGCATTGAGCTAAAAAACTGTAACAACGAAATGTAAAATTCAGTTCTGCTTTGATTCAAAACCATTTGATTTTTCAGCATTTCAATATTTTTCATTATTATTTTTTTCTTCCATTTAAGATAAGTTAAGAAATTTCATTGAGTTTTTTGAAAAATAGTTATTTTGATAAAAAAAAAGGTTGGTTGTCTCCCTTTATAACATTTAACAAGTATAAGCTTTTATTATCTTATCGGTTTTTTGCTTTTGTTCAATTCTTCACCTTATTAACATACACTTGTTTGATGACTACATACTGATTGTTCAAGTTGCAATTTAAACATATTAACACCCTGACAGGCAAATTTCAGGGGATATAGCAACCAGCCTGGCATATGTCTGTCTTGTCTCTCTGTCCATCCATAGACAAAATCTTGTGTGCTCAATAACTTTAATACCCTTTGAGACATTTTGATAATATTTGGTTGGCATCTATATCAGATCAAGACAGTATGTCACATGCCATTGTGTCCAGTATGTCCATTGCTTGTCTTTTGAGTTATCTCCCTTGAAAGAACTTTAAGGGGAAAGCTTGTGCGCTTAATAACTCTTATACCCTTTGAGATATTTTGCTAATATTTGGCATTCTTATATATCAGGTGAAGACGGTGTGTCACATGCTAGAATGGTTGCCTCCTCTAGCTGTCCTTTTGAGTTATCTCCCTTCAACAAACTTGACAGGGGAAAGCTTGTGCGCTCAATAAATTAAACCCCGTTTGAGATATATAAATGGTAATAGGTAGGCATACATATCAGATCTAGATGATGTGTCTTGTGCAAGCATGGTTGCTCTCCCTTGCTTCCTGTTTAATTGTCTCTCTTGAAAGAACTAAAAGTGGAAACCTTGTTAATCCATAACTATTATACAATTTTGAAATATTTAGATGATTCATGGCAGGCATATTTATCAGGGCAATGTGGCATATTATGTGCAGTAATAAATAGTTGTCTCCTTTGCTATATGCTTGAATTATCTTCCTTGCATGATTATTTAAGGGGAAAGCTAGTGTGTTCCATAACACTAACACTGTTTTAGACTCTTCAGGGATTTCATTTTGACTTACCTCCCTTGGATGAATTTAAAGGTAAAAATAAAATTGTTTCTCTACAGTTGCTTGCAGTGACACTCAGTACTATCTAATCTAATATATACTATTGACATAAAGTTAAGCATATTCCATTTGATAACACCACTAGGTTTGAAAAGCGGTAAGAGCGGAAACCTTTGAGAGATACCGAGACTTTATTGTGGTAGACAACAAAAGCAGAATACCAGTGATTTGATAAAGAAAAGCCGTGGAATCTCTGACTTGTTTATAGACTGCAAACACCTTACAAAAATTACCCATAGATTTTACAAAATTCAATGAACAAGCCGTTGGGGAGTTGGGGAGTTAATCACAGAGATGCGCATGTGTACTTGCAACTGTTTGGTATAAACACCCCGTTTGCGATGAAAAAGATAGACCAGCTGTATTTTTACCTTTTTTCGTCTTCTCTAAAGGAAAAAATGCATTTTACGTGTCGAACCCGACGAGTGGGCAAATGAGGAATTTTACACCACTGGGCCTTTGGAAAATTGAATTCTATGGGTAGTTGGTGTACGGAACTTTCTGATTACATGGGTGGTTGGTGTCGGAGGAAATTGAATTCCATGGGTGGTTGGTGTCAGAGGAAATTGAATTCCATGGGTGGTTGGGTAAAAAAAAAAGTGCCTTCTTCCCCCCCCCCCCCCCCCCCCCCCAGGTTTTTTTTTCTGGAATAGCCCTGAGTGGAAGTGTCTTTTTTTCGTCTTCATACTCTAGATTTACAGCAACTTTCATGATCATGTGTATAATTTTATCTGAAAGACCTATTACATAATTTTACAATTGTGCGATAAAATTCCTTCGCATTGTCTGGAAATGTGTATGCAAGGTCATTGAAAATCAGAAAATAAGTTACTTTCTAGCTTGAATAGGTTGTATTTTTGGGCATGTGGATTTGGCCTTTGCCTGGGTAAACTCAGATATAACCTATACAAGGTACCTTCTGTCGCCCCGTTTTGAGGTCGTTTTTGGGAATATACAGTTTTGGCTTCTTCGAGTGATAAATGTTTTTGGCTTACACAGGTTATGCCCCTGACCGATATTTGTGCAAAACTTTTGTTGAGCAGTGTTGAATATGCTGTTCCAATATGTATCATGATTGTGATGTGTAAATGCTATTCTAAATAAAGATATACATGATAAAAAAAAATATTGTGCATTTGTTTCAGGAGGCTGGATTGTTTCGTTGTACGTGTGCTAAATCTATTTTTTCCAATTTTTCACTCTTGTTGAGCATGCGTAATGGGTATGAAACAATTAGCTTGAGTGCATGACTACAGGACATAGGCAAACAGTGCATTCCCATTCCAGAAGCCCCATTATGTGGTGTCTCAAAACGGCTTATTTCTGTAAAAATGAGTGATAGAATAGATGAGTAGACGACAATCATGAGTTGTGACTGGCCCACTAAGGGTTAATAATAAATGTTTGCAAATGGCAGAAGCTCTAGATGCCAAGTTGCGCCTGAGCCTTCGCTGGTTGCATATTGGACATAAAGTACCACTGACTCATGGCATGGGATGATATCAGGCCCCCATATATGAATGCGTAACTGAAATTTTTTTTTTTTTTCAAGAAAAACATGTGTGAGTACCGAAAACACATGTTTCAATTGATAGATAAGGGAAAATATCTCGGGAAAATATCGACGTCTAGTCCCAAGCCCACTTGATTAAACTATGGTTTATTGTGAGTCCTAAAGCTGAATGAGCTAGGTTTGAGATAGGGAACTAAATAAAATCGTAATTACATGATCTGAAATATACTACCTCATAATATGTGCTCATTGTTTAGACATTTAATGATTATAATAGATATTAGGGGCCAAGTTGGTTAGGGGCCGAGTTTGTGGGGGCCGAGTTGGTCAGGGGCCAAGTTGGTTAGGGGCCGAGTTTGTTAGGGGCCGAGATGTCCAGTTACCATCAAAATTATGCTATCATGCTAAACAGTATATTATGTGCAATATTTGGTCAAAGTTTCACCATGATATTCAACCAAATAATGATTTTATACTATTTAAACAGCTTGACCCTCTGTTGTGACATTACCCAAAATATATTTGGCACTGAGAAGTACGTTTCCCCAGAAATTTGGCAGTGAAAGAGTTAATAATGTTAGAATAGGTCAAGGTCAGCATAGGCTTACTATTCAAACATATTTTGTTTTACCATATATGGGCAGTGGCCACTTTGATCAAGTGACCTAAAATATTGTTTTATCTACTGATGAAATTTCAGTTCAAACAGCCCGGTGAATTCTGAGAAATAGATGCTTAGATACATATAAGGCAGTCCAATGTGAGTGGCCTTGGGTGAAAGGTCAGACAGCTTGACCTTTGGTGCTTATAGAAACCCAGTGTCTCAGTAGGTTTAATATTTTTCGCAAGTATTTCAGCTTAAACAGTTATAGAAAAATGAACATTTCAAGATTTTTCCAATATTAGGAATGAAATTTGGCTTTGTGGTAAAAAAATCAAGGTCAACCCAGATTCATCATTCGTGCAAACCTGGTAGGGCCCACATCCCCAATGCTACAGACCAAGTCCCAAGGCCATTGCCCTTTTGGTTCCAGAGTAGAAAATATTTAAAGGTTGTTACCCTATACGGGCATGGCTGCCATCTTGGTCATGTGACCATTAACATTATGTACAAATTCACTCCCCTTAACTTCTGGATTCTCCAAATGAAATTTGAGCTCAACTGGCCAAACGGTTTCTGAGAAAACTATGTTTTAATATATTGATGAGTTTCCAAATGAGAGATCAAAAGTCAACCTTGACCTTTGAAACTTATTTATTGCAATTGTCTATTAATTTATCAAGTGAGAACAATGACTTTGGCTTCAACAGTATTTAAAAAATCAACTTTTCAAAAAATGTCCAATTTAATGCATTAGGAAGCAAATTTGACCTTGATGTTAAGTAGGTCAAGGTCAACCTAGGATCACCATTTGAACAAACTTGGTAGGCCCAACATCCAAAATGTTACATACCAAGTCCCAAGGTCATCAGCCTTCTGGTTCTGGAGAAGAAGATTTTTAAAGGGTTTTTACCATATATGGGCATGTTAGCCATCTTGGTCATGTGCCAAAACAATTTGTAAAAATCTTGGCTAACTTATTGTTAGGAGCGTTCATATAAAAATTGAGTTCAATTGGCCTAATGGTTTCTGAGAAAACTTTGTTTTAATATATTGATGGGACTCCAATATTAGCCGCTTGGCTGAAAGGTCAAAGGTCAACCTTGACCTTTGGAACTTATTTATAGCCATTGTCTCATTAGATTAAACATATCAAGTGAGAATAATGATATTGGCTTCGGTAGTTTTCAAAAAATCACCATTTCAAAAAAATTCCCAATTTAAATGCATTAGGAAGCAAATTTGACCTTGACGTTAAGTAGGCCAAGGTCAACCTAGGATCACCATTTGAACAAACTTGGTAGGCCCCACATCCCCGATGTTACATACAAAGTTCCAAAGTCATTGGCCTTCTGGTTCTGGAGAAGAAGATTTTTAAAGGGTTTTTACCATATATGGGCATGGTGGCCATCTTGGTCATGTGACCAGGACAATTTGAACAAACTTTAATTCCCCTATCCTAAGGAGTCTCAATATGAAATTTGAGTTCAATTGGCCCAGTGGTTTCAGAGGGAAGATGTTTGAAAATGTTGAAGGACGGACGACAGACGGACGACTGAGTCACTGGTATACTAATAGCTCACCTCGGAGCCTTTGGCTCAGGTGAGCTAAAAAGGGAATGGAGGCCATCTTAGTTGGGTAAATTCACTAAATAAGTGCATGGAGGTAAATTCATGAAAGTGGGAATAAAGGCAATCTTAGTTGGGTAAATTCACCAAATACAGGCATGGAGGCCGTCTTACAAAACTTTGGGGTACGTGCATTAAGAGGCTATTTTGGCCCCCCTATGAGGTCAAAAAATAAAAGCTGCTCTTCACAAGTTTCTTTGTATTAGTTTATTAAAACAATAGCCAAAGTGTAAAAGTCTGGCATTGATTCGACTTTTACAGTTGCTATGGTAACATAAATGGCCGCCAAAATAGGCTGAAAATAGGAAAATGACCATTTTGGAGCAAATTTGAGACATGTAAAAGAGGAATTGATATAGAGCACAAGCAAATACCAAAAAAATATTTTAACAGATTATGAGAATTATCACGGCACACAACATATTAGTTTTTTTTGGTATTTGCTTGTGCTGATATCTAATTCTTAAAAATCGGTCTCGGAAAGCCTCAAATTTGGCCTGAAATGGCAATTTCTCTATTTTAAGCCTAATTTGTCTGCCATTTTGGTTATCATAGCAACGGGTAAAAGTAAAATAAATGCCAGAATTTTACACTTGGGCTATTCTTCTAATAAACCAACAAGATGAAATTGGTGAAAAGCAACTTTCAGTTTTTGGCTCTAGAGGGGGCCAAAATAGCCCCTAAATGCACATACCCCTTTTATATTCTGACATTTCAGAGGTTTTATGTACAATTTGAATTACCTTGACATATTGTAACTTTCTGGAGTTCATATGGAAATATGATGTCTTTCTGGTCTCGGCACATCTCACATATAAATCCAAAACAATGACAGAACTGTAAAAAGATAAAATAAAAAAAGTTGCAAAACATTTATTTTACACAGAAGATAAATGACAACTTTAATAAGAAAATATGTTGTCTTTTGGATGTCTTGTTACGGTAAATGTCCTGTAGCTCTTCTTAAAGGTGCCGTGGGTTGGTCTGCAGTTTGTGATTGTGGTATTTCCTGATTATACTCACTTTTTTTTATCTATTGACATCACTTTTGTATGTTTGTTTGATTTGATTCCAGTCAACAATTTTTCAGTTATATGTCAGAAAGGGTCTTCCTGGGTTGAACCAATACTAAGCAAGGATAAAATGTGCCTTGCTCAAGGACACAACACAGTGACACCGGTGAGGCTCGAATCTGCAAACTCTTGGCTTGAGTCAAACACGCTACCACTGAGCCAAAGCGCTCCCAATGTTTTTTCAGATGATAGCATCATTTACTTTATCATAAGCAGTGAATTCAATGCGTATCAAATATGAATAAAATTGACATTTTTCTACAGTGAAAAGATATCATATCAATTCACCAGTGAGTGATGTATTTATATCTTTTCATTGTAGCCAAACAAGGCTTCTTGATAATTCTAGGACTGGAACGTTTTCCAAAAGGTTTTTTAGTGCAAGGTTTTAGTCAGGAATAAGGCTACACATGTTACAACTTCAATTTCATACCCATGTGGTCTGGTTTAGCGCTAGTTTGCACGTGAGGTCTCAGCCAAAGCACACTTGAAAGACTTTCCTAAAATGCTGATTTCTTATATTTCATTCATTAAAATGTCATTCTAAGCCATTTCCTTGGTGCAAACGTTGTTTACACCCAATGTTATACCCAAATAACACACTAGAAGGTCAAATCAGACGAGAAACTGACCAGGAAAATTCTCCTTTGAGAATATTATATTTTCCTCTCAGTTAATACCAAATATATTTCATCTTGTGTGGTGAAAATATCAACAATTTCAATCGAGAAAATACTTATTTTTCACCACACTCACTGAAATATAGTTGGTATTCATCTAAAAAAAAAGTATCCTCTGTGTTATAAAAAGTGGTAACCATTCACTGGATCATCAGACAACAATAATCATGATAGATTACCCAGCATGTCAAGAGTTAATGAGAAAACCATAGATACTTACCTGACAGTTTCCAACATGAGCTATGGAGTCAGTTACTAATGTTTTCAGTTGTATATACATGTGTCCAGATGATCCACTTTTCACCTGCAAAATTCACATTCAAATCTTACTACATGTAGTAAACCTATCTTAAAGGCCACCCGTATTAGGCAATCACATGCCTTGCAAAGTTTAACCCTTTGTTAGCTGGAAATGCCTAAACAGGTACTTAACCCATTTATGCCTTATGAAATTTCCCTCTATTATTAATTGGAACAGTCCATTTCTGTTTTAAGGGATGTTTAATGGTATTTTTTATTTTTATGAAAATTTTGATACAAAATTCTGTAAGCAAACAGTGGGGACCCTGATCTTGGTCTGCACTGTTTGCTTACATCCCACAAAAAGGACACTAGGCATATATGGGTTAAGCTGACAGTATAGACTGAGATGAAATGCCACATGCTGCGGCATCTGTTTGTGCATAAAAACAATCTTCAGGGACAGAAATACATCATTTTCTTGATATGTTGACAGGCAAGCCCTTAATATACAAAATGGACAATTCCATACTTATTGCATCAATATGTATGGGAAATTCCATCAGAATGAAAAGGATTAATAGTAGTTTCATATCCTCATGATTTCTAAAATCATGAACTTAAAAATTCAAATATTAAAACTCGCAGTATTGCCTTTAAGATATTAACAATATCAAGTTTAAACGGTTAATCTTAAAACAAATCAGAGTTTGTGAAGCTATTATAACTTGCTGAAATTAGCAGTTTAAGGCTGACTTTCTATGGAAAGCAGCCATGAAATACCCAATTCAGGAGTTATCCTGAAATCTTTAACAAATGTTTACAACTCTTTTTGTACTGATGGATTTTTCCAGACATATTGATTCAATAAAGATGGATTTGTCCATTATATTTATTAAGGGGCCACAGGTTTGAATTTCCAAAATATGATGTATATGTGCCCCGGAATATTGGTTTCATATTAGTAAACAGTGCATTTCATCTCCGTCTTTCCTGTTTGCTAAATATGTAATTTACTGGTTTCCAGTACAATTTTAAGTTTGGTATTCTATTTTTTAGAAAAGTGGTAATGTTGAGAAGATACAGTAAAACCTGTGGAAAAAGGCCACTCAAAAATAGACAAAACAAAGATCTTGGTGACAATACTTTTGACCTACATTAAGCGATAATTGGTCTTGGAAATCAATTTGTAATCTTTTTGAGAGTGGCTGTTTTACACACGTTTTACTGTAAAGTAAATTTTAAAATGCTTGAGCCAAACCTCATTTTCAACTCTACATGCATGGTAATTTTTCATGATTTTTTGTTGTCCTGCTGATTTTTTTCAAATCAAACTTTTTTGAAAAATTCTTTCAGGAATAGCAGCAGGGTGCCAAACAGTTTGGATCCAGAGCAAGCCAACTTTATGTTGGGCCTGATCTGGGTCCAAACTGATTGCAAAGATTATCAGCAGATGACAAAAGTCGCCAACAGCAAGGAAAGAGTTACATGGGCACAACTCCAAAAAAGAAGAAAAAAATACAGTTCAGCTATTTTTCATGGAATATCAATACAAGAGCCAGAAATTTCAAGACCCTAGCATGTATAGTTTCAAAGGCACATGGGTGAAATTTCAAATTTTCTTTAAATCCTGAACTTATGAAATTAAAATTATAAAACTTGCAATACACTTAATTAACAATTTCAAGATTGAATGGTCATTGTCTTTAGATAAACTGAAAATTGATCAGACTGAAGTTGTTATAATCTGTCTAATACAGTATTTTGAGGCTGTCTTCCTAAAAAAAAAGTCAGCCTTAAAATGCTGAATTCGGCAAGTTATAATAGCTTCACAAACTCTCATTTAACTTCCAATTAAACTTTTAAACTTGAAATTGTTTATATTTTATAGGCAATACTGCAAGTTTTCACCAAGCCAGTATGTATCACTTTCTAAAGAAAGTCAGCCTCAAAATCCTGAAAACAGAAATAATCCTGAAAACTTTCACCCATGAAGTGTAAGAAATTTCAAGACCCTAACATGCATGGTTCCAAAGATAATGGAAGCACTTTCTCATTTTTTTTTTAAAGAAGGGAGTACACTGGGAAAATGCAATAGTTGTCTACCTTTAAGCATCACTAATACTTACACTTTGCAGCAATTGAGAATCAGATAGTTTATTAAACCAAATAAGGCTTTATTTTCATGAGAATCATCTGTTCAGAGCAGGTGAATCACATGAAATATTAACTCTTTACATGCTGTGTAATTTTGCATGTTTTTTGTCCTCTGCTAGCTTTTTTTTTCAAAACTAACTTTTTCAAAGAAAAAATCTTTCAAAAACACTATCAAAGTGTCAAAACAGTTTGGATCCAGATAAGGACCAACAAAGCAGATAGGTTATGAAGGCTTCATTTTCATATGAATCATCTGTTATAGTAATTAAGTAAAAAATTGAATAAGAATATAAGAATGCATCACCTCCTGAAATCATGATTGGTCTTTTACATGTTTGTTTTGATTTGTTTGTTTGATTTGATTCTTTATGTCCCAGTCAACAAGTGTCTTGTTCAAAGATACAACACAGTGACTCTACCGGTGTCGAGTCTCAAAACACTTTGATCCCTAGTGTCAATGAGCGGATCCAGAAAGTTTTGTCAGAGGGGGTCCAACTCAACTCAGGCATTTTTTTTTTTTAGTTGAGGAAGAGGAGAGAGGGGACCCAAATACCACTGAAAGAGGGCCATTATCGGGCGGCTGATGATGGCCCAACATTGAATGCTGGCTGGTAGCTTTGTGATTTTTCAGGGTATACACTCCAGTATGCTAAGAAACCCTATAGCTTTGTGATTTTCAGGGGGGTCTGCACCCCTGTCCCCCCTCTGGATCCGCGCATGAGTGTACCCTTTACCAACTGAGCCACTGCGCTCCAATGTTTTACATGTGAACCTTATCCTGCCAATATTTTTTATCTTAAAAATGTCTTCTGCTAATAAACTGCATGAAATTCTAAGGCTCTACAGAATACTTTCACAATGGAAGCAAACACTATGAACCCTGATCAGACTGCTCCTCTCATCTGGGTCCATAATGTATGTAATAAAGATTACTAAAGAGTATAGGCAGATGAGAGAGCAGATGACAATTGTGGTGAATGACGAGAAATGGTTTAAAGGTGTAAATTGGCAAATATGGAAGCATACAGGCCTCCAGATAAAAGTGCATACTGAAAAATTATTTTTCTATTTTTCTCAATCAAAACACATGTTGTGGGTACTCAAAAGAACCGTCTCAATGAGACGGTTCTTTTGAGCACCCAAAACACATGTTAAAATTGATAGGTAAATGCAATCTTTGGTGCACAAACTATCCTTATCTGGACCTATGATGCATACATACATTTCAAAACACATGCCCAGCCACCTTGTTATGACATGTTAGGATTACTACACTAAGGGTGTAAAATCTGTATGCATCGCCCAAACGCCTATCATGCAATTAGTAGTAGATGGATAACAAAATGAATAAGCTGGCTCCTTGTATTAAAGTCAGGACTGGTTGGAGTGGGAGGGTAGCAAAAATCACTAATCATTTAAAATTTAGCCCTGAATCACTTTAAAGTAAGATGAAATCTTGAATTTCTACAAATAAGGCTGTTATCTGCTTTTCATTCACCATTTGAATTGTGGTGGGTTCATCTGCAAAGGCTGATCAGCAATTGATTTTTTGTTTTTTTCTGGTTTTATGTCCCAGACAACAGCTAGCTGCTATGGTCATGTCAAGATGGTCAGTTAGCCTAACCACACTTTTTTCCTGGGCAAGCTTGACTAAGTGGTTAATCAGTACTATGTGCTCATACTTTCGCTTGTATCTGACAACAACCCTCCTTGAATCAGCAGTAGGAGAAGAATGTAGAAAATATTTCAAGATCAATCTCCATGAAATTATGGGACCTGGCAATCCGACTCGATACAATTGTTTTCATTTGTTTTCTAAAAAGGATAATAGCTAACTTGCTATCAATAATTTTTTAATATTCTAGCTAGTCTCTTTAGCTGAGCAGGCTGATTTGAACCTTAACTGCTTGCAATCCCCATAGGTTTTTTTACATAGAAGCCTATAAAATGAACGTATTATCTGCTTAAGAAGGGAGGAAAAGAAATGGGTAGGTTTCTCTAACTTAGGAGACCCTGGCCCCTAACAGAATAGGTAGGAAAATCCCAGACAAGGTTATTTAGGCATAACATATTAATGCATGCATATACCTTTACCATTAATGGCCCCTGCAAAAATGCATCTGAAAATTCCACCTGCTTAAGTGGTCTGCTGTACATATTTGCTAACATTTATGACAAACAGTAAGTGTAGAAGCAAACAGTGTGGACCCAGATCAGACTGCTCCTATAGGAGCAGGCTGAACTGGGTCTAGACTGTTTGACAAAGGGGCTTCTAAAACATTCCAGCAAAAGGAGACGACTTGTTGTGATTGGTGCTTTAATGGTTAATGCATGCATATATTATAACAAGCCCCAAGTCCATTTTTAATTTTTGTACCTTTGAACTGCCATCATTCTCTTTTACCTGAAAGTTAGGATCAGTTTTAAAAACAATTTACCTTATTTGACCTTAAGCAAATTTGTTTAGAGTAAAATTGTAATTATTATCTTACCCATCAATTTATACTTATGTTTTGGGTGCTCAAAAGAACCGCCTCATTGAGACTGTTCTTTTGAGTACCCACAACACATGTTTTGGTTAAGAAATCAAAATAAATCACATTGAGTACCCACAACACATGTTTTGGTTAAGAAATCAAAATAAATCACAGTTTTCTCTGGAGGACTGCCTAATAAGCTCAATGTGTGCATAATTTTAAAGACAATGAATATTTGCAAATACGTATTCTACTTTATATTAATTGCAGGTAAAACAACATCTGAATTAAGGGTGAGGTTGGCGCCGTGAAACCAGTTTAAGCCCTTCAGTAAAATAGTTTACTGACCGTTCCAAGGTGGTACTTCTTTTATGGATCTTTTATGTTTTTTCTGTCATGTGTTTGCTATGCCTTTGTGTGCGTCTGTTTATATAGGTCTTGTGGTCACCTGCTGGGAAAGGGCTGACCTCTTGGCTCACATTTGTGTGGTCTAGCTGTGAGTTTATCACTTTCCCATTGGTATCCTGGGGCAGGCGTGGTACTTGATTGTATCGATTCCTGATCTTTGCACCCTTATTTACTTTGTACTGTATTTCAAAGCAAGATCAGGAATAACTTGATTGAAATGAACCCCTGTCGGGTTTACCTTAGGGAACAAGCCTAGAAATGCAACAGAATCCAACAACAAAACCCTAAATTTGATTATTTATGGATCATTCTGATGATAGATTTCATTACCGGATATTGACTCAAGCTGTGAATTCTACTGCAATGCCATTATAAATTCGTCCCTATAATAACACAAAACACTGTAGATCCAGATCAGCTGGCTTCTGATGAACCCATCTGATAAGAATTAATCCTGTTTCATGCTTGGGAAAGAGAGAGCTGACTGTGTTACTTTATTTGTTTTCCTGGTGTCTCGTGATGGTTGAGTGGCTCTTCCTCGTGGTGCCATGGGGTTGTCTGCGGTTTGTGATTTTGGTATTTCCTGATCACACTCACTTTCTATTTTTCCAAGTGGAATGATACAAGTTATTATATATTAACCAAATGTAAGTTTTAAAGAAGTATTGTAAATACAAATATTCAGCATGATAAGGGTTAACTGAAATGGTCAGACTTCAAAGGTGCACTCGAGTAGTGTTTATTTGATAAATGAACCGTGACATGTGATTTCCAACAATGTGGCATTTTGACAAGTGTAGACTCAGACGAGCATGTGCAGCCTCCTTTTAGACTGAGAAACCGTAAGTGGTATTCAGTCAGTAGCTTCACACTCATAGGATATTCGAGCGACAAGCAGAGGCTCTGATCAGACTGCGCGTATGCGCAGGCTGATCTGAGGCTTTGCTGGTCGCACATACCACATTGTTGGAAATCTCGTGCACTGGCTCATGTGGTCTGTAAAATACTGTTTCTGTTAGAAGCTAATAAACCATTTGATGGCCCTGGTATAAAAAAAGTAATCTTCTTAGAAGGAAGATTCTGTACTGTGTTCCCTAAAGTAAGTTAGGACAAACTTATTTAGGCCCCAAGGTAGAATTCACTTGCTTGTCCACCAACAATACATAACGATAAATATGTTTTCTTGGCATTTTTTTTAATCTAAATTTTCTATAGATTTTATAGGAATTCTACCAGTTTGGATTAAAATCAGATATGTCCCCAGTCCAATGATGGCCCAATCTGAAATATGAGTAATATTCAAATGCACTTGCTTTTGTAACGCAACGTTTGATTGGATAACGTCAGAAATTTGCGACAGTATACTGTCGGAACTAGTTTGACGTCATTAATTACGTCTTATTTCGTTGGCTGACGTGCGGCTTTTTGCGGCTTGCAACGCTCAAATTTGAGACGAAACTACCAAAGTGCATTAGAATTGGGATAACCATATTCAAAATTTTCATTTGGGGAGGTATACATATTGTCGGATATACGTTCGGAAAACACCTTTTATAGATCCGCTCACGTGTCGCCGTAAAACTAAATTTCCGATGGTATATCCAACGATATACCTCCCCAAATGAAATTTTTTAATACAGTTTTCCCCTAACTATACCAACGAATTTTCCAAATAGAGGAATACTGGATATAAATGATATATAGTATTACATAATTATCCAAAAGAAAGCCAAATATCGTTTCAAGCATTGGTTATATTTCATTGGGATTCGTTCAAAATACAATGTTACAGAATCTGTTGGCCAAACGCCATGGCTCCAAACAGTGTTGATAATGTGAGAAGTGTTTGACCACTTAAAGAGACTAGATCTGTAACTATGAACATTTTTCGAAAAAAAAAATCTTTTTAAATCATTTGTAAAAATAGAATTAAGTTATGTTTTCACAATAAATATGTTCAGTACAGCTGAAAGCTGCATGGAAAAGTGAATTATCTAATAAAACAGGTGTGTTTTTTTTCTCTTGTTAGTAATTATTTGCGTCCCTCCAATAATTCTAGACAGTTGATTTTTAACATAAATGCTGTTGTTTGATAGATATAATTTGTTAACAATTATGAAAATGGTAAAATGTTTACCTGAATTTGAGTATTTTAATGTATTCTTGAAAAATAGAAACTTTATTTCCAAAATTAGAAAATCAAAAGTTACAGACTATGCAGATTTAAGGATACAATTTGATGATGCACAATGTCATAAATCTGCCGTTTTGTAACTTCAACATATTTTTCCACGTAAATTGCTTTGTGAGTAGGCTGTGTTTTATGGTTTGTTGTCACGTGCATGTGAGGCAGAGGGCAGGTGATTGGGATAGTTTGTATGACGTTTTACCTATATTAGTACTTGTAACAGTGATAAGTCGGCAAGCGTAAACACTAGACTTACTGTGAGATGGTTCGTTTGAGTACACGCAACCCACATTTTATGGTAAATAAGATATAAACAGCATGCTTCATTTGCTTCTCAGACAAAATCTTTTTAGCTAAAATCATTGTTCATTTAAGCTTAAAATATTAATGCAGTCCCATTTACATCAAATGAATTTATAAGAGTCCACTTTATTAGTTTCAGGAAAATTGTTGATACAAGAAGCATGGGATGAACCAACATCTGAACACAATAGCGGCAAACACGGGCCTATTTCTGTATTTAATGAGGGAAGGGCAACTGTACTGTCTATTACAAAACAAATAGTTGGCGGAGCAGCTATCGCAGATATAGAAATAGAAACTGATCTTAACATTCTGAATCGCTTTGGTGAACTGGCAGTCTGCTCTGATTTCCAGAGAGTTGCTCAGGATAAAAGTAAACATGTGTTGGAGGTGTGTGTTGCAAAGAAGAATGGAACAAAGAAGCTGGCACTTATGACACACAACAGAAAGCCAGGTGAAGTCCATCATCCCAGTGTCAAACCCAAGCTGCTCAAAGTCAGTACGTATGGAAGCATTTATACATATACTGCTCAACTAAAGTTTAGCACGGATTTGAATATGATGCCCCACTTTAAATGAACATGTTACATTTTATTTGATGTTATCAACATGTATTGTGATCTTGAAATTTACGTTTTTTCGTGTCCGCCAGACAAAAGGTAATATGGTTAGGCGTCAGTGGATTGACGTTAAATTTGATGGCATGGGCATGTAAAGGATACACGTCTACATCAGAAATTAAAACTTTTGATGCTAATATAAAGCAAAATGCTCTTAATCATGAAAAACGTTAAAAACATCAAAGTTTGATACCCTTTTTATGCCACGTTTTACCGTTCGATTATGACGTTAAAATGGTATTTTTCCACTTTTTGACTTTTCAGTGCAATGAATCTAGCGGTCAAGTAATCATTTTATTGCAAGATTGGCACAAGCACCCAGATCATTTAAGTAAATAGATTTTTTGAAAACGTCTCCTTTCGATAGCGTTACCGCCTACATTTAGCCTCAATTTAAGATTGACGTCACTTTTTATGAATCAAATACCCAGGGACAACATTTTATAAACGTGCCTTACCCTTAATTGTCTCTCTTTTGACATCCTTTTAAACACGAAAACCCTTTCAATTAAGCATGTCTACACAACACAAACCGTACTGTTTTTGACTTGTAAACGTCATTATAACAACGACGTTGGTTGTCATCAAGACTCAACTTTTGCTTCGAATGCTCAATGGAGACGAACTTTATTTTTTTCAGAATGGCTGATTCGACTAAGCTGGAAAACAAAGGATTTTATAAACCGATGCCGTATCAATTTTATATTGCCAATAATGCAGTTGAAACACGTTTTTGACCCCTCTCTTGTTTAAAGTAATGAACGACGCAGTAGAAATCCAATTAAAGTACACCGATTGCTTCCCTCAACTTTATCACATATCAAACCATCATTTCAGTAGATAGTGTAGAGGTTTAAGCCATTTGCTCAAAATAAAAATCAGTTTTTATCTATCCGTGCTAAACTTTTGTTGAGCAGTATATATGCTATAAAAGTTCAAAGCAGGTGCTGAGGCATATCGTTACCTCTGTGTAGGTCTAATTAAGAACAATGACACATCAGTAAGCCCAATATCAGTTTATTTAAACAAATATGGCTGTGCCTAAAAATCTTATGGGAGCAATAGCTCAGATGGGCCTGCGCAAACGCACAATCTCACCAGAGCCTTCAATGCACTTACACACATACATGTAGTGAGGACATAACTAATGGCTATCCCACTAAATATCATTTTAATACATATTAGAAGAGTGATTTTTCAAATATGCTTAACGTACCAATTTGACAAGTCATGGCTCTTTTTCTAATTATGAGGATTGTTTAGATATTTGCATGATGGGTATTTTTTCATGCGTTTTTTGCTGATTTTTTAAAATCAGTTCTTTTAAAAAATCTTTCAGAAACTCTATAAGAGTGTCTAACGGTTTGAATCCAGATCAATGCCTACGTTCTGTTGATCCTGATTTAGGTCCAAACTGCTTGTATATGTTATCCGCAAATGGCACAAATCACCACTAGCAAGGCAAAACTTTGGATAGTAAATGTTATCAAAAGCAGATATCTGGCCAAAAATAAAAGAAAAATTGAAAGGACCTCGGACAGTTTCCTATTCAATCTGCCCAAATTTTGACAGCCTGTGGCTAGGATAATGCATAACTGAAAACTATAGTTTTGGGCTTAAATCAAACCTTAACATTTAGTGCACCTAGCAAAATAAAAATATTTTGAAAATATTGCATACTCAAGCCAGAACTCTAGGGTTTAGAGGGCGGGGGTATGTTTTGTGACCAAATTTTATTTCACAGAAAGTCAGAGTTTCGTCTAGTAGTCACCTAAATACATGTAAATATTATGTTTGCGGCATATAATTTGAGACGAAAGTGATGCGTTTGCATAAAATTCGGGTTGAGAAGATTTCATTGTTTCATCAAAGAAGTGTGCTGTCAATTACTTTTGACTATTACCTGTAATGTTTCAAGGTCAACCAGTATGACTTGTGCACTGAGGTGTATCATATCAATATACTGTATATATCATAGTCTAGATGAACACAGTTTTTTGAGCGTAAAATCGTTAACATTTTCTTACACATTAGATTTAACCTATAATTTGGTGCTTAAAAGAACCGTCTCATTAAGACGGTTCTTTTGAGTACCCACAACATATGTTTTGGTTGAGAAATGAGACAATTAATTACTTTATAAGCACTCATAACTAAAGCCCTGATACATGCCATTGCAAATTGATATTTACCTACAGGTTTTTACAAAATAAGTCTCTAATACGTTTTATACTAAAGTGCTTTTGAGCATTTTGACAGCGTTCCCCCCGTGACCAATCATACCATTTTTATATGATGTGTGAAATGTAAAACTACAACTGTATGCAAAAGGATTAGTTTGGTCACGGGGGGGGGGGGGGGGAGCACTTCAGTAAAACTTTTTACTATTTACTATATGTTGAATAGCAAAAACAGAGTTTTCAACCCATATTTTTCAATTGGTACTTGTTCAATGAGAAAACGGCTATTGTGGATAAGTCGAGGATTGAACCTACTATCGTTTTTCATAGAAAAAAATATCATTTTCTTTGAAACTTTTCTCTGGTCATTTTTATGGGCAATCCTTCATTAAGACTGTCCGAGGTCCTTATTTGTTTAAATGTCAGCACTTTTGCATTTAGATATGGCAAGGTACAAACAGCTTGCCTCTACAATTAGTACTATGTACGTTTTGATATGGTACTATTTAATTTATTGTTTGGTAGTAGCAATTGCAATAATCTAAGCATAGCTGTCGTAGTTGTGGCATAAGGAAATTTTAAAGACATTTACCACTTCTTTGTTAGCGTTGACTTTTGACATCTGTTAATAACCTTTGCAAACATTTCGGATCCAGATAAGGACCAACAGAATGTCAGGCTTGATCTGGGTCCAAATTGTTTGACACTATGATCATAGTGTTCCTGAAAGATTTTGTTTTAAAAGATAATTTTTAAAATAATCTGCAGACGACACCACAAGCGCTAAAAAGGCCCAGCACGCAAATAGTTAAAAGTGCCTCACAGGCTCACTCGACTATATATATTACAGAAACTGCCTTCTCTGCTAAGTTGTCGAACTTGAGTTTGCCATCAGAGCTCATTGAAGGGATGTCACATCCGTCGAATGTGTCAATGGACGCAGCCTGTGGTCATCCTATCGGAATTGTTTCACAGGACCTAGTACAAAGAATGATACTGTATATGGTAGCACATTCTGGCTTGTTAAACATGTTCCAGTGTAAAAGATAGAGGATCTTACATGAGTGTTCATGTTTTATTGAACAAATTAAACGAGTTGGGGAAAAGAGATAAAATACGAGGCTTGTCAAGCATTTTATCTCGTTTGCGCAATGAGTTGAATAAATTCAATAATTCAAGAGTGTTAGATTATATTTATCAAATGACATTAAAATTACTTTGAAATCTCATTTCTGCCGTATAAGCGTTTTACTTTTGCCATTATGTACGCAACGTTGTTACGGACGTCATAACAAAACTCTGTAAGCCACTAGTGGTTTATTGATTTATTGCATGGCGTTATTTAACTCCTAGACGCGACGTCATATGATAAATATGAGCGCCGATCTGACAAAAGGGTCCTTCGGGCATATTAGCAGTTTTTGTGTAATCAAAATTTCAAAAAAGCCTAAGTTTTCAAGATTTTGCACGTTCTTACAGTAGAGTCAAATTGCTTCTTACATGTAATACAATTAAAGGCGCAAACAGTTCTGATAAAATAAAGTGATACGTATAATGTATGTTGCCATGGAAACAGCTGTACATATAGACTACACACTTCCTTCAAAACAGGGTACCTCATTTCAAATGTTTTTGTAAACACCGGATATACGTATGTGGGCGATTTGTGCAATCTATGCAATTGCATACACATCAAATATACAGAAACACGGAGCATTCTTGAAATATTGCTCCTAGCGTCTTTGTATAAGCGCCTTATGTTAACACAATGGTGTTGACGTCAGAACGTCATTAACAATGTTAAATGACGTCATGTTTTAAAACGCATCATCTTTACAAGTTTAAACGCTCATATCTTTGTTATTTGTAAAGATAATCTCTTCAAATTTTCTGTAGTTGTTAACAACAGCTAGGTCTTTCTTTCTCTGTAATTATCTAACTTTTGAATTTTATTGCCAGAAGGTCCCTATTGTCAGATCTTGGCTCATATGTTTATTAACATATATTTTCTCACTGAATTCCTTACTAAATTTAGAGGAGTGAATTATATATTTCTTGCTGTTTTATGGGCTAATTTTAACTTATGGCAAAAAAATAAGTGATAATACACTTTACATATAGAGGTACGTTTACGCTTTAAAGAGTATTATTCAATAATATGCATCTAAAACAAAATATCTGATGCAAGGTATGAATCAGGTCTCAAAATGGAAATACATCATCAAAATACGCCAGAAAGCTACTAACATCATTGACAAAAAACGTGATGATAGTACAAAAGAATTATGCAAAAGGACCTTTAACTTTTTTTTATTCTGGCTACCGGTAAACAGGTGTTTTGCAAAAGGTGCAGACCCAGATGAGGGTTCTGTGCTATGAGTTAAGATTATCAATCTTTAGAGCCCAAAACATGATAAATACACCATAATATAGAAATTCAGACCTGTGACACATTAAAAATGAAACAGACCATCCATATTTTAGTAATTAGCGTATGAATATGTTTGGAAAAATCCATCAGAATAAAAAGAGATAAGCTTACATTTGCAGCTAGTTTGAACCTTTTATAGTGGTTGGAGTCTTTGCATTTTCTATGTGTTGCCAAAAACATAACTTGCAGGCCCAAGGAAAGACTGTGTAATGATATTTTCGTATTTCTTAACCAAAGCATCTTTTAATAGTGTATATAATCAAACGAACCATCGTATTAAAACGATCCTTTTGAGCACAACTACCATCTTCCAAAATTAGAGGGTTAGAAGATAATTACAATTTTACTCTCAACATTGCTTAACTTGACCTATGGAGATGACTATGGACCCCTGTTATTTCTAGTATATATCAATGATATTGCAAAACAGTTGCTAAGTTTAACACGATTATTTGCTGATGACAGTTCTCTATTCTATGCTGCAGCACGCCTCTCAGACATAGCAGGTATTATAAACCATGATCTCATTATGCTTTCTAATTGGGCCATACAATGGTTAGTCAAATTTAACCCTCTTAAAACTGAAGCATTTCTTTTTACTCTTAAATATTTTGAAGCTTTTCCTCAATTGAAATTTGATAACACTCCAATAAAATTTGTCGAAGATCACAAACATCTGGGCATAACTTTCAGCCAAAACGGTCAGTGGCACACACATATTGAACAGATTGCAAATACAGCGTCGAAAATATTAGGCATAATGCGCAAACTCAAATACACTCTGAGCAGAAATGCATTAAATCAAATTTATCTATACCACTTATTACCCATCATAGAGTATGCATCATTAGTTTGGGATGGCTGCACACAACAAGACTCTAACACTCTTCAAAAAATACAAAATGAAGCAGCTCGTATTGTTACTGGACTAACCAGATCGGTATCGTTAGTCAAATTATATAACGAATGTGGATGGACTAATTTATCAGTGAGGAGACACCAACAAAAACTGCATTTTATGTATAAAGTAAACAATGGACTGGTTCCATCATATATTACTGATTTATTTCCCCCATTAGTAAGTGAAATTTCGGGGTACCCCCTCAGAAACAACAACAACTTCTCCACACCATTTACTCGAACTAATATATCACTAAGATCATGTATTCCATCAGCCATCAGAATGTGGAACACTATTGACGAAGGCCTCAAAAATCAGCCAACAATATCTTCCTTTAAGAACAACCTGCAAATTACTACTTTTCCTAAACTACATGTACCTAACTACTTCACATCAGGAAACCGATATCTATCAGTAATACATGCTCGAATAAGAAACAATTGTAGCAATCTGAATAATGATTTATTTATCAATCATCTTCGTGAAAATCCTCTCTGTAATTGGTGCAATGAAATAGAGGATAGCGAACACTACTTCTTTCATTGCAACAACTACAGAAACGAGCGTCATCTATTTTTTGAAGCTGCAAGAGACTTTCAACCACTAACTACACAATTATTGTTATACGGAAATGAAATAGTTGACAACACACTTAATTCAACATTATTTAGAGCAGTACAGGATTATATAAAGAGCACCAAACGTTTTGACAATACATAAACATATTTTTCGTTTTGACTTGGAAATTCAAGTATATTTATCTCACTTTCTGCTATACCCAATCTTCCCTATGTCGGAGGGGCAGGCCTGCTCTAGTACTGGTGGACCTAACAATTGGGTGAACATTGACATGGAGTATTCGATCATTGTAATAAATGTTTCACGAGTGTGAAAAGAATACAATAGACGCATGTCAGATAATTGAAGACAAGCGGTTTGGATGTCGATCCACTAGGATTGGCAGACAGATTTCTTGCCTTTAATGATCTGAATGATGCTAACCTGCACTCTAAAATGCACTCATAGACATTTATTTATTTATTTATTTATTTATTTATTTATTTATTTATTTATTTATGATTTTGTATAGTTGAAGATATGTTTTGTAGCCATGTTTACATGCTTTGATTGATCTGTATATGTAGGGGGAGGGTCGTAACTAATGTTGCGAGAACTTGTGACCCAACCCCATTGCTGTAATTTGTGGCAATAAAATATGTATAAACTAAACTAGACTATGGAGATATTTTGCTTCCAATCAGGGTTTTCAGTGCTCTGCTATTCCCTTTTACAGAATATAGAAAAAGAAACATACTTAGCTGGTTTAACATTAGCTTGGGCAGTTCCAAAACTAAGTGTTATCATTGCTTATTAATATGTCTTGTGTTTAATTAAAGTTGCATGTGGCTTGCTTTGTTTCTTTGGATTTAAGGCCGTGTTTAATTATTTAATTCTCAGATTAGTAGAATATCCATTGGACGATGTCACATTCTCTCCAGAAGGACCATCAGACACGTGGTGTGACGTTCAAACTCGTCAGTGTAGGTCAAACTGCTTACTCCCAATGGATGCTACTGATACATGTAACTGGTGTGGATCACGTACCATGAGTATGAGACTGGCTGTCAAACTTCAGAGACTGTCTGTCTAAACTAATGGAGACAGTAAATAAACGACATATGAGCCATGACATGTGATTTCAACAATGTAGCATTTTGACAAGTGTAGTTTCAGACGAGCCTGTGCAGCCTCCTTTTAAGCTTAGAAACTCCAAATGATGTTCAGTCAGTAGCTGAACACTAATGAATATTCAAGCGACTAGCAAAGGCTTTGATCAGACTGCGCGTATGCGCAGGCTGATCTGAGGCTTTGCTGGTCGCACATACCACATTGTTGAAAATCCCATGCCCTGGCTAATATTATGCTATTTACATACATATACTCGTACCTTTCGGTCGGCACATAAGATTTGCAGAATTTATTGTATGGTTTGTATGTCTTTATGATACAATCTGAAGTTATTTATAGTTTGTGTTTCTTTATGGAAAGATAATCCAATTGCTTTAGCGAGTGAATTATCGCTCATACAGATGCAAAACCCTACAATAATAGCTTATTGTACAAGAATGCATATGCACATCGTGTATTGCAAGATAATTCATGTTATATATGTAATTGAGCTTAACTCAACTGAGTTTAATATTGTAACAGCTAATAGGAACTAAATGCTGTAATATAAAGACGTTTCCTGCTTTCAAATATTTAGATGTTATATTGATCATGCTAAAAAAATTTGAAATGCCAACAATCAGGCCCTGAGGTTTTAAATCTCTTTTCATTCTTAAGTCCACTGAGCATGAAATTTCAACTGCTCATACAATAAAATATCTAAAATTGAAGAAGTTTCTCAGATGTTGTATTTATCATGCTAATTAATTTTAAAATGCCAACAATTTTTGGCATTTTAACATTTATGAGCAGGATAAAATTCGTGGTTCAGCTGAGTTGAGAATGGAAAAAAGTTTTATAACCTCGGGGCCTGGAGTTTTGTTTTAACACGCCATACATATATTGTAGTTGCTGTCATTAAAGCTCATACAACAAGACTGACAGCTGGTATGTCCGAGCTCTATATGGAAGGAAGGTGAGATGCTCTTTGACGTTCTACTGCCATTTTTTTATATTTTTATCAGACCTCCAGATTAGAATGTATTGTAGAAAATATCATTTTCATTTCTTAACCAAAGCATATGTTGTGGGTGCTACTTGATTATTCAAGGAACCAGTATTCACAAAATAGAAGCACAGTGACCCAGTGGCAGAGTGATAGACTTGGGATTGAAGGTTTGCTAGTTTAAGACTCACTTGATTTACTATGTTGTGTCCTTGAGCAAATCACTTTATCCTTTTCAACCAAGGAATACATGAAAACGTCCCAACATGACTGAAAAATCGTTGACTGTGACTTAAACAACATTGTCAAACAAAATTAAAATCAAATTCATATCAATGTAAAGCTAGAAAGTTTACCCGCCATATTGCACAACAATATATAGTGCAACCTTTTGTTGGACTTACTTGGAAATTATCTATCTTCGTTATTTTCGATCAGGTTGAGCTCAAGCTCTCCTGCTCAGTTACAAAGACTAGCTTGAATCACGAAAAGGCGAAATATTCAAGCTTCACAAGATAAGTGCAAGTTTACATTTGCCTTCTCTGCTTACCAATAGCTCATAAGCTGATCAATAATGTTGACTATAATTTTAGGCTGCGACGCGAGAAAAGCTGTCTTTAGGGTTTCAGTCAAAGTCATATTAAATCAGACTGCTCAGAAAAAGAAATTTCGCTCGTAGAAAATCTAAATATGACACTTTCGAATACGAGAATAGCGAAGGCTCTGATCAGACTGTGCTGATGCACAGGCTGGTCTGCGCATTTGTTGCAAGTTAATCTCAAAGACATATCTCAAAGGCACATGCGCAGTCTGATCAGAGCCTTAACTAGTCGCTCGAATATTCAATGAGTGTTAAGTTACTGACTGAACATCATTTGGAGTTTCTAAGCTTAAAAGGTGGCTGCACAGGCTCGTCTAAGTCGACACTTGTCAAAATGCCACATTGTTGGAAATCACGTCACAGCTCAAATGTTGCTGTAAATGTCGAGGGTCGACAATGCCTGTTGGGCCTATTGTGAAACGACCCTTTATATCTTGTTGCTTGGATAGGTGTTCCGATACGTTATAAGTCAACAAAGGATACATACATAGATACATACCTACAGTGAGGGCAGAGGTATAAATTTAGAACTAGTCTTCCTACATATGTATATATTGTGTTTCCGAGCAACAAATACTCAGGCAAGTCTGCATTAGTCGCTTGACAATGCATCAGTACTTAAATTCAAATATGCCCACACCATAATGTTTGTTTACAACAAAGCGAAAAAAGTAAGTGAGTATGATCAGGAAATACCACAATCACCGCGAGGAAAAGTCACAGAACATCCACAGCCACAAGACATCCATAAGACAATTAAAGCAACGCAACCAGCTTTCACTTCCTCTTCAAGCTGATAACAAAACTATATAGCTAGAATGACACAAAGTAATGCATAACAAAACAAAAACAAACACAGTACGAACCCCCACAAACGATGCGAAGTACATTAAACAATAGATCAACCAGTGCTTATCATACATTGTTTGTATATTTTACTATTATTTGTTTCAATCCTACTAGAGCTGCTACAATAGAGCTATTGCCAACCTCAACCATTACCACAGAGAAACTTACAGCATATGCGCAACTGGCTGGCTTTGATTATGTATACTTCTCATCTCCAAGCTCCATTGAAGTTTGTGTTAAGCTACAAGATGGTTTAGAGGCGCAGATGGTGTCATCTCCACAGACTAAATACATCGCAGCGCCAGCTCCTGTAGGTGAAGAAGAAGAATATGACTATCCGACTGATCATTTTCATGAATCTAGACGACCACTTCTCTTTGATACAACAGGGAATCCTGATGAATTGTCAGATTATTTTAAACAGCACCTGTTTGTCAGTCCAGGTATCCGATATGTTAGGCTTGATCCAGTCATCATTGACCTATTAGATATTGCTTATACTCATTTCCCAGCAGGTTTTGACATTATACCAGGTTCTGCATATAGACCAAGCTCTGTCAACAGAAATAATATAGAGACCAGACATGAGAATGAGAAGTATCGATTCCAAATGGGTCAGGCAGTTGAAGTTAAGCCAAGTAGTACAGTGAATGATGACACGTTATTTCAGTTGGGGATTTCGTTCATGAAAGCTGAAAGGTCTTTCCGTGTTTTTCGAACTGGTCTAGGAATTGGAGTTAAACTGGACCGGCTATACATTCACATTAAATCACTGAAAAAAGGAGAAACACCAATTGACATATGGGACAGTAGTAATCCTTCATTAAATAGAAGATTTAAAGATATACAGGATCAAATTTCACGGGGTAATATTTTGCAAAGTGTTTGATACAAATGTAGTTCCATCATTAAAATAATATACAGTAAAACCTCGAAAATTTGAATTCTGATTTTCGAAATGTTTGGTAATTCTAAATAAATTTTGCACACACTAGATTCAGAGAATACGACCTTTAAATTATATTTTTAATAACTGTATATAATAACATATGTTTGGTTGCGTAAAGGAACGTTTCAATGTGTTTTTACACGCCCAAAACATATGTCATTAAGAAGAATGATAATAATCACTTTGGGGGTGGTGTTTTATATTTGAGCGAAGATCTGACAATAGGGACCTTCTTGCAATAAAAGTCCAAAGTGCGATATTTACAGAGAAAGAAGGACCGAGCTGTTGTTAACAAATACAGAAAATTTGAAGAGATTATCTTTACATATAACAAAGATATGAACGTTTAAACTCGTATAGATGATGCGTTTTAAACATGACGTCACTTAACGTTGTTAATGACGTTCTGACGTCAACGCCATTGTGTTAACATATGGCGCTAATACAATGACGCTAGGGAGCAATATTTCAAGAATGCTACGTGTTTCTGTATATTTGATGTGTATGCAATTGCATAGACTGCACACATAGCCCACAGACGCCTATCCGGTGTTTACAAAAGCATTTGAAATGATGTACCCTGTTTTAAAGGAAGTGTGTAGCCCATATGCACAGCTGTTGCCATGGCAACATGCATTATACGTATCATTTAATTTTATCAGAACTGCTTGCGCCTTGATTGTATTACATGTTAGAATCAATTTGACTCTACTGTAAGAACATGCAAAATCTTGAAAATTTAGACTTTTTTAAAATGTTGATTACACACAAACTGCTAAAATGTCCAAAGGACCCTTTTGTCAGATCCGCGCTCATTTTTATGTCTCACTATAAATCAAACCACTGATGATTCAAAGTAATCTTCTAGTCTCGACAACTTCGAATTCACAAGATTATCTTATTTAAGCCAAAAAGGCCATTTGAGTGTTTTTTGTTTCGTTTGTCTTTTGTTGAAATGTAACTTGCTATGTATGGGTTTGCTTCATATCATCAGTATTCTGCTTTATCATGTTATACAAAACAATACATCTAATGTTCATTTAAGCCAATTCATGAGATTTTTTATATCACATAATTCCTAATATCATTCTTGTTATCTGGTGGTGCTAGGTATCTTAAGTTTGGCCTTCATCTGCATCTACACCTCTATTTTTGTGTGCAAGCAGCAAAGTATCTGGCGAGACTGTGTCAATGCGCAGGTTTAGCTCGTCGGACTCATACTTGATAAATACGCAAATACCATGCATTGATCATAGGATTGTATCAAAATTAAGATGCTCACTAAATTTAGCTTGATCAAGTTTGAACTGAATATTTAAAGACATAGTGTATAATCATATCTGGTCATATTCATTGTAGTTCTTGATTAAAAAGATAAATAAAATACATGTACAGATTAAAATTGATATATATATATACTTCCTACGGGTTCAATAATTATTAAAACTACAGGAAAGCTGTGTTATATTGTATTTATCACATGACTCTAAAAGTACTTTGCATGCGTTATTTATGGCATGTCATCAAAAACGCATGCAAAGTACTTTTAGTATCATATGATAAATACAAATATACTAGAGGACTTTGAAAACGCATCACCATATTTTTGCACTTTTCTTGCAAACCGTATATGCGATTGAAAAGTTACTCGCAGGTTTTAATGTGCAACCTAGAATTGGTATGAATCAGTCATTAGTTTGACAGCACTAACACGCGACGCTGCTGATGACGTCACATGGGTACATACAGCATCCAGCACCTTTCTGCATAAATAAATGAAGCTTTTTGATTATTTTTATGTTTAAACTGTGGCGTATATGATGCCATGTTACCAAAAGAGTTTATAGACTTTTTCTAATTAAAAGTAATTGATAACTTCAAAATTTCGAAAATAAACGTCAAATTTGAACATCAATTTATAGCTCCTTTTTAGAAACATCTCCATTAGTTACCTTTATGCACGCTTTCATTACTGATATTGATTACATACACTGACAAGCATGTGGGGAAGACGTTTTGATGTAAATCGTTGCAGTAGATCACCTGTCATGTGATCGAGAACGTCTTAAAAATTTTCGTTAACGTCACTTGCATAATTCAAAAGACACGTGATACAAGCGTAATTTATGACTAATCTGTCATTTGTGTATTCCCTTAGCCTCTTCCAATAAAACCGGACGTAAGAAATCGAAACTTTGAAAAGCCCAAGACGTTGAATTTTATTACTAGACTATAGTAATCAGGGTGGGTGGGGTATGTCGGTAATTTTAAAGGGGTGTAATTTTGAGCATGCCAAACTGTCAATTCATTTCTAATCTTTCAATGATGAATGTGCAATCGTTGAAGAAGCAAAGGACGCAAATTCGTTGAGTCAGGAATCAAAACTAACGCGTGTTAAATTGCAGCTGAATTTGTGTCCTTCAAAATCGACCACCCCTGTCTTAAAACGGTTACTTTTTCAGTACCTTAGAGTAAATTCATAACCATGACATTTCTAGGACACACTACAAGCTGGTCAGACTATGATATGCAATAATAGTTATCTCGCTAACATTCTCCGGGTTTGTGAAATAAAGGATTTAATCTGGGTGATGCGTTTTCAAAGTCCTTTAGTATACAAAGCTATATGTTTTGCCATATATACGCAACGTTGTTATGAACATTATTTATAACGCTACTAAACATGTAAACCACTAGTGGTTTCGATTTCAATACATTGTATTAAATCCCTCCCCGACGTGTTAAAAGAGTTTGCCCAATTAAATGTACAGACGTTACTTGGAAACGTTTTGGTAATGAAATATCAAGATTGAGTAGATAACAAAAACAATCAAAAACAAACTTATATCCATACATATTCAATATAATTTCAGGTGGCATTCTCATATCTGCGAAATATGATCCTGATGTATGTTCAACACCGGAGCTTGGTATCAACCATTTTTATTTTATTTTTGAAATGGGAGAGGGAGGGTAAGATAGTTGCTAATTCATTATGAGCCATGACATGGGATTTCCATCAAAGTGGTATATGCTACTAGAAAAGCCTCGGATCAGTCTGTGCATACGTGCAGTCTGATCAGAGCCTTTGCTAGTCGTTTGAATATTCTATGAGTGTTAAGCTACTGACTGAACATCATTTGGAGCTTCTAAGCTTAAAAGGAGGCTGCACATGCTCATACGAGTCTTCACAAGTCAAAAATGCCACATTGTTGGAAATCACATGTCACAACTCTAATAATAAGGCAACATCAAGACAAAACCTGTCTTTGGGGTTTCCGACATAGTGAGATTCTAATCATCCTGCTCAGCTACTTTGATATATAGATGAGTGCCTTTTGATATCTGGTTTACCAGGAAAGGCTTTGAGAACGCTTGTTGACATTGCAAGGCTTGCCGAGGGATTCAACATGCGTTCTCATATCAGTTTACCCAATGTTTCACTCTTCAAACAAGCGATTATGACGTTATTTCGATTTTTGTGTTTATTCAGCGTCATAAGCGACGTCATTTGAAAAGTGCAACGTCATCATGACATAATAAAGGCACATGCCATGAGATAAACAATGTTTATCAGGCAACTTGCATCAATGCGGTTAATATGAGAGGTAACTGATAATTTCCAATAACCATATAACAAAGGCGCTGACCAGACATGGTATATAACATTACTTTATATGTTATTTTAAGATCATGGCATCATTTTCTATATTTAGACAACGTTTAAAATAAATTCAGGAAAAATGCAATTAAAGTTGTGAATACTTTTGAAAATATTATAATGGAAAATAGAGCATTTGCTCCAAATAAGCAAACGCTCCATTTTCCATAATATTTTCAAATACGTTGTATTTCAAAGGCGTCAAAAGGTGTTATCATGGAGTAAAGGGTTAATTTACATATTGTCTTGATTTTCATTCTACAGTAAAACCTGTGCAAAACAACCACTCAAAAAGACCAAAAATTTGTTTTCAAGACTATTTATTGCATTATGCAGGTCAAAAGTGTTGCTGAATGCTCCAAGGGGAGCATTCTGCAATACTTTCGACCTTCATTAAGCTACCATTTGCCATTAAGATCTTTGCTTTGTCTATTTTTGATTGGCCGTTTTACACATGTTTTACTGTACCTAGTGTCAGTAATAACCGCCAAATACACAAGAAATGAGACAGAGGAATTCCTGTTTGGGATAAGCAACAACCCAACGCCGCTACTAGAAATTGTAGAACAAGAATTTGCCTGAGGGGGTGAGGGAGAGGTTAACGTTTTCATTGATGGAGAAAATGACATCAGTGCACTAAGAAACAGTCTCCAGGTAATTAGCCATTATTTGGGCCTCGCCGTGGGAAATCCTGTCTTCGGGGTTTCCAACAAAGCAAGTTTCAAACCAGCCTTCTCAGCTACAGAGACTAGTTAGATGATTAAAATTTTGCTTGTAGCAAGCTTTGATATGATTAGTTCTAATAAGCGAATAACAAAGGCGCTGATCAGACTGCGCATCCGCGCAGTCTGGTCTACGCCTTTGTTGTTTCGCAAACATCCAACGACAGGTTTTCTCGCGTCAAGGCCCATCTTATCACATAGATTTCTGATCGAGTTTAACATGATACAAATCGAATGCTCACGCGAATGTATTAAGAGGTCGTAAGTTATAAATTGTAAACAATGCCATATTTCTGAAACAGAAAGTATAAAAAGCCATAGTGTGTGCCATATTGCCAGGGTCCTTAATGTTTACACCAACGTGCCTGTGCCAGGATCTGTGTCTTCTTTTTTACTTTGAATAAGGCGTGTTAATGCTGCAAAGTTAATCATTATCAAAGAACAGACTTTGCAACAACCAAAATCAATCTAAATCAATAAGGCCTCGGACAGTCTCCAATTCAATCTGCCCAAAATTTGAGACCCTTCGGCTAGGTTAATGTATAGTTTGCAACTCTATTTTTGTGCTTTAATCGAATCATGACATTGAGTGCACCTAGCAAAATGAAAAAATATTTGAAAAATAGTGTATATTAATGCCAGGACCTTAAGTTTTAGGGGGTTGCAGTATTTTCTGTTACCTATGTTTTTTTGCAGAAAGCCAAACTTTTGTCAGGTATTCATCCAAATAAATGGAAATATGAGGGCCAATTGATAAGTTCGCGGAATTGCTTTACTACTGAAACATGGAGTAGAAAACGAAAAAACAAAATACATCACATGTTACATTTTATTCAAAACTGATCTTGTGCTAAAATATTATGCTGATATATTGAACGATAAAATTTACACGAAACATTGAACAACAGTACTATGTTGTTCTTGAAGCACGCTGATGTTACTTAAAACGTCAACGACTAGTACCTGGTTAACTTTCTCAACGTAATCAACACCTGTGGCCACACTCTTTCTATGTCTATGTACCAATTGGTCGAATGTTACCGTAAACCAATCTTCACTGAATGACGAAGAAACTTTATGTGATTTGTTGCGTAATTCTAGAGAGGTTTCAAACCATTGACCTCTAAGTTCCTTTTTTAGATCAAGAAATAGACAAAAGTCCAAGGGGGCTAAATCGGAACTATACTTTGGGTGTGGCAGGAGACTGAAACCAAGCAGTTCAATGTCCAGTTCTGTATCACAAGCATGATGGACAGGGACATTATCATGATGAAGTAAAAATCATCCAGATCCAGCTGTGCTCATTTCTGTTGCAGGGCTTGTACCAAAACCGGTCTTTACACCTGTAAATAGACAAACGGAAAAAAACATAACCATTAGTTCATAAAACATAAACGCTGTTACATAACCAATGAATTTGTTTTTACATATGGAAGAACATTTCATTATTAAGATATATTAATATTAAAATACATGTATATAGATTATAAATGTAATGTGTTGTAAATATTAGATCATGACATACCCTTGAATAATATGGCTCGTTCTCACATCTTGTGTTGCAGCAAAAGGCCGTGTCTGTCTATAAAGAAAATGTACATTTCCTTCTTACAACTGCGTCGTATTTGGTGTCTTCCAAATAAATGATTATTGCTTTGACTTGGGTTTCTAATAGTACAAGCAAATTTCATTGGTTTTTTGCAGTTTTGTCTAAGAATCCTTCACTGTGGATCCCGTAGCGATTAAGAAATTCTTGAGAACATTCCATTCTCCTGTTTATTGTCGTCAGTGAGAATACGAGGCACCCAAATTGCAGCCATTTTTGACATATTTAGCTCGTCTGTAAGAATGCGCTGCACTGTATAATACAAAAGAGATCCTCTGCAAGACCTCAAACCCTAAGCTGTGTGTCTTTATTTAAAAGATCCTTCACTAACGCTGTATTTTCAACAGTGACTGTCCATGTCTATTGTCATCCAACACTGAATATCTACCCTCCCTGAATTGTTCATGCCATTTATAGACAAATGCTTTTTTCCACATGTTGGTAATGTTATCGGAGCTTTCAATGTGTTTAAGTGTTTCTACCAATGACAGTTTGAGTCTCACACAAAAATTGACGTCTGCGCCAAACTCAATGTCATCTGTTGACTTTATGCGCGGTTTTGAAGCCATGGCTATAATATAATAAACTGCTTCTGCGAAGTTACGGTCCAACACAACGTCTTCAAACTTTCCAGAAATTACGTTGAAATGTCACTCTAATGTCAGTGACGTTCGTGCAAAATTTGTGCTAATTTTATGTCACAGTAGCATGCTTTATGAATTCAGATGATGTGAAATAACAGCGTGCTTCAAGTCACCAAACAATGGTTGCTATGACTTCCATATATTCTTCTTATATATAATATATTCATTCATTTACCTGATAATGAAAGAGAAAATAAGTTGTTTTACTTGCAAGCGAGTTCTTATGTGATTAAGTAAAGAATACATTTTTGAGAGGAGAATTCCACGGATTTATCAATCGGGCCTTGTATAATGTTTGAAAAATAATACTTGTTTACCTGTTGGATTTCTTTTGCTCCGGTATTCAGTTTTATTTATTGTTGAGTCCTTATCTTTGCTTTATCTCCTTGTTATATCTTGTGATTTATATGTTTTAGGAGATGATGCATTGATAAGTTAGGGGTCTTTCATGCAAACCAAATATCTATGTGTCTTGATCCACATCTGAATTAAGGTTGAGGTTGGCGCCGTTAATTCGGTTTAAGCCCTCCAGTAAAATATTTTACTGACCGTTCCAAGGGGGTACTTCTTTTGTGAATCTTTTATGTTTTTGTTGTGTCTTGTGTTTGCTATGTCTTTGTGCGCATCTGTTTATATGTGCTTTGTGGTCACCTGCTGGGAAAGGGTTTGACCTCTTGGCTGTCGTTTGTGGAGTCTAACTGTGAGTTTGTCACTTTTCCATTGGACCCTTGGTCAGGTGTGGCAAAATTTGGGTCTAGAAGATTTTGTTGTACTTTTGTAAATAAATAAGTTGTCCATGACTTTTGACTTTTACCTGTAAATGTCTTATACACAGATTATACCTGTTCTGATTCAAGTTAATTCTGTCTGACCTGTTTACTGATGTATAGCATAACTGCATACTGTTTACATGACAATGATAAATTGATATACATCCAATCAGATACCTTTATTCTCTTAAATGCTAACCAAATATTATGCAAATATACGTTTTTGCTTACATTTTGATTTAATTTGGTGTAAGCAATATTTCATTTAACTATAAAGTACATCAAGATACAACAGATAAACATATAATTATACAGTACAATACATTTGAAAGGGATACAAAAATACCTCTAAGACGTGTTTGAATCTGCTCCCCTGTTTGAAAACATACATTTGTATTATCCCTAACTAAAAAAATATTTGGTTATATTTTATTTAGAGACAAGCTTAAGTCAACCAAAACTAATGTTGTCTTCCATGTGTCTTGTGGTTGTACTTGTTCTGTGGCTATTCCTCATGGTACCATAGGTTGGTCTGCAGTGTATGATTGTGGCATTTCGTGATCATACTCACCTTTTTACATGTAGCCTCTGGTCCACGTAGCTTTGTTGTCAACGTAAGGTGATTGCATTTGTATGAAAGTTATGTTATTGCTTTTTCAGATACTCTTGCTGTACAACAAGAAAGTGACTGGAATCGCATTCCATATTGACCCTCTAATTGACAAGAGTTTTATAAAAGCTTCTATAACTGGAAAGCTTGATGCCTGGACCCGATCCGTTTGTCCAGAGTGGAGTAGAGTGGTGAGCACGCCATATACTGTTGAGATGATCCCTCACCAAAGAAGGAAACGAAGCCTTGAGAAAAGCAAAGACAGAAACCAGCTGATGCAGTCTATCCATAACTGGGAACTGGATTGGATACTGAGACATTGAATTTGCATATAATTTAGTTTAAGTATAGATTATAAGAATCAACGAGTATCATGAGTGTGAGAGTTGGATAGAAAAATACATCCAGACATCCCCACACAAGATGAAATGTAGTTATATTTTTCACCAAAAAGTACATTTAAATTTTATTTTTATTTTATACACATATTTTATGAATTTCATAGCAAAACCTAACTTTGTCATTGACAGTTTCTTGGATTATATATTTCAGAGTGTGTATTGGATATAATATTGGGTGTAGAATACTTTAAACGCAGGAAATAGCTTAGAATTTCGTGTTCACTGAATAAACATAGAAAATGGTCGGTCGTTAAAGTAAGCTTTCAAACGTACCTTATGACTGACGTAACATGCAAACTAGAGCCGAAACTTGACATCACAGGGTTTAAATTGACGTCAAAACGTCTGTACTGTTATTTTTCACAACGACAAATCATTTAAAACCTTTCTGAAACGTGGTAAGTCCAAATAATATCAATAAGTTTTGTTTTGCTACAGTGAAAAAATATTAATCAAAATACTCACTAACGAATCGATACAATGTGTTTTCACTACTTAATACTGTGTACTGCTATATCAACAAAAAACATCATTTGAATATAAATATATTTGACAGATATCTGACAATATACAAGAAGTTGTCAACTAATTGACACCTTGTCGACACCTGTGCAGCGCAGCGCTGCACCGGTGTTGATAGGGGAACATTTTAGGTCACCTCAGATGTAAAAAAAACTCTATTCCACCAATTGCTTCTGATAAAATACAGGATTTGTTACAAATTATTTCCTTTGTATGAGGGGTGATCAGAAAGTTCGCTGAAAAGTGATATTATATCACATTGCTTTTATCGACTGCAATGAAAATTCAAAGATAGAAACTTCCATTCAAAGCCAAGTGACTTAAATTGAAATTTAGAAAATGTGACGTCATACCTATGAGCACGAGGCACCGCCGTGACGTCACATCGCTGGAACTGGCCCATCTGTACCCCTTGGTAGCTTCTCGGGGCTAAAACTCGTAGTTGTGTTTGAAATGATTGGTATTTTTAATGGAAAGTAATCATCCGCCATTCTTTGAACATAATATGAGGTTTTTATCTTATTCCGCTGCGCTGTTTATTCAAATTAATAGGTTTCAGTCAGAAGGGCAGACCTAACATGCGTCAATTTTTCGAGTTTTTGTAAAAAAAATTTAAAAAAACTTATTATCTTGCCAGTGTTCATCACAATAATTAAAATATTGGACTTAGTTATCAATATTAGGTCTACTGTCCTTAAAAAGGGTGTTTTACGAAGTGTGTAAATAGTTTATTTTAAAGAATCGACATGCCAAAACAGGCAATTGGCTCAAAGAAGTTGAATGCTTTGCCTTTTTGACAGTACTGTTATTCGTTTAGATTCAGAACATCGTCTGTTAGATATATATCTTTGAAAGTTTGCATAGAAGAGGAGTAAATATGTCGCTAAATATGCATGGAACGCAATATTGAGCTGCCGCAGCATTGGGTTAAGGGTGAGGTTGGCGCCGTTAAATCTGTTTAAGCCCTCCAGTAGGGTGTTTTACTGGCCGTTCCAGGGCGGTGCTTCTTTTGTGGATCTTTTATGTTTTTGTTCTGTCTTGTGTTTGCTATGTTTTGTGCGCGTCTGTTTGTGTGTGCTTCGTGGTCACCTGCTGGGGGGGGGGGGGGGGGGGCTGGCCTCTTGGCTCTCGTTTGTGGTGTCTTCTGTGGGTTTGTCGCTTTCCCATTGGTGTCCTGGGTCGGGTGTGGTGCTTGGTTGTGTCGATTCCTGATCTTTGCAACCTTACTTACTTTACAAAAATTTACAAAAAGTTGAAGAGTTATTAGTTGTGTAGTAAAATGTCAACATGCAACGCAAAATGGGCCGCCTTGCGCTATATACCGTTGCCTTGACGACAGCTGTAACGCACGTAGGCGTCTAACATCACGCATGCTATAACCAATCAACTGCATATGTTTTGCAGTATTATGTGCTGTAATTCCAGCTCTATTGATCAAACGATGTAAAAATGGCAACTACTTTCCGCTAACTTTCTGATCACCCCTCGAACATATGTTTAATATATTTGCATGCTTTTGGTGAAAAGCATTTTGTATATTTAATGCCAATAAAGTATTTGTATTTTGTATTCGTATATTACGGTAGAAAGTATCAATTTCATTCACAGTTTAGATATACATTGAACATACAGCTAAGTGTGAAATAAAAAAGGTGCACTTGATATTTAGATGTGTTGTTATCTTATTCCTAACGAAAGGGTCCTTTGATCCTTTAGTTCAAAATGGCAATTTCTCTATTTTTAGCCTACTTTGTTATCCATATTGTGTTAACAAAATGATAAAAGTTAAATGTTTAAAGTATATCAAACTTTTACACTTGGGTTATTGTTGGTATAGTAATAAACCAGTCTGCTGAAATTTGTAGAAATCAGCTTTTCTTTTGTGAATCTTTTTTGTTATTTATGTTTGGTGTTTGTCATGCTTTCTTGTCTGTCAATTGAGTCTTGTGGTCGCCTGCTGGGAATGGGCTGGCCTCTTAACTCTCTTGTATATAATGTTTACTATCTTTTTTGTCACTTTCCCATGTGGTGTACTGGGTCAGGAATGGTACTTGATTGTATCAATTCCTGATCTTTGCCTTCTTATTTGTATTTTTTTCTGGCTCCAGAGGGGACAATTTAACCCTTAAGCCTTCATCCTGCAGAAATGTCATCTGCTTATTTCATCAGATCTATTGCATATACTCAAGTGCATTTCAGACTTATTTAATCATGAAAGCAAACGCTAAGAACCAAACAGTTCAATAATATTAGACTTTTCACTAACAGTAAAGGCGGTACCTCATGAATTTGTAATTAGGGCCGGCAAACCTTATACATAGGTAAAAGCTGAAAATGAGGCGTGGTTTAGTTCAAAAGTAACTGTATCATCTGGCACCATTACCTCAGTACATTATTTAGTCCTTAAAACGCTAGCAAAATAACTGCTTCTGAATATGTCTATTTAACATAACCATAGAGGCAAACATTGCGGACCAAGATCGGACTGCTCATACAGGAGCAGTCTGATCTGGGTCCACACTGTTTGTCCAAGAGGCTTCTTATTTGCCCACTTACTTACTTTCAAATATTTTAGTGGATGCCAAAAAGATACGAGCTAAGACCTGACAAAGGAGACCTTCTGGCAATTAAAGTCAGAAGTGAGATATTTACAGAGAACGAAAGACCTAGCTGTTGAGAACAATTACAGACAATTTGAAGAGATTATCTGTACAATTAACAAAAATATGAGCGTTTTAACTGGTATAGATGATTCGTTTTAAACATGACGTCACTTAACGTTGTGACTGACTTCTGACGTCAACACCATTGTGATAACATATGACGCTAAAACAAAGACGCTAGGAGCAATATTTCAAGTATGCTCCATGTTTCTGTAAATTTGATGTGTATGCAATTGCATAGACTGTACAAATAGGTCACATACGCATCCCGTGTTTACAAAAGCATTTGAAATGAGGCATCTTGTTTTAATGGAGTATGTAGTCCATTTGCACAGCTGTTGTCATGGCAACAGATATTAAACGTGTCACTTAACTTAATCAGAACTGTTTGCGCCTATGATTGTATTACATGTTAGAATCAATTTGACTCTATTGTAAGAACATATAAATTCTTGAAAATATGGACGTTTTTTAAATTTTGATTACACAAAAACTGCTAAAATGCTCGAAGGACCCTTTTGTCATATCCACGCTCATAAATTTTCATATGTTTTGTGATTGTGTAAATAAGTGTGAGCTCAGTGTGTATACAGTTTAGATTTTCATGAAATGCACGCACGTTTGCGCAGCCCAAACAACTTATTTATTCTTCACCAAATTATAAATAGAACCTGGTTTCGTTTGTTTAGCGGATGAAATAGCCGAACCTAGCCCATATATGAATATTAAAGTTGCCGCCTTTACAGTAAGCAAAAAATCTATTAATATTTGTTTAGATTTTTATTATTAGTGTCCATTAGATAAGTTTAACTGTTAACTTTCATCATTTCTTAAGAGTTGTTTTTCAAGTCATATTTCCATTAACTCTATTTATTTCGAAAAGCGATTGAAAATTCCATGACCTACTGATGGAACAGGTCACTTATATATAGTAAAACCAGTGTAAAACAAACACTCAAAAAAAGACAAAACAAACGTCTTAATGACAAATGGTAGCTTTATTAAAGGCCGAAAGTATTGCAGAATGTTCCCCTAGAGCATTTGTCAATACCTTTGACCCGCATTATGCTATAATTGGACTTGAAATCCAATTTTCAGTCTTTTTGAGAGTGACCGTTTTACACAGGCTTTATTGTAATCTAAGCACTGAGAGTACTGATGGGAAGCACGTTCTTGTAAAGATATACATATGATTGTACGCAATAAGTCGTCTGTAACTACACAATGGCTGGAGTGTATGCAAGGTTTAGTGAGGCCATCTAAATGACTTGTGAAGCAGATACAACTTTTTGAGCACTCAGATCATGATGCAGTAGGTCGCATGTGTAGTGCTCGCAGGGGCTAAAAATAGTCTATTTATAACATTATATGGGCCTTCAATATTCAAGTTAAATGACAACACAACGCTTTCCAGTCTCTTATTGTCATTCCTTTGCTGAAGTTACAGCAAACCAAGAAACTATCATTATTGGTGACCTGCAGCATACTATTTTGAATGTTTCATTCATTGCTCTATTTTGGACTAGTTTCAAGCTTTTATAGTGTTACGAGAAATGAGTTTTGAGAATCGACAAGTTGCTTCGATTTAACTGTCGTCATAATGTCCATTTGTCCTAGCAATACCCATAAAATGTGTAACATTACCTATATATCAAAAGTAAAAGCATTTAAATTCCATAGTACACCAGGGTCGAATTAGACAAGCCTTGCGTCCTCAGGACAACTTCTCATGGGCGTCAAATTGTTTTGTGGGACAACCTTCAATAGGTTAAAGTATTGCCATGAAAATAACCCCATTTGAGCTATGTGAAAGTGTGTTGTTTCTATGGCAACCAATAATTCGTTTTAAAAACTGGGTATTTCCCTACAAATTACTTATATCTCAGCGGAAACTCATCCTAGAGTACTAACTCCATAAAAAATTAAAGGTAAGACATAGCAGCTTCATTCAGCGGTAAAGTATGTAAGTTATCAATTTGCATATTTTTATGAAAATTAATTAATACATTAGAAATAAAATTAAAATCGTAAAAAGGGTGTACCCACAAAGATACTTACATCTCAGCTGCGAATTATTTCAGGCAACCACTCTTGGGACCAAATAATGCCAAAGCACTGCACTTTTACAAAATTGTCCATTATGCAAATTTCTCGCATTCCCACTAATAAATATTAATCAAAATGTTAAAAATAAGAGAAAACTATGGAAAAATTTAAGGAGTGTACTTATGAAATTACGCATATGCCAGTTTCTAGTTATACTGTTCTTCTGAGCTTTCCTAGAACTAATTTTTATCTCTCTGTATTCTTCTTTCTTTTTAAGGTTTTCTTATATATTCATGAGGTTGCAAATGACATTATTTGTATATTCATCATTGGGTCAACCAAGTTTTGTAGTCTAGGATAGTAAGCAGCTGGCGAAAAGGTAATTTTGTAGGGATACCACCTTAATTATTCTACCAATTTTGTCTTATTTCTTATGTTTATATTGATATTTATGGATATTCAAAGGACCTCTGACGGTGGTAATGGGAATCACAGTGTATCGCTGCCTATTATTTTGTTAAAAAATAAAGTCGATTAAAAGTTTCCATCTTCATGTATAAGCATGCTGTTGGTCTCTATTCTATGATTTTGCATTTGATTTCCTATTTCCATAAATGGAAGTAAGTAAGGGTGCAAAGATCAGGAATCGATACAATCAAGTACCACACCTGACCCAGGATACCAATGGGAAAGTGACGAACTCACAGAAGACACCACAAACGAGAGCCAAGAGGTCAGCCCTTTCCCAGCAGGTGACCACAAAGCACATATAAACAGATACACAAAGACATAGCAAACACAAGACAGAACAAAAACATAAAAGATCCACAAAAGAAGTACCGCCTTGGAACGGTCAGTAAAATATTTTACTGGAGGGCTTAAACCAGTTTAACGGCGCCAACCTCACCCTTAATTCAGATGTAGATCAAGACACATAGATATTTGGTTTGCATGAAAGACCCCTAACTTATCAATGCATCATCTCCTAAAACATAAAAATCAAGATATAACAAGGAGATAAGGCAAGGATAAGGACTCAACAGTAAAGTAAACTGAATACCGGAGCAAAAGAAATCCAACAGGTAAACCCCTGTGGGCCCGACAAACAGCCAAAGCATCAGGCCCCTACCATCTCATCAATAGATAAGTCTTTAAGTCGGAACCATCATAGAGTCTGAAGTCTGACCCACCGGCGTGCAATTAAAGACGAAAGCAAAGTTGCCAACCGTGATTGGGTTGACTACCAAGCATGCAGTCTGTTGCAATACATTAATGTTATAGCCAATTTTTTCATAATGAGATTTATTTTAATGAACTGCTTTGAAAAATTATTAGAGCAAACAATCTTCTTCAATTTATACACCAAGTCACCATAGAAATCAGGTACCGAAAGTCCTTGGCGCAAGAGAGATTTAAGTCCAACTTGGAATTTAGAAATCAAATCATAGTATCGTCTATAAAATTTTGAAAATGTTTTGCGAAGTTTATGATACCGATAGCCTTGTTTAAGAAGTTTCTGAGTTAACAATTTGTTGCGAGTGTTGAAGTCAGCAACATAGCTAGATGCTCTAGCAAAACGAATGAGTTGAGAGATATAGACTCCATAGGATGTAGAACGAGGAACATCACCGTCTAAAATGGAAATTGACAATTTCAAAATCAAAGTAGTCACGTTTATCATAAATTTTGGTAGAAACAATATCATTAGAAATTGACAAATGCAAGTCTAAAAATGCGGCTTCGGTATCAGAGGCATTGGCTTTATTAAGTTGGAGCTCTGAAGGGTATATTTGACTAACCATATTATCAAAATAAACATTATTGATATTTAAAATATCGTCCAAATATCTGGAAGTAGTGTTAAACGCATCAATAACATCAGCCTGCTTATCATCAGAAAGAGACATCATAAAGTCCCTCTCATAACAAAACAGGAATAAATCTGCAACCAGGGGAGCACAATTAGTGCCCATAGGAATCCCAACTACTTGTCTATAGAGCTTGGTGCCAAATCGAATAAAAATGTTGTCCAACAAAAAGGTCAGCGCATCACATACATTTTGACACGACCATGCATGATATTTTTTAGGTTTTTCTGAAGTAAAAAATGCATTTCTGTCATTACATGCAAGGTAAGGAGAGCACTCTCTCTGGAAGGTTCTTTCAATAAGATCAATAAGTTTATCTTTAATTAAATTATGAGGTAAAGTAGTGTAAAGAGTAGACAAACTGGTCGCATTGAAATCTCTAGCTTTTAGTTTATATCAGAAGGCTTTTTGGGGGGCTAAAATGGTCACTTTTTGTATTATACATATAGGAAATAGAAAAATATTTTTTTGAAACATCATCCCCCCGAGTTCCAACTAATCCTTTTGCACTAGACTGGTTCTCTCCCTTTAATAGCTTGTCAGCATATTAAGACAGGTAACTACTAGCCGCCATTGCGCCTACGTATCGCATTCACACTGACGTCATGTGTGACGTGGTATTGGAAAATACCCTTGACATGAAGTGCTTTTTTTAAACAAGCCGTTTTATTACGTTTATTTTATTCTGGGAGTTTATTTTTTTTTCTTTTACTTAATTATCAAAATATAGTAACTGAAAAAATACTGAAGTTTGTGTTGAAAAATCTTTTCTAGAGCATGCGCAGTCGGATGAGTAGGATTCTCTACTTGTAAAAAATTACTTGTTACCAAACGTTATATGCGTAGCGGAAGTGGAGCTTTATCAACGAGGGGAACCAATCTACCTTTTGCACGTAAGTGTGTTCTCATATTTTACATAATATATGTGAAAAGCTAGTTGGAACTCGGGGGGGGGGGAATGATATCCCACTGCCCAAATTGTGACGTCTGGGTGAGCCCGAAAATTAGGATTTGGTTTTTTGGTGTGCTCTCTTGAAATTCTTTTTTTCTAGTATAATGAAATATTTAGTACAAATAAGCTTCCTTTTCATAACCCATTAGTCATAAAATATTACAACGTTTAAGCATATTTTTCTTTAGATTATGAAAATTAACCTTTTACTAAATTTGGTTGGTAGATTATTTTGCACATACACTGTCTCTATCCAATACACATAAATTACATGGCCATTTATAGTGCGTCCAGCTAATAGAGACTGGGCGTGTCAGAAGGAGCGCTGTCATACACTGTCAAATAAGACTAGTCTACAGTAAATTGGGTGATAGCCTATGTTCGCTTTACTCGTGCAACCAACTGAAGTGCAGACGACAAGGGTGACCAACTTTATACGTTAGCATGACTGGTAAACGTTCATCTTTAGTATGCTGCTGGGGACCTACTGCATTTCATTTTCCGGGATGGATATGTTGTGAAAGTTTTTGGGGAAGCTAGATGTGCACTTTCTTCAAATTCTGTCTGTATGGCCAAACTGGTTTGATTTTTAATAAATCATAAATCACCAATTAGAGTTAAGCGAGACAAGGGTTTAGTATCTGGATCATGAGAAAAGGGCAGACAAACATGAGATTTGGTCTAAAAGCCTCTTATAATCGCTTATTCTAACTAAATGTCTAAAAGTTGTTCAGAATCTTCTTCAACTTGCTTATTTTGTATATGCGGGAAGCAAAAGCCTGGCGAGGTCATGCGTACATGCAGGCTCGTCGGAGCCTTCGCCACACACCGATGTAATAAGAGACATCATTTCATCTCGACCAATTTATAGTATTAATTTTTCATTGCAGACCATTATTTTATTTTTTCTTATTCAGTATTATAATTTGAATAGTTAAACTTTTGAAACATTGTCAGAGTGCATATATCTAGGCTAGCCAGTCTCCTTGTTATCCAAATTTTTATCCTTTTTTCACAATGGGCTCAAAACTACAACAGGTATATACAGGTGTACAGCGGTAAAGCGTTTCACAGGTGAATAATTACACCCTGTCTTACCGATTTTGATATGGAAACGTCCATGGGTGTGTCTTTGCTAAGAACCGCCCAGTCTCTCTTAACTGGTCAGACTATACGAGGTGTACTTTACGCATGGATGAATGGTTGAAGTGCATTGCTGCATAATATTGCACCAGGTAAATACATTGTCATCAAGGTTGAATATGGACTACAGTTGCACTTCAAAAAAATTCTTAAAGCTGCATACTCTGGAACTTTCATTAAAACAGATTAACAAAATTCTAGGACAAATCGATTGATATTTATTTTTCTGGCCGTTTTGCAGCGAAAAAAAAATTATGTGAAAAACCCAGACGTCCGTATAGGCTATGGAAAAATTCTGATGTCTGCTAATTGCAACATTCAGCGGTGCCTATCAATCTTCGTATTTTTTCGGAGAAGAGATCAGCTGATAAATCTATTTCCAAATAAGATGCTTACATGAGGACGTCAAACTTTGTTAACTTTCGCAATTTCATTAGTCCGGCACACAGACGTAGAAGTTTGTGAGGAAACCACAATGACCTTACTGATTTATCGTCACTCTCTGAAGAAAAGCGCAAATTACACAGTTTATCTGACTCAGAGCTGAAACAAATTCGCCAGAAAAAATCATTCAGTTGCGACAGTGACGTCACTGGTCATGACAATAGGCAAAGAGGTACTCAACGGGGAGAATTTTACAGCCTCGATAAAATATTCTCGACCCTTTGTTTGTGTTGATGCATACATGTAGCGTACGAGTCAACATTTTTTCAGTCATGTCACATTTTCCTATCTACATGGGTTGAACCAGTAGGGCTCTAAATATTAGAATGGATAGCGATATGCCTATAGGCTCCCGGGACCCGTACCCTTCCAGACACGGTCGGGAGCGCAGTGGCTCAGTGGTATTTAAAGTGCTTGACTTCACTTGAGACTGAAGGGCCTAGGGTTCGAGCCTCATCGGTGTCATTGTGATGTGTCTTTGAGCAAGGCACATTTATCCTAGCTTAGTACTTGTTCAACACAGGAAGAACCGTCCCGACGTAACTAAAATATCGTTGATTGTTACGTAAAGAATAAAAAACAAACAAACAAATCCAGACACTGTCGAGACTCGGGGCAAGGACGGATCCTGATGGAGCAGGGAGTCCGGGCCCCACTGGAAAATCACATGTGGTAAAGGGTTCCATAGGAATTGACACAAGGACATCCGGCCCCTGAAAAATGGATCTCCCATGGAGAAATTTTGTGTACCTGGACCCCCCACCCCTGTTAAAATGCTGAGCGCTAAAATGATGTTGCCCTCTCCCACCCCCTTTGCTGAAAATGAGTTTATTTTGCAATAAGGCTTCTTGAGACAAGATGTTTTTTTCTTCTTTTTTTCATACTTGTACCGAAGGCTCAGACGAGTCGGTGCGCGCGAAGTCTCGAACTATAAATATGTTCATAGCAGGGATGTCAATAGGCCTAGGGTCTAGGTTCCTATCCCACTAGATAGCTGCGCAAGCATGTATAAAGGATGCCTTTTCGAATATGAGACAAATGCGAAACAGCGTCCGTGCTTTTCGACATTGACAAACCTATTTGTAAGCTAAGTGTGCTGGTGAACATGCTGTGCACCAGGGACGTATATGCAATTTAGAGTCCGTGTGAGCATCCAAATTTAGACGTTTTCGCTGAAGAATCACGGTACGACTTCGTATGTTTCCTCAAAAAATCATTGGAAGAGTTATTTTGCGAGTTTTATCACGCGTGTTTATGCAAGCAACAAAGACTCAGACTAATCTGCGCGTCTTTGCTGGTCACACACACAGAAAGTTTTAGATGTAACAACAATAGTTCAGTCATGTCGGGATTGTTCCAAGACGGACCCAGAGAGAGGAGATATCTATCTATCTATCTATCTATCTATCTATCTATCTATCTATCTATCTATCTATCTATCTATCTATCTATCTATCTATCTATCTATCTATCTATCTATCTATCTATCTATCTATCTATCTATCTATCTATCTATCTATCTATCTATCTATCTATCTATCTATCTATCTATCTATCTATCTATCTATCTATCTATCTATCTATCTATCTATCTATCTATCTATCTATCTATCTATCTATCTATCTATCTATCTATCTATCTATCTATCTATCTATCTATCTATCTATCTATCTATCTATCTATCTATCTATCTATCTATCTATCTACGAGCCTCCTATCAACTCAATGAGTTTGCAAAATGTCAGCCTATATGAGGAGATGGTATGTCTGTGGGATAGAAAAAGAAACGGTAGTACCATAACTGGGAAATATAGCTGTCGGAAAATGTTTGAAGATGACCTTCGATGTTATCACGACATTTTCGTGCACATAATTTAAATGTCTCGGAGATGCGATTACTATTTCTTTGCGATGCGCGGATCCAGGAATCTTTGTCAGAGGGGGTGAGGGGTGGGGGGGAGGCCCGACTGCCGAAAAACAACCGCAACAACGTTTTTTTTAAACCCTCAACTGATTTTACAGTTATACATGGGGGGGTGGTCCAACATTTTTCAGGGGGGGGGGTCCAACATTTCCAGGAGGGGGGGTCCAGATGCTTATTTCCATAAAAACGCATATAACTTGTGATTTTCCAGAGGGGGTCCTGACCCCTTGTCCCCCCTCTGGATCCGCGCATGTTTGAGCAGTCATTGCCACTAGAAGTCAGCAAAAGTATCCCCGAGTCCCTGTCATTGCGGCCACTAGATGTCCGTAAAAGTATCCAGAGTCCCAGAAATTGTAATTCGAGGTTAGTTAAAGTATCCAGAGTCCCAGTCATTGCCACCAGAGGTCAGTATGAGTATCAAGAGACCTTGTCATTGCCAATAGATGTCAGTAAGAGTATCCAGAGTCCCTATCGTTGTCACTAGATGTCAGTACTATTATCCAGAGTCCCCTTCATTACCACTAGGGGTCAGTACTAGTATCTGTATTCCTAGTCACTGCTACAAGAGGTCAGTACTAGTATGATTAGTATCTGTCGTTACTTCTAGAGGGCAGTACTAGCAGCCAAAACGAGTTAATTGCAGCAAATTTGTGTCCCACAATTGTTTGGCTTAGATTTTCACTTTTATGTTATTTTGTTACTTATTGGTATATATCAAATAGATAATGTTGTCTAAAAAGTGCGCATCCAAAAAGTTCGATTCATTCAGCCTCAAAAAGAGCACCACTGAATTTGAATGTGAACTACGTTGCTGTGATGAAGTATACTTGTACACATCTAATTTCTTACAAGACTGAAATATTTAAGAGCTTTTATAGTATGCACTTCTACTTGGATCTCTTGTGGATCAAATAAGCCTATAATGTAGAATTTTTATCATGTTTTTTTTCTTCTCAGCATGGTCTAAGCAGGTTTGTTATGAATTGACAGTGGAATTAAAACAGTAATTCTAGGAGTACAATTATTGTTTTAATTGTATCCATCAAATTTGAAAAGTTGACCAGAAAAAAATATTGGTTTTGAACCAGTAGATGAAAAATATTAAAAATTACATTCTTCTTGGGTATTGGAAATAATAAATTGTATTCTTGTATAAAGAACAGTGTGCAATAGGTCGGTAACATAAATCACATACCTCACACTCTGGTCTTATTTTCTGCATAGAAACATATATTGTTCTGCAAAATATCAGGTTCTAGTGTTTTGCTTAACACTTTTTACATCAACTTTGCACATTGGAAGTAAGCTGTTGCATCTGGCATTATTAATGCTGTTGGAATAACACTTCAAAATATGATTATAGAAAAATGATTTTAAATATTCCATATATTTGAAAACTTGTTGTGGCTCACTACAAACTAAGACAATACAGATAAAAAATCTAACTTCAATAAATGCCTTTTATGTACATATATTACAAAAAAGCAAAGTTTACATCATTCACAAAGATACACCCTTCTCAGAAAAATGGCAAAACATTCATGGTAACGTAATTCACATAGCCAATTTGCTCACTTCAATTGAAGATAAGAATTTATAAATTCAAGTTAACTATTTGATCTTTCATATAAACCATAGAAGTTATCAACATATTAAGTCATAATAATATTTGAGGTCACTGTGATCAATTAGAATGGACCAGGATGCAAAAGCAGGAGTGCCAATTTCAAAGTATACACATAAACTCACCAATAAACCTCCAGTGGTAGCACCAACGAGATATAAATGGTATGAAAAAGAGAAACTAACAATTGAACAACAAGTCAGAAACTTATAATCACCGTCGATTTGTTGCATTTGACATTTGATTGGACAAATCTGTGTTGTTTTTTTGTAGAATGTGAATTACGGTATGTACTTGTGAGTTACGTTACCTTTGTTTAATCCAGCTCATTTCAAAAAAACATACGATCAGTTTCTTAGAGATTTAAACTATTCAATTTTGTTTTTCAAACAGATTACTTTGCATATGTTGTGTTGATAAAATGAGTAGCTTTGTAAGTTACATGAATAGGGGAGTCGATGTACCCAGAGTATATAGGTAAATCCTTGTTAAAATAAAATGACAACTGTAACAGTGTTTAAATCGATCTTCATTAACTAGGACAAATTTGCTTTGATTAAAAACAATCATTTTTCAGTTAGTGTATGCATTTAGAGAGGTATTTAGATTTTAGTAAAATTGTTGTAACATAAATCACAGTAACGTTATTCACAAATTTATTTTTCCACTTGTTTTTTTTTCTATGAAAAAAAACTTCTTGTAAAGTTCTTGTATGGTTTGTTACTTAGGTTATAGTTCTTACATTAGCTTCAATTGCAATATTTGTACCCCTTCTTATACAAATAATACACATAGGGTAACGTAATTCCCCAAAACTGCAGATTTTTAGACAGCCTCAAATATCTTACATCTGCGAAAAATATTTTTTTTTCGTTTGTCCATGCATATATTAATCCTCTTGACAAGTTGACATAGGCCAGTACTAGTATCCACTGTTCTATTCTCTGATACTAGATATCTACTCTACTGTCTATATACTATTATATTGGTGGTTAACATTCGTAAGCGCCATATTTGTTGACATATGACCAAGTAAATGAACACGATTTGTACTAATTTATATTTTCTTTTCATTTGCTTCCCTTTACGGAGGGTACTTTTATCTCATAAACATTGAACACTTTTTTTTTTATTCAATGCGGATGAAAGACTGTCTCACAAGGCACGAACACACAGAGTTGTCTCAACTTGAATTTAATGTTTGCGTTCTACATTTAAAACAAAATGGCCATGTGCGTTAGATAGGGCGCGGGACTAACCAACTCCTGCACCCCCATCCCCACCCCCCCCCACACACACACATGCGCGGACGCATGCACACAGATGGCTTATGTCCTATTTATATGACTGTTTTTGTGGTGGTAGCTGCTTATGTTGAAAAATTATTAGGTTTGCAATTATTTACATTTTGATTTAGCACTAGGCCTACTTAGACCAGGCATCATAAAAGATAAAGCCATGCTGGGGAAATAACACGAATGTCAACAGTTAACTTTTCAGATTACGCCCAATTGCTGGATGATCAAAGCTTGCTTTTTAATTGATAACTGAAGCATGCATAACTCAATATTTCGCCTGTCTCGAGGTGTGATATGCTGGCGGTCATTACAAAAACAAGAGTAAGAAACTGACACCTGTGTTAACAACAGTAATTCAATTTTTCTTTGCAAAAGGAAACGCACATTTTGGCCTAACTTGAGCGTCTCTATAAGGGGATTGACAAATGGATGGACAGATGGATGGGAGAGTGTGAGGATAGATAGATAGATAGATAGATAGATAGATAGATAGATAGATAGATAGATAGATAGATAGATAGATAGATAGTAAAGCGACACTGGAGCGACACTATTTTCAAAAGCTACTACTTGTTACGAATGAAATACTTATTTAATAAACGAAATCAAGAAATAAACTGGCCTAGATTTGATCCCATTTTACCAGACATTTTGAATGTTATGACTTATATTGTTTTTCTGACAAAGCAAGAAGCCATGTAGCAACAGAAAGGCTGGCGCATTTTTTTCGTAAACGAAAAGTAAAAATCCCCCTTTGGAGCCCCGTCCAATTATAGCATATAAACAGCTTGCAAGAAGTATTTCTTTGCAAGTGTTTCAATACGAAACAAGGGCTTTTGGTGAACGACAACATTTAAAAACACAATAATGACAGTCTCACCGGCTGTTGAACAGTAGATAAGCATGTCCGGGCTAAATATGACTTTTTCGTAATAAGCCTACCTGTCAAGTAAAATCGTTCCCACCTCTGCGCGTGTTTTCAGTCCGAAACAGTTTTTCAGGTCAGTCCAGCGACCGAATTCTTCACCGATATTTATTCTTCTTCTATTACATTTAGCGTCGTTCTCTGATTTCTCTCTTTTTGTGGCATATGATGTTTGGCGCTTAGGTCTTCCAACTCTTGCCCTTTTGACATGTTCAGTTTCCGCCATTTTTGTTTTTGCTGCGCTTCACTCGATCGCATCGGCGCATGGGTCATAAGAGGTCACGTTAGAGTTCATATGAATAGCGACTACTGTCGGAAAATACCGTAAAACTTGCCCGAGAATTATTGGAGGGACGCAAATAATTAACAAAGTATAGAAATCGCTCTGAAAGCGGGTTTTTGGCCCACTCTTGGGCCGTTTCCTTCTTGAAATCGTTAGAACACATGTTAAGCTAAAGAGTAGAGTAATAAAATATTGTGGTAAAAAATTAACAGCGAGATGCTGCAAATGCACCTTTAACAAATTAGAAAGAAAAAACAACAACAAAAATAATCATCAAAATGCTCATGATTTTGGACTTAAAATACTTTCACTGCGATTTGCAATCGAGTATTGATGATGTAATACCCTAACACGTGCAAAATAATTGATTTTTAAATGTTTTGGTGAAGTCAAATTTTGCAACCCCTACCCCCTTTGGTAGCGTCTCCTGTTTGTTGTAGGGATATGCATGTCTAATTATAACCTTAATTTGTTCCTAATACATCAAGTGTCCTATTCAACAGGATACCAGTGATATCTTATACATAGGGAAGTTTTGGGAAGCATCTGAAAAATAGGCAGATACCCTATCAAAGTGTCAGAGGTCCTTAGATTATTTGTATATTTAATCTTTTTCATTAAATGAAAATGTCTCAACTTTTATTAAATACCTAGTTTTGAGGTAGATCATAGTTAGCAGCTGACTTAGTGGTTTTTTGAACGTATACCAACCTTTATTTTTCTACCAATTTCCGCTTATTTCTTAAGTGTTTATTTATATTCATAAATATTCAAATCAGTTAATTCGCATATTTAATAATTTTGGTCAAAATGCAATGTCTCAACTTGAATTTGGTACCAAATTTTGCAGTCTACCATAGTTGGCAGTAGAAATATAGGTAATTTTGTAGGTATACCACGTTACTTTTTCTACCAATTTTCTCTTATTTATTATGTTTTCATTAATATTCGTGAATACTAATAAAAACATAAGATAATTCGCATATTTAATCATTTTGGTCAAATGGCAATGTCTCAAATTTTATTTTGTACCAAGTTTTGTAGTCTAGACTAGCAAGCAGCAGCTGTATAGGACATTTGTAAGTATACCCCCTTAATTTTTCTACCAATTTTATTCTTATTTTTTATTTTTTCATAAATGTTCTTGCATATTTAAACTAGATTATTCGTATATTTAATCATTTTGGTCAAATGGCTACGTCTTAACTTTAATCTGGTACCATTTTTTTGTAGTCTAGGATAGTTAGTAGCTGGCGTACACGTTATTTTGTAGGTATACCACCTAAATTTTTATACCAATTTTCTTTTATTTCTTATGTGTACATAATTATTTATTGGTATTCAAATTTTAGATTATTCATATATTTAATCTTTTAGGTGAAAATGCGTTGTCCCAATTTTTACTTAGTACCATGTGTTGTAGTCTGCGATAGTTAGAAGTAGACATACAGGTAATTTTGTAGGTATACCACCTTAATTTTTCTACCAATTTTCTCTTATTTCTTATGTTTTCATTAATATTCATGAATATTCATGAATGTTCATGAATATTCAAATTAGATAATTAGTATATTTTTATCATTTTGGTCAATTGTTTATGTCTCAATTTTTACCAAGTAAGATGTCTTGTAGTATAAGGTAGTTAGCAGCTGATGAAGTGGTAATTTAGTAGGTATACCCCTTAACTTTCGACCAACTTTCTCTTATTTCGTATGTTCTCATTAATATTCATGAATATGCAAATGAGATAATTCGTATATATATTCAGTTAGTCATTTTGCCAATGTCTCAACTTTAATTTGGTACTTATAGTCAGGGCCCTTAGGGACAAAAAATAGGTCCGGTGCAAATTGTGTGCCGATTTATGGTGACCTATATCAAAACTTTAATGGAGTCTTACCTTTAATCATAAGGTGGTCACCCATCTCAAATCCGCGTCTGAGGCTAGTTATGACGTCATAAGTATGGCGACCATATTGAGAAACTCGCCATTAATAAAAGCTATAGTTTGTGTTGGTATGGTCATATTTATCCAACACGAACGCTTTTTTAAACATTATATCAATTATTTTATTTATATGATGGTTACCTGACTTTGACAATGAATAATTTCTAGATAACTATATTTTGCATGTAAAATACCCTAGATTTCCTATAAATACCAAGCTTATCGGGCCACCTTTAGACTGATGGCTGAGAACGTTACTGCTCCCCTCGGGAATTTCGCAAGCTTATCCTATCTAAAAGAGGATTTCAAGCTGTGTCTTTAAATAGTTGTTTGCATTATGTTTGCCAGGGCGTTAGTCTCTGACAGCCTGTTACATATGTTACCATATTAACTTTAGACAAAAAAAATAAAAGTTTGAGCTACAGAAAGAAGGCTAAATATTTGAATTACTAATACGATCTGCATATTGACTACTTCAGCTATATATAAATTCGTTTGGAGCAAAATCACAGCTTCCTGTGGTATTATTTGCTTTACTTTAATTAGATTACCCTTTAAACATGAAAATTGTGACCAATATCATTTACTTTTTAGCTGATATGTGTATTTTCTAAAATGTTTTGATTATTTTGTACTAACAAACTCATTTGGGTTAGAGAAAATCCAAAGTTTGCGTTTATACTCTAAATATAGTGTCTTATACGTGCAATTAAACAACCCAAAGGCAACACCCAATTTTAAGGAGCTAAAAAAAGTAGGCATCATTTAAGTAAAAAAAAATATGAAAACATTTGCTGCTGTTGGATATCTTGCATATTTGGGATTGTCTTGCTCATATTATAAAGAATTATATATTTTACAGGGTTAACAACTAAATTGAAGCACTTGTTAAAGGCTGTAATATATGTTACATGACATAATAAATGAGCAAGGACATTGACTTGATGTAAGAGATGATATTTCAGGAAAAAATAATATATTTCGCATATTTTCCTAGCTAAAGTCGCTAGCCTCTGGTGCCTAAATCTTAGGTATTGATGATTATTAAGCCCCTGTACCTTTGTTACAGATGTTATGAATATTTGTTTCCAATATTTCCTAATATGAATAATTCTAAAATAAGGCTACATCCTAGAGGAAAATAATCGTTTCACATTTTAACAGTGCAATTTAGTAATTATCCCTTTCTAATGTAAATATTCTAAACCAACACTTATCCAAGTCATATACAATATCGATTATTATTTCTGCTTCTCAGGTAAAATAATTGTCCTCCTCATCTCATAAAAAACAGAATAATCATCAAACAAGATTTTGACTGCAAGCAGAGTAATGACCTGCTCCATCCCAAACCCTTTTAGATATACTCTATCGTATGAACCAATTCAAGGTGCATCGAATAGGAGATGTTTGCACACTGTATGCATGGGTGTTAGCCTGTAACAGCTTATAACATATGTTACTTTATCGATTTGAGAATAAGAAAATTGAAAGTTTGAGCTACAGAAAGAAGACATTAAAACTAGCTAATTAATGAACATTCTAACAGTCTGCAACTTACTGGATGTCTTTACTACATGTGACAGCTGTTTACGGCTACATGTTGTGTTATGTGTGTTACATGAACTTAATTATAATTTAAAAGTGATAATTTTGGATATCGTCATTTAGTTTAACGACTACTCTGAGTTGGTTTCAAGCCGTTTTAGATTAGGTTTAACAAACATATACTCATTTGACGAATACAAAAACCAAAGTTTGCTTTTCTATCTTAAATATTATGTCTTATATCATCTTCACCAGCGAAGGTTTTGTCGTATCTATCTTTCGACAAACCCTTTGCCTCACGACCCTCATAATCTATTATTAGCGCAGACTAATCGCCCAATGAAAACGCCAGGAAGGATTTTTTCGATAATCCCTTCCTGCCAATCAGATTATATGTAGCAGTTTATCGGCATCTTATGTGAACCGTCTGCTAAGTCTCCATAAGTCCAGATAAGCAAAGATTTTGGTCGTAGAATTATTTATTTTTCTTCTATAATTAAGTTCAAAATTATGTTATGGGTGCTCAAAATAACCATCTTAATGTGACAATTCTTTTGAGCACATTAAACGTACATTTTAGTTGTTAAACAAGAAAACGGAATTTAAACTAATCACGCTGTCTTATCTGGAGGCCTGGTGTTTATCGATTTTTTGCACCGCTCTTTGTGATTGATCATATTAAGTGTTACTATTTTCGGCTTTTGACGCATTCAATCGGAGAAAATCGAAGCTGCGAGGCCAAGGGTTAGATTAGACAATCGCAACCCTTGGTAGGACAAGATGGTCTTATATGAGCTAATGCACAACCCTACCCCCAGTTTTGCAGAGGAGCAAAGTTTGTTTTCGCCGCTTAAGTAAAACACATATAAAACAATTGCAAAGTGTTGATAATTTACATTTTCTTAAACAGTCTTGCTCATATTTCATCAAGTTTCTAAGATCAGGACACCTATTAAAAATGTCAATGTGCCATTGGCGATGTCACAACCAGGGCTCTGATCGAATTCCATGCACTTTCAGGTGCTGATATTAACTAGTTCAATGTCAGGAAAGAGCAAGATATCATATTGACAGGCATTTAGCTATGCTGGAGACTCTATCCAAGAAGCATTCTGTCACCTTGGCTCAATGCCCTTAGAAAGCACTGTGGCGGATGCACTAGAGTAATATATTTGTAAATTGTCCAGACCTCTTAGTTCTTGTTTGTGATGTCTAACTGTGAGTTTGTTACTTTCCCATTGGTATCCTAGGTCAGGTGTAATATCGATTCCTGATCTTTGCCGTCTTTCTTACTTTGTATTAGCCAGTCACCAATATTGCTCGACTCACTGCGTTGAGGTAGTGGATACTTTGGAGAAAAAAAAGTTAATTGCAAAAACTACCACTTCCAAAAGCTGTGTTTCTCGAAGGTGTCAAACATGCGCAGTACCAGTGCATCATTTGGAAAACCTCACCTGTCATTAATCCTGACAAATCAATGCCTGGTAATTATGGTTTGAAGCGGGACTGTGATAAATATTGTCCCATTATGATGACATTGTCCATTTGCGCATCTAGAGGGGGATATGGGGTCCAGACACCCGGAAAATATCAAGTTCGTATATGGGTTTCTATAGAAATTAGCATTTGGACCCCCCTGGAAATAGTTGGACACCCCCCCCCCCTGGAAAATAATGGACACCCTCTGGATCCTTGGTAAAGTAAAAGTATAGTTTTCTCAGCAATAAAACCATTGGACCCCCTCTGTAAACTGTAAAATAAGCTGAGGACTAAATAAAACTGACAAAAATTCCTGGATCCCCGCATGTTGCCTCCTGCCCCCGAAACCCCTCTGCAGCTGATAAAATGTGATTGCAGCATGTCTGTATGCGAAACATCTCGGTGTAAGTACAAAGCAAACCATTTATATTGTACTGTGGAGCAGAAGAGGACTCATGTAAAATATTGCCAGTGATCATCAACAAGAATGCCTTAATGTTCGATTTTAACCTTTGCAGACGATTCTACCTATCAGTATGCGAAAGATAAATCAGATTGTAACAGTTTTCTATTGCCCGTGCTATTGAAGTACAATGGGTAACTTGTAGAGGGTTTAATCCTTATTTCCATATCATGAACTACTAAGTAGACTCTTCTAACTTTTGATCCTTCAGGGGTCATAATCGGACTATAATGAGTTTGGTTAATAGTGTATGCAAATGATTATTACTACTATCTTTTCTTTGGGTGTAGTATAAGCAGCTACAGATAAACCAAAAGCTTTGAAGCGTGACTCTATTTACAATATTGATATGTTGTTCTAGAAAAAAAGGGTTTCAGGTATTTATTTACATTTACTATAAAGGCTTTGACATACACATACGTTCTAGCCGGACTGGCTCATTTTACGTATTCTGCATCAATCGTTTGAAATAGAAAGACCCAAAGGTCATTAGTCAGAGGTCGTGGTAAATCTATATAAGCATATAAGATGTTATATTTACACCGTTTATTATCAAAAACACTGTTTGTTTTTCATTCACTCCACTGCCTTTCATTCGTAAATCGTGACGGCATTTACGTCCCACCCTCGAACGGACTTCATCCTATCTGAATATATTTTGTATGTTACGGTTTAAAAGAGTTTGTATTCAGTCATGATAAGGCTACCAGTTCATTAACGGAATATTTTCATGCTTTGGAAATGGACAAAACGCATATATATGTGATATTTACATATTAGGCGTCATTTCAATGACGTCACCTTTTTGTTCTGTTGCGAAAACAATATGGGCGACATGAACATTTTAATTATTTACCCCCTAAGATTAAATTTGGTGCATTTCGACTGAAATTGGCAAACAAAATGCAAGAAAGTCCTGATCGCCATAGACTACAATGCACATACCATTTAAATTGCACTGATACAATATACGTTATTTTAATGACGTCTTAATGACGTCCAGACGTGAAACCCAGATGGGTGACCAGGTGATTTTCATTAGTTATCCCCTAAAATTTGATTTGGTATAGGTCACCATAAATCGGCATCAAATTCGCACGGGAGTCCCGATCGCCCCTGACTATTAGGTTCGTAGTCTAGAATGATGAACATCGACATAAAGGTAATTTTGTAGGTGACACTCCTGAATTTATTCTACATTTTTTCTCATTTCTAATGCTTTCATTAATAGTCTTGAATATGCAAATTAGATAATATTTAAAATATCGAATGATTGCGTCAGATTGTTGTGTCTGAAATTCAATTTTTTCTATTCAAGAAAGACAGACTAGATCTTTCAAACATATTTTCTTTAGTGTGAGTAAAATATAAATCAAAGCAGAGAAGCAATCTTTCAAGGAGGTAAGTAACGGCGCTAATCTATGCTGGTTTTACATTATTGTTCGTACCAGAGTTACCTCTCCATTTTATGAATGTCGATACTCGTTTTTAACGTGCGATCCTCACAAATTAATAGTACAGATATATTAACCTTTAATTGAGGTATGTATCATCATTTAGGACGAAAATGTAAGTTTTCTCAAAAAAAAAATTTATATGAAAATCCGCAAATCCCCTACGCTCGTATCAAGTGTATTGGAAAAATTCATTAAAACGCTGTTCTTCCACAAAGAGTGACAACTTGATAAACAAATTTCTGAGCCGTCAAGCATATCAGGATGCATCAAATTATGTTTTTTTAAAAAGCGAAAAGATTATTGTTTTAGAAATTATGAAGTTCTACAGGTTTGAATTAATTATAATGGTATTAAAAGCAACGAAATCCTTACCTTTGGCAATTCTATCTGCACCTTTTAGTGGCATTTCTCTGTGACCATACCAGTCTGTCATATTTTAGTGAATAGTGCATACCTAAGTCCAAACATCAATACTTGTTTGTGCCCCCACCCAATAACGGGGTTTCTCAAGACATGTTTTTTAAGCGTGAATACTTAAGGGTCAAATACAACTAATATCTACGAATACTACTTTTGATATTTTAATGTGGTTGCCATGGCACTATTGCCTATCTGCTGCACATTTGCTCAACTGAAACGTGTGCAGTAAAACCTGTCTTAAGTGGCCACTCAAAAAGATGACCAAAATTGTTTTTAAGACCGATTATCGCATCTTTAAGATCTCTGTTTTGTCCTTTAGGAATGGCCGCTTAAGACAGGTTTTATTGTATGTTCTAATGTACAATAGTGTGACATTTTCTTGGCCCACACCCGACCAAACAACACATTTCACCTGCCGGACATTCGTAGTCGTTAGTACAATTAGGAGGTGGAAACATATGTATACACATTAACCTTGTCAAGGGTGAAGAGTCGTGAGGACAGCCTTCTGAAAAACAAACAGAATTAGGTTTTCAAATAATGACAACTAAGAATTGAACGAATCAGAATATGAATGTACAGTAAAACCTGTGTAATGCGGCCACTCTCAAAAATACCGAAAAATTGATTTTCAAGACCAAGTATTGCTTAATCCAAGGGGAGCATTCTGCAAAACTTTTGACCTGTATTAAGCTACCATTTGTCATTAATATCTTTGTTTTGTCTATTTTTGAGTGGCCGCTCAGACAGGGGTTACTGTAGGTTTTTAAATAGTGACAGCTAAGAATTGAGTGAATCAGAAAATGAATGTACCATGAGATATAAAAAAAATAAAGTGACTTTCTTAAACAGCAGTGAAGATATTAATAAGAATATAAAAATCCATCATGAGTGTGAGGGTGAGATATAAAAATCCGTCCCGAGGATCACCGATTGGTATATCACGAGGCATGCTGAGTGGTGACAAAATGGTGAACGCGAGGGACGGATTTGTCAATCCAACCCTCACACAAATAATGAATTCTATTTCTTGCTCACCACTAAATACCTCCCTTTAAATAGAAAAAAAAACATAAAAAGGCGTCCAGAAATCCTGTATAAGCTTAGATGCGACATATATGTAACATGGTGACGTAATTTTTACATTACTCGACGTGCGACTAGCGTGCGGCCGACGTGCGGCTGTTTGTTTTTTATCTTTCCCATGGGCTGGTACGGGTATGTGTGAGAGAATTATCTCACATGGGTAAAAACAACGGAAATCCCGATCTGGTTTGCGAGAAAGAAAATGGGTCATATTGCAGTTTCAGATATTGAATCGTCATAAGTACCCCTTTAAATCTGGGCGAAGGGAGTCAGAGGAAAATGATGAAATTGAATACATTTTACAGAACAGTTGACAAAAAGACGGTATAAACCAAAGTTAGACCAAAAATTTCAAATCGGTATTAAAACGAGTATTAAATCTATCAATATAAACCTGTCTTTTGCGTAGGTGAAAACTATGGATTCTATCTGCGCCTTTGTTTAAGTAAATTCAGGGTTTCTAATGATGTGGCTCAAATTATTAAAACAAATTATTTTCATGAACTTCAGATGCATGTAAGCAATTTTGTCTCACATTCAACAATCTTGCCACAAAAATCCAGAGACACAACAGGCGGGAACTGAAATTGAGATGAGCTCGCTGCTGGACTGTAAAAAGCTTGTTTAGACACAAATTAAGTTGTGTATAGTGTTTGAATAGCTAGTACAACAACATAGCCTTCATATAGTCAACATCAGCCTTCCTACCAAAATCGCCATTTACTTTTTGTAAAGTTGATAATCATGACATTGTCAACCTTTCAAGACCAGTCAACTTTTTTATACGATAAGTTCGCTCATTATCATCTGTCTGAAATTCTGATAACTACTTGAAGAGCCAATATTATAATCATATATTACAAAACATTAGAGTATTTTCTGGTATTAAAACTGTTGGTCAATAAGAAAAATTGAGACCTAATTAGACATGAGCTTGGGTATATCAAAAAAGCAAGTGAGTATGATTAGAAAATATCACCATCACACACTGCAGGCCAAACCACGGCCACAGAGCCACAGAATAGTAACCTGATATTTGATTAGGTACGTAAAAGGGTATCAAAGATTTTGATGTGCTGCTTACTTTGTAAATGATTACACTACTGTAGTGTAGCACTTCAAATGGAACACAGTTTTTCGTTTTTAAAATTTTACATAAAAGTTACTTTATACTGAAAGTTTGCAAGGGCATAGAAATAACAAAATCCTTACTAGGTTTTAAATTTTGGCAGAGAGTGATATCAATCTTACTGCTCTGATATCTTGTAAAATAAACAACTTAGTTTTTGTTGGTATGAAAATACCCTTCCAGTACCCATTTTGTACGATCAGTGCAATGCACCTGGGATAGAGATCGCAGTAATTGCTCATTTTTAAAATGTCCATTAGAGAGGGAGCACAGTGGCTCAGTGGTAGAGTGCTTGACTCGGGACGGAGGGACGTGGGTTCGAGCCTCACCAGCTTCACTGGGTTGTGTCATTGAGCATGACACATTTATCCTGGCTTAGAACTGGTTCAACCAAGGAAGATCCTTCCCGATATAGCTGAAACATTGTTGACTGGGACGTAAAGAATCAAATCAAACCAAAAATCAAATGTCAATTATAGATTACAAGCAGACGATTTTCTTGTGGTACAGTTTAGGATGAAATCAAAACTGCTAACATAGGTCTACGAATAATATGTTATATGTGGGTGTTTAAAGACATATGCATCATTTCCACGCGCAGATTTCCTGCATCTGAAAACAAGGAATGTTGTCTGGGTCCTGTCTTTAGAGCATTTACGATTTCAGATCAATGCAGTTTTCAGAAACTCTTATGCCAGATGGATATTTCCATATTTCTTGAAGAAAATAAAGTAATTAAAACGTGTCCGAAATATTTATAGACCCTCTATCAGAAATGATCGTCTAAGTACCAAATGTAGATAAATGGATCAGGCGAAATCAATGTAAAAATCCTTATTTTTACCTTATTTGACAAAACGAATATGGCGGATACTCAGATTATCTGTCCAATATGTACCGTTTTTCAAGCAGCGCACGACCTGCCCTCGTAGCCTATTGGTTATCTTGTCGGACTTTGGAACCAGAAGATCAGTGTCAATTCGCTGGTAGGCACCTAGTATAACTTGTTTTCTTTTTCTACTTTTTTAGCGTTAAAATGCTGAGTTACTTCATACAAGTAATACGTGATATATAAATGACAAAAAAAAACAACACTTCTTAACATTTCATATTGAAATATTATATGAAATAAGAACACAAAATTGAGATTTTCAATGTCAGATTTTTAATATATAAATTACATTAAAAATCAAAATCCTATTTTGGTTGAATTACCAAAATAAATCATGCAGTATCTTTTTATGGCTTGGGAAAACAAATAGTTTTTCACGTTTTCTATAAAGCTTGAGGTCATGAGTAATAATTGAAATTAATATATAGAAGCTGGATGACGATAACAACTATTTTAGCTTAACATTAAGGACTTGGGTTATGTCCAGAAAATAGGCCAAAGCTGAAAACTTCCATATGAGATTATGAATAAAAATGAGCATGGTGACATATCCTTTTATTTCTATATTGACAGTCCATGCCTATAACAAGCTGTATGCAAAATATTGAAACGATTTCAATGTGGGAAGTATTTAGTAGTATATGACCTTAATACTTACCAAACACTTCCGTCTGTCTACCTAGCTGTATGTTCTGTGCATGTGTTTGTATGTTCGAGCGTACAATTAGACTGACACAATTATGGAAATATGAATAAAATCAAAGATTGACAGGCATTTTCAATCAACACGCAAATATCAACATTAAGTTTATATTTGAACTATTACCGTTACTTTATATGATAGTTAAAATATACATGTTGCCCTTACACCATGCTACATAAGTGGTGCGATCAAAAAGCAGACTCATCCATGGAGGCTTCCAAACAGAAGGGCTCTTTTGGCAGTAGATGACAACCCAAATATTGTTGACTGGGCTGATAAACAGCAACACACACCAATGCAGCTTGATTTAAAACCGCTGAAGTATTGTTGTAAATTGTTTTATGTAAGTATACTGAACAGCTAAAGAAACGCATATTTTGCATATTTGGTATAGGGTATAAATTGGGGTTTAAATACTGATCTAATGATACGTAAGGTGTCACTTATGTATGGAACATGTGTACTATCAAATGCATCACAAATGGATGGCTCATTGGAATAATGATAGTAAAGGGGCGTAACTCTGGGCGTAATAAAATAACACATAATAAAGGGCACTTTCCAGATGGTGTATATGCCTAAAACCACTGAACGGATTTGAATAAAAATCACTCCGCGTGATAGTCATGACTCACAGACGACTTATGAAGGTTAAATTATCCGACTTTCTTCAAGGTGGACCATTATGACCCAGTTACATTATTGGACAATTAACCGGAAGTGTCTTTTATACAGGCAAGAAAGGATCAAAATTTTTTTAAACGGTTCTGTTTGACAGTACCTTACTTGATAGCAGTTATACTACTCCAGATACCCTTACACCCCAAAGATTCTGGTGGTTTTCAATACCAATGCAAAAAATGCAAAAAATGAAGATATTTGGATAAGCAGTATAATCTCTACAGCGGTGAATTTTAAAGTTTTAAGATGTTTTCTTATCTGTTACTTTGTGTTCTCGTGACATGCAATGACATCTGTTTCAAATCATGTATTTTTCAATTACGGCACTGTTTTTGAGCTTTTTGCATTAATTAACAAAAAATAATAATTTAATGTGTAATGACGAATAAAACGGTCAGGAGCCAACGCATGAGTCCGTTCAAACATGTTCATATCATTAAGTGTAAAATTTGATAAGGGTTTCTGGTATTCAATGGATATTGAAAAATATGCGTTTCTTTTGCTGTCAAGTATATATATATTGCTTTATGTTCAAATGATAGTCAGCTATCCGTTTCGCTCAAGGTACTATACTGAACAAAAAAAACTTTACACTTTTTAAATAGAAATTTAACCAAATTTGGCGCAAACTGATTACATTGAAAAGTATGCGTATATCAAGGCCACGCGTCTGACAAGACAACCATGCAAAACAGTTTCAAACTTGAGTAGGTTCATGAATAACGTTGGAATAAACGTCAAAATGCATTTTTAAGTCTGTAATATCAGTGCGATATTTTGAATATGTAAACACACTATTAGGGAGTCTTTCGAGTCAGAACATCGAAAATCAACAAATAACGCACGCGAAGTATAATGAACATAAGAAGGGTTTTGGCAAGTTGCCGCCATACAAAGAGTAATATGCATGGTAAAGATGTTTGATTGCTCTCGCGTTATTGCCCATAGCCTCCTATAATGATTTGAGCAGACAGGAATATATTGATGCACAGGATCGACACGACGTAAGAAAACAACGCTAAAATACACTCACGCATTGACGTAAGCGGTTCTAGCCGGCAACTGTAGATGCCACACACCTCAACGTTTCGTACCAGATGATAAAAACAAGAATCGGAACAAATGGTTTTTAAGTGTGATTATTTTTACCCCTTACTCATTCTCGACGCTACCAGCCAAATACACGATGTTGAAACTGTGTTTCAATTTATAGATCTACGGAGAATTAAATACCCCTTAATTTGATATGATTTGTTTCTACATTTATAGGTATTGGCGGAAATGTTACTGATTAAATAAGTGTAAAGTTTCTATTTTTTATCAGTATAGAAGGGAATATTTTTAGATATTAAACATTAATGTTGAACTTTAATCTTATCATAGCATTAATGAAAATGTATGCAAACTACAAAAACATATTTTTTTTAAATCTTTTCTCCAATTAAATTTAAAATCCGCACTTTAGATAAAATCTTATTGCCAAAAAACAGTGTTCCATTTGAAGGGCTACACTACAGTAGTTAATTTAAAAAACTCAAGCTACTACACTGTTCGAAACGTCTAAAGAACCACTTGGCATTTTCTATCTCAGCGTATACACATTATGTATGTTGCTAAAGGTACGTACATATTTAGCAATTTCTTAGGATTCGCATTTTATTTTGCTGACCTTAGAGCAATATAAAATAATTGCAATTGCAATGACTCGGAGGGGAATTCAGGCAAATGAAACCTCAAGATCACAAACGTCATCCTTTAAATATGCATTTGGGGTGAGCAGTAATTGCAGAAGGGGTCAGTAAGCGAAATTCACGTCATTTGTAAGTAATGCAAAAATGATGAGGATGTGATTTTTCTTATATTGTCTCTTAGATCTTTCTTAGGCATCCTACGCTCATTTTTATTGGCTGTGTAACAAGCGTGATAGAGCTTTAATACTGAAAAACGCGAGTTGCCGTCAATGGCGTCAAAGCTTAATAATTTAGTAAAGTGTCTTATGATTTATTAATGCTTCACTTCATCATAGAATGAGGCTACAAAACGAATCATAAAGTAGGAATGTAACCTATCACATGGTTGATTCAAGCCTTAAATTACTGGAAAATAGCGCGAAATGTTTGTGAGATAACGGTGACATTAGACTTTAACTTTTGGTCTATGCTCTGTAGCCGTTATGACGTTTAATTCAACAACATATGTCTTAAAATGTTCTGATGGCAACTTACAGTGTTGCTTGTTAATGATGTTTAGGAAATACCGATTAGAAACACCGTTTAAATGCGACAACGTAAAAGCATGTTAAAAACGTAAAATGGTGAAAACTTGGTGCTTAATTTTCATATAAAATTCAGTAAATTTCTAGATATGTTTTGTTTTTTCTTGGTTTTCGTGGCTAAGCAATGTCTCAATTATGATTTTGACTTCTTCTGATGACCAGAAATGCCCACTTTGTCCAACAGGTTTAAAATCTAACATCATTTTAGCCCAGCTTCTGCGTTTAAGATTACTGTATGTTTTACACTGAAATCCTTGTCCGATGGTCTGCGTTCATATCTTTTTGCCGGCGAATGAAATTCAAGACCCGATGTGGATGGAAAAAAAAAATGCTAAATTTATTTTGCTTAGTATAAATTATACATATCGTTATATGACTGAAGGACTTCGGACAGTCTCCTATTCAATCTGCCCAAAGTTTGAGAGCCTTTCGCTTGAACAATGTATAATTGACAACGATATTCTTGTGCTTAAATCAAAACATATCATTTAGGTTGATATACTTTGGATACTGGATTGCTTCTTAAAGCGAAAATGCCTATCAGAGACCTAACCACTGAGCGAGAATCCTGATCAAACATGGGCCCTTCGGATATTCTAGACTAAATGTGACGAAATATCTAGATGTAGATGGGTCAGTTTCAATATGCCCCCGTCCCCCTAGGCATTATGTGCGTTGACTTCGATTGAGGAATACGGTTGAATGACCTAATAAATACTGCTGGGGAGGGGGTTAACTATACAACTATTCAGTGTGTTCATGAGCAGAGTCTTACTGGAATATGCATATTTCCTGTCTTTTATTTGCTTCCAATGGATCACCTATGTACAAATCGTTAGCTAAAACAAAAAAATACTCAGAGCTTGAAGCCCATGAAACACTGAAAAGAGTGGCTTCAGCAAATGCAATAATAAAACACTATAAAAGTTCTTCTGTAATAACTGTAAAACGCCATGCGATTGTTCTAAGCTTTTTTAAAAGCTAACCTTGTATCCATTTACAATGGCATGTATACAGTATGTAGTAATGATACACCTCAATGAGCAGGTCAGACTGATTGAACTATTAACAGAATAGGTATAATCTGTATGTAGGAAATTTACAGGCATAGACAACATACTTATTTACCAAAAGCTATGAACTATTCTAGATAGATCCAAATTTTATGCAAACGCAACACTTTCATCTCATGTTTAATGTCGCAAACATTATATTTCCGTGTATTTAGATTAATACTTGACACAATTTTGTCTTTCTGCGAAACTTGTCACAAAAATCCCCAAGACCCCTAAACCATAAGGTCCTTGAAGAGGCACTAGCGATAAGGCGTATATTTCCCTAGTTGACATGATTACAAACACAAAATTTTCAAATTGCCCTTATGTTTATAAAATTGGTCTAGTTCAGCAATAAAGTATTCATAGTAAGTAACAAAATACGTGTCAAAGCGATTCACCATTTACAATACTGTGAAAACGTGCACTTTCTACTCATCTAACGTCTTTATACTGGGTGCCGTTTAGACCAGACTTTGAGTAAATGCATTGCTAAATTTAAAAAAAATAATAAAAGTGCTAAAATGTTAAGGATACCACTGCTCTTCATTTCCCAAACCATACCGTATTCCTTCTGCGCATGCGTACGAAATACACCTAAAATTGTGACGTTTGTCTTAGGAAAGATGAAAATATGGATTTTCAGTTTATTTTTAGATGCTTTCCCCCCTGGACCCAAGATGCCTTTTGGACAAAGACATGTCGCTATATACATTTACAACATATGTGAAGGGCTTTTGAGTCTAGGGGGGAAAGCATCTAAAAACAAACTGAAAGACACCAGTTTCATCTTTCAAAAGACAAACGTCACAATTTTAGGTGTATTTCGTACTGCCGAACTACACCAATTTTAAAAACATTTGGGCAATTAGAAAATTGGTGTTTGTAATGATGTCAACTAGGGAACATATACGTCTTATCGCTAGAACTCCTTTATGTGCAATAATTCCCAAATATAATTATTTATTGTGTTTGGGGCACTGAAGTACAAAAATAAAGTTGCCAATTGTACTCGAGTCGTAGCATTATGCTCTCAAAATTTGGGCAGATTGAACAGGAAACTGTTTGAGGTCCTTTCCTGGGCCCGGAATTACAATACCTCCTTAAAGTTAAGGAAGACTTAAGTTAAGTATTGATATTTCAACATGCTTTATTAAATACTAAATAAATTGCCTGGATCGATGTGATGTTTGTGGTCAAAGATATCATAGTGATCTTCGGAAAAATTAAAACTATTTTGATTTTAATCAGTTTTAAACGTTATTTTTCGCATCATGAAAAATCAATATTTAACTTAAGTCTTCCTTAGCTCTAAGGAGGCATTGTAATTCCGGACCCTGGTGTTATTTAATGAGTCATTGCTGTGCGCTCTGTTTAGCATTGTCGCCTGTGATTTCAAATGGTTTAATAATTCATGCAGTATATTCAAAATTTGTTTTGTCAACTGGCAATTTGGAAGTTTTGTTAAGTCTCTCTGATAGATGAATACTTAGCTGGTTGGAAATCCTGAAGATGGGTCTCATGCCTAGAAATTTCAAAATTGTGAAACTTACATCTCCTGATGATCAAACAGCACTGTCCATTTTCACAGACTAGATTGGTCGAGAGAGGGGCAGCTGTTAGATGTTGAAGTGCAGGGTACTTACTTTCTTACGTAATCAAACATCATTTGAGCCGCGATATGTGATTTCCAACAATGTTGCATTTTGACAAGTGTAACCTCAGACGAGCCTGTGCAGCCTCCTTTAAAGCTTAGAAACTCCAAACGGTCTTCGGTCAGTAGGTTAACAGCCATAGAATATCCAAGCGACAAGCAAAGGCTCTGATCAGACTGCGCGTATGCGCAGGCTAATTTGAGGCATACATGTACCACATTGTTTGAAATCTTATGTCGCGGCTCATTTTCCATTGTCACAGACCAGGTTAATAGGGGAAGTTGCAAGATATACAGTACCTGCTCGCCACGTGACCTCATTACATTACCCACTGTGATAGGCCAGATCCGTGGGGACTGCTGTTAGATGCGGGGTTTCACTGTACTCACTTCACGCCTACCAAACGCTCGAATACTCAACATCTGGTTGAATATTAAAAACAATTCATCCAGGAAGAGAATCAAAAATCGGGGAAAGTCATGCAAGAGATTATGCATTCCTACGTTTGTGGTATAAATTTGAGGTCAGAAAGTTCTCTCGTTTTGTCAGACTTTACATTTCGCGTAAAATAGGTGTACCTGAATTCGACAGGAACGTGTTTATCGCGCAAAAATGAGAAAATGAGACCTAATGAGAATACTTTCTGAGCTCGTATTTATACCACATACGCAGGAATCCATAGGCTGTTGCATGACATTCCCCGATTTTTTATTTTCTTCATAGAGCAGTTGTTTTTAATATTCAACCAGATGTAGAGCATTCGAGCGTTTGGTAGGCGTGTACTTTTCATGTTGATAAAACAGCATCTTCGATTGCAACTGACTGAAGAGTAGGGACAGCTGCCAGATGTTGTTTTACAAGGTACTTACGTTTCTGAATGATCAAACATCATCTTCCAATTTCATAGACCACGTGAGTAAGGGCGGCTGTCTGGTGTGTAAATACACAGTATCTACTATCCTGACTGACCAATCAGCAGCTTCCATCGTCACTTACTGGGTTAGAAGGGACAGCCGTCATATGTTGGTGGGGTACCTGTTACTTACGTTCCTGAATGATCAAACATTATCTTCCATTTTCGCAGACTACGTTGGTAGGAATCAGCTGCCATTGGCGTAGCTCCAATTACGCAGTAACGCACGTGCATAATAAAAATGGTAACATTCAAGGGAGGTCACCTAATGTGGCAGCTACCTGATGTGGATTACATAGCGTTTACTTTTGCGGATGAAAAAAACAGGATCTTCCGTTGTCACAGACAACATCATTTAACCCTTAAGGCGCCAATCGCAACAAAAGTCGTCTGCTTTGTTCGTCTGCTGAAATTTTTTATAGGAGCAGTCTATTCTGGGTCCACGCTGTTTGCTTCTATGCTTAATTCGTCAGTAATGTTAGGCAATTATTTGCAGCAGACGACTTCAGCAGACGACATTTTCAGATGCGTTTATTTTCTTGGCGCCTTAAGGGCTAATGTAGATGTACAGTACTTACATTCTTGGCATCATCATCATCATCAGCATCGTCCATTGTCACAGATTGGGGAAGAGTGGGAGAAGATGTCATATGAGGGGTACACAGTACTTACACAGTACTTACATTCCATGTGCGGATCCAGAGGGGGGGAGAGGGGGTCCGGACCCCTTCTGGAAAATTAAAAAAAATATAGGGTCCCTTAGCAATACTGGTCCGGACCCCTTATAATCACAAAGCTACCAATCCAGCATCAATGTTGGACCATCATCGGCCCCGCCAGTGAAACGCCATTTAAATGGCGTTTCACTGGCGGGCCATTGGTGGCCCACCAATAGTGGTATTTGGATCCTTCCTCCCCTCAACAAACTAAAAAAAACGTTGTCAAAGTTGGACCCCCTCTGACAAAACTTTTTGGATCCGCACATGCATTCCCAAGTAATAGAACATAATCCTCCTCTGTCACTCACGCGAGCAGGCAGCTCCCTGATGTGGGGTACACAGTACTTATATTCCCAAGCAATAGAACATAATCCACCGCTGTCACTGACGCGAGCAGGCAGCTCCCTGATGTGGGGTACACAGTACTTATATTCCCAAGCAATAGAACATAATCCACCGCTGTCACTGACGCGAGCAGGCAGCTCCCTGATGTGGGGTGCACAGTACTTACATTCCCAAGCAATAGAACATAATCCACCGCTGTCACTGACGCGAGCAGGCAGCTCCCTGATGTGGGGTACACAGTACTTACATTCCCAAGCAATAGAACATAATCCACCGCTGTCACTGACGCGAGCAGGCAGCTGCATGATATGGGGTACACAGTACTTACATTCCGAAGCAATAGAACATAATCCACCTCTGTCACTGACGCGAGCAGGCAGCTGCCTGATGTGGGGTACATGGTACTTACCTCGATAGGTTATTTCACACCATACATATTCCATCTTCGCAGATTGGATGACTATCGGGGCAACTATCAGATGTCTGAGTACAATGCAACTGGTCTAGAGCCCATATACACTCTGGCAGATGGCTCGCACCTAGAGGGGAAATATGAAATATTTATTTGCTTGAAGGTGAGTGGACTGAAATATTATTTTCCTATAAACATTTGAAACCCTTTGTCCACCTTTCATTGTTTGAGTTTAAATGTCATTGTTTTTGTTGTCATTTTTCTTGGATTTATTTTTGCCAAATTAAATTTAATGGCATCAATCACAGTGACCTGGTGCTCACTTTCAAGTCTATTACAGTCCCCATAAAGACAAAACATACAAATTCTTCGCTTCTGTGTGAAACGGGCAAACATTATTCTATTCTATTTGCTGATGTCTCCGCATTTTGCAGCACCATTTCACCACATTTCTGCGCGAAAATGATCAGCATACCTTGGTATTGTGTAAGAACCAAACTTTTACTTATTCACCAGTAAAACCCAAATTTCTAGTTGAAATAGAGACATTTGAAACGCGAAATTTCGACAAATCACTTGTTTGTTTGACCAGAAAAGAGCACAATACTCGCGGAGTTATTTGTAATCTTTAAGGAGATTGTACCTGTACATGATCTATGTTAACCGCAAACAGCATATGATAATATTTTGTGAAAAACGTGCGCTACTTTGAATTCTGCCATCTGCGCTTTTCAAATAAAGATATGAATTTTGTTTTTGAAAGGAACGAAAACACTCAAAGATATGGCTTGGGTCGTATTGCACTATTTTGTATTAGGGTGAGTGTCTAACGAATGAATTGCGATTTCGTGCATTATAGGGTAGTATATATCTAAGACTTTTCAATTGTAAAGTTTGGTCAAAAGCAAAATGCTGTCTTGTAAATGGTTCTAGACTTAAAACTAACTTTTATGTTCTCAAAATATTCCTACTGATCTCAACTGACCAAAAGTAAAATAGAAAGTATAATTTCAGTTAGAAAGAGCTGGTTGGTTTGCTTTTATTGTCTCTCTAATATCTTGTAACAGGCCGTACTCTGTGGCTATTTCTCACGATGCCGTCGGTTGGTCTGCAGTGGGTGAATGTGTTATTTCCTGATCATATTGACAGATGATTCCTATGAAATATCATAATAAAAGTAAGTAAGGGTGCAAAGATCAGGAATCGATACAATCAAGTACCACACCTGACCCAGGATACCAATGGGAAAGTGACAAACTCACGGTAGACACCACAAACGAGAGCCTGGCCTTATTTTTTTCGAAAAATTGCAAAGATGTCGCAAAATTTGTCGTCTGTTGCAGAGGTCCTGAATGTTCTAAGTTTTCTAGTATTTATGTGTCATTTAAATTTCATGCTCAGCTGAAATAAGCATGAAAAAAATGGTATCGTGATAGGACACAATATACATACCTAAAGAAATGAAAGACATCAGTAAAACCCCAGTAAAAGTCATACGCCTCATTTCTGACAGAACACTCCTCCCAAAAATGCTAATGTTTTGTTACTATTTTTTCTGAATTCGCTGTCCTGCTACAATCTTCGTTGAGAAGAATGGAATTTTATAGTTACGCCAGTTCTAAAGATATTTAATATGGCCCTAATTGCTCATCTGAGTTCAGTCAAAGGCAAATAAGATCAATCTTTATTGACACACAGGGATTACTTACCTAAACGGCAGTTTTGGACAGCAGCAAAACCAGCAACACATACAAGTAGTTGGAGTACCTTGGCAAGGTATATCGGTCGGGGTGGTCCGATTTATTTTACAGGCAACACAGAGTTTAACCTCAACTTCCAGCACTAATCAAATTTTATAACATTTCTAACATAATCCGCTGCTTCAAAAACTGTCAATTACAGAACTAGAAACTAAGTACGATTAAACTGTCACATATAGACCCATTCGGAAAAGACCACCACAATTCGAGAATCGAATCATGGCTTGGTGTATTTAAGGAGCATTACAAGTAGTACTATGTACCAAAAAGCTCCATTTTGTAAGCCAGAACTGGCGTATGAAAAATTAGTTCTGTAGCATGTAGGCTACAGACTGAGCTGAAATATCCCTCTAAAAATCGACATCGTTTTACTCAAAGGTATAACATGACGAAGATTATATTTTCTTAACGGGCAATATGTGTCCTCTTCAATTATGCCGTTGAAGAGTTAAAATCTTTGTGCAAACGATTGGTGGAGGCTCAAGTATACTACACAAAAAAGAATGGCTTCTTGAGAAATATTTTCACTCTTGCACATAAAACACTCTGCATGTTGCATATTTGTTTATGTAATAAGCATAACTATCACCAATCATACATATTAGCATGCTCAAGCATACTTTGAAGAACTATACTCACCAAAATTATAAATGCTTCATTTTCTAATTGAATGTGCTATGCGTATAGTACACTGCATTATGGCATTTTTGACTTTGTTAGGTTCATATTAATATCATGTAATTAATTTAGTGGACAAAGTCTAATTACACTCAATTGACTTACCAATAGCTGAAAAGGTAATGTATAGCATTTTTTGTATAGTATATAGCATATATGGAATTGTATACTTGTCATTTTGGCAGGACCTACTACTAATCTAAATTGGTACAATAACAGAAATATCCCTCTTAAATCTATTTCGCTTTACTCCAATGTATAACATTACAAATTGTCATTTTATTGAAGAAACATGCCTATATTACACAATTTTGCCGCTGAAGGGTTTGATAAAATTTGAATGTGCTTGCTGGAGACTGAAGTATACTGAACAACACAAATAATGCTTTTATTTTAAAATTTTGATTTTATGTGTGTCATTTTGTGAAATCTGGCGAATTATGTCCACGTTGTTGTTTTGTTTTTTATAGTCTGGTATATTATATTCAGTCCAAGCGTCTGTCTGTCTGTCCATCTAGACGTCTGTCAGCTGGTATATTGCCTTAGACGCTAACCTCTGGATATATTTGGCATATACTGTTTGAATTTGATAAGTAATAAATTCATGTGTGTAGATGACAACAAAGTTTCCGGTTATCGCTATGACCTTGATTTCAAAGGTCAAGGTCAAATAAACTTAACATTCATTTATGGTTAGGTCAGCGTAAATTTCTCTCATTTTTCCTCCTATGGTGTTAATATTTTGCACAATGATAGTTTATGTTGTGTTTATGTTGTGTGAATTTCATGGCACTAATGTGATCTTGGAGTCAAAGATCAAGTTCAAATATACATAAATTCTGTTCTACCGCTAAAAACCCCCTCCTTTAGATTTTGAACGAAGGTGTTCATATTTTGCACAATGATTGCCTATGGTTTGTAGGTGAAAGAAATGTTTCCAATTGCCAATTTGACTGTGGGATTACTGTGGGATGTAAGGTCAAGGACCAACTACACTTACATCCTATGATGGACACTATTCATATTTGAAACAAAGTCTGTCGTGAGGTGTGTAGATCACAATAAAACTGTGTTCTCATAAGCAGATGGTATAATTTTGACGCTACATGGAGTTTATAATCTGTTAAAGGGACGAAAACAATTCAGAAATCAAAATTCTAACAAAATAAAGCATGAATGTGATAACCTCCATTTGGGAAATTTGGCGGTTTGGTGTTGACACTTGGTGAGGATAATTTTATCTCTTGTGTTGCTTATTTCTATCCAGGCAAATTAAAATTATTGATGAATTCGCTTAGCCAAAGGTTGTCTCCTGAACAACATGAACAGACCAAACACTGATACCCATTATGCCTGTAATGTGTTTGGATGTAACATGTCTAATTAATGTTTGTTATATAAATAGTAATAAAATGCAAGAAACATATACTTATTAAATATAATATATGTTTGAAAAAAAATCACAAAGGGTTGTGTTTTACATGTGAAAATATAGAATATTATTTGATTAACTCTGCTTTCATCGTTGACTTTCTTCAACCCACTTCGGATTTTCAAACGCTATAAGCGGTCAAAGGCACAAAATTTGGGTATTAATTTGCTTAATTGGGTCGTAAGGTGCATTTAGGTAATAAAATTGTCAAGATATGCTGAATTTTATATTTTCCTAGCCCCAGCTCCAAGGACAGTGGTTTCAGATTTGGAAGATCACACTGATTTGCACTACTCACAGGCACTCGAAGCAACGCAAAGGTTTCGTAAATATAACATATAGGTTACGAAAAATAATATTATAAAGTTGTTAAGGCGAATCCATAAGTACACATTTTCAATTATTAATCTGCACTTAATACTGAGTTTTTCAATTGTGCCAATACTCTTACGTACCCAAAATATTTATGATAAAATGTATTAGGAAAACCTAGAAACGTCCCCAATGAGGTAAACAAGAGAAATCATGTCATATTCATTCCAAAATGTGAAGCCACGAATGATATATACCTTTTTCGCTTCACGAGATGAAATAAGTATCATGCCATTCATAAAAATATACCCTATTTATTACCAAGCAGTGCACTTTTCCAACCTGTTTTGGGGCTTCTTGACCACGAGTCATTATAAGTGCTCTTCTGGTCTCACTTCAAATTCAGACATCGAACATTTTTATTTTAAAATAAAAAGAGGGTTTCGACCATGTTATCATGGACTTCATGGAGGTTGTCGCCGTGTAGCTGGTTTAAGCTCTCCAGTAAAATATATTTACTGGCCGTTCCAAGGCGGTACTTCTTTTGTGTTTTTTTTCTGTCGTGTGTTTGTTATGCTTTCGAGCGTCTGTTTATTGATGCCTTGTAGTCACCTGCTGGGAAAGGGCTGACCTCTTGGCTCTCGATGTGATGTCTAATTGTGTGCTTGTCACTTTCCCATATGGCATCCTGGGTCAGGTGTGGTACTTGATTGTATCGATTCCTGATCTTTGCCCTCTTTCTTACTTTTCCTAGTTGATCATCCTTTTTATATGGTTTGCTCATTTTATAGATTATCTCTACCATGTACTAACACAATTGTGTTTTCGGCTTAAGTAAGTACAGAATACAATACAGATATAGTGAAAATTAAAGCTATTACATGTAATTGTGTTGTAGTTGCACATTTAACAAAATTAGCAATATCGATTTTCCTTGGTAAGATCGAGGGGAACCTTTGATCTTCAACCAACGTTTTTATTCACAATTTTTCCAAGAAAGTACCACAAATTTGTTATTTTTCGTCCAATTTTGATGAAATTTTCACTGAAAGCTTAGTTTTACATAGCTTATTAAGGTACAGTCATTACAATTAGTTTTGATCTTTATTTCATCAACTCGGTCAGGAATCCGGAAATTTGAATCTTTAGGCCAAATACAGCTTCAAGCACAGAAGCTTCAATAAAATCAAAAACTAATATTTTATACAACAGCAGCAGAGGATTACACAATGAGTCCCACTGAGCACAAATTTCTATCTAGAAAGAAATAATACCACAGAAATCAAATTTCGCCATATGTCCACCTTACGGAAATCAGTGAAGTTTAAAGAGGCAATAATAACTTTATTTCATCGATATAAGTACTCCTGTAATATATATGTGTCAAGATACTCATACATTTCATTTTTGACAAGTTTATCAACGTTTCAAAAAATAAGTTTCTTTTTTTGAACAGTATACTTCAGCACCCTTACTACTATGAACACAGCATTTTTAATCCTTCAACGGCAGAAATGTGTGTCTTACGCTTCAGTAAACAAGAAACCATCGTTACCTTTTTGTTATACCTTTGAGTAAACCGACTCACTTTTTAAATCCTTCAGTCTGAAGCCTAATGTGGGTCAGCTCAATTAAAATCGATTATTCTGGTTATACAAAAAGTTTAATCAGCAGAATAAATGAAGTTAATGTGTGTGTTTTTCCAATAAAATATCGCTATAGCGATATTTTATTGAAAAAACATAACTTCATTTAAGCCGTTTGTTTTTGCTGCAATCACACTTGTTATTGTGTTAACATGGTTTCTGTGACGTCAGCGTCACGTAATATAACGTCAGTGCCACGTTATCACCCGCGTTATCAAAGAAGATCCTCTATTTACACCCGTGGTTTGATTCCTCGGAATTTCGCGGAATAGGTCGAGGCAGTTCCGATTGCTACTATGGAACAGTGTGGTAAGGTAGCTGGTCCACTCTACTTCACCTTGTTGTTCACCTAGTTTTAAAGCTCAAACCAAAACAAAAAAAATAAATGTTTGAATGCCAACGTGACAAAGCTATTATCAAGAATGAAGTGTGAATTTGAACCACTGAATTGCAAAACAAATACTGTAAAGAAAGGCAGCCTGGTTAAAAACTTAGGGAGTGATCTTGGCTATTAAAGGAAAAATACGATTTCCATAATAATGTGATTCTGATAAATTTTAAGAATTAAAAAAACAATAAGTGTGTGCTCATAAATAGGTGTCCAGAAACTGCCATTCAACTGTGAGTTTGAAGATACTAAAATTGGACTAAATAATAAGAAGTGTAGTTTGCATTTAAAAATGACATATAACAGGTGCATCATACTAAGGGACATAACTTTTTATTTGGCAATTTCATTATTCAATTTCCAACTTGGGCTTAAAAGTGCCCTCTTAGCCTGTCGCCGCGCGTTAAAATGCCCTCTTAGCCTGTCGCCGCACGTTCAAAAGTGGTGCCCTATTAGCCTGTTGTCACGCACTTAAAGTGCCCTTTTCCTGGAAACTTTACCATGCCCTTTTAGGGGGCTGGGGGAAACACTAACACCAGATGGAGTTTATAAGCTTAAAAGGAGGTTACACAGGCTCGTATGTGTCTTCACTGGTCAAAATGCCACATTGTTGAAAATCACCTGTTGCGGTTCAATTATTATGTGTATGATGTTCTGAAGGTCATTTGGGTCAGGTGAGCTATGAAAGCAACATTTGTACGAAGACGTGCGCCTATATCTATGTTTTATGTAAATATATAGATATAAATAATTAATGAGGCTCAATAGTATTTACAGTACAAATTTTCAAAAAAGCCAGGAGATAGAAGTCTTTAAATAGAGGATCTTACATGAGTGCTCATGTTTTATTGAATTTATTAAACGAGTTGGGGAAAAGAGATAAATGCGAGACTTGCCGAATATTTTATCTCTTTTTCGCAACGAGTTTAATAAAATCAATAATACGAGGGCACGAATGCTAGATTCTATTTATCATATGACATTAAGATTACTTTGAAATCTCATTTCTGTCGTAAAAACTGTATAATTTCATCATTATTTCCACAACGTTGTTATGAACGTCTCAACGTTGTTATGGACGTCATAACGTTTTCCGAAAATCTATCGATTTTATTGCATGGCGTTATTTCACTCCCAGACGCGACGTCATATGATAATTCAATATTATTTTACCCGCATAGTGAGAAAACCCGTTGGTTGGTGCCTAATGCATGTCTATGGCTGGGCACACCGTACATGTAGCTCAACTTGAGGTTATCTTCAGCTCTGACTATCTGTGAGTCATGCGGCCTTTTCTTTGTTTCATCATAGTGTGTTAATTGGATTAGATCTTTTCTCTGTGATAATACATTGCATTAGTTAGGAAACCGCCATGCGAGCTAAACATGTTTGTGCTTTAACAACAACAGAATCTAGGGCGAGATTTGGCGACTGTTAATGCATTTAAGCTCCGCGGTAGCTTAGGTCGCTGTCCGTTCTAAGGCGGTGGTTATGTTTTTGTTGATCTTTTGTTTAATGTACATCCCCTTGTTGGTCTTCGTTTGGTATGAATTACGTTATGTCATTTTTAGTTTTGCAATCATCTGGACGAGGTAGAGAGAGCTGATTGCTTTGCAGGCGTCTTGTTACTGTAAATGGTTTCTGATCAAAATCTGGTCAAAAGCCCCTTGTTTTTGTTTTATCATTGTGTGTTTTAATTTGATTAGATTGTTTCTCTGTGACATTGCATGACAATAGCTCGATGTGTATTTGTGAGCTGGACATATTTTGTGTTTTAACATAAACAAACTCTAGGACAAAGATTTGGTACCAGTTAAATGCATTTAGGCTCCCGCAGTGGCTTAGGCTGATATCTGTTCTACGGCGTTGGCCCCGTTGTTGTTGATTCATTGTGCATTGTTGCTCCCGTTGTGTGTGGGGGCTCTGTGTTCGGTCTTTGTTTTGCTATTCAGTACTTTGTGCCTTTCTATTTTAGCAATCATCTTGTTGGAGAAGAGCAAGCTGGTTGCTTTGCTTTAATAACTGTCTTCCTGATATATTGTGACGGTCAGTGTGGTTAGTCGACAGTGTGAGACTGTGGTATTTCCTGGTCATAATCACTTGCTTTTGTCAAGTATATGCATAATTTAATGCTCTATGGTAACTTGCCCGTCAAACCTTTAAGTATTGAAACCCAAATGACATTGTTCTTGTCTATTTCAGCAAAGTTAATGATGACCATTTTCTGTAACCATGCCAACCGTGGAAGTCATAATGTATTCAAAACCCTTAAAATATTTTTTTATTAATACAGCCAGAATATTTTTTTCAAATCATGTTTGATTATTTTACAGTAATTTTCGAGGATGGAAAAAAATTATAATTTCCTTTCAAAAAGTAAAAAAATAGTAAAGAGGGCCAAGATCAGGAATCGATACAATCAAGCGCCAAACCTGACCCAAGATACAAATGGGAAAGTGACAACTTCACAATTAGACATTCACGCAAAACATTCAGAGCAAATAACGTAACGCCACAGCTTCAGTTACATCAATTTAAAAAATATCAAAAAGGTAAAAAACGGGCAATTTAAAAACTTAATGTAATATTTAAATTACACAACCAATTGTTAAAGAAACTAACAGGAAATATTTATCTCGAAACTTGCAAATCTTTAAAACAAACTTGTCTACGCGCAATTGTCTGTTTACCTAATTTGCAACTCTCTCAGAGAATATACCAAAGGTGGATTAATTATTCAATCCTATGGCAAAGGGGATAAATGAAAATCAAGAAATGGATTAAATCATGAAGTATAATATGCCATTTTGCAAAGTGAAGTCCAATCAAAATAATACTCTATATTCACAATAATTAGTCGTCAAATATGTGAATCATTAAATTGATATACAATTTGATATTCCACTACAACGCTCATATCTTAATATATCAAAAACCACAAGACATAAATCGATCACAGCATGTAATGAATAATGAAATATATATACAAATGAATATATGAAAGACATTAATAAGTAAACATTCTACTAAACACAAAATAAGCACTTAACAAAACGTGTTACCATGCAAAAAAAAAATTAAAGTGGTGGGTGGGTGGGTGTTTTATAAAAGACGTGGACTTCAACTTTATACGTCTATCTCTGTTGGAAACTTTTCAAACTGTGAAGAAAGGCCTTTAACAAAGGACAATCTAGCCAATAAATAAACAGGACTAAAAATAGATGTAAACAGGAAGCTATACTAAATATGGAAATACCCAAAGAACGAGTTAAGCCAATCGTCTTTATAATTATACATTTTAGAAGCTAAAAATCTTTCAATTATTCAATCCTATGGCAAGGGGGATAAATGAAAATCCAGAAATGGATTAAATTATGAAGTATAATATGCCATTTTGCAAAGTGAAGTCCAATCAAAATAATAATCTTTATTCACAATAATTAGTCGTCAAATATGTGAATCATTAAATTGATATACAATTTGATATTCCACTACAACGCCAACCCACCGGCCAACAATACAAGCAAAAAGCGAAAAAACAAGACAAACGTCATTTAAAAAAAATAAAATAAATATGTAAGCCAAAAATGACAAATCTTTAACGTCTTGAATTTTGATGAATTGAAAAAAATTTGCCACATCAATTTATATGTGACAATTAATACAAACAAAAAATCGTCATAATGTAAGAATACTATATAAATTTTGTAAGTCCTCTTTTAAGGCTTAAACGTCATCTAAATACAAAAATAAAATAAATATGTAAGCCGAAAATGACAAATCTTTAACGTCTTGAAATTTGATGAAGTGAAAAAGTTTTGCCACATCAATTTACATTTGACAATACAAACAAAATATCTCCGGAATGTAAGAATACTATACATTTTGTAAGACCTCTTTTAAGGTGTAAAAACTAATTACCTGAAGAAAGACAAATTCAGCATATCCTAAAATTTCGTGTAAATAGTAGCCCTGTCATTTGTATTTAGTGACAAAAAAAAATAAATAACTCCTTTAAACTAACAATAGACATATATACAGGGCAAGTTCAAACATACATGCGAAGCAAGCATAAACTTTTCTGAAATCATAATTTCTGCAGCCGAATCCTCATAGCTTTCTTTGTTGTATAAATTTTATCTTATACAACAAAACATTATGCTATTTATTCTAATTTAAATTTTCTTCTTCCTTTTGACGTGTGGCAAATTGAAAAAGAAAACTCGTGCATGTAAGTCAAGATCCTTAATACTTTCAATGAAAGCATATAAGCTTTATAAACAATTGCAGAATATAAGAATATCAGAAAAAAACACAAACCTTACCGTTTAAATAGGTCAGTGAAAACAAGACCTTCAATATTCACCAATAACCAAAGCAACTTGATTGTTCCAACTGTAATTTGAAAACATTCATATTGTGATTTAAAACATATCATAAGACGCCAGCCTATGGAAAGCCTGCCTTTATAGCTTTCAGCACATTCCGAGGCACACCAGCCAAAATAGCAGAAGCTAACTATCGATAAATAGAACAGAGATATTCTCTTGTCTATTCATCCCTAGCCCAGGGTGTTACTCTTGTTATGATAAAATCCCATGACTTGAGTATAAAATCAAGGCAGGACCTTCCAAGACAAGACTCGTATGAAAAATGTTCATGTCACTGTTTATCCAGAAATGATATCAAACATCTAGTTATCACATTGACCTTCTCACAGATGAGTAATAACTTGTATGAAAAAATTGCTTGAGTCTATAACTGCCCTCAGTATTAGGATGTAAACCACCATTATTTTTAGCATGTAACTGGACTTTGGGTTTACCACAATGAGTAACAGGTTTGTAAGTACAAACAAATTTAAAGTTCGTATCTCTGCTCATAACCTTGTTTAAGTAAGAGTTAATATCTCGAACCATTGGGTCTGATACCTTATAATCACATGGTCTAGGAATAATTGCAGAAACAATTATCTGCACATTGGGATGCAATTTCCTTATAATGCCTAATAAATTTGAATATTCTTTGATGATGTTATCAAAAGGAGCACGGTTACCAATATCATTTGTGCCCACATGCAATATTACATAGTCATATGGTAATAATTTCGCCACTTTACTGAATATTTTGTTTGCCAACTTGGAGATTTTATCCCCACGAAATGACTGAATGGAACATCCATCAAACCAGATACATTCTTTATAATGGAATCACCAATAAGTGTCACCTTTCTGATTTCTGGAAATATAAAAAAGAAAGGAGACCTCAATACCTCAAATAAATTATCATAATTTACCTTTAACATTCAGAAGCTACACCCAGCTAGTCCAATAAATCAAAACGGTTATTGTAAACTAACATCTACACCAAATATCAGCAAGGTAAGTAGACTGCAACTGAAAAGAAAAGGCGAAAAAGGATAATTTCAATCTAAATAAATTTCCCTACTACAGTCAAAAATACATATGAGCTAGTCGAATAAGTCGAAACACATTATTGTAAACTAGCGACTGCACAACAATTCGACAAAGGTAGCAGACAACACCTGAAAACAATAGGAAAAAATAAGATGGAGATTACAATTCAAATTAAGAGGAACCAAAGAAAAATATCTACAGTAAAATGCCAACAAAAAATGTTGGCTATATCATACAATTAAAACAAAACACCTCCATATAGCATCTCTGAAGCTGTAAATGTCCAACTCATTAGCACAACCTTATATTGTTGTGTATCAAGAATCTTGAAGACAAAAATTGCCCCTGACCGTCGAAAAGAGTGTGGACTGTACAAATCAGGATTTAGAGATAACTTAGTAATTAAACCTTTAAATTGATAAGTTAGGGGTCTTTCATGCAAACCAAATATCTATGTGTCTTGATCCACATCTGAATAAAGGGTGAGGTTGGCGCCGTTAAACCAGTTTAAGCCCTCCAGTAAAATATTTTACTGACCGTTCCAAGGCGGTACTTCTTTTGTGGATCTTTTATGTTTTTGTTCTGTGTTGTGTTTGCTATGTCTTTGTGCGCGTCTGTTTATATGTGCTTTGTGGTCACCTGCTGGGAAAGGGCTGACCTCTTGGCTCTCGTTTGTGGTGTCTACTGTGAGTTTGTCACTTTCCCATTGGTATCCTGTGTCAGGTGTGGAACTTGATTGTATCGATTCCTGATCTTTGCACCCTTACTTACTTAGACTGGAATTTGCTGTATGTAACATATCGTCCATGAGTAAGAGAGAACAAAGGAGCATCTGACTTCGCCTTAATCTTGCGGCACATAGCCTTAAAAGCTGCTACTGGGCACAAAATAGAGCCTGGAATTGAAATTAAAGGAATCTGAAGAATTCTCTCACCAAACTGAATGGTTTTTGACCAATTCATAGTCACTAAAAGGAAGTTTTCTTCTTCTGAAACACTATTTCGGAGTAAGTAGTTTTTACTTTTCAAGTCCTCTTTTGTTGTAGGTACTAAATTAGATTTCCTAGCAAACAGATAAAAGGCGAATAAAAACAGACACCAATATACTAAATCATTTGGGTAAGAAAAATCCATAAAAGAAGACATTTGCACTAACATATCTAGGGTGATGGGAAGTGCCTGTTTAACACAATGTGGCTTTAATCTTGCTATACCCTTAAGGCTTAGATTGAGAAGGAAATTATTGATGTTATCAGTAGGGTATCCCAAAACATAATGCATCGTCTTAATGCCACTTATATAATTTCTAATAGAATGTGTGGATTTGAAAGTTCTGCATAAACACTGAGCATATAAACAAAGAATATTTGTGTCTGAAGGCAAATAAGAAAGTCCAAAATACAAACAAAAAGATAAGTATGATTCCCACTGGATTCTAAGATTTTTAACTGCTCCTTCTGCATAAGCAGATCTCCTTGAACTATTCAAATCTTTCTGTAAAGAAGCCATCTTTGACTCTGAAATAACAAATAAATATTTTACCAAGAATTCTGGAAATCGAACATGTTCGGTGAAACAACACATTCCTGTAGTACAAACCCCTTAGTCAAATTAAAGAAAAGTTCTCTGTACTGTTGACCAATATCAAATTTTGAGCATTAGCTATCCTGTTACACTCCGACTTTAAATGAACCGCCCGAATCTGGAATTCAAATATTGCTGCCAGAAATGCCACTTCTCTCAAACAACCCTGTAGTATTTCACTGTGATTTTCCAGTATTCAGGCAAAAGCAAACACTTTCATTATCACAAAAAATTTTCTCTTTCCCTTGAAAAATTTACCCCAAAGTTTCAAACAAACAATGATGGCAAACATTTCAAGAACATTTATGCCGTACCCACGTTGTTCAAATTCACTTGGAAAATCTGAATGAAAGTATTTGCCTTCCCAGAAACCACCACATCCCTGTGAGCTAGAGTCACTAGAAAAGACAGAATCTGGAGAACACCACTCCTCATACAACATCATGGAAACACCATTATAACATGGTAAAAAAAGGTGCCACCAAAGAATGTCCTTTTTGACATAATCAGGTATAACATTCAAGTTAGAATCCTTTCTGTATAAAACTTTCAACCATTTTAGAAATCTTTAAAAATTCTACCAGGACGGACACATGCAGCAACAAAATTAAGTTTCCCCAACAAGGATTGAGTTTCTTTTAGAGAAGCCTTACTTTTACTTAACCAAGATGTTAAAATTGAGATGATATCCTTTAATCTTTCTGGGGTTATCTCTATGGTCATTGTTACAGTGTTAAATAGAACTCCTATGAAAACCATGGAAGTAGATGGAGAACATGCTTTGTTTTTTGCTTCTTCAATGCCACACTTTTTTAAAACAGCTTGCAAGGTTTTAAAAGCAAATTCTGCATTCTGTCTAATCTCTGCATAAGACAAATCATCCAAATAATTCAATATATATATTTCTAGATTAAACATGATAAAGGAAATAGCATTTGTGAATTTCTGACAGCAATATGCGGATGACCGACTACCCATACACAAAACAGTGTCAAAGAAAATATGTTTCTTCCATATAAAGGCCACTTTGTTGTTAGCAGAAGGACAATAACTCATCTGTCTATAAGCTCTTCTTAAGTCAGTCTTATACAAAAGACAACCCTCACCCTTTTGTTTGATCAATTCTAAGAAGTCATCAACTCTAGGATAAACCAAATCAATCTTCTCATCTAAATAAAACCGTTTACTGATAAATTCATTTTTTAGGAAAACTCAAATCTAAAATAACCCGTCTTTCACAACTGCCACCTTTTGGAACTGTGTTCAGAGGGGAAATTTAATGCCAGAATTGAAAGGATTAGCCTTAAATGGTCCTAAAATAGCTCTGTGCTGACTTTCTTTCTTTAAATATAATAACATATCATTCGGAAATTCTTCAGCCCCTTGATGGTTCTTGTACTTCCATAAATTTTTCTTATCAACCTCAACCAAAATACTATCATCACCTAAAAAGCCCAAAGGAAAACCAAATTCCAAAAAATCACAAATTCTATAATCTTTATTATCAACCAACATTGATCTCATATACTGCATATATTTAAATTAGTATTTATTGGATTCTGCAACCTTCAAAGTTATGGACACCAGAATCTTTTACAGCCTCATGTGCTGATAAAAGAAATTCAACATCACTATTTTTGATATTTTGCTTTGTTGTTTTGCAAATGTCACAATTAGCAGGGTGATTACAATTTTTTGAAAGACATTTTTTATCGGAGACTTTTTTTTACAGACTTGTTGCTTTCTTCTTCATATTTTCTCTTGAAGTGCTGTACTAAGAAATTAGGAAAAAATAAATTGATCAAATCTTCTTTATTATTAGCTGAACTATTTGAGACATTTGCTTGAACGGAAGTATAAAGGCAATTTTTATGTCAATCCGCTAAATGCGAGCAACTTGAAGAACATTCTGGGTGTTCTAGTTTCTTTTTGTCTTTTAGCCAACAAGGCGCACAAATATGAGAAGCTAGCTTTTGTTAACCAATGTGTACTTTCAAATGGCTAGACCTTTGCTTGCACTTATTTCTCTGATAGTCAGAGCAGAACCAGGTCTTGTCATCATTTGAATCTGTTTTATTTGAGCTATCTTTTTTGTAGAAACTAGAAAACCCTTTGTTCTTCAACAGATATTTAGAAAGTATGGCAGTTTCAATTTGTTGAGGATCATCTGACCAGCTCTTTTTCTTTAGCTCAATTTCACGTTACCATGCCGCATAAAATGCTTTCAAACCTTTTAAATCGTATGTATTTGAGTAATAAATGATTTTCTTTAGTAAATCAAAGCGACCTTTTCTTTCTGATTCAGACAAATCATCCGCAGCAATAATAGAAATTTCACCAGCCAAAAATAATTTGAAATCAAGCTCATCAAATTTGACTTGCTTATTAACAAATTCATACTGTAAATAAGCATGAGGCCACCGCTGCGGATCTTTGACTTTGTCAGAAGATTTAGCATTTATCCCTGATTTCTTATGTTTTTTTTTGACTTATGCTTTTTCTTTTTCTTCTTTGAAGAATCACTGTCTTCAGAGCTAGATGAGTCAGAGGTTTCAGTATCGGTCTAATTTTTCTTTGACTTTTGTTTTTTTCTTTTTCTTCTTCGACAAAGTACTATCAGAAGTGCTAGAAGTGTCAGAAGATTCGCTTTCACTCAAAGAAGACTCATCTTTCAAAGATATTACTTTCAATCCTAATTTGCTAAGTTCCTTCTTAACTTGCTTTTGCTAAGTTCCTTCTTAACTTGCTTTTGAAGCTTAGGGTTTTGCCTCAATGAATCAATGGTCACTTGTTCAGTGTCTATATCTGCATTAATATCAGCATCAGTTGTTGAGGCAGAGACTTTGGATTTACTGATTGCCTCAACAGTCTTGGGTCTAGCACCCTTGTCACTAGTTTTGCTCTGTGAGTGTACAAAAAGTTATAGCTTTAACATCAGTATCACTAGTTTTCGTGGGTGGAGGATCTTTACTTTTCATTTCACAAACTCGTCGCTTCTGGTCATCCAGCTCCTTGTTCATCTGCTCCAGTCGCTTCTTACGATCCAACCGGGCCTCTATCGCGTTCAAACGCTTCATTTGGAGCTGCTTTTCTAGAATCCGCCTCATCTTAGTCCCGATCAAAATCGTCAAACAGAGGGTCTAAAACTTGCCCTCGCACCGGTTCAGATGACCCTGTACTTGTACTGGAGGCGCCTAAAGGGTTGTCATCAAAGGAGCCAACTCCAACATCCTCAAGTATTTCATCGGACTTCTTGTCAGAACCCCGTTGAGTTGGTCGTCACCGTTATTCATCTTCTTGTAATCAATCTTCTGAAGCTGTCTAAGAGATGGAATACTACTTCTAGAGCTCAGCTCAGAGTTCATTGACAAACATCAATATACCATCGTTACATTCCTATATATCATAGAGTAACTTTTACCTTTTGGCGTCTAATGTCGAAAATGGTTACGCAAACTTAAATTGTATACAAAACTTATTTTTAAATTATGTTCAATTGTTCTCATAATATTAGGCGGAAATGAATTTCTGACATCTATCAAGGGTTGTAGCTCTATTACAAATTTGCGAAATATGACGATTAACATTTTCCAGCCTATATCTTAATAATATCAATGTGCACACAACATTTTGTTTTAAATTATGTTCTTTTGTTCTAATAAGATATTGAGAAGAAACGATATTTTGACATAAATCAGGGACTGTAACTCTGTAAACAAATTTGCGAAAAGTAGCGATTTACAATCACAACGTAGATAATACTAATATCAATGTGCATGCAACATTTGGTCAAATTCTGTCCTTTGTCCTCAAGATATTGAGCGGAAAGTAAAGTTTAACATCTATCACAAGCCGTCTCTATATTGCAATACAAGAATCGACCATTTACTATCCCAATTAAGATATTGTCAAAATTCATATGTATACAAAATTTGGTCAATTTCTATGCATTTGTTCTAAAGATATTGAGCGGAAACAAAATTGTTGACAGAATGCCAGAATGACAGAATAATAGATGAACAGACCAAATCCATCAAAGCAAGGCTATGTTTGGGTAAAATAAATTTTTGTGAGCTAGCAATCTCAGTGGAATCCCTCTACTTCTTAACCTTTTACTCCATAGGCTAATTTTAACATGACGTCATTTTCTATTTTAGACCATATTGAAAACAAATCTAGTAAAATTTAAGTAAAGTTTTGAATACTTTTGAAAATACTATAATGGAAAATGGAGCATTTGCTCAATTTTGAGCAAATGCTTCATTTTTCATAGTACTTTCAGATATATACTAAAACCAAGTTCTAATTGGTCACTTTTCAAACTCATTACTTCTGACCAAACGCTAATAATATTGAAATAGTAGTCACATGATCAATGGCTGCTTATCATGACGTCACAATAGCGTGACGTCATATCTTTGTTCTTGACTCGTTCACTCCAGGGTTGGAGCTGTTTTTTTACACGGTGAAGTTAATTATGTCAGAATTGGATGGAAAGATGGACAGATTTATAAAATCAGTTGATTTGCGGTTATGCAAGATTGAACGCCAGCTGAAGGAGCAGCGTCGCGCAGACGAGCGCATCTCGGAGGACTTTAATTTGCCTCCCAATCTGAGCCACGTGGGCAATGGCATTCCGCCCTAGCCGGGCGCTGTCAGATTGACGAGTCAGCCAGACACACAAGGAGAGTTCCAGACATTAAAGGACAGTCTCAGTAAGGTTAAATTGCCGGCTGATTTGAATTTCAATGATTCCCAACAGGGCATAAAACGGACAGACCAGCCCAAATGTGGTCGCTATTGTGAGACTGGCATTAAACTTTTGTGTTCACTTGAAGCAGGAACTGAGCTTAAGCAGGAGACGCTAGACAATTTGTTCTTGATTCAGTACGCTCAAATAAAGTACCTACAAGAGGAATACGCTGCGTTGTTGGTGAACCGACAGTTTGACGATAGCACAGCGAAGAACACATCTGGTTTTGATCAGGATTCACTCAAAACGCTTCGAGCAGCGGCAACGTTATCGGCGGCGGGGCGTCCAACGGGCGGTTCTACAGAGGACAGATTCACGGCCAGACGTGGTTTTCCTGGGACTGGTGGAGGTCGTCAACTTGGGTCGTACAACGGCAAAACACAGGACAGGGACGTGTTCCAGTCATTTGCTAACAGACAGTTCCCGAGAAGGCCTGCTAGGGAAGATAACTACGTGACGGACAATAATGCTGGGACTTAATAGTGTTACCTCCCTTCATATAAATGTGACTGCTAAAAACAGTGTAAATGTGTAAGGCCAGGTTAAGTGATAATTTGCGTGCATGGGACGCAATAAATGCTCTGGACTTTGTAAAGACTTGGATCAAGGAAGGCATTAAGATCCCTTTTCAGGTAAATAGTGTCACTTGCACTTTTGAATTGAATAATAAAAATTTTAATGCTAAAGAAGTTGACTTCTTAGACAGCGAGATTTCACGGTTGGTTCTCTTAGATTATATTGAACAGTGTAGTTTAAAACCAGTTTGCATAAATCCCATACATTGTGTTCCTAAGCGAAATAATTCTTTTAGGCTCATAACTGCTTGAGACAACTAAATTCATTTTGCAAAGTTCCCCACAACAGGAACGAGGACATCAGAGACACAGTTCATTTTCTTCGGGCAGGTGATAAGTTTGTGACTGCTGATATCAAGAACGGATTTTTTCACGTGCCTGTGGCAAGGGAACACAGAGATTATTTGGAGTTCTCTTATAAAGGTCTTTATTATCGCTGGAAAGTTTTACCTTTCGGTTTATGCTGTAGCCCCTACTATTTTAGCAAAGTTATAAGAACTGTAATCACATATCTCAGGTCTATTGGCTTGCGGGTTAACGTTTACGTAGACGATTTTTTACTTGCAGCCGAGGAGTCCTGTTCCGCCAACCATATTGACCAACTCATACATACTCTAACTGAGTTAGGTTTTATTATCAACTTTGAAAAATCTCAGCTAGTAGCGTCAAATAATATCAGTTATATTGGTTACACTTTGAGCAGTGACCAGGGTCAGGTTAGGATTAAAGCACAGACAGCGCGTATATCGAAGCTTAAGCGCAGCATACGCAAAGCCCTACAACAAAAAAGTATAACTTTCAGGTGTCTGGCACAAATCTGTGACCAGTACGTTTCTGTAGCCTGGGTTCTACAACCGGGCAAACTTTTCCTTAGATCTGCATATAGATTGTTGGGTACTCGTGATTGTTGGGCTAGCAAAGTTTGCTTATCTACTGAGGTTGTGCATGAGCTCGAGTGGTGGTTACACTCAGTTGATCAATGGAACGAGCGTATAATATGTTCCGAGCAAGTACAGGGACAAATTGTCACCGACAGGAGTCACTTTGGTTGGGGGGCAGTGTACGATGGACAAGTCACGTCCGGGGATTGGAACGTCCGAGTCTCATTTGTCGTCGAACGAATGCGAAATGCTCGCGATTCTAATGGCTTTTTAAGGCGTTTTCAAGTCTGATACGAGGAAAGAACATTCAAGTTCTAATAAACAACGTTTCTGCGATGGCTTACGTGAACCACAAGGGTGGTCCGAGCCCAGCTCTTTCAAAGTTAGCAATGGCCATCTGGGCCGAGGCGATCGAGATTGGTGTCTCAATAAAGTGCGCGCATATAGCCGGAGTAGAGAACCAGGAGGGCCCACAAACACAATTGGAGGCTTCATCTCAGACTTTTTGCCTACCTGGACCGTTTTTGGGGTCCACACACACTAGACAGATTCGCGAATTGTCAAAATACACAGCTTCCTCGATTCAACAGCAGGTATTGGGAGCCGTTGTCCGAAGCGGTAGACGCATTGTCTCAGGGCATCTGGGGTTGCAAAAACAATTTTGTCAACGCACCGTTTTGCCTGCTGCACAAAGTTTTAGACGTAATTCAAGATTAGCGGGCTCAAGCAACAGTTATTGCGCTCAACCGTGGTACAGTCGTCTGCAAAGTATGGCAGTCGCACCGCCGTTAAGGCACCGAACAGCCCAAGGCTATGTCTAGCGATGGGCGTGGCCGAGCTGTGCCGGAACCGGAAGTGGTCCCTATTTGCCTGGAGGGTATGTGGCAATCGGACCTAAACAGAAAGGTTGGTCAGCAGACTGCATAGAGAAGTTAAAGTATTGCATTGCTCCCAGTACTTTGAACTCTTACAATGGCGCATTAGAAAAGTTATATGTTTTCTGTAAAGATAAAAGTTGCCCTTTTCCTCCTATCGATGTTAGAATTCTGGCAGAGTTTCTTGCTACTGTAGCGGAAAAATTGACCAGACCCAGGTCTGTATTGAACACTACTACTGCTGCTCTAGGTCAAATGTACCGGGCCTTAGAATTGCCTAACGTTATAGAGAGATATGAGATTAGGATGTTCATTACCGCACTTGTAAAGTCTGGTACGTCAGTGCCTATGTTGAGGTCTAAGGCTATGCCTGTTGGTCATTTTCACGATTTGCTCATGAACTGGGCAGACAATGATGCCCTTGACTTGAAATCATTACGTTTTAAAGCTATTACGCTTTTGCGGGCGCTTTTGGCCCTTACAGCAATGCTCTGGCCCTCGGATATTGCTCCGAACGCACGACAGTTGAACAGTAATGGCGAATAACGGGTAGTTTTCTCTGTCAATCAGCTGATTTTCTCAAAACACTATGTGAAAATCACTTTTTTCGGTATTAAGAATGATACGGCGCGTACAGGGTTCGACGACTCGACGTTCCAATACAGCGCAGCAGAAATGACAAAGTGGATCCTGTGCAGACCCTTTAGGATTATATTGCGCGCACAGATTCTAATAGGTCGGGCAACGGGCCGGTTTTTCTGACTCTAAGATCTCTGTATACAGTCTTAGAGGCCGCTTCAATCGCGAAAGTTTTGGAAGAGTCCATTATCTTAGCAGGTCTTGGTGGTCAGGGCTCCTCGGCCAAGTCGTTCCGGCCCACTGGCGCAACGTCCGCGATTGAACACGGAATAGATCCGGAAGTTGTCAGGAAGGTCGGTCGCTGGAAAAACTCAGAAGTATTTTTTGAGCATTATTTACATGCCAGAACCCCAGAAAGTTTCTGTGACAATGTGCTGCAACATAATTCATAGATCTAATTCATGCGCATATCTGAAGCTATACTAGACTTTAGGTTTCTAAAGATCTGACAGTTTGTTACTGTTTCGTGTATAGATGTTTTTGGGGTTTTTTTTGTCTTAAATTCAAACTTGCCTACTCATCAATAGAGATGTCCGGGATACGCGGCATAAGCATACAAATACGTATAGGTAAACGTTAAAACGATGTCACAATAGTGGAAGTAGTACGGAGCTAATGAGGACACTGAGCAGTGCAGTATATTTCATAAAATCATATTATACATATAATGTTATCGATATCAAAACTTTTTACACGGAATACAGGAGAGCAAATCATCCATGTTGAGAGAGAGAGAGAGAGAGAGAATATTTGTATTTTTTTTGGTTTGTATTTCCTTGCAATTGTGGTCTTCCTGGCGTCTAAAATTGTAGGTAGCGTATTTGCTAAGTACAATCTAGAATGCTAGCTTGTACATGTATGTACGACTCTTGTCGCATACGATAATAGAACTTCAATGTATGCTCGGTCTTAATAGGGCAGAGATAAACCACGCCCAAATGACGGCATGCACATAAATGGGACAACGGCGAGTATCCCATTTAGATACATGTATATAACCAAGTATTAATGGGCCCTTCGAGATTTTTATTGGCCATTTGCAGGTTTTGATATTAAGCCTAAGAATCATTAGCATAAATAACATGAAATTTGTATAGCTTATATATAGGGTCAAACATTAAGTCAGTATCATTAAAGCAACAATAGTTTTCTCTGGAATGGGATCGGGCCTTATGATAGAGGCGTGCATGGTACAGGCACCTGCGTAAAAGAGAAATGTCAAAACTTGCACATCTGTCTGCACACAAGCACTTAAAGTTTGTAAGGTGAAATTTAATGAACACAGAGTTGGTTTGGTAATTTTGTTTCTTTTTGAAAAAAATACATTTGTTCAGTCTAACTTAAACACTTTATAAGGTAACATTTAGGTCCTATCACATTGCAAAAATGCATTTGTAAAATCAGACATTGGAAAATAGCAAGTGTATAAACTTTACTTGATATAGCAAAATACTTTCGTCGAAAGTGCAGACTTGTTGAGTAGTATTTTCATGGGCCATCCTTAATATATAAACCACGGTCCACGCTGCAAACTCAAAAACCAATCACAGAGAAGTTACACAGGATATGGCAAAGTTTTAAAAAGGTCGCAGCTAGGTCACCGATCATAATGAGTCACCACAAGTATTTTGAGCATGCACAAAAGACAAGCTTCAATTGATTTTGATCGCCGACTAGTTGCGAAGCTTTTCTAGAAGCATCAAAGAACCGTCGCCAATCAATCGCCAATCAATCGTGAATAATTTGGATATTTAATCTCTAGCACCTGGTCTATGGCTAAACGGCGACCGGTTGCTGACAGGTTGCAATGCCAGCTAAAACAAAAGCTTTGCTGTCTTTATGGCAAACATTCAAATGGTAAAAAAGTATCACTGAAATTCAGACTCGAGATTCTGATGATGAATGTCAGCTGTCCTATCGGAAATATCAGATGCTGAAAGTGTAAGGTCATAGCTAAAGTTCCTAACCACGACTGCAGCACTCTGTTTTGTTGTAAGCAGAACAACTGTATCTCTTGTGTTTTCATGATGGCAACTTAAAAAGAAGATGTGTTATTCTTTCCAATCATTTCAGTTTAAAAATGGCGGTAAAACCAACCAGTCAACAATTAGTTGCTGACCAGTCTCTGATCAGTCACTGACGAGTCGCTGATTGGTCGATGATTCGTCGCTGGACATTATACTGAACTACATGTAGTCGCCGACTGATCCCCGACTTAATGTAAAATGATCCCGGATTTTTTGACTGGCGGGGAACTGATTGGAGACTGTTCAGCGCCTTGTTGGCGACTAGTCAAAGATCATCTCAGTAGTAGAAATGTGGTTGCAATGGTCGCAGAGACTGCCAACAAGCTCAGTCGCCGAGAGGTCGCGCGGCGGTCGAAAGCTCTGTGGAACAGAGGCTTTGGCCTTGGTCAGGTTATTTATGGTCAAGCTGTGATCACTATTATAGGCTTTCAGGATCTAGAGTAAAATATTTTAAAGATCTTTTTTATACATAGATGAGTGTGGCGGCCATGTTTGTACTGTAATCTGAACAATTTGAACACGTTCAACTATCTTGAGGGGTCCCCTATTAAAGTCGGGTTCATCTTGACCAGTACTTTCAGAGAATATGTTTGAATTGGTCGACGGACGATACACGCCAGAGTCATAAGTTTACTATTAACTCATGAGCCTTTTACTCAGGTACCTTTGGCTCAAGTGAGCTAAACACATCTTGAAAATGCTGATACTGATTGCTAAAAATAAGATTAAACTAGAACACATTCGATGGCGCGCCATCGCAAATCCCCACGCTCTCGAAGATATCTAATGGTATTCGATCCTTTGACCCCATTGCAAGGTCACCAGTTTGATTCTAGGGTAAAAATTTTCAGTGTATCCTGGTCTACTGCTCATCCCCTTTAATTTGATATGCCACATGACCTTGTTCATAAAATTAAATTTTTGACCCCCAGCACCCCCAAGTCCCACCCCTGGGGCATGACCCAGGCAACGGAATGAAAATCCCGTCTTATATGTTTTATATCTTTCAATTGTGAGAAGACACACAAAGTTTGATTTAAAAATCTTTGAAATTGACTTTGTGATTGAGATTTAATGATATTTTACCTTTTGGCCCCTCCCCAGGGCCCCAGGGGGTTGGGACCCAAAAAATTGTGTCGTTGCATGTGCCATTGATGTAAGTTACTCACACACCAAATCTGGTTGAATTTCGGAAAAAAAAATTTTTTTGACCACTCAACCCCCCACGGTACCCCCAAGTCCGACCCCTGGGGCATGACCCAGGCAACGGAATAAAAATCCCGTCTGATATGTTTTATATCTTTCATTTGTGAGAAGACACACAAAGTTTGGTTTAAAAATCTTTGAAATTGACTTTGTAATTGAATTTTAATGATATTTAATTATATATGACCTTTTGGCCCCTCCCCAGGGCCCCAGGGGGCGGGGCCAAAAAAAAATGTGCCGTTGCACACCCTATTCATGTGAGCAACCCACACACCAAATTTGGTTGAATTTCGTCCAATGGTTTAGGAGGAGATAGCGTGACGGACGGACGGACGGACGGACGGACAGACGGACGGACAGACGGACGGACGGACGGACGGACGGACGGACGGACGGACGGAGGCGATTGCAATATCCCCAACGCTTTTTTAAAAAAGCGTGGGGATAACTAGAAACTGTGTTTATGAAACACTATGCCCCAAACCATTAGTTGTTAGTGATACATGTTTCACTAGGAGCCTGCTCAGAGACCATGTGACAGAAAAAATGACCCACTTGTTATGAATGTACACAAAATCTAAATAAAGAAAACATAGGCTCAATGAGGAATGTCATGAGAACGCAAACAGCAGATACCAGAATCAAATGCAATCTCTTATCTGAGTGATCGTTGTTCATTGTAAATGACGTTGATTTTTAACAAAGTATGAATAGAATCAGACGGCGATAGCAATGCTTATGCGAGTCATTCCTTTGAAAACCATATATACTGATATACTTTAGAAATGCTTCACTTATATTTTATTGCAATTTCTATACTTGTACAATTAATTCAAATCGACACTTTTACTAAATTTAACTCGTCATCCAACAAATACTTGATATGAGATGTGTAGCGGGCGTATGCAGGTGGAGGACATATGCCGTTTTGTGACTTTCTACACTGAGGTAATGGTCTTTTAAGCATTGCGCACGCGCCCATTGACATGTGATGTTATCTTTTTTTTCATCCACATGCACCGGATAAACCAGGCTACACTTACCAAAATATTTTGGTTTGAGTCTTAATAAAATATTAGCAGTGCGTTTCTAAAGTCTCTCAGGATATGTTCGCTCGCATTAATGCTGTAACAATGGCATCGTTTCTCGAAATTGTGCTCGTTATGCCAGAGTCATTTAAACTAAAGACAGAGCTTTAAGCAGCAAGCAATGTATTTCGTCACGTCATGGAATGGGTCAGACTTGTCTTGTTAACAGAGTATGACAATGTAATGGACATTTGCAGAATTGTTTAACCTTTCACCCATATGCTATATTTAGAACATTGAATCAGGATTTTTCACAATCACGTTCGGTCTGTATATCACCTATATAGACTCAAAACCAAAAGCTCAGTATCATTACCATGATAACGTAATGACATCGTAAGCTTTCGGTATGAGGACCGAGCTTAAAGAGACACAGAACACTGACGGCCTCGCAACATTTATACAAAATAAAGTATAACTACTACCTCTCTCTACCTCAGCGCTATGATGACAAAACTAGAATTAAATCTAAATACTGCACTACAAAGCAACAACCAAACACATATCCCCACAAACATGGGGTGTAACAATAAACTGTAAATCAAACAATTAATAACCTCCACTTAAGAACGTACAGCAACCGAAAAACACACTGGCTATTTAATGATATATCTTATCACCACAGTCACAAGTAGACAAAAAATCCGAATTACGGATAGACAGCTACAGCGCAGTAAGTAGAGCATCAGACTCGTAAACAACAGCTGCCAGGTTCAAAACCTATCGCCATCGTCGTGAATGACACTGTCCTAATGACCTATTACTTTTTCAACTCACAAAAGCATCTCGACTTGACTGAAAAACTGATGACTGTAGTTGAACATCATTTCAAGAGAGAGAGAGAAAGAGAGAGAGAGTGAAAACTTCATGACACTTATACTGAATATATATGACCACGTGTGGTTATGCACATATATATTGTCAGGGTTACTAAGTAACAACGGAGCTATTGCCCTTATATTGCTAAAATTTGAATTATTTATTCTGTCCTCAGCCATAACTAATACCCGGGTTACATTAAGACCGACAGTCTGCCGACTAGATTTTTTCATATTGATCCACCAAAATATGAGGTTTTAGTCGGCTGTCTCTAGCAGTTACAATGAAAACAAACCTCGCTTGATTGATTTTATCAACCACAAATTTTTTCTCAATAAGAGAACCAATGCCCGATTATCTGCCGATCGTCGGCCGACTGTCCGCCGACTGATCAAACTATGATATGAATTTGGCTTCAGTATCCATGCACGTTTTGCATATAGTAGCGAAATTGACAGTCGCTTTCTGCCTAAAAAAGAAAACATTAAGAAAAAGCAGAAAGTTCGAAATAAGTTATACATGAATGCAACGAAAATATGGGACGTGACTTATAAGGGACAAAAATCGGGGCGATTGCCGACTATCGGTCAATAAAAAAGATTATCTGCCGTCACTTGGCCGACTGTCGCCAGATGATCAGCCGACAGTCAACCAGGTTTGAATGACTCATTTTAAAAATAGAAGTTGACGGAGTGTCAGCCGACCGTCGACCGATGATCGGCCGCCGACTGACCCTTAAAAGCAGCTAAAATCGCACACATCATCCGACTGTCGGTCAACCATCAGCGGATTTGCATCACTGACATTCAGCAGCCTGTCAGTGTGATCAATGTAACCGCGGTTTAAGTAAGCAATTGATCATATTTCATGGATTTTATTCTGAGTATGTGTGACAATACTATAAAGCACATAAAGTTTTGTCATGATTTCCTTGGCAATATTTGAGTTATAGCGCTTTGGCTTTCAAAATGTCAATGGGTTTTCCAGTCCTCAGCCATTGATTAGAAAGCAATAGAAGGATTTTCGTGAAATTTATATATGGCATTGGTGTGATGATGATGCATGTGAAGATTTATAAGGATGTCATTGGGTGTAGAGAAGTTATTAACCTCCGATTGCCTAAATATCAATGAATTTCGGGCAATACACACAAATACTCATTCAGATGCACCTGAACATTCATTAGAACAGGAATTATTGCCTAAATTTCATAATTTCGGCGGGGAATATCAATTCGCTATCGAAGTTGCTTGTTTAGCATACCTTTATCTGCCTGAAAAGGCGTTTAATTAGCATTTTAACTTGTTACGATAGATCATATATTTAGAAGACACGCTGCACGCGGGGCGAAGTGGCTCAGTTTCTTAAGTATAAGGCAGGGGATCGAAGGGTTGCTAGCTCGAGACTCAACGGAGTCGCTGTTTTATGTTTTACTTTATTCGCTTCTCAGTACTGTTCAAATATCTGAAGACAGAAAATCGTCCCCACATGACTGAAAATCGTTAACTGGAACGTAAAGCGTATACACTGACAAATTAAATACACGCTGCATTAGACGAGTGTGCATCATTTTTGTATATCAAAGCTTGAGACGCTATTATACAGTATTAGCTTGGGACAGGTCAAAATTCTTCTGCAACCTATCATTAATACCCATCTACACCTATCGCGTACATGTTTCAATACGGTGTTGTTATACCTTTCCTTATACGTATACTTAATCGTATGCGGCGAACCCGGACAACTCTACTATGGCATATTGTAATTTTGTTTAACCCTGAAATTCACCAGTATTTCCTGGTAAAATTGTTAAATGCACTTTATTTTATTTAAACACTGTATGCCAAACACAGTCAAACTTGATTAGTCAATTTTTGGCGATTATTGTTTTACGACTACTCTACACTTCTTGTTTCAATGTGAGAATTTAAAAATCGATTAGTTAGCATTTTATTTTTGTTTTGTTTTTTAATTCTCAAAAAAGGACGGTGACGTCTGGTGATAATGAATAATCGCTGAAAATTGCAATACTGTGTCGCTGATTATAAATTGTACAGAGCAGTGCGAAGTCTCTATGTAAATTGCAAGCTCAAAGCTGAATTTCAATGATTAACCTGCTAAAAGTGTTTGTCTTATGTTGTTGAGTAGCAAAAACGATGAGTCCGATGGAATCAAAACTTTTGAGGTTTATTCTTCTTATATCACGCTATCCAGTAGCATCTTCAAACAAACAAAAACGTTAATTTGTGTTATGGTTTATATCGTAGAAAAAGTGTGACTTTTTGAAATGAGGGTACCTTTTCTCTAACTTCGTCCGTGCAAGGAGTACGCATCATTTCTTAATGAAATAACTTGCAGAGTCTTGGCAAAATATTTCTCCACTTAAGAAAACATGCATTTTGTATACCCTATGTTTCACTTTCTGAACTAGCGTAAAAATGTAAGGTAACCAATTAGCTGTTGGTTTAAGTATACGTCATAATGCGTTATTATGGAGTCAAGGGTAAGTCCAAAATTTCCAAGTATCTAGCCATTATATGTGGCTGAAGGGGACCAGGAACTAATTATATCAACATATCTCATGAGTCAAAAGCTGAGAGGAACTCCGAGGCTGTTATCTGGCAAAGGAATGCATCTGATTGGATGATGAGACTAAGGTAAAAACAAAAAATTCTCTAGCAGATGCAAAAAATAATTTTCTTCAAATTGGTACATAGTTTACTACCAGATGCATTTATATTATGTTTTTCTAGACCAAAAAGTAATTTCGATTATGCAAGTGAACAACAGAGAATGATATGTTGAAGAGAAAAGGTAATCTACGATCGCTGTCAGTATGTATCGCAGATGGATAACCTGTGTGAAGATATAGAGACGGCTCTGAAAAAGTATTCAAATACTGTATTGACTACCCACAACTACCCACAACATAGGAGGGATGTTCGAAAAGAATTTCTATCTGAGACTACAAATTTCAAGTAAGCCCAAAAGTGCATATTCCATGCCATCAAAGAACTCTCTGTGGCTAGAAATGCAAAGCTTCAACCGATGTTTCCACTTCCTGAAGGCGTCACGGTACGCTGATTTGGGCACAGTAATAAGGTACTTATGAATAGCAGATCCAAGAGCCTGTCAAGACTAGTATTTCTGCCCAGCAAGGAATTATTTCAATTTCGGAAACATAAATAAATCACATATGGCAAGATCTACGGGAGGTGTGGCAAAACAGTTACTTTTTCTTTCTTCCAAAATGCCGTAACTATTTCGGAGGCAAGAGCAGGGACATTGCCATGTAAAAGACGGATATGTTTAAAACCAGTGACAGGGCGTCGTTTCTGATAATATTTTTCGGCTTCTCCAGTTCTATGTCTTTGTAGTGCTTTAAGGTGATGTTTGTTGCAATTTTCCATCGGCACTTTTATTGTGACCCCTTCACTAGAGAAGAAAATTGCATACCAAACCTTCCCTGCACTCAAAGACCGTTTGGCAATTATTGGGCGTCTGCTATGTTTAGAGGCCCAGATTTTATTGCTAAACTTTCTGACGGGCTCAAAATAATAGATCCAATTTTCACCATCTGTGACGACATTGGCAAACTGCTTTTTGTCACAAGTTTGAAACATTTGAAGCACCTTTTTGGCCACTTGATCCGGTTGTCTGTTTTGTTCATCAGTCAACAGATGTGGTACCCATCTAGCAAAAATCTTTCGGACTTTCAAATGCTTCTTCAAAATAAGGTGAACCATTGATAGTGATATGCCTACTTTTCGTGCAATATCACGAAATGTTAATCTGGCATCTCCTTCAATGATTTCCCTTATTTTTGAAACGATTTCTTTACGAGATGCAAATTTTGGCCTACCTGATTTTGATGCATTTTTGATGGACTTTACACCAGATTAAAATTTATTTTTCCAGCGCTTAACTGTGTCTTAAGACACACAAGAAGATCCTTAAGTAGTAGAAAGTTCAGTCATCAGCTGCATCAAAGAACAACCAAGTTTTGAGCGAGCTTTGATGTAAGCCTATATTTCATATTTCTGGTCGACGCTTCTACCAACCATTTTTACTGTAGCAGTCAAAGACTGTGTGTATTAATATTTATGTCTAACATTTAATCTAACATGTACATTTATACACCGTTGTGTAGACCTTAAATAAACCTAGATAGGTATAAATTGTTTTTATCGTGCCCCAAGTGGATATCGAGGTATAAGACAATATGCAATTAATTTCGAACATCCCTCGTATGTTTTGGTTAAGAGAAAAGATAAATAATTGTCAGTTACGTGCTGATATCAGTGGTGCTCAAAAGAACCATCTCATTGAGACGGTTCTTTTGGGTACTCACAATATATGTTTTGGTTGAGATATAAGATTAATAATTTTCAGTTACAGGCTCTTATCTGGGTAGCTCAAAAGAACCGTCTCATTGAGACGGTTCTTTTGAGTACCAACAACATATATTTGGGTCGCGAAATAAGATTTAAAAAAAATCAGTTAGGGGGCCTGCAGCCCATATTACATGATGATAGTGTGATGCAGTTTAGCGATGAGTTGTTTCCCTTGCATTGTAGAAGTTTTGGCTGACAGTTGTTTTTTTTTTTATTTCTTGCTTAATGTCTTCTTTTTGGGTATGATTGTACTGTTCAAAGAATATGAAAGCCCTTTTTTTTTAAAAAAAAAATATCAGTTTGCTTTTAAACCTTTATTGTAATTTACAGCGCATATTATTAAATCTTGGAAGGAAATTTTCACAATTTTGCTCTTTTTTGGCATTTTTGGCATTTTTTGGCATTATTCTGTCTAAAAAGTCACTTGAAATACGTTCAGACACTACATACAGAATTAGACTTTGAATGAAAAGTGAAAATGCAATTCAACATACTTATCGCCAAAACCAGAATTCTTTCTTTCCACTTCAAGCGGTGCGTCTGGCTTTGGCTGTAGAACCATTGTAGATTAAGCCCCGCCGTCCATATCTTCCTGGTTTGAAGCACAGTATGGTCTCAGTGGGTCCTCTTTTGCCATCATAACCATAGTAGCTGTTGGTCTGATGTAATGAAATTCATTACTAGAGTTCAAGTCTGTCGACTCAATTTTCATACCCTTGAGGTAACAACCCTTTCTTGCAACAGGTTTTCAATCCTTTCCTTATTCCTTTTTTTTGTTTCATGATGTCTTTTGTAAGAAATGTCAGTCAGTCAGGCCTCAGACTCTATGACGGCTCTGACGTAAAGCTTTATTCGGTGGTTTGGTGTCTGATGCTTATCTGTAGCTGGACCAACCGTGGCTCAACTTGTGGTTTTCTTTAGCTCTGACTATCTGTGAGTCATGAGCCCTTTTTTTGTTTCATCATGGTGTGTTAATTTGATTAGAGTGTTTCCCCATGATGATACATTGCATAAGTTAGATGGCCTCCATGCGAGCTGAACATTTCTCGTACTCCAACAACAGCAGAATCTAGGGCGAAGATTTGGTACCAGTAAAATGCATTTAAGTCCCCCCCCCCGTGGCTTAGGCTGCTGTCCGTTCTAAGGCGGTGGTTCTGTTGTTGTTGACTTTTTGCTTATTGTTACTCTCATTGTTGGAGTCTGTAATTGTTCTATGTTTTGTTGTGCGTTACTTTATGTCCATTCTAGCATTGCGATCATCTTGATGGGGGAAGAGAGAGCTGGTTGCTTTGCTTAATTTGTCTTCCTGGTGTCTCATGATGGTTGAGCGGCTCTTCCTCTCAGTGTCACGGGGTTGTCTGCAGTTTGTGATTGTGGTATTTCCTGATCATACTCACTTACTATTTTAGTTATAAAGTTAGAAAGAAAATAGAAGAAAAACTTTTTAGAGAGAAATAGTATACAGTTATCACATTAAATACGTTCCAGTCACAACATGAAAGCCACGTCATGCACTCTGAAAGATTAAACGTCATTGCCATAGATACATTACGTTGATGTCGTCATAGTACTGTGTAGATAACTCTCAATAATAAGGAGTTATGTCCCTTATACAAATTAAGATCAGTTGTTCAAAATGATATTTATTGTGTATCATTTGGATGCTCCAAATTGATGTGAGATGCATTTTGGTATTGGTAGGGTGGTTCCAGAATTAATCAGAGGGGGGCGGTGCAGACGGCACTTCTTTTTTTACAGAAATCACCCCACCCTCTTAAAAATTGCAATAATCACAGTGCTACAGGCCTAGAAACACTGCCAGACCCCCTCACCAACTTTAAAAAAATATTCAGCTGGAACCCACCTTTCCCCAATGGTTAATTCTTGAACCACCCTTAGGGGAGTAAGATGTTATACAAGGTCCTGCAATTTTTTTTTTTTTGCTTTTGGCTCTGCTTATCAGTGATCTGTATCATGATAGATATTGTCTCACACAATGATATTTCTGGATGATCTTCTCATATGAACCTTTACTAAACTCATTTCTTCCATTTAAATCAAAAACTGCAATTTAAGACTGACATTTCTGTGACAGAGTCCTAGCATGGGGGTAGATAATAAGCAAAATTTGGGTGGGTGGGGTAAGTGCATCAGTGTTGGGTACTTTTGATGGCTTTAGCTTAAATAATTCTTTTAACTAGTAATTTAATGTCCTTTAAGTGGTTTTAGATGAAAATAGTATTTCTTTCTGTAGCTATGTGAATTTAACTTTGCCAGTAGTACCATCCTACTTTGTTAATGCTTTATGTGATTCATTATATTGCTCCATAATAGGTAGGTACTAAAATTAACACAGTTGGGATATAAGGAAACAAAAGCAAGTTAAAAACTATACAGTTTTAATCACAAGACACTAATTTATCATTTGCAACACAAAACAAAAAGGATTCCTTTCAAAGGTTGCAGTATAAGGGACCCGGAACTAATTATATCAACATATCCCATGAGTCAAAACCTGAGAGGAACTCCTAGGCTATTATCTGGCATGCATCTGATTGGATGATGAGGCTAAAGTATTTTTCTCTCTAGCAGATGCAAAAAAGTCTTCAAATTGGTACATAGTTTACTACCATATGCATTTATATTGTGTTTTTCTAGACCAAAAAGTAAAAAGAGTGATTTCTAATAGGTGTTTCCAAAATATGGCAGCCATTAATCAACATGCAACAGTTGTAAAAAAAGCAGGTGAATGTATGTTTTCTCATTTCTTATTCCCCTTATTCATAATTTGGCTTGAATTTAAGGCATATGGTGATGACCCACATGTATTGTGAGACGCATAATAAACTGTCGAATACTAGGGGTTCACCATTGGGGTCTATGGGAGAAATAATTAGTTCACGGTGCCCTGAACAGCCAGGTACTGCCGTTGAAACACTTCCATGGACAAACCGATTCATGAGCGCGAACACAACGATTGACAGCAGTTCATCACAAAGTCACGTGGTCGATCCTGATTGGATTCATATATTAAGAAAGCAACGCCTACCTTGTGTAAAGGGAAAGGTCACTGTATACGTAACGTGTCAGTGCTCCGAAAATAGATGCTTTTGGCGTGTCATAGATCACAAATATCAGGGTCCGTGTTGTGTAGCTTGGTGCACAGTTTTAACTGCCTCGTATAATCTGCAGCATATAACCTTATTCCACAGCATATAACCTTATCATGTATCCAATAAGTTATTTCCTGGGTCTGTGTAGACATTTCCTACATTTCTTACGCAATAATAAAGCTGTCCACAAAAAACAAACAACACTTTAAAGTTTTGAATAAGGAACGACATTTCATGTAAATTGTCTGCTTGTAGATGATTCATATGAAATATCTAGGTCTCTTTTGTCCCTGAAATCCAAGCAATACATCACAACAGTATACAGTGCAATTTGTCATGATCAGCGTTTTGAGGGTTAAGATCAAAGCGGTCTTTTCAAGCTCCAGATAAAAAGTTTTTTGACACTGACTGACTGACTGTTGCATAATTATTTATAGAAACTAGTAACTCTTTGCATGCTGGATAAGTTTGCATAGTTTTGTCAATATATAAAGACTATTTTAGGACCACCACCAGACAGCTCTGGGTCTGATCTTGGTTCAAACTGTTTGCAAGGGTTATAGCTTTTTGTGTCACGTTCGGGACAAACTGATCTGTTTATAAAATTGTATGCAAGGGTAATAGTTAAAACAACAAATCTATTTGCGGAAAATTAAGAGATTATGTCACCCAGACAGTCCGAAATGTCTATCTGAATAAGAATGACGTGTTGCATATATTACATACAGGTAGGTTTTGCTTTCCTACTTTGTCACCCAGACAGTTCGAAGTGTCGCGGTTAATAACTTTACACAGTAGGCGGGGAGATCTACATCTAGCACGTGAATGAATCATTTTTATTGACATATCACTTGACATCATCGCTCAGACTCAATGTCAATAAGCGAATTCCAACAGCAGTATGTGTTGCAACTAATCCAAAATCATAAGATGGGTTACTCTCATGGATCAGCTCACTTTTGCGAGAATATGTATATTTTAAGTATTCGACATACACATGGCGATTTATGTAAGCATTTAGAAATAGATTCAAGTACCTATCTGGATGATCGGTACTCGAATCTATTCCTAAATGCTAACATAAATCGTATTCCTATATGCTTACATAAATCGCCATGCACATACTGAATACTTAAAAATGATCTAATTCTATAGTCCTTTAGGCATATGGCATGTTTTTCATTTTAGTATTAACACCTGTATCTACCACTTCCGGTCTATGAAGTACTGGCAATACGCGTAAATACCACCAAATCGACGTATACATTTACCAGTGTGAGGCTTATCTTCCTTTATCTGTGCATTTTTTTCTCTCCAGTTGTCTGTAAATAATTTGCCAATGTTTACCGAAAATCTACTTAAGCTAAGATTTTTACATAGAGGGTCTTACATGAGTGCTCGTTGCGAAAAAGAGATAAAATGCTCGGCAAGCCTCGCATTTTATCTCTTTTCCCCGACTCGTTTAATAAATTCAATAAAACAAGAGCACGAATGTTAGATTCAATTTATCATATGACGTTAAGATTACATTTAAATCTCATTTCTGTCGTAAAAACGTTATTCTTTTGTCATTATGTACGCATCGTTGTTATGGAAGTCATAACGTTTCCCGTAAATCTATAAACCACTAGTGGTTTATCGATTTTATTGCATGGTGTTATTACACTCTCAGACGCGACGTCATATGATAAAAAAGGTATATGCTGCATTGTGTTAAAACCCTTCTCATCTTGCAAATGATTCTATTTAACTGTATTTGGAATTGAATTTGGTATGACTTTATTTTCAGAATTAGAGAATCGTCTCCAGCCTATTTTTTTGATTTTTCAAATTTTCTTTCACCCAATAAACATTTCAAAGTTTGCATGTGTTGCGTACTGAAATTGTTAATTTTACCCCCATAAAATGTAGATTATTGGAATTATAATGTTTAATCCATTATTAGAAATTATTTCACATAGATGATTCCAATATCATACACTCTCTACCAAAGTGTCACTGATGGTTCTGTTCTGCTGAACAAAAACTTCAGCAGAGCAACTGGTCATAATTCATTATAATTTGACTCAAATCTTCCTTTAATGTTTTACAACACTTTTGCACTGATGATAAAAAGAGGCCAGAAATGAATAGATTTTCGTGGTAGAAAGAGGATTATAACTGAATTCAGGGATACTTTACATTAAAAGTCAGCCTTAAAACACTAAATTAGGGGTATTACTAGACTTCAGTCGACGGTACACCAGCGCAAATACCCGCTTTTGAGGCATCTGCAAAGTTTGAAGTTGCTACGTCTAACCGTTTAAGAGGAGATGCCTTTACAAATAAGCACATTATTTCACTTTTGACCTTGACCTTAGGTCATGGACAAACACGAAACGTTGCCCAGTATCCTCTACATCATATGACCTATGCACCTGCAAGGTTTAAAGCTGCTATGTCCAACGGTTTGGGAAGAAATGCATTTACAAGAAATATTTGATTTGACCTTGACCTTGGTCACATGAAGCATTGCCCTCTACATCATGTGACCTATGTACCTGCAAAGTTTGAAGTTGCTACGGCCAATGGTTAAGAAGGTGCATTACCAAAAAAATACATTATTTGACCTTGACCTAAAGGTCAATGGGATCAAGGTCACACAAAATGTTGCCCAGTACCCTCGACTTTATGTGACCTTTGCACCAGCCTAATTTGATGTTGCTACATCCCATGGTTAAGGAGAAGATGCATTTACAAAAAATACATTATTTGACTTTGACCTTGGGGTCAAGGTCACACAAAATGTTACCCAGAACCCTCGACATCATGTGACCTATGCACCAGCAAAATTTGATGTTGCTACATCCCATGGTTAAGGAGAAGATGCATTTACAAGAAGAAGGACCTATTCAGCTACAAAATTTGAAGTTGCCTCGCCAAAAGGTTTAGGAGGAGATGCATTTACAAGAAAATTCAATATTTGACCTTTGACCTTGACCTTGGGGTCAAGGTTACACGAAATGTTGCCCAGTACCCTCTACATCATGTGACCTTTTCAGCTAAAAAGTTTGAAGTTGCTGCGTAAAACCGTTTAGGCGGAGATACATTTACAAGAAAATACATTATTTGACCTTTGATCTTGAAATTGGGGTCAAGGTCACACAAAATGTCACCCAGTACCATCTACATCATGAGACCTATTTACCTACAAAGTTTGAAGTTGCTACCTCTAACTGTTTAAGAGGAAATACATTTACAAGAAACGTGACGGACGCACGCACGCACACACGGACGGACAGACGGACGACAGACCGACTTTGACACAAAATTAATATACCCTTTTTTCTAAAGAAAAAGCGGGTATAATAACAGCCTCAGTTTGTTATGAATAATTCGTCCAAAGATATTGGACCATTGAAACTTGAAATTGTTTTTTGTAGTTTATTGCAGATTTTAAGATAAAAATTTCTAAAGTTGAGAATTTTAGCATTTTTGATTTATTAACCATAGATGTTAACAACATTTCCTCCTGAATCAAGACTACAATAAGCAATCCAGTGCAGCATTACTCATTTGAGCCGTGACATGTGATTTCCAACAATGTGGCATTTGGACAAATGTAGGCTGAGACAAGCCTGTGCAGCCTCCTTTTAAGCTTAGAAACTCGAAATGCTGTACGGTCAGTAGCTTAACACTCATAGAATATATAAGCGACTAGCAAAGGCTCTGATCAGACTGTGCGTATGCGCAGGCTGGTCTGAGCCTTTGCTGGTCTCACATACCATATTGTTGGAAATCTCATGTCAGGGCTCATTTGTTGAATTATATTAGCAAGATATTGAATTATTTATTTTTTCAAGCGGTAAGGTCAAGCATAAATGAATAATGTTTAAGTTTGAGAAAGTTCCACTTTAGCATTTAAGTTGATGTTGTTTTGTGTCTCATTTAGAAATGAACTGCACATTTTATACACAAAGTAAATGACATTTTATTTTTTGTTCATATAAACATATATTCGCTGGACATGACTACTATTAGCCAATATCCTAGTCCTTAAGCCCTAGACATAAGCGGATGTTTTTACACAAAACAGTGATATTTTATTTATAATTCAGATTAGCATGTATTCGCTGGACTGACTCCTGTTAGCAAATATCTTTGTCCTTAAGCTGTAGCCATAAGCTGATTTCTTTATGTGTCATATTTAGAAATGAATAGCACATTTTTTACTCAAAATCAATGACATTTTATTTGTTGTTCATAAATACATATATTCGCTGGACATGAATCCTTTTAGCCAATATCCTAGTCCTTAAGCCACAGACATAAGGGGGTGTTTTTTATACAAAATCAATGACATTTTATTTGTTGTTCAGATAAACATGTATTCGCTTGACTGACTCCTATTAGCAAATAGCCTAGTCCTTAAAACATAGACATAAGCTGATGTTGTTATGTGTCTTTTCTAGAAATGAATAGCACATTTTACACACAATCAATGACATTTTATTTCTTGTTCATATAACATAACATAACATAAGTTTATTCAGCATTAAACATACAGAGTATGAATTAAGCTTTCGTTATGGTTAACATAATAATTTATCTTCCCACAAAAACATGTATACTTGACCTTTACAAAAGGATAAGGTGTCGCATGAAATCTAAATAAGAGGTGAAATCTTTACAAATGGGTGTCCAAATGACCTTAGGAGATCGTACTCCCTCATCTTTTAATTAAAAACATGCTTAATGTAAGCTTCCTTTGAATGCGCTTCTACGAGGCGTTTCCGACATCACTTACATTCAGAAGATATTACCAAATGCAAATGTCCAATGGAACTGACTCGGTGAGGCGATTCCAGTGGATATTAGCTTTCCATAGGTCACAGTTCTGGCTAAATGTCTGACATGCTTTATGTAAGCTTCCTTTGAAGCGCTTCCAACATCCCTCACATTCATAAGAAATTACCGGGTGCAAATATCCAGTGGAACCGCCTCGATAAGGCGATTCTAGTGGATATTAGCTTTCCACTGATCGAAGAGGCACGTGAGCAAACTTAGATTGAATATTGGGTCAGCTTTAATGAGTATCTAGCCAATGGTAATGCCTGTTCAAATTACTTAAGCTGCACGTGTCGCAGTGCCATTGTCCTTTGTTGACATATGCCACTCAATCACTTTGGATTTTGTCACTTATGATCTCAATGTTTTTCAGTATGTTAGTGATGGTAAAAATCAAAATCATGAAAACAGTGATTTTTTATTCTGGCACAACGTAGGCGGCTCTGAAGGCACTGACAGTACTGCTCATATGGATAATCCTGTCAGGGTCGTCACTGCCTGCCACATCGGATTATAATTTGGGATTTGTGTCAAATAATTGGATATAATTCGTGATATAAATCAAGGGAAATAAATTGGGACTTATTACCAGCCCTATGATATATGGGAATCGATAGGTAAGTTCCCCTTTAGTATGTTTTTACGGGTGTGGCAACTTTGCCATTTTCATTCTATGTCGCCGGGGCTGGGTCTCATGTTTGATTCAGCTGCTGGTTGAGCACACAATCTTCATACACACATACCGCACATCCCTTCTGTGGAATATATAATATTGGTAAACTGGTTTGAAGTCCATGGATCACGTTATTGTCTAATCAGACCGTTAAATATGCTTATTGTCACTCCATGTGAGAACAGTTTATCTCTCAGAGAGAAGCTTTTTAAGTATGAGGTAAAACATACATATCCAACGACGCTTATTCAGTGCCATTTAGATATATTTTCTGGTGAGAATGTCTGCCTCTCTCAAATACCATAACTTAATTTTGTTTGTATTGATAGTAAGATGCCATGTGTTGCAGTATTTATGTCTATCATTCAACATACTTTGAAGGGATTCAGCAGACTTAGCAAAAATAACTGCATCATCAGCATACAAAAGTATAAACAGGATCATTTCTTCAATATCGACTGTGTCTAGCATTTCAACATTATTGATACAATCGACAATGTCATTGATAAAGAACTTGAAAAGTATAGGGGACAATTGATCTCCCTGCTTTAAGCCAACATCTGATTGCATAAAGTTTGAGCACCTACTTCTATATTTTATGCACACCTTAACATTACTATACATAGATTTTAAGATATTCAAAAGCCTTGGGCTTATGCCTTCCTGTAGGAGTTTGAACCATAGTAAATATCTATCAACTTTATCAAATGCATTTTCGTAGTATATAAATGCACAGTACACGTTTTTACTGTCGTTGCCAGCATTTAATACTTTTGATAGAATAAAAATACAATCGACGGTAGATTTTGCCTTCTGAAAGCCAAATTGATTACAACTTATTTTTTCTTGTCTTTCGGACCATTTATTGATGTGATTTTTCCAGACAAATTATCGCTTAGTGAAGGTTTTAAGTATTGCAGAATGCTTTAAGGGTAGCATTCTGCAATACTTTTGACTTTCTATGTGTCTTGATCCACATCTGAATTAAGGGTGGGGTTGGCGCTGTTAAACCGGTTAAAGCCCTCCAGTAAAATATTTTACTGACCGTTCCAAGGCGGTACTTCTTTTGTGGATCTTTTATGTTTTTTTCTGTCTTGTGTTTGCTATGTCTTTGTGCGCGTTTGTTTATATGTGCTTTGTGGTCACCTGCTGGGAAAAGTCTGACCTCTTGGCTCTCGTTTGTGGTGTCTACTGTGAGTTTGTCACTTTCCCATTGGTATCCTGGGTCAGGTGTGGTACTTGATTGTATCGATTCCTGATCTTTGCACTCTTACTTACTTAGAAGGATGTGTGAAAATATTTTCGCAAGGCCATTTGAGGAGTCAATATCACCCTTAGTTTTATATACTGGTTCAATGACTCCCTTGCTCCAGGACCCCGGGTAGTCTCTCGATAGGAATATTTTATTATATAGACGGACTTAATACAGCAAAAGAAGCTCGTTTGTTAATTTGAAAGTCTCGGCCACTAAGTTGTCCATACCTGGGCTTCTGTCATTCTTTAAAGAAACGATGACCAACCTAATTTCCTCTGGCTTGATTTCCCCGTCAAGCTCAGGGTCAATAAGGCCCGTCACCATTCACAACACTCCGTCTTCCCATCCCGTATTATTGGTATCCTGTGCCTGGGTATAAGAGTGAGGGTTCTCGCCAAGATTAGATTGAAAGTGTGCAAGGAAATCCTCGCATGATAGCGTCTCCGAACTTTTCTTTTTTTATTTTATGAATTTATTTATGTTGCTCCAAAATTCACGCGGTTTTGATTTGGCTAGGGCACAGGCTCTTTTCCCTTCTTTTTGTTTGTATTTTGATTTCACCTTTCGCTTTGTGCGGTTGTAACCTGTTCTTGCCTTAATGAAATCCTGTTATTATCCATTTTACTTTTTGAAAGGTGTTTCTCGCTGTTATAAATTCGCGCCGTTTTATTGTACAATTTTCGTCAAACCATGGGTTGCTTTTTTTCTTATGTGTTTTATTTTCATTTGGCTTTATTTTTCTGGACATAACCGCGGAGACCTCTGCCTGTAATAATGCGGAAAAATCCTGTACCTATTTCTCCGTGCTATCGTGCTGGAAGTTCGAAGTTAATTCGTTAATTATATTTTCTTTTGTTCTTAAATTTTGTAACAAAATTTCTGACTTCTCCACGTCCCAAATCGTTTTTATTTCAGTTTCCTCGTTTTCAAGATGTGGTGCTGGGCGATTCGTGGGAAAGACCATTGACAGTGGTGCCTGACTGGAAAATTCGTTAAAAGGCAAAATTTCAAAATTCGGTTTATCATGTGCATATCATGAAAGCTCGCAAAAACGTAATCAACAACGCTTTGCCCATTATGCGAGGAAAATGTAAATTCCCCACCTTCAATTTGCCTATTTGCGATACACATGTCTGTTGTTTGACAAAATGCTAGTAAAATGCGCCTGTGCGCGTTGAGCACGTGTTCATTGCTTATTCTTATCGGTAAGTCAGTAAATGGGTCGTCGTCGCTTTTGTCAAGATATTTATCATAGCAAAGGATATTGCTATTCTTGGACCCACATCTACTGTTAAAATCGCCTGAAATAAAGAGCTTGCCCTGGTTTTTGTATTGTAATATATAATTCTCTAATAAATAGAAGTGTTCCACGTCTTCCCCTCGTTGCCCTAACACTTTAGAATTGGGACATGGGAAGTAAACATGCCCTAAAATGACATCTTCCTGAAAGCAGAATAGTTCCCCTTTGATGTTTAACCATATGAACCCGTGACATGATGTTTCTAGCATTTTTATGTAATTTTTTAGCTCATTTTTATAGTACACGGAGATGCCTCCGCTGAAGCGACCCCTTTTTGTGTGTTTTGACTTTTATCCAAAAAAGTGTTCGGCATGGTAACCTGGGATGTCTAAATTGAAACAATCTTTTATATTTAACCAAGTTTCACAGAAAAGAAATATATCATTCTGATTTACGAGCTCTACGTATAAAATCGATATCGCCTAACTTCATCTTTAGAACATAAACATTCCAGCTCAGAATTTTATTGTCATCTATCCTTTGACATCTCTATTTTTGTGAGTATTCTATGCCATTTATAAAAAGCTTCTCTCTGACAAACATTCCAGCTCAGAATTTTGATGTCATCTGACCTTTGACCCTTCTATTTTTGTGAGTATTCTATGCCATTTATAAAAAGCTTCTCTCTGACAAACATTACATTTTTGCCCTCATCTTTTGCTTTTTGATAGATTCGGTATAGAGGTTTCCTTTTGTCTATAATTTCTTTGGGCCACTGTGCTTTAACGGCCAACTTCTTTCTCAGCTGTTCAGTTAAATCGTTGCCTCTAAGTCGGACCTTCTTACGATCACCGTAGCTGTGAAACTTAACAACCATAGGTCTCATCGTATCATCACGTATTCACCAATCCTGTGGGCTCTATCTCTTTCAATCTGTCTAATGTCACCTTCTTCAAACTCGAGGTTATCGCTTAGGAACTCCTGTACTTTCATAATGCAGTCTTGATTATTATCATTTCTGAACCATCTCTCTTCCTTATTCACAAACAGCAACAAGTTCTCTCTCATTGACCTACTTTCAAGGTCCAGTAGTTTTGAGTATAGCTTATCCAACCTATCACTCTCTTCCTCTAACTCTGTTTCTCTCTTATTTAGCTGTTTACATTGGTCCTGGACTATTTAAATGTCTTTCTTTGCTGAGCTTATTTCTGCCTTCTGGCTGCATAAATATGTTTTAGCTGGACATGAATCCTATTAGCCAATATCCCAGTCCTAAAGCCATATACATAAGCTGATGTGTTTTACACAAAATCAATGACATGTTATTTGTTGTTCAAATAAACATGTATTCGCTGGACATGATTCCTATTAGCCAATACCCCGGTCCTTAAGTCATAGACATAAAGTGATTTTATTTACACAAAATCAATGATATTTTATTTGTTGTTCATATAAACATGTATTCGCTGAACATGACTCCTATTATCCAATATCCTAGTCCATAATCCATAGACATTAGCTGATGTTGATATTTGCCTGATTTAGAAATGAAAAGCACATTTTTACACAAAGTCCAAGACCTTTTATTAGCTGTCATATAAATATGTAATCGCTTGACATGACTCCTTTTAGCCAATATCCTAGTCCTTAAGACATATACATTATATTTTTATTATTCACATACTCCTAAAATTCTGTGTGGCACACTTGAAAAGTATTTGTGTGCCCTTTTGTTACAAAAAAAAAACCCTTCAAAACACAAGTTATTAAATTTGCAGTCTGCTTTTCATAAGCATGTAGTACTTACATGTTATATCTCAAAACAGCAATTTTGTATTTTGTGAAAAATTGTGAGTAGCTTTTGACCCAGTATGCAAGAGCTACTCTCGGTTTTTAGCTCACCATAGCCGAAGGCTTTGTGGAGCTTATAGGATGGGACACGAGCCAGCGTCCTTGTGTCCGTCTGTCTGTCCACTTTTTCAAACATGAATATCTCTGAGACCATTTGGCTGATTGGAACAAATTGTATCCGGACCATCATTGGAGTGTGGGAAAGGATGCAAAAGGTTTGGGTCAAGATCGGATTAGAACATTTGTTTCCATGGCAACAGAAAGCTCTGATATGGGTTATAATGGGGAAACTCTTGTGAGCACTCAAGTTCCTCCAATTTTTATTCAATTTAGTTCATTCTTGCTGGAAACGAAAATCTCAGACGGGTTCGAAATTCAGCAAGATCCAATTAGTGAGTGTGGAGTTAAGTGACCTTGAGCGTCTGAAAAAAAACTGACTTATGCTTGGAGAAATGTTGTGAGTACTCTAGTGAGTTCATTTTTAGATGGATGTTCATCAATTTTAAAGGTGACAAGGATAACTATAAAAGCTTGGATGTGTTTGCATTTCTGCCAGATCCCATCATCAACTACTGAGTAAGCTGCCTTTGAGCGTCTGAAAAATCAATATATAATGTTATGAACACTCTAGAGCTTTCATTTTTAATTTGATCATTCTTATTCTTACAGGTAGCAAGGACAGCTATAAAATCATGAATGGGTTTGAAATTCGGCAAGATCTGACCAGGGTCTGGGAGATAGATGTCCTTGAATGTGTGAAAAATTCCCATAGACTTATAATGGGAGAAATGTTGTGAGCACTTTAGTTAGATTATTTTTAGATTGAGCTTTATTATTTTTGCACGTTACCAGGACAACCACAAAAGCTTAGATGAGTTCGAATTTTGACCCCAACCCACCACTGAATACATAGTTATCTTCCCTAAATCGTCTGGAACTGATGTTCAAAGTAACGACCACTCTAAAGCTTTTATTGATGATTGGATCTTCTTCATTCTTGCAGGTAATGAGGACAACCACAAAAGCTTGAACGAATTTGAATTTCGCCCAGCTCTCACTTGGTACTGTGGAGTTAGCTGCCCTTAAGTGTCTGGACTAATTACCAAACACAATGGGAGAAATTTTGTTGCTACTCTAGCACTTTAGTTTTTTATATGATCTTCTTCATTGTTTTAGGTAACAAGGATATGCATAAATGCTTGGATGAGTGTGAATTTTATCTGAGTCAACCACTGACTATGGAGTTAGCTGCCCTTGAGGGTCTGAAAACATAAATTTCCAAGGTTTTAATTGCCATTTAAATTCATATTTTTAAATACTTGCAGATAAGCAGATCTGGTATAATATCTCGTGTTTGAATTTAGACCTGATTGCAGAGTCACCTGCTTTTGAGCATTGTAAAATAAAGTGTCTCCAAACATTATGCTGGCTCTCAGGTGAGCGATCTTTGTCCATTGGGCTACTTGTTTTATAAAGGGTAGAAGGATAGAAGGTATTTTATTTGTTTGTAGTACATTCCAAACTTCTAAGTACATTTAACCATTGCTTTGATGTAGGAATTAAAAGAGAGTCTCCTTCAGTAACATGCTTGAACATTAAACATTACAACCTATCCTATTTAATAACATGAAAATAGTAAGTGAGTATGATCAGGAAATACCACAATCACAAACTGCAGACAACCCCGTGGCACCGCGAGGAAGAACCGTCCAACCATCACGAAACACCAGGAAGACAAATTAAGCAAGCAATCAGCTTTCATCCCTGCATGTGGGGCAATGCACACATGTGTGATCAGCATTCTTCAGTCTAGGTCAGGCTTTGGGATAAGAGTATAAAAACTAATTTTGATATTTATCTACCTAAACATATGTTGTGAGTACTCAAACACACTGATGGTTCTTTTGACCACCCTTAACAAATATTTTAAACGATGGATAGGAAAATATTGGCTCTTTTCATTTGTGCATTTCAGTATATCTTGTGCGCACTTTGATTCCTTCATTTGCACACTATTCTGCATATAAATTCCGCAACCAATTCAAAATGGTGGAACAGAGACTATGTAGTTGATACAGAAGTGCATGTTTTTTTCTTGATAAAGGCCTTTGGCCGAAAAATTGAAATAGAGTAAAATTATCATATGTGTTTAACATTGTTTCCTATGGAATATAAATAAATATTATTTAAATTCCGCATTTTTTTCAAAACTCATTCCAAAGTGATTAGTTGCAACTAAGGTCGTTGGAACTCGTAACGACTAGTTATAACTCGTTAAAGGTGCATTAAATATCAGTTTCAGCACTGAATCGTTAACCAATCATTTCGCTGATTTCTGTGCATTCAGGACCTGTTTTCAAAGTTACTTTCCAAAACTTAACTGAACATCTCTTTTGTTAAATGCCACTTTTTTAAAGTTTTTGTTTGTAAATGGAATGGGTAGTGATAAATAAAAGTATACAAATATTTCCTCGTTTCTGATAATTTAAAATTTATGTTTCTTGTTTAAAAGTAAATATAAAAGTGACTGCGATACAGGTGTAAGCTTACAAATGTATTGTTGTGTGAGTACATTAAATGATTCATATTAAGAAAAAAAAGAAAATTCACTAAGTTCGCATCTCACCTGTACGGTTACCTGTACACGTCATCGTTTCACGGTCAGTTATTACTAATGGGGGTGTGACAATTGTGCGCAATTGAAAACATAAAAAGTGAGTAAAATATGTCATCGCTAATTTCAAAAAGTGCGCAAATGCAAGGCGCCTAAAATATTTACTAATTTACACCAAAAGTCAATGTCAAAATTATTTTATTTCTCTGGTACACACTGTATACAGCTAGAGATTAAATATATTCTATACATATAACATAGTAGCATATTTTAGAATATAGAGGTCACATGAACGTGTATCATAAGTCATAGCATATATAATATATATATAAACATATTGATGAATTAGAAAATTACTGAACATATTTTGGAATGTTAATTAAACTTCCTTGGGAGACTAACTGTATATTTAACAATTTGGTCAGCACTGCAAAATAAAGTGCATATCTCGAGCACATTAGTGCATTTTGTTTTGTGTAAATATAATAATCAGTATATCTATTTCATATATAACTAAAGGGTTTATTACTCATTTTGCTATTATCATTTGGTATGATTTTCAATAAAGCACATGTTGCGTTTGCTAGACATCGCCTTGGTGAGTATCACATAACCGTAGCATTGAGAATTCTGTATACGTAAACAGTGGGTACCCAGATCAGTCGCCGCATTGTGTGGTGTCTGACCTGGGTCTGCTCTGTTTGCCCATGTCCAACAAAAAGGACGTTGCGATTATAAGGGTGCGTCTGTATAGTATCAATTTCAGCTTTTATGGGTTAAAAATGATAATGTATAAATATAACCATTTTTCAAATTGGATGCAGCCTTAATATTCTCTACGTGGTTATTTAGTTTGTTTATATGGACAGCAAATAGAAACGATTTTATTTATATAAACATACAATATTGAACAGTATAATAGATAATAGTACAATAGTACCTACCCCAGCTTTCAGGGTACCGTAGGGCTTCACCATCTCACAGAGATGTCATTACACCAAGGCAAAATCGACGATGCCTCGTTGTTGGAATGTCATCGCTGTGATGCCCTAGTGATTATTGGGTGGGACAATAAACTTTGTTTTATCCTCAATCTGTCCTCCCAAGCTCTTGCCGAAACGAAATGCAAGATGAATTGAGAGAGAACAGTTCGGATAAACACTAAATATAAGAGAGGTACTTTTAAATCACATTTAAGTATGGTAAGGTAGTGCAATCATAAAAACACAAACAAAAGACATATGGAATATGAAAAGAAAATATCAAAATAGTGTGTGTGTGTGTGTGTGTGTGCGTGCGTGCGTGCATGCGTGTGTGCGTGCGTGTGTGTGTGTGTTAACCTGCGTTTACAGTTTTCATAATAAGGTTTATGAATATACATAATCTTTTGAGTTCTCTTAAGTTTGATGCATTCATTAATTGTTCGAACTTTAGAATATTAGGATGCCTGTAGTAATAAGATTTTATGTATTTGGTTCTTGATTCATGAAATTGTTTGCATACTAATAAAAAATGGAATTCGTCACCTATGTCATCATTACAATATGTACATAGTCGTTCGTGTACTGCAATCCCTCTCCATCTACCTACTTCAACAGGTAGGCGATGGTTCCTTGTTCGAAAAGACAGCAATGTTTTAGTATGGTATGGGGTTAATTGTGAAATGTATGAACTTTGTTCGAATTTAGTTTTTATAATTTTGTATATATTGCTTGATGATGAAGCTTCTATTAATGCGAACCATTCTTGGGTAAATATATCCTTCAGTTTCTGGTTGCAGGCTTTAACAAACCAGGTTTTATTTGTGAAACTTTGTGAATACCAAATACCTCCAAAGCCAAGTGAGCATATAAGATTTTTAAGACTATCTATCCATTGGGATTTAAAATTAATAGTATTTTGGAGGTTATATACTAATTTATAGATCATTGGTGATAATTTACGTTCGTTTTCTTCAACATCTTCATTTATCCTTGCCCAAAATGATATCATTCTACACTGAATGTCAATTCTTAATGGTAAAATTCCCAATTCCCCATATATCATTGCTAATGGTGTTGATGTTTTTAGATTGAAAATATATTTGAGCCACAATCTGTAAAAACCAGCCATAATGACGAAGTCGTCAAAGAGTTAATTGTACACACTTAATCTTTGAAGTGTAAAGAAGTAATCCTGCAAATTTTATGAAGTTATCTCCATTATTTATGGAAATATGGTCTTTTGAAACTATACACTGTCTTAACTTTAACACGCAACGTCAGAAACGTCATGACGTTACTAATGACGTCAAAGTTAACTTCCTGATTTTCGGGTTTGTCGGGTGCATGAAAAACATGCTATTGCTTGCTAACCTACTTTTTTATTATCCTTAGCATGTGTGCAATAAAATTCGCAGAAAAGTTGACACTGATTCATTTTTGCCTTAAGTTTGCATGATCGGAAAACGACTGACCATACTTTAAAAATTCTGACAGTTGCTAAGGTAAAGTTGTTGCCATGGAAACATATGACATGAAAACGAAGAAATTTAATCAGAAATAATTGCCAATTTTATTCTACTATCCATCTGCATAGGTTTTAAGACAATATTGGAACATGTCAAATTTCTTATTTTTTGGTGTTTTTCAAATGATTTTCACATAAAAAGTCCTAAATGTCATTAAGGCAGGTTTTCACAGATCGTGGCTCATTTATAAAATTTAACTGTACTCTTTCTAGTATGTCCAAATTTCCGAAATCCCCATATTTCACTTTCATATAAGAGAACTGGCTTAACAATTTTATTATAAAGATCAATTTGTATGTCGAAGGGTAGTTTTAAGCATTTTATTTTTCTTAAAAGTGAAAACATAGCCTTGCTGCCTTGTTCTGCAATATGCTTTTTTGATGTTAGAAGTGATCCTGACTGTGCAAAAAAAATACCAAGATATTTATAATCCTTTGTTATTTCAATTTCTTTCATATTAATTTTAAAATGATAAGCATTAGTTTTTCTTCCTTGTCCAAAAATCACAATTTTTGTTTTTTCAGTGTTTACAGTCAGCTTCCATTCTTAACAATATGTTTCAAATACACTTAATGCTTGTTGCATGTCTATCTCGTTATCATTAAATAAAGCAGTGTCATCTGCATAGAGTAACAAAAACAGTTTTAATAATATCATAATTTCCTCATTATTGACATCTAGCCTTATTGGGGATACATTATTTTTATGTAGAAAAGTCTCTAAATCATTTAAGAAGATGCAGAAAAGAAATGGTGATAAAATTTCTCCTTGCCAGACGCCTAAAGTACAATTGAAAAAACATGATGACCCTTCTTTAGTTGTTATCTTAGACTTAATATCTTGGTATAGATTAAATATAATATTAAAGCATTTGCCATTTATTTTACTTTCTAACATCTTGAACCAAAGTACTTTACGCCAAATAGTGTCAAATGCTTGTTTAAAATCGATGAAACAGCAAAATATTTTTCTTTCTGGCTCTCACAATGTCAATCAGGCATTTTATAATAAATAGATTATTGTAGTTGAATGATGTTTTCTGAATCCTGCCTGTGACCACGATATTAAGTCATAATGTTATATCTGGGCATATGCATGCATTCGTTCTCAACTCATACTATCTCATTAAACCCAAATAAAATTTTAACCCTTCTGCGGAATTCTACATCAAAGATGTTGTAAACTAGGAAGTTTGTTAAGTGATTCAGCAACAATGCGAGGGTAATACCTGACTCGACATTTCCTTCAATTGTTTTACCAATGGAAACAAGAGTAAGTGTTATAGCCAGTGGTACTGCAATAAGAGTGAGATGCACTACTACAACCATTATCAACTTCACTGATATTTGCAAGTTCCTGATATCCCTTCTCTGTGGTGTACGTTGGTGTCTATCGGTCCTCTGCTTACACAACTTGGCCACCGTCATAGGCGTTAGGATGAATAGTAACACCAAGGGTGATGACATAAGAATCCCCATTGCTTTGTAAAAAGAGGTATCTGGCATTCTCCTAAGCACAGTACTGTACACTAGTCCATCAGAGTTGGAATAACATTCTCCATTTTCATCTATTTCAATATACAATATGGACAATGAAACGCTTATGATGACGATAGTTGTTGCACATACACACACACTTCGCAAGGCTGTTTGGCGTGTGCAAAAGTTCCGATACCTTACTGGACACCATACGGCAAGGAATCGCTCTATACTTATGAGTACCACTACTGTTGATGAACAGAACATAGCTGATATCAATACACTCATAAAAAGTTTGCAGCCAATATTTGTTACTGCTCTGACGTCCATACCAATAGTTTCATAGACACATGGTTGCTGTAGGGCAATCGTCGGAAGTGCTATGCTGTCAGTGACTGCGAGAGCAGTAATCAACACATCATAAGCTTTTTCCTTTCTTTGACTTTTCAATGAGATAATCAGTATAGAAATATTTCCAGCTAATCCAAGGAAAGTGAAGAAGCAAGTCAAAGCAAACAATGTGTATATCTGTCCTGGTACTTCATTAATTGCTAGATCATGTGTTGAATTCGTGAAATTAAACAATGTTGTTATATTATTAGACATATTTTCTGCCTTGGAAAGGCTCCTCGAGAATCCCATCATGGACATCCTAGATGATCTGAAACTAAAAAATTTGAGCCAGTGCATGAGATTTCCAACAATGTGGCATTTTGACATGTGTAGACACGGACTGGCATCTGCAACCTCCTTTTAAGCTTAAAAACTCATAATGGTGTTCAGTCAGTAGCTGAACAATCATAAAATACTCAAGCGACTAGCAAAGGCTCTGATCAGACTGTGCGATTGCGCAGGCTGGTCTGAGGCTTTGCTGGTCGCACATACCACATTGTTGGAAATCACATGCACTGGCTCAAATGATTATGCAAAGTTATTTTGTTTATCCCTTTATATTCTAATAGATTCTTTCTTCTGGTTTGATACAATAAACTTGGGATAGTCCAATGTACATATCTAGGGGTGTCAGGTTACATTTTCAAAATAAATTGTATTTTTTTTTTAAAACTGTAACCTTAAAAAACAGTGACGACCTTGATGAAATGCCAATTTGTGCAGCATTTGATCTTGGTCTTCATTGTTTGTAAAAATTCCGGTTAAGGAGTGACCCCTATACAAAGGGTTCTATATATAGGCTAAAATAATTGGCCATGTATAAATGCATTTATTCATTGTGTTTGGGAAAAGAGATAAAATTAGAGGCTTTTATGGCTTTTTCGTAATTAGTTAAATAAATTCAATAATTCACGATCACCTATATCATATAGTTTTAAATTGCATTTTGACGTGCAAAAATTAAATGTGTCAATAAGTAAGGAACGTTGTTGTGGACGTAATTGCATAAAGCTACTAAATATGTAAACAATTATTTTAATCACTGCGATTGTATTACTCCCAGACGCTGTTGTCCAGACAAATTCACCTCTATTAGCATACCTCGTTGCATCTCTAAATATAGCTTCGGGAAAATTCGTTATCATTTATAAGAGAAAGCTCTAATATAAGTCACTGGCAAATTCAGGGGTGGGGGTGGGGGTGGGGGCTCCCGCTTAAATCACCAAAGCAAAGTTCTTAATATGATTTATTAAGCCATCCAGTAAAATATTTTTACTGACCGTTCCAAGACGGTGCTTCTTTTGTGGACCATTTATGTTAATATATCTGTCTTGTATTTTTTATGTTTTTGTGTGCATCTGTTTATTGATGCCTTGTGGTCACCTGCTGGGAAAGGGCAGACCTCAGGGCTCTCGTTTGTGGTGTCTAATTTGGAAGTTGTGGCCTTCCCATTTAGTATCCTGGGTCAGATGTGGTGCCTGATTGCATCGATTCCTGGGCCCGGAATTACAATGCCTCTTTGAAGTTAAGGAAGACTTAAATTGACGAACTAACTTAAATTTCTCAAAAAGTGGATTACAATCATTTTCCCTATCTTTAATGTCTCCTCATCTCGACAAAATACTTAAATATTTAAGGTAACCTTAAAGTTAAGATTTAACTTTTTGACATATTGATGTACTTCAATGTAAACAATGGCGAACGTACGGACTGCGAAGACAACGACAAGCAGAAGGTTTTGAGGAGCGATATCGTTTCTCTACCGCCATGATAATGTATATCCATGCGCAGATCCAGGAATTTTCGTCGGGAGCGGGGGTGGGGGGGTGGGAAGGCCCGACTGACAGGAAAAAGCTCATGCTTTTTTTATTCGTTTTTTTGTTAGTCCTCAACAACTTTTCCAGGGTTGGGGTCCATCTGCTTATTTCTATATAAACCTATAGAAATTGTAATTTTCCAGGGAGGGGGGTCTGAACACCCTGCCCCCTGCCCCCGTCTGGATCCGCACATGACAGGGCTAACTCTATTCGTCCACACAGCGTCTTGGCCACAATACTTACTCCATAGATGCAATTTCTCTTGGCGCTGATGTACCATGCGACAGGGTCCTACTGTTAAGTGATTGGATATACAATTGGGGTATCATAGGATGAGTCGACTAGGGCAGTGTAGGCGTTGTGTCCAATAGGATTATTGGGAAGAGGCCTTGTATTATTCCCAACGTCGGATGTGAGGGGAGTTTCTACAACGTTGCTGGCATATAAAAAAAATATTGAGTTACCCACATGCTTTGTTCCACACTGTATGCGGCGATCATAAACGAACTGATTTTTTTAGAAACGCTGTTTTGTACTTTTTTTAATGCGTATCGCTGCCTACCAGGTGTGATTTTATAGCAATAAGGTTTTAGGGTTCACCACATCAAGAAGTCTACGAGTATTCTATGACTACCCCACACACACTCTTCTCCTTATGAGAGCCTATGAACAAACTAGTGGACCTGAAGGTCCTATAGCGCTTACCTGGTCTTCTTGATAATTCAAAACTAGCTTTAGTATCTGATAATCAGCCGATTTCTGGTTAGCCATTGGGAATTTATGTGTCAGAAATGAGTACGCTATCTAAGTCATTAGTTATGATTAAAATGGCATCACATAATGAAGAATACGAATAAGTGAAGGAATAGAAAGTTTTGCATATTTATGGCAATTATTTGCGGCGATGCACACCGTTTTGTAGATGTACGCAAAATTTTAGTAGTCGAGGGTATTGTACCATTAGTCGAGGGTCTAAATATAAACAATATGTTGCAATCGATGACACAATCACTCGGCCAGAACACCTGATATACAAAACCATGTGTACAGTATAAAAAGATTGAATTACTTTCAAAATGCTCTGACTCAGATTTCGAACTTCTTACACATTAAAGTATTGATGTTTTGCATTAAGCTAAAGTAAGCATAAATTCCAGAACACAAACAACAATGCTTTTCATCCTCTTTTATAGGAAATAATCACCTTTATTGCATAAACCAGGCGCTGTATCGCCTATCGCTCAACTCACATAAGTATTTTAAAGCAGATATAATGCTAGATATATAAATGACAATAATCAGCGCGGAATGGTTTCGAAGTAAAATATTGACAAAAATACCCTTTTTAACAGCAAGGTGCACTATTTTGTGCCCTCGCTACTGCAACCAACCCACGACGACTGTGCTGTTCGAGTACAGTGATTCTATAGCATGAGTTATGGAAAAATTAACATTTCCGGATTCTCCCCATATAAATGCATTAGGAATCATTTAACCTTGTCGCAAAGTAGGTCAACCCAGAATAATACTATGTGCAACTTGGCAAGGCACTCATCCCCAATGCTACATACCAAGAACCAAGGCCATTGTTTTATGAAAAAGAAAATATCAACTCAAGTGATCCTGCGTCTTGGACGTCCGTGAAGTTAGCAGGACAGCAGGATCTGGCTGGAACATTTCATCATGCCAGCAGGAACGGCCGGAGCAGCTCCACACTGTGTAGGCCGATCGAACGCCAAACGATTATTTTTTATAAACAATAAGTATACCCACTTTTTTCTTTAAAAAGTGGTATAGTAATTTCGTACCAAAGTCGGATCGTCGCCGTCTGCGCGTCGGTCTGTGCATCCGCCAGTCCCTAACGTTTACTTATTGTAAATGCTTCTCCTCCTCAACCGTTGAACGTAGCAACTTCAAATTTTGCAAGTACATTGGTAACATAATGTAGAGGATACTAAAAACATTTCGTGAGACCTTGACCCTACCCAAGGTCAAGGTCAAAGGTCAAATAGTGTATTTACTTGTAAATGCATCCCTTCCTAAACCATTGGACCTAGCAACTTCAGACTTTGCTGGCGCATATGTTACATGATGAAGAAGGTGCTGGGCAACCTTTTGTGTGACCTTGACCCCAAGCCAAGGTCAAGGTCAATGGTCAAATAATGTATTACTTCTGATTTCCTCTCCTTAACCGTAGTACGTAGCAACTCAACGCTTTGCGGATGTATAGGTCACATGCCGTAGAGGGTACTAGACAACATTTTGTGCGACCTTGAACCCAAGGTCAAATGTCAAATAATATACTCCTTGTAAGTTCATCTCCTTCTAAACAGTTTGACGTAGCAACTTCAAACTTTGCAGTTATATAGGCCACCTGATAAGGAGGGTACTGGGCAATATTTTGTGTGGTCAAGGTCAAAGGTCAAATAATATATTTTCTTGTTAATACATCTCCTTTTCGGTTAAGACATCTCCTCCTAGGTCAAGGTCGAAGGTAAAAAAGCAGGTATTTGCGCCAGTGACTACAATCCAGTTGTAATTGTTTAATTATGCCCCCTCCCATTCCGACCCCCTCCCCTCCGAAGGGTTGGGCGGCTTTATTGTTTTGGTATATATTCTGTCAGCGTTAGAGAAGTCATTAGCGTCGGCGTAGCATTTTGCCTGAGCTCTTGCACGGATTTTTACCAAACTCGTACAGATATATCTTTAGTACCGCCAGGCGAAAGGACTGATTAGGTTTTGGAGACCTTGACCTAATTCTTAAGGTCACCAAGGTCATATTACTAAATAAAAAAGCCTTGTCTGCATTCAATCGCCAGATTATGACTAAAAGATGCACAGGTACATGTAAATAATTTGGAACATATTGAGATTTGATTAGTTTTTTCGTGGCCTTGACCAAATTTTCAAGATCAACAGTGTCATATAACTCTATGATAAAACCTTGTCTGCACTCTATCTTCTGAATCAATGGCCAGATTTTGACCAAACTTGCATAGAAACACCATTGGGATGACCTTTAAGAATGTTAAGATCTTGGTGACTTGGATCTACTTTTCAAGGTCAACAGGGTCATATAAAGCGCATGTTTTGTTCTGAAAACTCTAGTCTTTGTTACATATTTGGACCACGGAATAGCAGTAACAATGCTTATAGGTTTTCATGGCTGTAATAAGTAGCGCTGCAGACTCCGGACTAGTACCACAATCATGAGCAAGATCCAATCATATCTCTAGGAGAAAGGGTAACAACTTTGATACATGTAGCATGTACCGTAATCCGGGAAAATAGCCGTATGTATGCGCATGCGCGGATCCAGAAATTTTCGTCAGAGGGGGGGGGGGGGGGGGGGGGGTCCAGGTCAGTCTGAAAAAAAAAGCTCTGATAACGTTTTTTTTGTTTTGTTTTTTTTTAGTCCTCAGCTTATTTTACAGAAGTCAAATGGTCATTATCAAAGAAATCTACCATTTTTCAAGGTTCCGGAGGGGGTCCAACAATTTCCAGGGTGGTCCAACTTTTTCCAGGGGGTCAAATTGTTTATTCCCTATAGAAACCCATATAACTTGTGATTTTCCAGGAGGGGTGGTCCAGACCCCCTGTCCCCCCCTCTGGATCCGCACTTGATGCGTACCTTTAAGGGGGATAGGGAGGGAAAATGGGGGTGGAGGTGAGTTGTTAAATTGCCATTTGTGTGTATTTTTTTTACAGGATCCGTATTATCTTTCAGTTAATTTAGAGATCGCATCAGCTGTCGTTGTGCCGCATGGAGTTGGCAGAACTTCTCACCGCACATCGATGTAGTGTTGCTATATTTCTTAGTCTTGTCCTTCACGAATATAGGTTCTGGTAGAAAACAGAATACCTCTTAAGCTGGTGCTGAGGGGCGTGAGAGTTGATAATAATACACTTTCCATTAAGCTTATTTGCTTGATATAACACGAACGGCTTTTATACCTATAAAATGAGTTCCTTCCCTTGACATCTGTCAAATTATTTAAAACAAAAAATGGAAACTGCTGGATAAAAATATTGAGACCGCCAATCGGAAAATTATAATCAAATCAATAAAGAAAACACATCGTGAATAAATTCCTGTAATAAAAAATCATAGTTACTATGAAAATTGACGATAAACAAGAAGCTAATGACTATGTAAATTGTTATACAAGTTTTTTTTTCAACTCCTATATAATCGGGTATATATATATTATTCATATTATTCCATGATTTTTGTTAGTATTTTGTCTAATTGCAATCTTTGGTTTGTGAGTCATAATTTATTTTCGAAGAAAGGTTTTGAAAATTTGAAAAAAATAAACATATCATATTTCATTTTTTCTTTTTCTCTTTGCGCTGCTTGGTGTTATAGCTATACAAAATCAGTCGAGATGCTGCTTAATGAATCTTATTTTTGTTTGAAAAATAGTTTTGTGATGATAAGTCATGTCATCTTTTCCCTACTGTAACAGTAATATTTTCTTATTTCTAAACATATGCATTTATATTAACCATCTGAATGAATGTTTATATTAATATTTAGACGTGTACGCATTGAAAAATATAATATAATTCCCTACTCTAAACACAATGTCCTATCATATACTGAACAAAAATGAAAACGCTACGCTACAATCATCTATATTTTGTGAGAAAGTATTGGACAAAAAGTATTTACAAAAGCTTAATAATGTTATCCAGACATACAGCAAACTATTCGTCGAAACTCCATCGATTTTTCTCGTTTGATGTCTGAGTTATACTCCTTTAAGTGTTTAAAGCATTATTCACTGAATTGTGCTATTACGCATGCGCAAATTAAAATTGTTATTGCGGTCGGCCATGGCCGGCCGCTTATATAAACAACGTTCAAAACACATATCAAATTCAGATTTTGACCAAACCTGTATGCCCTGCTCATGCTATATTTTATTCGCTGCAGAACAACGAATGGGGTACCAAATATCGTGGGTTGACCTACAGCGCGAAGTAAACTGTCCGTGAAATCTATAGGGCTACCTATAGCACGAGGCAAGCTCGTTTACGAATTTGATTTCACAAAGTAGGCGTCAATTTGCCCTGCCGCTTATATAAACGCAAAAAGTATTAGCTTTTAAAAAAAACTGGCGAAGGTAAAACGTCCCAAAGTCAAAACGCCCTAGATTGGCAAAGAGTGCGAGCGAACTTCACATCAGTAAACGTACTTATGCGATTGTCATCCACATCTGATCACATAGAATTAATATGAATTCAGGCACGGTCTTATGACGGTCATGACAAACCGGTTTTATGCCCCCAAAGGGAGGCATATAGTAATCAAACTGCCTGTCCTTATTGTCCTCAGTGTTTGAGTGTTCATATCATATCCGGAGTATATCTCCTATATTATTTTAGATAGGAATACCAAAATTCGTGTCTTAATGCATTTAGGGTCATGGAGCGTCACACACCTTTATCACTGCCATCAGAAAATCTAGATCTAGAAAAATCGTGCTATGAGCATAAATTCTAAGAATCCCAAATTTGGTTTGTGAACAGTAACAAATCACAGTTCAGATGTTAATAATCAGAGCTTAGAATAAATCTACATGGACAAGCTTTAGAAGTTCTAAATGGAAGCATGCAGTGGGCAAGAATACATACAATGATAGGGCTAAACGACCACCAGCTTTTTTGATAAGCTAATACTTGTGCTTATCGAAAGAATTTTGCAGATGGTGATAAGTGACTAGCCACAGAAATCAATAAATTTACGAATGAATTATCCCAATACATGCTACCATGGCAACTAAAACATCATACCATCAGCGATTTAATAAAAAAATGGCATATTCAACGAAAAGGGCATATTCAAAGAAAACTATCTCCTTCCAGCACGACAGAATATGAATAGTTTTAAACATATTTTACATAATATACATCTGTAATACAAACACAAAATAATAGGTTTTAAAATTCCTGATTATAGTTACCATGGCAACAGGAATTGCCAAAGACGGGTTTACTATGTAGTAAAGATGAGATTTGCCCATGGAAAATGTGAAATTGACACTTTTCAGACTGGCTTTTGTGATGCAAGCTCTTTTGTTAACCTTAACTACTAGGTCTGTTAATAGGCCCACATAAGTCGTGTTCAGAATTTTAGTGAAAAGTGAAACATGCCCTTTGTATTATGTCCCCTAGTAGCTAACGTGTCACCATGGAAGCCAATTTTCAGAACACAAAAATTGACCATTTTCAAATCTGAATAACTTTTTTACAGCAAAGCTGTATATGTACGACATATATAGTTTCTAAATAACCTATGTCTGATTTACAAGTGCCATGAAAAAAAAAACTCAATATGTTTATAATTTTTGTTTCCATGGCAACGGAACTATCTGACCGTCAGAAATTGTACAAAATACTGCAATTCTAATGAAATTATCTTGTTTCTGCAAACAGAAATATGGATAATGTAAACACATCATGGCAAGTCCACATCTGTTTTACAAAAATGAAAAATTGAAAATAATGAAATTATTTAAATATAGGTTACCATGGCAACCAAACCATCTGATTGTCAGTTATTTTACAAAAAAGAGCATATTCAAAGCAAAATATCTCCCCTAAACAAAGGATCAAATTGATTATTTGAGCACATATTATGTAACCAGCACCTGATTATCAACACCAAATTCAAATTGACAAATGCATTATCTCAATTCATGTTACCATGGCAACCAAAACATCATACAGTCAGCGATTTTGCAAAAAATGACATTTTTAACAAAAAGGGCAAATTCGATGCAAACTATTTCCTTCTAGCAGGACAAAATATGAATAATTTACAACATATTTTACACAACCTTTATCTAGTATACAAATACAAAAAGAATAGTTTTAAAAACTCCAGATTAGTGTTACCATGGAAATGCCAAAAAAAGGTTTTACTTTATGGCCAAATATATGACAAATATTGGATTTGCCCAAGGAAAATGTGAAATTGAAACCTTTCAGGCTGATATGAGTTTTCCTTTGATTACATTTACTACTTGCTCAGTTTAGAGGACCACGTTAGTTGTATTTATAATTTTAGTAAGCTATGTTCTCTCAGTTTATTGCTCGTTGCCATAGTAACCAAAACGAAAGAGTTTGGCCTAAAATGGCCAAAAAATGTGAAAAGACATTGTTGCACTTTCACATATCCAATTTCACACCAATTTTGATTCTGATCTTTATGTGCTGAAACATTATAGCTCAAAAAGAGTAGATTCAAATGATAAATAAATCAAATATGATCTTTGTACAAATCATTCCATACTACCAAATATGGGTGGGGTAACCAAGCGTGGGAAACCCTATTTTGTGACACATTTGAACCACTACAATCATTTTCCCTGCCTACTAAGAGGTGCATACAGTTATTGATAAATTCTAAATGGTATTCAGCTTTCGAACAATAAAAGAGCATGCATCCGGTCTACCACTTTCTGGTCGTAACCATGGAAACATTAACTGTACTTTACTGAAAAACATAGACTTGTTTTGGCTTCAAAGCTATAAATCATTTGAATTTATTTATCCAAAGCTTGTACTAAAATTTTATGCTCAACTATCTTTATGCACATCAAATTCTGTAATATAATAACTAGGTAGAACAATTCTAACCACTATTAAATACAATTAATTTCAGTTCCCTTCTGCGAAGGCCTGAAGCAGGTAAAACCAAATTCGTGTTTAACAGTTTATGAAACTCAAAGGCCCCCATTACATATTGGCAGTATACAAATATGTCAATATCTCTGCCACTGTTTGGCACATTTGCTAAAAGTTATTAAAATAAGTTTTTGTTATATATTTGATTACCCCACCCACTTTAAAGGTGTGTAATTGTTACAAATTATTCAGTTTTCTTATCATATTGATAATGTCGATAAGACTCAACTCAATTCTCCTTTTAGCTCATTCAAAACTTATTATTATTGGCTGGAATCACTCCAACACTTCTAAAGACGCTAAATGATCAAGATCTATAATGTTTGCCATTCCATCTGTTTTAATTACGAGACATTATTTGATGAGGGGAAGCAGGTTTTTTAAAAAAATTAAATACACAACTTATAAAAGCTGCAGAAAAACTGTATTTTTATGTTTAACTCTTTATCTCATAGTATCGTCTGCTGATAACTTTTTCAAACAGTTTGGACCCAGATCAGGCCCGGCATTTTGTCATGCCTGATCTAGATCCTTTCTGTTTTGATACTCAGATGGTATTCCTGAAATATTATTTAAAGTTGATTTGGAAAAAAATCCACAGAGGACAAAAAGCATGGAAACTTTTCCAGGGGAAAAGAGATAAAATGGTTTGGACATAAAGTAATATACAGTCTTTCTATATCGCTCGGAAGCTGCATATTTTACCTTAATCATAAATTCATTGAATAATACAGACTATTCATCTTTTCTACAGTTTTGAAATAAAAGGCCCAGCTTTCTTAGATGAATTTCATTTGAATATCCAGCTCCTATGCAACTATTTAAAAATGTTTAGCTTCTCTGTAGGTGGTAAATCACAGGCTTTTCAGAATTAACATGTTTTGCTATGTTATAATGGTATCAACATTAAAGTTGCCACGGTAACCAAATTTTTCTTTTCCATTATTAATGGGGTTAATACATGTTTGGTAATTTTTCATATAGCATACAACATTAGACTTTCGAAGGTAAATAGGCTGTATTGTCTTCAAAAAGTGTCATTGACTAAAACTAATGTTTTTATATCTCTTTACCCCATCCACTTTCAACATTTATAATTGTTACCAAATAAAACTTTACTTATAAATTTTGCTTAAATCGTATTGATAATGTTTATATGTTTCAACTCAACTGTCTTTTATACACATCGAAACTTGCATTATAACCATCTGTACATATAACTGCTTAAAGACGCAATATATTTAATATCCATTTTACAACAGGCCTGTATTTGTTTCTATGGTAACGACAAGAAGGATGTTAGCTTCATACGTGTTTATACAGTCTAAAAAACATGGAGGCCCCTACCAAGTATCGGCAGTATGCAAATATGCCATCGTCCCCACCACTATTGGGAAAACTTGTTTAAAAATATCTAAAACTATTTTTGGTTATATATCTGGTTACCCTACCCACTTTTAACGTCTATAAATGTTACTATCTTAAACTAAACTTATTAATTTTGCTGGAATCCTATTGATAATGTTTATATATCTCAACAAAAATATGTCTTAAACATATTAAAATTTGCATTATATCCAACTGGAAATGTTTAACCACTTTAAGATGCAATTTATTTAATCTCCATTTGGCGACATTACTCTGATTGTTTTCATGGTAACCCCCAGAAGGTGGTAAAATCTGTGCATGATCTCGCTTTTGTTGAAAGCTAATACCATATAGAAGTCATCATTAACTGTATATGTCCTATGTACGCTGGTGGAATGGCTGTAGTAGTTCAAAAATGCTAAAACATAGGCTTTTTTTCGTACCTGGCTACCCCACCAACTTTCGTTGTCATTATTACAAGGTAATTGAAATATTTTTAACATTTTTATTTTTTCATTACTGACACATTGCATCAGTGGATATCCCTAATATCAAATTCATCCCTTTTGCTATTTCCTGTCTCAACAACTATCATTTAAAATGGTCAAAAAGTGCAATTTCAAGCTAGTAGCGACATTCATTTTGCCATGGAAACCAAATTGAGACACAAAATAAAACTAGCGTGTGTGCAACTTTTCAAGTTTGTATCGATGCTTTGTATGCTATATAAACTAATTTCTACACATTTGTGTTTATTGGTCATTTTATTCCATAAATTAAGACATTTTTCCAATTTTGCTATTATGTTGCTACTTTGGTTGCCATGGATACCGAATATAGAAACATTTTGACCTTTTTTATTCTTTCATTTAAGACACAAGGCATTATTGTATATTCTTTATGCTGACACCTTTACTCTCATCTTTGCTGTAAAAAGATAATCTGGATATAAATTTGTCAATTTAAGGTGCCTAAATTGTTATAGAGATAGCCCCTTTTCGTTGCCATAGAGACATACTATGCAAGCTTTTTTGTCCTTTTCCATTTTGAAATTGAAAGTTAATACCTTATTTAAGTTTTTCATACATCATAAACCATTAGACTTTAAAAGATAAATAGGCTGTATTGTCTTCAAAAAGTGAAATTGTTCATTTTTCTAAAACTAGAAAACATGCTTCTGGAGGCAAAATCTTTATCTGGTCGTTGCCATGGTAACGGCATGACAATAACCGTTTCCCTTTGGCTATGTGACTTTTATGTTATAAGGAATCTATTGCGCCAACTTTTTTTGGCATTCTGAAAAAGTCACTTATCAGCTTTTCTAGTGGGCCTGCATGATTCTTAGGGAGAATGCATAAAACACAAGAAAACTGAATAATCACTTGAAACAAGCTCAGAAATCAATTTCGAATTTATCAAAGGGGTACTTACATCTGTGCCCACGCATGGATTTTCTTTAAACTTTGCATATTACGAATAACTCATTATATACAAACTATGAAAATGTATTTATCGAATTAGATAGTTAAGAATATTAAAGGCTTAGGAAGCAACCCTGACTTACCCCACCTTTGAGGTGGTACGTCTCTAAATTTCTATGTCCTTAATCTATAGTTGTGTTTATTTCTATGATTTGTCATCTAAATTGACTCCAAGATACCCTATGCATTATATAAATACCACGAGACAATTTTGATAAGTTAAGTTTTACGTTTTCTGAAGAAGTGATTATAAAATTTTAATATTTTTTTTCTCAAAAATGAAAAACCATTCAACATTCAATTCCAAAGATAGATATGTTGTAGTCTTTGTCAAGATATCATATTATCACAAACACATGTCATATATATTCTGCTGATCTGAGCCAAATTTCATTAAAATCCAAAACTGGTTACTTTGTCATTACCTTCCTCTTATGGGTATAGGTCAGTTTTGGCAAAATAAATATCTAGTTGAAATGAATCAATAACTCGATAGAAGGTTGTTTGTTTTTTTAAATCTACTCCACTTTTCTTATAGAAAGACATGTTTAGCCAATTTTAAATGATTCAATGGTAGGAAATGCCCCAAATTTGTAAGTGAGTATGATCAGGAAATAACACAATCACAAACCGCAGACAACCCCGTGGCATCGCGAGGAAGAGCCACTCAACTATCATGAGGCACCAGGAAGACAAATTAAGCAGAGCAACCAGCTCTCTCTTCCCCATCAAGATGATTGCAATACTAGAATGGACATAAAGAAACGTACAACAAAACATAGAACAATTAAAGACTCCCACAATGGGAGTAACAATAAACAAAAAGTCAATAACAACAGAACGGCCAACTTAGAATGGACAGCAGCCTAAGCCACGGTGGGGCTTAATTGCATTTTACTGGTACCAAATCTTTGCCCTAGATTTTGCTATTGTTGAAGTACAAGAAATGTAAAGCTCGCATGTAGGCCATCTAACTAATGCAATGTATCATCATGGAGAAACACTCTAATTAAATTAACACCATAATGAAACAAAGAAAAGGGCCCATGACTCACAGATAGTCAGAGCTAAAGAAAACCTCAAGTTGAGCCAAGGTGGGTCCAGCTACAGATAAGCATCAGGCACCAACCTACCTATTAAAGCTTTACGTCATAGCCGTCATAAAGTCTGAGGCCTGACCCACCGTCGTGCAATTAAAGGGGAAACCATAGCTATAAACTGGGTTTAAATTGGGTTTAAAATTAGGCATGCAGACTGTCGCATGATATCCAACCCTTATATGACGTTTTACTATCTTTTTGAATTGATCACTAAAATTAGATTTTCCAACAATTCGTTTGAATTTATAAACTAAATCACCATAAAATATAGGTTCTGATATGCCTTGTTGCAGAAGAGTTATTAACCCAATGTTGTATTTAACAATCAACTCTGAGTGTCTGAGGTAGAATTTAGAAAATGCTTTTTCGAATTTTATGATATCTATAACCTTGTTTTAATAACTAAACAGTTAAAAATAATTTTCTGTTGTTGAAGTCATCAACGTTATAACACACTCTAGCAAAACGAATAAGCTGAAAAATATATACACCATAGGAAGAAGAGCGAGGAACATCTCCATCAAGAAAGGGGAAATTTACTATTTCAAAATTAAAACCATCCAGTTTATCATAAATTTTAGAAGAATCTATGCCATTTGTTATTGACAAGTTCAAGTCCAAAAACGGAGCTTCAGTATCAGAAGAATTCACCTTATATAACTGAAGTTCAGTGGGATATATCTGACCTACCATTTGTTCAAAATAAGGATTATCAATATTAAGTAAGTCATCTAAATATCTGGAGGTTGAGTTAAAAGCTTCAATAATATTAGTTTGATTATTGTCTGACAGAGACAACATAAAGTCTCTCTCTTAACAAAACAAAAACAAATCTGCAGCAAGAGGAGCACAATTAGTACCCATTGGAATACCTACAATTTGTCTATTCAATTTCAAGCCAAATCTTATAAATATATTGTCCAAAAGATAGTGGAGCGCATCACACATTTTCTGACATGACCACAATTTATATCGTTTAGGTTGTTCAGAAGTAAAAAAGGCATTTTTATCATTATACGCCAAATAAAGTGAGCCCTCTCTGTTAAATGTTTGTTCAATTAATTTTGTTAGCTTTTCTTTGATTAGATTATGAGGCAATGTAGTATAGAGAGTAGAGAAATCATATGTAGACACACCTGATACTAAAAACATCTATACATCAATTTATTAAGAATTTCACCTGAATTTTTAAAAGACCAAAATAATTTTTTACCATTTCTTTCATAAACTGTTGTGCAATATTTAATGACATGGTTTTTAATCGCAGTGAGGCAAGAAGTCAAACGAATAGACAACTCAGTAGTTGTACATGCACTAGAATTAGCAATAACACGTGAATTATAGGGCAGTTTATGAAGTTTAGGTAACACGTATAACGTAGGAAGCTTGCTATGGTCCTCATCAACAAACAACCCAAAATTAGCTGCCATATGGCATCGATGCCAAGGTCATGGCCCTCTGTCATCGTACTATGGGACCAAGACAAGGTGTATCACTTCCTCAAGTCTTGCATGATATTGTTTAAGCAACATAATACCATAAGAATTAATGTGTGAAAACAAGAATACCAAGCACTTCCTTTACATTCCAACTGAACTAGAGTAACCACAATTTGGTGTTGTGGCCAGGATAAAGTGTAACAGATTCTTATTAAAAGTGACATAGAACAGTGTTCTACATATATAAGTGAGGTCCAGAAACGAATCTGTATGCCTAGAATACACAGCCAGCTTAAGTATAAATGTTGCTTATTGATGGAAATCAGCATTAGTTTTACAGAACAGAATGAACAGAGAAGATTTAAGCATTAAAGGGCCTACCTTACCCACTAGGTCCCCAACTCCCTAAATCACTTTTGGGGCCATAGAACCCAGCAGGAAAAGGCATGTTACTCTACTGAAAAGATAGCGCGAAAGGGAACTTTCTGCCAATTTTCCCGTCAAACCAGAGTTTTGCCAGTATAACCAAGCATGTGGGCGGCTAGCCTGGGCACCGTCCTTTACAACCCACATGGTCCTGCACTCCCTAAATTACTTTTGGAGCCACGGGAACACAGCAGGAAAACCTACCCCACCCAAAAAAGGCTTATTTTTCATGGAAAGGGGCGTTAATTCGTGAATGTTCAGTGCCCCATTACCCCATAACCAGAGTTTTCCCACTATAGCCGCTTACATGGTTACGTAGGAGGAGGAAGGGCCTACCTTACCCACTAGGTCCTCAACTCCCTTAATCATTTTTGGGGCCACAGAACCCAGCAGGAAAAGGCATGTAACTCTACTGAAAAGATAGCGCGAAAGGGACCTTTGCGCCAATTGCCCGTCAAACCAGAGTTTTGCCAGCATAACCAAGCATGTGGACGGCTAGCCTGGGCAACGTCCTTCACAACCCACATGGTCCCGCACTCCCTTAATCACTTTTGGAGACACGGGAACACAGCAGGAAAACCTACCCCGCCCAAAAAAGGCTTATTTTTCATGGAAAGGGGCGTTTTTTCGCGAATGTTCAGTGCTCTATTACCCCATAACCAGAGTTTTCCCACTATAGCCGCTTACATGGTTACGTAGGGGTAGGAAGGGCCTACCTAATCCACTAGGTCCCCAACTCCCTAAATCACTTTTGGGGCCACAGAACCCAGCAGGAAAAGGCATGTAACTCTACTGAAAAGATAGCGCGAGTGGGACCTTTTTGCCAATTTTCCGTCAAACCGGAGTTTTGCCAGCATAACCAAGCATGTGGGCGGCTAGCATGGGCACCGTCCTTTACAACCCACATGGTCCCGCACTCCCTTAATCACTTTTGGGGCCACGGGAACACAGCAGGAAAACCTACCCCACCCAAAAAAGGCTTATTTTTCATGGAAAGGGGCGTTTTTTCGCGAATGTTCAGTGCCCCATTTCCCCATAACCAGAGTTTTTCCACTATAGCCGCTTACATAGTTACGTAGGGGGAGGAAGGGCCTACCTTACCCACTAGGTCCTCAACTCCCTAAATCACTTTTATGGCCACAGAACCCAGCAGGAAAAGGCATGTAACTCTACTGAAAAGATAGCGCGAAAGCAACCTTTTCACCGATTTCCCGTCAAACCAGAGTTTTGCCAGCATAACCAAGCATGTGGGCGGCTAGCTTGGGCACCGTACTTCACAACCCACATGGTTCCGCACTCCCTCAATCACTTTTGGGGCCACGGGAACACAGCAGGAAAACCTACCCCACCCCAAAAAGGCTTATTTTTCATGGAAAGGGGCGTTTTTTCGCGAATGTTCAGTGCCCCATTACCCCATAACCAGAGTTTTCTCACTATAGCCGCTTACATGGTTACGTAGGGGGAGGAAGGGCCTACCTTACCCACTAGGTCCCTAACTCCCTAAATCACTTAAGGGGCCACAGAACCCAGCAGGAAAAGGCATGTAACTCTACTGAAAAGATAGCGCGAAAGGGACCTTTTCGCAAATTTCCTGTCAAACCAGAGTTTTGCCAGCAAAACCAAGCATTTGGGCGCCTATTCTGGGCACCGTCCTTTACAGCCCACATGGTCCCGCACTCCCTAAATCACTTTTGGGGCCACGGGAACACAGCAAAAAAACCTACCCCACCCAAAAAAGGCTTATTTTTCATGGAAAGGGGCGTTTTTTCGCGAATGTTCAGTGCCCCATTACCCCATAACCAGAGTTTTCTCACTATAGCCGCTTACAAGGTTACGTAGGAGGAGGAAGGGCCTACCTTACCCACTAAGTCCCCAACTCCCTAAATCACTTTTGGGGCCACAGAACCCAGCAGGAAAAGGCATGTAACTCTACTGAAAAGATAGTGCGAAAGGGACCTTTTCGCCAATTTCCCGTCAAACCAGAGTTTTGCCAGCATAACCAAGCATGTGGGCGGCTAGCCTGGGCACTGTCCTTTACAACCCACATGGTCCCGCACTCCCTAAATCACTTTTGGAGCCACGGGAACACAGCAGGAAAACCTACCCCACCCAAAAAAGGCTTATTTTTCATGGAAAGGGGCGTTTTTTCGCGAATGTTCAGTGCCCCATTACCCCATAACCAGAGTTTTCTCACTATAGCCGCTTACATGGTTACGTAAGGGGAGGAAGGGCCTACCTTACCCACTAGGTCCCCAACTCCCTAAATCACTTTTGGGGCCACAGAGCCCAGCAGGAAAAGGCATGTAACTCTACTGAAAAGATTGCGCTAAAGGGAACTTTTCGCCAATTTCCCGTCAAACCAGAGTTTTGCCAGCATAACCAAGCATGTGGGCGGCTAGCCTAGGCACCGTCCTTTACAACCCACATGGTCCCGCACTCCCTAAATCACTTTTGGGGCCACGGGAACACAGCAGGAAAACCTACCCAACCCAAAAAAGGCTTATTTTTCATGGAAAGGGGCGTTTTTTCACGAATGTTCAGTGCCCCATTACCCCATAACCAGAGTTTTTCCACTATAGCCGCTTACATGGTTACGTAGGGGGAGGAAGGGCCTACCTTACCCACTAGGTCCCCAACTCCCTAAATCAATTTTGGGGCCACAGAACCCAGCAGGAAAAGGCATGTAACTCTACTGAAAAGATAGCGCGAAAGGGACCTTTTCGCCAATTTCCCGTCAAACCAGAGTTTTGCCAGCATAACCAAGCATGTGGGCAGCTTGCCTGGGCACCGTCCTTCACAACCCACATGGTCTTGCACTCCCTAAATCACTTTTTTGGGCCACGGGAACACAGCAGGAAAACCTACCCCACCCAAAAAAGGCTTATTTTTCATGGAAAGGGGCGTTTTTTCGCGAATGTTCAGTGCCCCATTTCCTTATAACCAGAGTTTTCCCACTATAGCCGCTTACATGGTTACGTAGGAGGAGGAAGGGCCTACCTTACCTACTAGGTCCCCAACTCCCTAAATCACTTTTGGGGCCACAGAACCCAGCAGGAAAAGACATGTAACTCTACTGAAAAGATAGCGTGAAAGGGACCTTTTCGCCAATTTCCCGTCAAACCAGAGTTTTGCCAGCATAACCAAGCATGTGGGCGGCTAGCCTGGGCACCGTCCTTTACAACCCACATGGTCCCGCACTCCCTAAATCACTTTTGGAGCCACGGGAACACAGCAGGAAAACCCCTACCCCACCCAAAAAAGGCTTATTTTTCATGGAAAGGGGCGTTTTTTCGCGAATGTTCAGTGCCCCATTACACAATAACCAGAGTTTTCCCACTATAGCCGCTTACATGGTTACGTAGGGGGAGAAAGGGCCTACATTACCCACTAGGTCCCCAACTCCCTAAATCACTTTTTGGGCCACAGAACGATCCAATTTTCACCATCTGTGACGACATTGGCAAACTGCTTTTTGTCACAAGTTTGAAACATATAGTATTGCATTGCTCCCAGTACTTTGAACTCTTACAATGGCGCATTAGAAAAGTTATATGTTTTCTGTAAAGATAAAAGTTGCCCTTTTCCTCCTATCGATGTTAGAATTCTGGCAGAGTTTCTTGCTACTGTAGCGGAAAAATTGACCAGACCCAGGTCTGTATTGAACACTACTACAGCTGCTCTAGGTCATATGTACCGGGCCTTAGAATTGCCTAACGTTATAGAGAGATATGAGATTAGGATGTTCATTACCGCACTTGTAAAGTCTGGTATGTCAGTGCCTATGTTGAGGTCTAAGGCTATGCCTGTTGGTCATTTTCACGATTTGCTCATGAACTGGGCAGACAATGATGCCCTCGACTTGAAATCATTACGTCTTAAAGCTATTACGCTTTTGCGGGCGCTTTTGGCCCTTACAGCAATGCTCTGGCCCTCGGAAATTGCTCCGAACGCACGACAGTTGAACAGTAATGGCGAATAACGGGTAGTTTTCTCTGTCAATCAGCTGATTTTCTCAAAACACTATGTGAAAATCACTTTTTTCGGCATTAAGAATGATACGGCGCGTACAGGGTTCGACGTTCAAATACAGCGCAGCAGAAATGACAAAGTGGATCCTGTGCAGACTCTTCAGGATTATATTGCGCGCACAGATTCTAATAGGTCGGGTAACGGGCCGGTTTTTCTAACTCTAAGATCTCTGTATACAGTCTTAGAGGCCGCTTCAATAGAGAAAGGTTTGGAAGAGTCCATTATCTTAGCAGGTCTTGGTGGTCAGGGCTCCTCGGCCAAGTCGTTCCGGCCCACTGGCGCAACGTCCGCGATTGAACACGGAATAAATCCGGAAGTTGTCAGGGAGGTCGGTCGCTGGAAAAACTCAGAAGTATTTTTTGAGCATTATTTACATGCCAGAACCCCAGAAAGTTTCTGTGACAATGTGCTGCAACATAATTCATAGATCTAATTCATGCGCATATCTGGAGCTATACTAGACTTTAGGTTTCTAAAGATTTGACAGTTTGTTACTGTTTCGTGTATAGATGTTTTTTGTTTTCTTTAGTCTTAAATTCAAACTTGCCTACTCATCATTATGGCATATTGTAATTTTGTTTAGCCCTGAAATTCACCAGTATTTCCTTGTAAAATTGTTAAATGCACTTAATTTTATTTAAACACTGTAAGCCAAACACAGTCAAACTTGATTAGTCAATTTTTGGCGATTATTGTTTTACGACTACTCTACACTTCCGGTTTCAATATGAGAATTTAAAAAATCGATTAGATAGCATTTTATTTTTGTTTTGTTTTTTAATTCTCAAAAAAGAATGGTGACGTCTGGTGATAATGAATAATCGCTGAAAATTGCAATACCATGTCGCTGATTATAAATCGTACAGAGCAGTGCGAAGTCTCTATGTAAATTGCAAGCTCAAAGCTGAATTTCAATGATTAACCTGCTAAAAGTGTTTGTCTTATGTTGTTGAGTAGCAAAAACGATGAGTCCGATGGAATCAAAACTTTTGAAGTTTATTCTTCTTATATCACGCTATCCAGTAGCATCTTCAAACAAACAAAAACGTTAATTTGTGTTATGGTTTATATCGTAGAAAAAGTGTGACTTTTTGAAATGAGGGTACCTTTTCTCTAACTTCGTCCGTGCAAGGAGTACGCGTCATTTCTTAATGAAATAACTTTCAGAGTCTTGGCAAAATATTTCTCCACTTAAGAAAACATGCATTTTGTATACCCTATGTTTCACTTTCTGAACTAGCGTAAAAATGTAAGGTAACCAATTAGCTGTTGGTTTAAGTATACGTCATAATGCGTTATTATGGAGTCAAGGGTAAGTCCAAAATTTCCAAGTATCTAGCCATTATATGTGGCTGAAGGGGATCAGGAACTTATTATATCAACATATCTCATGAGTCAAAAGCTGAGAGGAACTCCGAGGCTGTTATCTGGCAAAGGAATGCATCTGATTGGATGATGAGACTAAGGTAAAAACAAAAAATTCTCTAGCAGATGCAAAAAATAATTTTCTTCAAATTGGTACATAGTTTACTACCAGATGCATTTATATTATGTTTTTCTAGACCAAAAAGTAATTTCGATTGTGCAAGTGAACAACAGAGAATGATATGTTGAAGAGAAAAGGTAATCTACGATCGCTGTCAGTATGTATCGCAGATGGATAACCTGTGTGAATATATAGAGACGGCTCTGAAAAAGTATTCAAATACTGTATTGACTACCCACAACTACCCACAACATACGAGGGATGTTCAAAAAGAATTTCTATCTGAGACTACAAATTTCAAGTAAGCCCAAAAGTGCATATTCCATGCCATCAAAGAACTCTCTGTGGCTAGAAATGCAAAGCTTCAACCGATGTTTCCACTTCCTGAAGGCGTCACGGTACGCTGATTTGGGCACAGTAATAAGGTACTTATGAATAGCAGATCCAAGAGCCTGTCAAGACTAGTATTTCTGCCCAGCAAGGAATTATTTCAATTTCGGAAACATAAAGAAATCACATATGGCAAGATCTACGGGAGGTGTGGCAAAACAGTTACTTTTTCTTTCTTCCAAAATGCCGTAACTATTTCGGAGGCAAGAGCAGGGACATTGCCATGTAAAAGACGGATATGTTTAAAACCAGTGACAGGGCGTCGTTTCTGATAATATTTTTCGGCTTCTCCAGTTCTATGTCTTTTTAGTGCTTCAAGGTGATGTTTGTTGCATACCAAACCTTCCCTGCACTCAAAGACCGTTTGGCAATTATTGGGCGTCTGCTATGTTTAGAGGCCCAGATTTTATTGCTAAACTTTCTGACGGGGTCAAAATAATAGATCCAATTTTCACCATCTGTGACGACATTGGCAAACTGCTTTTTGTACCAAGTTTGAAACATTTGAAGCATCTTTTTGGCCACATGATCCCGTTGTCTGTTTTGTTCATCAGTCAACAGATGTGGTACCCATCTAGCAAAAATCTTTCGGACTTTCAAATGCTTCTTCAAAATAAGGTGAACCATTGATAGTGATATGCCTACTTTTCGTGCAATATCACGAAATGTTAATCTGGCATCTCCTTCAATGATTTCCTTTATTTTTGAAACGATTTCTTTACGAGATGCAAATTTTGGCCTACCTGATTATGGTGCATTTTTGATGGACTTTACACCAGATTAAAATTTATTTTCCCAGCGCCTAAATGTGTCTTAAGACACACAAGAAGATCCATAAGTAGTAGAAAGTTCAGTCATCAGCTGCTTCAAAGAACAACCAAGTTTTGAGCGAGCTTTGATGTAAGCCTATATTTCATATTTCTGGTCGACGCTTCTACCAACCATTTTTACTGTAGTAGTCAATGACTTCGTGTATTAATATTTATGTCTAACATTTAATCTAACATGTACATTTATACACCGTTGTGTAGACCTTAAATAAACCTAGATAGGTATAAATTGTTTTTATCGTGCCCCAAGTGGATATCGAGGTATAAGACAATATGCAATTAATTTCGAACATCCCTCGTATGTTTTGGTTGAGAGAAAAGATAAATAATTGTCAGTTACGTGCTGATATCAGTGGTGCTCAAAAGAACCATCTCATTGAGACGGTTCTTTTGGGTACCCACAATATATGTTTTGGTTGAGATATAAGATTAATAATTTTCAGTTACAGGCTCTTATCTGGGTAGCTCAAAAGAACCGTCTCATTGAGACGGTTCTTTTGAGTACCAACAACAAATATTTGGGTCGCGAAATAAGATTAAAAAAAATCAGTTAGGGGGCCTGCAGCCCATATTACATGATGATAGTGTGATGCAGTTTAGCGATGAGTTGTTTCCCTTGCATTGTAGAAGTTTTGGCTGACAGTTATTTTTTTTTATTTCTTGCTTAATGTCTTCTTTTTGGGTATGATTGTACTGTTCAAAGAATATGAAAGCCCTTTTTTTTTAAAAAAATATCAGTTTGCTTTTAAACCTTTATTGTAATTTACAGCGCATATTATTAAATCTTGGAAGGAAATTTTCACAATTTTGCTCTTTTTTGGCATTTTTGGCATTTTTTGGCATTATTCTGTCTAAAAAGTCACTTGAAATACGTTCAGACACTACATACAGAATTAGACTTTGAATGAAAAGTGAAAATGCAATTCAACATACTTATCGCCAAAACCAGAATTCTTTCTTTCAACTTCAAGCGGTGCGTCTGGCTTTGGCTGTAGAACCATTGTAGAATAAGCCCCGCCGTCCATATCTTCCTGGTTTGAAGCACAGTATGGTCTCAGTGGGTCCTCTTTTGCCATCATAACCATAGTAGCTGTTGGTCTGATGTAATGAAATTCATTACTAGAGTTCAAGTCTGTCGACTCAATTTTCATACCCTTGAGGTAACAGCCCTTTCTTGCAACAGGTTTTCAATCCTTTCCTTATTCCTTTTTTTTTGTTTCATGATGTCTTTTGTAAGAAATGTCAGTCAGTCAGGCCTCAGACTCTATGACGGCTCTGACGTAAAGCTTTATTCGGTGGTTTGGTGTCTGATGCTTATCTGTAGCTGGACCAACCGTGGCTCAACTTGTGGTTTTCTTTAGCTCTGACTATCTGTGAGTCATGAGCCCTTTTTTTGTTTCATCATGGTGTGTTAATTTGATTAGAGTGTTTCCCCATGATGATACATTGCATAAGTTAGATGGCCTCCATGCGAGCTGAACATTTCTCGTACTCCAACAACAGCAGAATCTAGGGCGACGATTTGGTACCAGTAAAATGCATTTAAGTCCCCCCCCGTGGCTTAGGCTGCTGTCCGTTCTAAGGCGGTGGTTCTGTTGTTGTTGACTTTTTGCTTATTGTTACTCTCATTGTGGGAGTCTGTAAGTGTTCTATGTTTTGTTGTGCGTTACTTTATGTCCATTCTAGCATTGCGATCATCTTGATGGGGGAAGAGAGAGCTGGTTGCTTTGCTTAATTTGTCTTCCTGGTGTCTCATGATGGTTGAGCGGCTCTTCCTCACAGTGTCATGGGGTTGTCTGCAGTTTGTGATTGTGGTATTTCCTGATCATACTCACTTACTATTTTAGTTATAAAGTTAGAAAGAAAATGGAAGAACAACTTTTTAGAGAGAATAGTATACAGTTATCACATTAAATACGTTCCAGTCACAACATGAAAGCCACGTCATGCACTCTGAAAGATTTAACGTCATTGCCATAGATACATTACGTTGATGACGTCATAGTACTGTGTAGATAACTCTCAATAATTATGAGTTATGTCCCTTATACAACTTAAGATCAGTTGTTCAAAATGATATTTATTGTGTATCATTTGGATGCTCCAAATTGATGTGAGATGCATTTTGGTATTGGTAGGGTGGTTCCAGAATTAATCAGAGGGGGGCGGTGCAGACAGCACTTCTTTTTTTACAGAAATCACCCCACCCTCTTAAAAATTGCAATAATCACAGTGCTACAGGCCTAGAAACACTGCCAGACCCCCTCACCAACTTTAAAAAAATATTCAGCTGGAACCCACCTTTCCCCAATGGTTAATTCTTGAACCACCCTTAGGGGAGTAAGATGTTATACAAGGTCCTGCAATTTTATTTTTTTTTGCTTTTGGCTCTGCTTATCAGTGATCTGTATCATGATAAATATTGTCTCACACAATGATATTTCTGGATGATCTTCTCATATGAACCTTTACTCAACTCATTTCTTCCATTTAAATCAAAAAGTGCAATTTAAGACTGACATTTCTGTGACAGAGTCCTAGCATGGGGGTAGATAATAAGCAAAATTTGGGTGGGTGGGGTAAGTGCATCAGTGTTGGGTGCTTTTGATGGCTTTAGCTTAAATAATTCTTTTAACTAGTAATTTAATGTCCTTTAAGTGGTTTTAGATGAAAATAGTATTTCTTTCTGTAGCTATGTGAATTTAACTTTGCCAGTAGTACCATCCTACTTTGTTAATGCTTTATGTGATTCATTATATTGCTCCATATTGCGTACTAAAATTAACACAGTTGGGATATAAGGAAACAAAAGCAAGTTAAAAACTATACATTTTTAATCACAAGACACTAATTTATCATTTTCAACACAAAACAAAAAGGATTCCTTTCAAAAGTTGCAGTATAAGGGACCCGGAACTAATTATATCAACATATCCCATGAGTCAAAACCTGAGAGGAACTCTGAGGCTATTATCTGGCATGCATCTGATTGGATGATGAGGCTAAAGTATTTTTCTCTCTAGCAGATGCAAAAAAAAGTCTTCAAATTTGTACATAGTTTACTACCATATGCATTTATATTGTGTTTTTCTAGACCAAAAAGTAAAAAGAGTGATTTCTAATAGGTGTTTCCAAAATATGGCAGCCATTAATCAACATGCAACAGTTGTAAAAAAACAGGTGAATGTATGTTTTCTCATTTCTTATTCCCCTTATTCATAATTTGGCTTGAATTTAAGGCATATGGTGATGACCCACATGTATTGTGAGACGCATAGTAAACTGTCGAATACTAGGGGTTCACCATTGGGGTCTATGGGAGAAATAATTAGTTCACGGTGCCCTGAACAGCCAGGTACTGCCGTTGGAACACTTCCATGGACAAACCGATTCACCAGCGCGAGCACAACGATTGTCAGCAGTTCATCACAAAGTCACGTGGTCGATCCTGATTGGATTCATATATTAAGAAAGCAACGCCTACCTTGTGTAAAGGGAAAGGTCACTGTATACGTAACGTGTCAGTGCTCCGAAAATAGATGCTTTTGGCGTGTCATAGATCACAAAAATCAGGGTGTGTGTTGTGTAGCTTGGTGCACAGTTTTAACTGCCTCGTATAATCTGCAGCATATAACCTTATTCCACAGCATATAACCTTATCATGTATCCAATAAGTTATTTCCTGGGTCTGTGTAGACATTTCCCACATTTCTTACGCGATAATAAAGCTGTCCACAAAAAACAAACAACACTTTAAAGTTTTGAATAAGGAAAGACATTTCATGTAAATTTTCAGCTGGAAGATGATTCATATGAAATATCAAGGTCTCTTTTGTCCCTGAAATCCAAGCAATACATCACAACAGTATACAGTGCAATTTGTCATGATCGTCGTTTTGAGGGTTAAGATCAAAGCGGTCTTTTCAAGCTCCAGATAAAAAGTTTTTTGACACTGACTGACTGACTGTTGCATAATTATTTATAGAAACTAGTAACTCTTTGCATGCTGGATAAGTTTTCATAGTTTTGTCAATATATAAAGACTATCTTAGGACCACCACCAGACAGCTCTGGGTCTGATCTTGGTTCAAACTGTTTGCAAGGGTTATAGCTTTTTGTGTCACGTTCGGGACAAACTGATCTGTTTATAAAATTGTATGCAAGGGTAATAGTTAAAACAACTAATCTATTTGCGGAAAATTAAGAGATTATGTCACCCAGACAGTTCGAAATGTCTGTCTGAATAAGAATGACGTGTTGCATATATTACATACAGGTAGGTTTTGCTTTCCTACTTTGTCACCCAGACAGTTCGAAGTGTCGCGGTTAATAACTTTACACAGTAGGCGGGGAGATCTACATCTAGCACGTGAATGAATCATTTTTATTGACATATCACTTGACATCGTCGCTCAGACTCAATGTCAATAAGCTAATTCCAACAGCAGTATGTGTTGCAACTAATCTGAAATCATAAGATGGGTTACTCTCATGGATCGGCTCACTTTTGCGAGAATATGTATATTTAAAGTATTCGACATACACATGGCGACTTATGTAAGCATTTAGGAATAGATTCGAGTACCTATCTGGATGATCGGTACTCGAATCTATTCCTAAATGCTTACATAAATCGAATTCCTATATGCTTACATAAATCGCCATGCACATACTGAATACTTAAAAATGATCTAATTCTATAGTCCTTTAGGCATATGGCATGTTTTTCTTTTAAGTATTAACACCAATATCTACCACTTCCGGTCTATGAAGTACCGGCAATACGCGTAAATACCACCAAATCGACGTATACATTTACCAGTGTGAGGCTTATCTTCCTTTATCTGTGCATTTTTTCTCTCCAGTTGTCTGTAAATAGTTTGCCAATGTTTACCGAAAATCTACTTAAGCTAAGATTTTTACATAGAGGGTTTTACATGAGTGCTCGTTGCGAAAAAGAGATAAAATGCTCCTCGCATTTTATCTCTTTTCCCCAACTCGTTTAATAAATTCAATAAAACAAGAGCACGAATGTTAGATTCAATTTATCATATGACGTTAAGATTACATTTAAATCTCATTTCTGTCGTAAAAACGTTATTCTTTTGCCATTATGTACGCATCGTTGTTATGGAAGTCATAACGTTTCCCGTAAATCTATAAACCACTAGTGGTTTATCGATTTTATTGCATGGTGTTATTACACTCTCAGACGCGACGACATATGATAAAAAAGGTATATGCTGCATTGCGTTAAAACCCTTCTCATCTTGCAAATGATTCTATTTAACTATATTTGGAATTCTATTTGGTACTTAAGTTCGGTATGACTTTATTTTCAGAATTAGAGAATCGTCTCCTGCCTATTTCTTTGATTTTTCAAATTTTCTTTCACCCAATAAACATTTCAAAGTTTGCATGTGTTGCGTACTGATATTGTTAATTTTACGCCCATAAAATGTAGATTATGGGAATTATAATGTTTAATCCATTATTAGAAATTATTTCACATAGATGATTCCAATATCATACACTCTCTACCAAAGTGTCACTGATGGTTCTGTTCTGCTGAACAAAATCTTCAATAGAGCAACTGGTCATAATTCATTATAATTTGACTCAAATCTTCCTTTAATGTTTTACAACACTTTTGCACTGATGATAAAAAGAGGCCAGAAATGAACAGATTTTCGTGGTAGAAAGAGGATTATAACTGAATTCAGGGATACTTTACATAAAAAGTCAGCCTTAAAACACTAAATTAGGGGTATTACTAGACTTCAGTCGACGGTACACCAGCGCAAATACCCGCTTTTGAGCTTACCAAAGCATCTGCAAAGTTTGAAGTTGCTACGTCTAACCGTTTAAGAGGAGATGCCTTTACAAATAAGTACATTATTTCACTTTTGACCTTGACCTTAGGTCAAGGACAAACACGAAACGTTGCCCAGTATCCTCTACATCATATGACCTATGCACCTGCAAGGTTTTAAGCTGCTATGTCCAACGGTTTGGGAAGAAATGCATTTACAAGAAATATTTGATTTGACCTTGACCTTGGTCACATGAAGCATTGCCCTCTACATCATGTGACCTATGTACCTGCAAAGTTTGAAGTTGCTACGGCCAATGGTTAAGAAGGTGCATTACCAAGAAAATACATTATTTGACCTTGACCTAAAGGTCAATGGGATCTAGGTCACACAAAATGTTGCCCAGTACCCTCGACTTTATGTGACCTTTGCACCAGCCTAATTTGATGTTGCTACATCCCATGGTTAAGGAGAAGATGCATTTACAAAAAATACATTATTTGACTTTGACCTTGGGGTCAAGGTCACACAAAATGTTACCCAGAACCCTCGACATCATGTGACCTATGCACCAGCAAAATTTGATGTTGCTACATCCCATGGTTAAGGAGAAGATGCATTTACAAGAAAATACATCATATGACCTTGACCTTCGGGTCAAGGTCACACGAAATGTTGCCCAGTGCCCTCTACATCATGTGACCTATGCACCTACAGAGTTTGAAGTTACTATGTCAGAAGTTTTAGGAGTAGAAGCATTTACAAGAAAATTCACTTTTTGACCTTTGACCTTGACCTTGGGGTCACAAAATGTAACCCAGTACCCTCTACGTCATGTGACCTATTCAGCTACAAAATTTGAAGTTGCCTCGCCAAAAGGTTTAGGAGGAGATGCATTTACAAGAAAATTCAATATTTGACCATTGACCTTGACCTTGGGGTTAAGGTTACACGAAATGTTGCCCAGTACCCTCTACATCATGTGACCTTTTCAGCTAAAAAGTTTGAAGTTGCTGCGTAAAACCGTTTAGGCGGAGATACATTTACAAGAAAATATATTATTTGACCTTTGATCTTGACCTTGGGGTCAAGGTCACACGAAATGTCACCCAGTACCATCTACATCATGAGACCTATTTACCTACAAAGTTTGAAGTTGCTACCTCTAACGGTTTAAGACGAAATACATTTACAAGAAACGTGACGGACGCACTCACGCACACACGGACGGACAGACGGACGACAGACCGACTTTGACACAAAAATAATATACCCTTTTTTTCTAAAGAAAAAGTGGGTATAATAACAGCCTCAGTTTGTTATTAATAATTCGTCCAAAGATATTGGACCATTGAAACTTGAAGTTGTTTTTTGTAGTTTATTGCAGATTTTAAGATAAAAATTTCTAAAGTTGAGAATTTTAGCATTTTTGATTTATTAACCATAGATGTTAACAACATTTCCTCCTGAATCAAGACTACAATAAGCAATCCAGTGCAGCATTACTCATTTGAGCCGTGACATGTGATTTCCAACAATGTGGCATTTGGACAAATGTAGGCGCAGACAAGCCTGTGCAGCCTCCTTTTAAGCTTAGAAACTCGAAATGCTGTACGGTCAGTAGCTTAACACTCATAGAATATATAAGCGACTAGCAAAGGCTCTGATCAGACTGTGCGTATGCGCAGGCTGGTCTGAGCCTTTGCTGGTCTCACATACCATATTGTTGGAAATCTCATGTCAGGGCTCATTTGTTGAATTATATTAGCAAGATATTGAATTATTTATTTTTTCAAGCGGTAAGGTCAAGCATAAATGAATAATGTTTAAGTATGAGAAAGTTCCACTTTAGCATTTAAGTTGATGTTGTTTTGTGTCTTATTTAGAAATGAATTGCACATTTTATACACAAAGTAAATGACATTTTATTTTTTGTTCATATAAACATATATTCGCTGGACATGACTACTATTAGCCAATATCCTAGTCCTTAAGCCCTAGACATAAGCGGATGTTTTTACACAAAACAGTGATATTTTATTCATAATTCAGATTAGCATGTATTCGCTGGACTGACTCCTGTTAGCAAATATCTTTGTCCTTAAGCTGTAGCCATTAGCTGATGTCTTTATGTGTCATATTTAGAAATGAATAGCACATTTTTTACACAAAATCAATGACATGTTATTTGTTGTCATAAATACTTATATTCGCTGGACATGAATCCTTTTAGCCAATATCCTAGTCCTTAAGCCACAGACATAAGGGGGTGTTTTTTTTTATACAAAATCAATGTCATTTTATTTGTTGTTCAGATAAACATGTATTCGCTTGACTGACTCCTATTAGCAAATAGCCTAGTCCTTAAAACATAGACATAAGCTGATGTTGTTATGTGTCTTTTCTAGAAATGAAAAGCACATTTTACACACAATCAATGACACTTTATTTCTTGTTCATTAAACCTAACATAACATAAGTTTTTTTCAGCATTAAACATACAGAGTATGAATTAAGCTTTCATTATGGTTAACATAATAATTTGTCTTCCCACAAAAACATGTATACTTGACCTTTACAAAAGGATAAGATGTCGCATGAAATCTAAATAAGAGGTGAAATCTTTACAAAAGGGTGTCCAAATGACCTTTGGAGATCGTACTCCCTCATCTTTTAATTAAAAACATGCTTAATGTAAGCTTCCTTTGAATGCGCTTCTACGAGGCGTTTCCGACATCACTTACATTCAGAAGATATTATCGAATGCAAATGTCCAATGGAACTGACTCGGTGAGGCGATTCCAGTGGATATTAGCTTTCCATAGGTCACAGTTCTGGCTAAATGTCTGACATGCTTTATGTAAGCTTCCTTTGAAGCGCTTCCAACATCCCTCACATTCAGAAGAAATTACCAGGTGCAAATATCCAGTGGAACCGCCTCGATAAGGCGATTTTAGTGGATATTAGCTTTCCACTGATCGAAGAGGCACGTGAGCAAACTTAGATTGAATATTGGGTCGGCTTTAATGAGTATCTAGCCAATGGTAATGCCTGTTCAAATTACTTAAGCTGCACGTGTCGCAGTGCAATTGTCCTTTGTTGACATATGCCACTCAATCACTTTGGATTTTGTCACTTATGATCTCAATGTTTTTCAGTATGTTAGTGATGGTAAAAATCAAAATCATGAAAACAGTGATTTTTTTATTCTGGCACAACGTAGGCGGCTCTTAAGGCACTGACAGTACTGCTCATATGGGTAATCCTGTCAGGATCGTCACTGCCTGCCACATCGGATTATAATTTGGGATTTGTGTCAAATAATTGGATATAATTCGTGATATAAATCAAGGGAAATAAATTGGGACTTATTACCAGCCCTATGATATATGGGAATCGATAGGTAAGTTCCCCTTTAGTATGTTTTTACGGGTGTGGCAACTTTGCGACTTTCATTCTATGTCGCCGGGGCTGGGTCTCATGTTTGATTCAGCTGCTGGTTGAGCACACAATCTTCATACACACATACCGCACATCCCTTTTGTGGAATATATAATATTGGTAAACTGGTTAGAAGTCCATGGATCACGTTATTGTCTAATCAGACCGTTAAATATGCTTATTGTCACTCCATGTGAGAACAGTTTATCTCTCAGAGAGAAGCTTTTTAAATATGAGGTAAAACATACATATCCAACGACGCTTATTCAGTGCCATTTAGATATGTTTTCGGGTGTTAATGTCTGCCTCTCTCAAATACCATAACTTTGGTTTTGTTTGTATTGATAGTAAGATGCCATGTGTTGCAGTATTTATGTATATCATTCAACATACTTTGAAGGGATTCAGCAGACTTAGCAAAAATAACTGCATCATCAGCATACAAAAGTATAAACAGGATCATTTCTTCAATATCGACTGTGTCTAGCATTTCAACATTATTGATACAATCGACAATGTCATTGATAAAGAACTTGAAAAGTATAGGGGACAATTGATCTCCCTGCTTTAAGCCAACATCTGATTGCATAATTTGAGCACCTACTTCTATATTTTATGCACACCTTAACATTACTATACATAGATTTTAAGATATTCAAAAGCCTTGGGCTTATGTCTTCCTGTAGGAGTTTGAACCATAGTAAATATCTATCAACTTTATCAAATGCATTTTCGTAGTTTATAAATGCACAGTACACGTTTTTACTGTCGTTGCCAGCATTTAATACTTTTGATAGAATAAAAATACAATCGACGTAGATTTTGCCTTCTGAAAGCCAAATTGATTACAACTTATTTTTTCTTGTCTTTTGGACCATTTATTGATGTGATTTTTCCAGACAAATTATCGCTTAGTGAAGGTTTTAAGTATTGCAGAATGCTTTAAGGGTAGCATTCTGCAATACTTTTGACTTTCTATGTGTCTTGATCCACATCTGAATTAAGGGTGAGGTTGGCGCTGTTAAACCGGTTTAAGCCCTCCAGTAAAATATTTTACTGACCGTTCCAAGGCCGTACTTCTTTTGTGGATCTTTTATGTTTTTGTTCTGTCTTGTGTTTGCTATGTCTTTGTGCGCGTTTGTTTATATGTGCTTTGTGGTCACCTGCTGGGAAAAGTCTGACCTCTTGGCCTTCGTTTGTGGTGTCTACTGTGAGTTTGTCATTTTCCCATTGGTATCCTGGGTCAGGTGTGGTACTTGATTGTATCGATTCCTGATCTTTGCACCCTTACTTACTTAGAAGGATGTGTGAAAATATTTTCGCAAGGACATTTGAGGAGTCAATATCACCCTTAGTTTTATATACTGGTTCAATGACTCCCTTGCTCCAGGACCCCGGGTAGTCTGTCGATAGGAATATTTTATTATATAGACGGACTTAATACGGCAAAAGAAGCTCGTTTGTTAATTTGAAAGTCTCGGCCACTAAGTTGTCCATACCTGGGCTTTTGTCATTCTTTAAAGAAACGACTGACCTAATTTCCTCTGGCTTGATTTCCCCGTCAAGCTCAGGGTCAATAAGGTCCATCACCATCCACAACCCTCCGTCTTCCCATCCCGTATTATTGGTATCCTGTGCCTGGGTATAAGAGTGAGGGTTCTCGCCAAGATTAGATTGAAAGTGTGCAAGGATTTGGTTTGATTTGGCTAGGGCACAGGCTCTTTTCCCTTTTTTTTGTTTGTATTTTGATTTCACCTTTCGCTTTGTGCTGTTGTAACCCGTTCTTGCCCTAATGAAATCCTGTTATTATCCATTTTATTTTTTGAAAGGTGTTTCTCGCTGTTATAAATTCGCGCCGTTTTATTGTACAATTATTGTACAATTTTCGTCAAACCATGGGTTGCTTTTTTTCTTATGTGTTTTATTTTCATTTGGCTTTATTTTTCTGGACATACCCGCGGAGACCTCTGCCTGTAATAATGCGGAAAAACCCTGTACCTATTTCTCCGTGCTATCGTGCTGGAAGTTCGAAGTTAATTCGTTAATTATATTTTCCTTTGTTCTTAAATTTTGTAACAAAATTTCTGACTTCTCCACGTCCCAAATCGTTTTTATTTCAGTTTCCTCATTTTCAAGATGTGGTGCTGGGCGATTCGTGGGAAAGACCATTGACAGTGGTGCCTGACTGGAAAATTCGTTAAAAGGCAAAATTTCAAAATTCGGTTTATCATGTGCATATCATGAAAGCTCGCAAAAACGTAATCAACAACGCTTTGCCCATTATGCGAGGAAAATGTAAATTCCCCACCTTCAATTTGCCTATTTGCGATACACATGTCTGTTGTTTGACAAAATGCTAGTAAATTGCGCCTGTGCGCGTTGAGCACGTGTTCATTGCTTATTCTTATCGGTAAGTCAGTAAATGGGTCGTCGTCGCTTTTGTCAAAATATTTATCATAGCAAAGGATATCGCTATTCTTGGACCCACATCTACTGTTAAAATCGCCTGAAAAAAAGAGCTTGCCCTGGTTTTTGTATTGTAATATATAATTCTCTAATAAATAGAAGTGTTCCACGTCTTCCCCTCGTTGCCCTAACACTTTAGAATTGGGACATGGGAAGTAAACATGCCCTAAAATGACATCTTCCTGAAAGCAGAATAGTTCCCCTTTGATGTTTAACCATATGAACCCGTGACATGATGTTTCTAGCATTTTTATGTAATTTTTAAGCTCATTTTTATAGTACACAGAGATGCCTCCGCTGAAGCGACCCCTTTTTGTGTGTTTTGACTTTTATCTAAAAAAGTGTTCGGCATGGTAACCTGGGATGTCTAAATTGAAACAATCTTTTATATTTAACCAAGTTTCACAGAAAAGAAAAATATCATTCTGATTTACGAGCTCTACGTATAAAATCGATATCGCCTAACTTCCTCTTTAGAACATAAACATTCCAGCTCAGAATTTTAATGTCATCTATCCTTTGACATCTCTATTTTTGTGAGTATTCTATGCCATTTATAAAAAGCTTCTCTCTGACAAACATTCCAGCTCAGAATTTTGATGTCATCTGACCTTTGACCCTTCTATTTTTGTGAGTATTCTATGCCATTTATAAAAAGCTTCTCTCTGACAAACATTACATTTTTGCCCTCATCTTTTGCTTTTTGAAAGATTGGGTATAGAGGTTTCCTTTTGTCTATAATTTCTTTGGGCCACTGTGCTTTAACGGCCAACTTCTTTCTCAGCTGTTCCGTTAAATCGTTGCCTCTAAGTCGGACCTTCTTACGATCACCGTAGCTGTGAAACTTAACAACCATAGGTCTCATCGTATCATCACGTATTCACCAATCCTGTGGGCTCTATCTATTTCAATCTGTCTAATGTCACCTTCTTCAAACTCGAGGTTATCGCTTAGGAATTCCTGTACTTTCATAATGCAGTCTTCATTATTATCATTTCTGAACCATCTCTCTTCCTTATTCACAAACAGCAACAAGTTCTCTCTCATTGACCTACTTTCAAGGTCCAGTAGTTTTGAGTATAGCTTATCCAACCTATCACTCTCTTCCTCTAACTCTGTTTGTCTCTTATTTAGCTGTTTACATTGGTCCTGGACTATTTTAATGTCTTTCTTTGCTGAGCTTATTTCTGCCTTCTGGCTGCATAAATATGTATTAGCTGGACATGAATCCTATTAGCCAATATCCCAGTCCTAAAGCCATATACATAAGCTGATGTGTTTTACACAAAATCAATGACATGCTATTTGTTGTTCAAATAAACATGTATTCGCTGGACATGATTCCTATTAGCCAATACCCCGGTTTTTAAGTCATAGACATAAAGTGATTTTATTTACACAAAATCAATGATATTTTAATTGTTGTTCATATAAACATGTATTCGCTGAACATGACTCCTATTATCCAATATCCTAGTCCATAATCCATAGACATTAGCTGATGTTGATATTTGCCTGATTTAGAAATGAAAAGCACATTTTTACACAAAATCCAAGACCTTTTATTAGCTGGCATATAAATATGTAATCGCTTGACATGACTCCTTTTAGCCAATATCCTAGTCCTTAAGACATATACATTATATTTTTATTATTCACATACTCCTAAAATTCTGTGTGGCACACTTGAAAAGTATTAGTGTGCCCTTTTGTTACAAAAAACCTTCAAAACACAAGTTATTAAATTTGCAGTCTGCTTTTCTTAAGCATGTAGTACTTACATGTTATAACTCAAAACAGCAATTTTGTATTTTGTGAAAAATTGTGAGTAGCTTTTGACCCAGTATGCAAGAGCTACTCTCGGTTTTTAGCTCACCATAGCCGAAGGCTTTATGGAGCTTATAGGATGGGACTCGAGCCAGCGTCCTTGTGTCCGTCTGTCTGTCTGTCCACTTTTTCAAACATGAATATCTCTGAGACCATTTGGCTGATTGGAACAAATTGTATCCGGACCATCATTGGAGTGTGGGAAAGGATGCAAAAGGTTTGGGTCAAGATCGGATAAGAACATTTGTTTCCATGGCAACAGAAAGCTCTGATATGGGTAATAATGGGGAAACTCTTGTGAGCACTCTAGTTCTTCCAATTTTTATTCAATTTAGTTAATTCTTGCTGGAAACGAAAATCTCAGACGGGTTCGAAATTCAGCAAGATCCAATTAGTGAGTGTGGAGTTAAGTGACCTTAAGCGTCTGAAAAAATACTGGCTTATGCTTGGAGAAATGTTGTGAGTACTCTAGTGAGTTCATTTTTAGATGGATGTTCATCAATTTTAACGGTGACAAGGATAACTATAAAAGCTTGGATGTGTTTGCATTTCTGCCAGATCCCATCATCAACTACTGAGTAAGCTGCCTTTGAGCGTCTGAAAAATCAATATATAATGTTATGAACACTCTAGAGCTTTCATTTTTAATTTGATCATTCTAATTCTTACAGGTAGCAAGGACAGCTATTAAATCATGAATGGGTTTGAAATTCGGCAAGATCTGACCAGGGTCTGGGAGATAGATGTCCTTGAATGTGTGAACAATTCCCATAGACTTATAATGGGAGAAATGTTGTGAGCACTTTAGTTAGATTATTTTTAGATTGAGCTTTATTATTTTTGCACGTTACCAGGACAACCATAAAAGCTTAGATGAGTTCGAATTTTGACCCCAACCCACCACTGAATACATAGTTATCTTCCCTAAATCGTCTGGAACTGATGTTCAAAGTAACGACCACTCTAGCGCTTTTATTGATGATTGGATCTTATTCATTCTTGCAGGTAATGAGGACAACCACAAAAAGCTTGAACGAATTTGAATTTCGCCCAGCTCTCACTTGGTACTGTGGAGTTAGCTGCCCTTAAGTGTCTGGACTAATTACCAAACACAATGGGAGAAATTTTGTTGCTACTCTAGCACTTTCATTTTTTATATGATCTTCTTCATTGTTTTAGGTAACAAGGATATGCATAAATGCTTGGATGAGTGTGAATTTGATCTGAGTCAACCACTGACTATGGAGTTAGCTGCCCTTGAGGGTCTGAAAATATAAATTTCCAAGGTTTTAATTGCCATTTAAATTCATATTTTTAAATACTTGCAGATAAGCAGATCTGGTATAATATCTCGTGTTTGAATTTAGACCTGATTGCAGAGTCACCTGCTTTTGAGTATTGTAAAATAAAGTGTCTCCAAACATTATGCTGGCTCTCAGGTGAGCGATCTTTGTCCATTGGGCTACTTGTTTTATAAAGGGTAGAAGGATAGAAGGTATTTTATTTGTTTGTAGTACATTCCAAACTTCTAAGTACATTTAACCATTGCTTTGATGTAGGAATTAAAAGAGAGTCTCCTTCAGTAACATGCTTGAACATTAAACATTACAACCTATCCTATTCAATAACATGAAAATAGTAAGTGAGTATGATCAGGAAATACCACAATCACAAACTGCAGACAACCCCGTGGCACCGCTAGGGAGAACCGTCCAACCATCACGAAACACCAGGAAGACAAATTAAGCAAGCAATCAGCTTTCATCCCTGCATGTGGGGCAATGCACACATGTGTGATCAGCATTCTTCAGTCTAGGTCAGGCTTTGGGATAAGAGTATAAAAACTAATTTTGATATTTTTTCTACCTAAACATATGTTGTGAGTACTCAAACACACTGATGGTTCTTTTGACCACCCTTAACAAATATTTTAAACGATGGATAGGAAAATATTGGCTCTTTTCATTTGTGCATTTCAGTATATCTTGTGCGCACTTTGATTCCTTCATTTGCACACTATTCTGCATATAAATTCCGCAACCAATTCAAAATGGTGGAACAGAGACTATGTAGTTGATACAGAAGTGCATGTTTTTTTCTTGATAAAGGCCTTTGGCCGAAAAATTGAAATAGAGTAAAATTATCATATGTGTTTAACATTGTTTCCTATGGAATATAAATAAATATTATTTAAATTCCGCATTTTTTTCAAAACTCATTCCAAAGTGATTAGTTGCAACTAAGGTCGTTGGAACTCGTAACGACTAGTTATAACTCGTTAAAGGTGCATTAAATATCAGTTTCAGCACTGAATCGTTAAACAATCATTTCGCTGATTTCTGTGCATTCAGGACCTGTTTTCAAAGTTACTGCCAAAACTTAACTGAACATCTCTTTTGTTAAATGCCACTTTTTTAAAGTTTTTGTTTGTAAATGGAATGGGTAGTGATAAATAAAAGTATACAAATATTTCCTCGTTTCTGATAATTTAAAATTTATGTTTCTTGTTTAAAAGTAAATATAAAAGTGACTGCGATACAGGTGTAAGCTTACAAATGTATTGTTGTGTGAGTACATTAAATGATTCATATTAAGAAAGAAAAGAAAATTCACTAAGTTCGCATCTCACCTGTACGGTTACCTGTACACGTCATCGTTTCACGGTCAGTTATTACTAATGGGGGTGTCACAATTGTGCGCAATTGAAAACATAAAAAGTGAGTAAAATATGTCATCGCTAATTTCAAAAAGTGCGGAAATGCAAGGCGCCTAAAATATTTACTAATTTACGCCAAAAGTCAATGTCAAAATTATTTTATTTCTCTGGTACACACTGTATACAGCTAGAGATTCAATATATTCTATACATATAACATAGTAGCATATTTTAGAATATAGAGGTCACATGAACGTGTATCATAAGTCATAGCATATATAATATATATATAAACATATTGATGAATTAGAAAATTAATGAACATATTTTGGAATGTTAATTAAACTTCCTTGGGAGACTAACTGTATATTTAACAATTTGGTCAGCACTGCAAAATAAAGTGCATATCTCGAGCACATTTGTGCATTTTGTTTTGTGTAAATATAATAATCAGTATATCTATTTCATATGTAACTAAAGGGTTTATTACTCATTTTGCTATTATCATTTGGTATGATTTTCAATAAAGCACATGTTGCGTTTGCTAGACATCGCCTTGGTGAGTATCACATAACCGTAGCATTAAGAATTCTGTATACGTAAACAGTGGGTACCCAGATCAGTCGCCGCATTGTGTGGTGTCTGACCTGGGTCTGCTCTGTTTGCCCATGTCCAACAAAACGGACGTTGCGATTATAAGGGTGCGTCTGTATAGTATCAATTTCAGCTTTTATGGGTTAACAATGATAATGTATAAATATAACCATTTTTCAAATTGGATGCAGCCTTAATATTCTCTACGTGGTTATTTAGTTTGCTTATATGGACAGCAAATAGAAACGATTTTATTTATATAAACATACAATATTGAACAGTATAATAGATAATAGTACAATAGTACCTACCCCAGCTTTCAGGGTACCGTAGGGCTTCACAGAGATGTCATTACACCAAGGCAAAATCGACGATGCCTCGTTGATGGAATGTCATCGCTGTGATGCCCTAGTGATTATTGGGTGGGACAATAAACTTTGTTTTATCCTCAATCTGTCCTCCCAAGCTCTTGCCAAAACGAAATGCAAGATGAATTGAGAGAGAACAGTTCGGATAAACACTATGTAAATGTAAATAATAAGAGAGGTACTTTTAAATAACATTTAAGTATGGTAAGGTAGTGCAATCATATAAACACAAACAAGAGACATATGGAATATGAAAAGAAAATATCGAAATAGTGTGTGTGTGTGTGTGTGTGTGTGTGTGTGCGTGCGTGCATGCGTGTGTGCTTGCGTGCGTGTGTGTGTGTTAACCTGAATTTACAGTTTTCATAATAAGGTTTATGAATAAACATAATCTTTTGAGTTCTCTTAAGTTTGTTGCATTGATTAATTGTTCGAACTTAAGAATATTAGGATGCCCGTAGTAATAAGATTTTATGTATTTGGTTCTTGATTCATGAAATTGTTTGCATACTAATAAAAATGGAATTCGTCACCTATGTCATCATTACAATATGTACATAGTCGTTCGTGTACTGCAATCCCTCTCCATCTACCTACTTCAACAGGTAGGCGATGGTTCCTTGTTCGAAAAGACAGCAATGTTTTAGTATGGTATAGGGTTAATTGTGAAATGTATGAACTTTGTTCGAATTTAGTTTTTATAATTTTGTATATATTGCTTGATGATGAAGCTTCTATTAATGCGAACCATTCTTGGGTAAATATATCCGTCAGTTTCTGGTTGCAGGCTTTAACAAACCAGGTTTTATTTGTGAAACTTTGTGAATACCAAATACCTCCAAAGCCAAAGGAGCATATAAGATTTTTAAGACTATTTATCCATTGGGATTTAAAATTAATAGTATTTTGGAGGTTATATACTAATTTATAGATCATTGGTGATAATTTACGTTCGTTTTCTTCAACATCTTCATTTATCCTTGCCCAAAATGATATCATTCTACACTGAATGTCAATTCTTAATGGTAAAATTCCCAATTCCCCATATATCATTGCTGATGGTGTTGATGTTTTTAGATTGAAAATATATTTATAAAATTTAACTGTACTCTTTCTAGTATGTCCAAATTTCCGAATCCCCATATTTCACTTTCATATAAGAGAACTGGCTTAACAATTTTATTAAATAGATCAATTTGTATGTCGAAGGGTAGTTGTAAGCATCTTATTTTTCTTAAAAGTGAAAACATAGCCTTGCTGCCTTGTTCTGCAATATGCCTTTTTGATGTTAGAAGTGATCCTGACTGTGCAAAAAGAATACCAAGATATTTATAATCCTTTGTTATTTCAATTTCTTTCATATTAATTTTAAAATGATAAGCATTAGTTTTTCTTCCTTGTCCAAAAGTTACAATTTTTGTTTTTTCAGTGTTTACAGTCAGCTTCAATTCTTAACAATATGTTTCAAATACACTTAATGCTTGTTGCATGTCTATCTCGTTATCATTAAATAAAGCAGTGTCATCTGCATAGAGTAACAAAAGCAGTTTTAAAAATATCATAATTTCCTCATTATTGACATCTAGCCTTATTGGGGATACATTATTTTGATGTAGAAAAGTCTCTAAATCATTTAAGAAGATGCAGAAAAGAAATGGTGATAAAATTTCTCCTTGCCAGACGCCTAAAGTACAATTGAAAAAACATGATGGCCCTTCTTTAGTTGTTATCTTAGACTTAATATCTTGGTATAGATTAAATAAAATATTAAAGCATTTGCCATTTATTTTACTTTCTAACATCTTGAACCAAAGTACTTTACGCCAAACAGTGTCAAATGCTTGTTTAAAATCGATAAAAAAGCAAAATATTTTTTTCCTTTCTGGCTCTTTCTGGGAGCGGGGGTGGGAAGGCCAGACTGACAGGAAAAAGCTCATGCTTTTTTTATTCGTTTTTTTGTTAGTCCTTAACAACTTTTTCCAGGGTTGGGGTCCATCTGCTTATTTCTATATAAACCTATAGAAATTGTAACTTTCCAGGGAGGGGGGTCCAAACCCCTGCCCCCGTCTGGATCCGCCCATGACAGTGCTAACTCTATTCGTCCACACAGCGTCTTGGCCACAATACTTACTCCATAGATGCAATTTCTCTTGGCGCTGATGTACTATGCGACAGGGTCCTACTGTTAAGTGATTGGATATACGATTGGGGTATCATAGGATGAGTCGACTAGGGCAGTGTAGGCGTTGTGTCCAATAGGATTATTGGGAAGAGGCCTTGTATTATTCCCAACGTCGGATGTGAGGGGAGTTTCTACAACGTTGCTGGCACATAAAAAAATACCGAGTTACCCACATGCTTTGTTCCACACTGTATGTGGCGATCATAAACGAACTGATTTTTTTAGAAACGCTGTTTTGTACTTTTTTTAATGCGTATCGCTGCCTACCAGGTGTGATTTTATAGCAATAAGGTTTTAGGGTTCACCACATCAAGAAGTCTACGAGTATTCTATGACTACCCCACACACACTCTTCTCCTTATGAGAGCCTATGAACAAACTAGAGGACCTGAAGGTCCTGTAGCGCTTACCTGGTCTTCTTGATGATTCAAAACTAGCTTTAGTATCTGATAATCAGCCGATTTCTGGTTAGCCATTGGGATTTATGTGTCAGAAATGAGTACGCTATATAAGTCATTAGTTATGATTAAAATGGCATCACATAATGAAGAATACGAATAAGTGAAGGAAAAGAAAGTTTTGCATATTTATGGCAATTATTTGCGGCGATGCACACCGTTTTGTAGATGTACGCAAAATTTTAGTAGTCGAGGGTATTGTACCATTAGTCGAGGGTCTAAATATAAACAATATGTTGCAATCGATGACACAATCACTCGGCCAGAACACCCGATATACAAAACCATGTGTACAGTATAAAAAGATTGAATTACTTTCAAAATGCTCTGACTCAGATTTCGAACTTTTTACACATTAAAGTATTGATGTTTTGCATTAAGCTAAAGTAAGCATAAATTCCAGAACACAAACAACAATGCTTTTCATCCTCTTTTATAGGAAATAATCACCTTTATTGCATAAACCAGGCGCTGTATCGCCTATCGCTCAACTCACATAAGTATTTTAAAGCAGATATAATGCTAGATATATAAATGACAATAATCAGCGCGGAATGGTTTCGAAGTAAAATATTGACAAAAATACCCTTTTTAACAGCAAGGTGCACTATTTTGTGCCCTCGCTACTGCAACCAACCCACGACGACTGTGCTGTTCGAGTACAGTGATTCTATAGCATGAGTTATGGAAAAATTAACATTTCCGGATTCTCCCCATATAAATGCATTAGGAATCATTCAACCTTGTTGCAAAGTAGGTCAACCCAGAATAATACTATGTGCAACTTGGCAGGGCACTCATCCCCAATGCTACATACCAAGAACCAAGGCTATTGTTTTATGAAAAAGAAAATATCAACTCAAGTAATCCTGCGTCTTTGACGTCCGTGAAGTTAGCAGGACAGCCGGATCTGGCTGGAACATTTCATCATGCCAGCAGGAACGGCCGGAGCAGCTCCACACTGTAGGCCGATCGAACGTCAAACGATTACTTTTTTATAAACAATAAGTATACCCACGTTTTTCTTTAAAAAGTGGTATAGTAATTTCGTACCAAAGTCGGATCGTCGCCGTCTGCGCGTCCGTCTGTGCATCCGCCAGTCCGTAACGTTTACTTATTGTAAATGCTTCTCCTCATCAACCGTTGAACGTAGCAACTTCAAATTTTGCAGGTACATTGGTAACATAATGTAGAGGATACTAAAAAACATTTCGTGAGACCTTGACCCTACCCAAGGTCAAGGTCAAAGGTCAAATAGTGTATTTACTTGTAAATGCATCCCTTCCTAAACCATTGGATCTAGCAACTTCAGACTTTGCTGGCACATATGTTACATGATGAAGAAGGTGCTGGGCAACCTTTTGTGTGACCTTGACCCCAAGCCAAGGTCAAGGTCAATGGTCAAATAATGTATTACTTCTGATTTCCTTTCCTTAACCGTAGTACGTAGCAACTCAACACTTTGCGGGTGTATAGGTCACATGCCGTAGAGGGTACTAGACAACATTTTGTGCGACCTTGAACCCAAGGTCAAATGTCAAATAATATACTCCTTGTAAGTTCATCTCCTTCTAAACAGTTTGACGTAGCAACTTCAAACTTTGCAGTTATATAGGCCACCTGATAAGGAGGGTACTGGGCAATATTTTGTGTGGTCAAGGTCAAAGGACAAATAATATATTTTCTTGTTAATACATCTCCTTTTCGGTTAAGACATCTCCTCCTAGGTCAAGGTCGAAGGTAAAAAAGCAGGTATTTGCGCCAGTGACTACAATCCAGTTGTAATTGTTTAATTATGCCCCCTCCCATTCCGACCCCCTCCCCTCCGAAGGATTGGGCGGCTTTATTGTTTTGGTATATATTCTGTCAGCGTTAGAGTTGTCATTAGCGTCGGCGTAGCATTTTGCCTGAGCTCTTGCACGGATTTTTACCAAACTCGTACAGATATATCTTTAGTACCGCCAGGCGAAAGGACTGATTAGGTTTTGGAGACCTTGACCTAATTCTTAAGGTCACCAAGGTCATATTATTAAATAAAAAAGCCTTGTCTGCATTCAATCGCCAGATTATGACTAAAAGATGCACAGGTACATGTAAATAATTTGGAACATATTGAGATTTGATTAGTTTTTTCGTGGCCTTGACCAAATTTTCAAGATCAACAGTGTCATATAACTCTATGATAAAACCTTGTCTGCACTCTATCTTCTGAATCAATGGCCAGATTTTGACCAAACTTGCATAGAAACATCATTGGGATGACCTTTAAAAATGTTAAGATCTTGGTGACTTGGATCTACTTTTCAAGGTCAACAGGGTCATATAAAGCGCATGTTTTGTTCTGAAAACTCTAGTCTTAGTTATATATTTGGACCACGGAATAGCAGTAACAATGCTTATAGGTTTTCATGGCTGTAATAAGTAGCGCTGCAGACTGCAGACTAGGACCACAATCATGAGCAAGATCCAATCATATCTCTAGGAGAAAGGGTAACAACTTTGATACATGTAGCATGTACCGTAATCCAGGAAAATAGCCGTATGTATGCGCATGCGCGGATCCAGAAATTTTCGTCAGAGGGGGGGGGGGGGGGGGGGGGGGTTCCAGGTCAGTCTGAAAAAAAGCTCTGACAACGTTTTGTTTTTTTGTTTTTTTTAGTCCTCAGCTTATTTTACAGAAGTCAAATGGTCATTATCAAAGAAATCTACCATTTTTCAAGGTTCCGGAGGGGGTCTAACAATTTCCAGGGTGGTCCAACTTTTTCCAGGGGGTCAAATTGTTTATTCCCTATAGAAACCCATATAACTTGTAATTTTCCAGGAGGGGTGGTCCAGACCCCCTGTCCCCCCCTTTGGATCCGCACTTGATTCGTACCTTTAAGGGGGATAGGGAGGGAAAATGGGGGTGGAGGTGAGTTGTTAAATTGCCATTTGTGTGTATTTTTTTACAGGATCCGTATTATCTTTCAGTTAATTTGGAGATCGCATCAGCTGTCGTTGTGCCGCATGGAGTTGGCAGAACTTCTCACCGCACATCGATGTAGTGTTGCTATATTTCATAGTCTTGTCCTTCACGAATATAGGTTCTGGTGGAAAACAGAATACCGCTTAAGCTGGTGCTGGGGGGCGTGAGAGTTGATAATAATACACTTTCCATTAAGCTTATTTGCTTGATATAACACGAACGGCTTTTTATACCTATAAAATGAGTTCCTTCCCTTGACATCTGTCAAATTATTTAAAACAAAAATGGAAACTGCTGGATAAAAATAGTGAGACCGCCAATCGGAAAATTATAATCAAATCAATAAAGAAAACACATCGTGAATAAATTCCCGTAATAATCAATCAAAGTTACTATGAAAATTGACGATAAACAAGAAGCTAATGACTATGTAAATTGTTATACAAGTTTTTTTTTCAACTCCTATATAATCGGGTATATATATTATTCCATGATTTTTGTTAGTATTTTGTCTATTGCAATCTTTGGTTTGTGAGTCATAATTTATTTTTGTCGAAAGGTTTTGAAAATTTGAAAAAAATAAACATATCATATTTCATTTTTTCTTTTTCTCTTTGCGCTGCTTGGTGTTATAGCTATACAAAATCAGTCGAGATGCTGCTTAATGAATCTTATTTTTGTTTGAAAAATAGTTTTGTGATGATAAGTCATGTCATCTATTCCCTACTGTAACAGTAATATTTTCTTATTTCTAAACATATGCATTTATATTAACCATCTTAATGAATGTTTATATTAATATTTAGACGTGTACGCATTGAAAAATATAATATAATTCCCTACTCTAATGTCCTATCATATACTGAACAAAAATGAAAACGCTACACCACAATCATCTATATTTTGTGAGAAAGTATTGGACAAAAAGTATTTACAAAAGCTTAATAATGTTATCCAGACATACAGCAAACTATTCGTCGAAACTCCATCGATTTTTCTCGTTTGATGTCTGAGTTATACTCCTTTAAGTGTTTAAAGCATTATTCACTGAATTGTGCTATGACGCATGCGCAAATTAAAATTGTTATTGCGGTCGGCCATGGCCGGCCGCTTATATAAACAACGTTCAAAACACATATCAAATTCAGGTTTTGACCAAACCTGTATGCCGTGCTCATGCTATATTTTATTCGCTGACGAACAACGAATGGGGTACCAAATATCGTGGGTTGACCTACAGCGTTAAGTAAACTGTCCGTGAAATCTATAGGGCTACCTATAGCACGAGGCAAGCTCGTTTACGAATTTGATTTCACAAAGAAGGCGTCAATTTGCCCTGCCGCTTATATAAACGCAAAAAGTATTAGCTTTTCAAAAAAACTGGCGAAGGTAAAACGTCCCAAAGTCAAAACGCCCTAGATTGGCAAAGAGTGCGAGCGAATTTCACATCAGTAAACGTACTTATGCGATTGTCATCCACATCTGATCACATAGAATTAATATGAATTCAGGCACGGTCTTATGACGGTCATGACAAACCGGTTTTATGCCCCCAAAGGGAGGCATATAGTAATCAAACTGCCTGTCCTTATTGTCCTCAGTGTTTGAGTGTTCATATCATATCCGGAGTATATCTCCTATATTATGTTTGATAGGAATACCAAAATTCGTGTCTTAATGCATTTAGGGTCATGGAGCGTCACACACCTTTATCACTGCCATCAGATCTAGAAAAATCGTGCCATGAGCATAAATTCTAAGAATCCCAAATTTGGTTTGTGAACAGTAACAAATCACAGTTCAGATGTTAATAATCAGAGCTTAGAATAAATCTACATGGACAAGCTTTAGAAGTTCTAAATGGAAGCATGCAGTGGGCAAGAATACATACAATGATAGGGCTAAACGACCACCAGCTTTTTTGAAAAGCTAATACTTGTGCTTATCGAAAGAATCATGCAGATGGTGATAAGTGACTAGCCACAGAAATCAATAAATTTACGAATGAATTATCCCAATACATGCTACCATGGCAACTAAAACATCATACCATCAGCGATTTAATAAAAAAATGGCATATTCAACGAAAAGGGCATATTCAAAGAAAACTATCTCCTTCTAGAACGACAGAATATGAATAGTTTTAAACATATTTTACATAATATACATCTGTAATACAAACACAAAATAATAGTTTTTAAAATTCCTGATTATAGTTAACATGGCAACAGGAATTGCCAAAGACGGGTTTACTATGTAGTAAAGATGAGATCTGCCCATGGAAAATGTGAAATTGACACTTTTCAGACTGGCTTTTGTGATGCAAGTTCTTCTGTTAACATTAACTACTAGGTCTGTTAATAGGCCCACATAAGTCGTGTTCAGAATTTTAGTGAAAAGTGAAACATGCCATTTGTATTATGTTCCATAGCAACTAACGTGTCACCATGGAAGCCAATTTTCAGAACACTAAAATTGACCATTTTCAAATCTGAATAACTTTTTTACAGCAAAGCTGTATATGTACGACATATATAGTGTCTAAATAACCTATGTCTGATTTACAAGTGCCATGAAAAAAAACTCAATATGTTTATAATTTTTGTTTCCATGGCAACGGAACCATCTGACCGTCAGAAATTTTACAAAATACTGCAATTCTAATGAAATTATCTTTTTTCTGCAAACAGAAATATGGATAATGTAAACACATCATGGCAAGTCCACATCTGTTTAACAAAAACGAAAAATTGAAAATAATGAAATTATTTAAATATAGGTTACCATGGCAACCAAACCATCTGATTGTCAGTTATTTTACAAAAAAGAGCATATTCAAAGCAAAATATCTCCCCTAAACAAAGGATCAAATTGATTATTTGAGCACATATTATGTAACCAGCACCTGATTATCAACACCAAATTCAAATTGACAAATGCATTATCTCAATTCATGTTACCATGGCAACCAAAACATCATACAGTCAGCGATTTTGCAAAAAAATGACATTTTTAACAAAAAGGGCATATTCGATGCAAACTATTTCCTTCTAGCAGGACAAAATATGAATAATTTACAACATATTTTACACAACCTTTATCTAGTATACAAATACAAAAAGAATAGTTTTAAAAACTCCAGATTAGTGTTACCATGGAAATGCCAAAAAAAGGTTTTACTTTATGGCCAAATATATGACAAATATTGGATTTGCCCAAGGAAAAATGTGAAATTGAAACCTTTCAGGCTGATATGAGTTTTCCTTTGATTACATTTACTACTTGCTCTGTTTAGAGGACCACGTTAGTTGTATTTATAATTTTAGTAAGCTATGTTCTCTCAGTTTATTGCTCGTTGCCATAGTAACCAAAACAAAAGAGTTTGGCCTAAAATGGCCAAAAAATGTGAAAAGACATTGTTGCACTTTCACATATCCAATTTCACACCAATTTTGATTCTGATCTTTATGTGCTGAAACATTATAGCTCAAATTGAGTAGATTCAAATAATAAATAAATCAAATATGATCTTTGTACAAATCATTCCATACTACCAAATATGGGTGGGGTAACCAAGCGTGGGAAACCCTATTTTGTGACACATTTGAACCACTACAATCATTTTCCCTGCCTACTAAGAGGTGCATACAGTTATTGATAAATTCTAAATGGTATTCAGCTTTCGAACAATAAAAGAGCATGCATCGGGTCTACCACTTTCTGGTCATAACCATGGAAACATTAACTGTACTATACTGAAAAACATAGACTTGTTTTGGCTTCAAAGCTATAAATCATTTAAATTTATTTATCCAAAGCTTGTACTAAAATTCTATGCTCAACTATCTTTATGCACATCAAATTCTGTAATATAATAACTAAGTAGAACAATTCTAACCACTATTAAATACAATTAATTTCAGTTCCATTCTGCGAAGGCCTGAAGCAGGTAAAACCAAATTCATGTTTAACAGTTTATGAAACTCAAAGGCCCCCATTACATATTGGCAGTATACAAATATGTCAATATCTCTGCCACTGTTTGGCACATTTGCTAAAAGTTATTAAAATAAGTTTTTGTTATATATTTGATTACCCCACCCACTTTAAAGGTGTGTAATTGTTACAAATTATTCAGTTTTCTTATCATATTGATAATGTCGATAAGACTCAACTCAATTCTCCTTTTAGCTCATTCAAAACTTATTATTATTGGCTGGAATCACTCCAACACTTCTAGAGACGCTAAATGATCAAGATCTATAATGTTTGACATTCCATCTGTTTTAATTACGAGACATTATTTGATGAGGGGAAGCAGGTGTTTTAAAAAATTTAAATACACAACTTATAAAAGCTGCAGAAAAACTGTATTTTTATGTTTAACTCTTTATCTCATAGTGTCGTCTGCTGATAACTTTTTCAAACAGTTTGGACCCAGATCAGGCCCGACATTTTGTCATGCCTGATCTAGATCCTTTCTGTTTTGATACTCAGATGGTATTCCTGAAATATTATTTAAAGTTGATTTGGAAAAAAATCAACAGAGGACAAAAAGCATGGAAACTTTTCCAGGGGAAAAGAGATAAAATGGTTTGGACATAAAGTAATATACAGTCTTTCTATATCGCCCGAAAGCTGCATATTTTACCTTAATCATAAATCCATTGAATAATACAGACTATACATCTTTTCTACAGTTTTGAAAAAAAAGGCCCAGCTTTCTTAGATGAATTTCATTTGAATATCCAGCTCCTATGCAACTATTTAAAAATGTTTAGCTTTTCTGTAGGTGGTAAATCACAGGCTTTTCAGAATTAACATGTTTTGCTATGTTATAATGGTATCAACATTAAAGTTGCCACGGTAACCAAATTTTTTCTTTTCCATTATTGACGGGGTTAATACATGTTTGGTAATTTTTCCTATAGCATACACCATTAGACTTTCTAAGGTAAATAGGCTGTATTGTCTTCAAAAAGGGCCATTGACTAAAAATAATGTTTTTATATCTCGTTACCCCATCCACTTTCAACATCTATAATTGTTACCAAATAAAACTTTACTTATAAATTTTGCTTAAATCGTATTGATAATGTTTATATGTTTCAACTCAACTATCTTTTATACACATCAAAACTTGCATTATAACCATCTGTACATATAACTGCTTAAAGACGCAATATATTTAATATCCATTTTACAACAGGCCTGTATTTGTTTCTATGGTAACGACAAGAAAGATGTAAGCTTCATACGTGTTTTTACAGTCTAAAAAACATGGAGGCCCCTACCAAGTATTGGCAGTATGCAAATATGCCATCGTCCCCACCACTATTGGGAAAACTTGTTTAAAAATATCTAAAACTATTTTTGGTTATATATCTGGTTACCCTACCCACTTTTAACGTCTATAAATGTTACTATCTTAAACTAAACTTATTAATTTTGCTGGAATCATATTGATAATGTTTATATATCTCAACAAAAATATGTCTTAAACATATTAAAATTTGCATTATATCCAACTGGAAATGTTTAACCACTTTAAGATGCAATTTATTTAATCTCCATTTGGCGACATTACTCTGATTGTTTTCATGGTAACCCCCAGAAGGTGGTAAAATCTGTGCATGATCTCGCGTTTGTTGAAAGCTTATACCACATAGAAGTCATCATTAACTGTATATGTCCTATGTACGCTGGTGGAATGGCTGTAGTAGTTCAAAAATGCTAAAAAATAGGCTTTTTTTCATGCCTGGCTACCCCACCAACTTTCGTTGTCATTGTTACAAGGTAAATGAAATATTTTGAACATTTTTATTTTTTCATTACTGACACATTGCATCAGTCGATATCCCTAATATCAAATTCATCCCTTTTGCTATTTCCTGTCTCAACAACTATCATTTAAAATGGTCAAAAAGTGCAATTTCAAGCTAGTAGCGACATTCATGTTGCCATGGAAACCAAATTGAGACACAAAATAAAACTAGCGTGTGTGCAACTTTTCAAGCTTGTATCGATGCTTTGTATGCTATATAAACTAATTTCTACACATTTGTGTTTATTGGTCATTTTATTCCATAAATTAAGACATTTTTCCAATTTTGCTATTATGTTTCTACTTTGGTTGCCATGGATACCGAATATAGAAACATATTGACCTTTTTTATTCTTTCATTTAAGACACAAGGCATTAGTGTATATTCTTTATTCTGACACCTTTACTCTCATCTTTGCTGTTAAAAGATAATCTGGATATAAATTTGTCAATTTAAGGTGCCTAAATTATTATAGAGATAGCCCCTTTTCGTTGCCATAGAGACATACTCTGCAAGCTTTTTTGTCCTTTTCCATTTGTGAAATTGAAAGTTAATACCTTATTTAAGTTTTTCATACATCATAAACCATTAGACTTTAAAAGATAAATAGGCTGTATTGTCTTCAAAAAGTGAAATTGTTCATTTTTCTAAAACTAGAAAACATGCTTCTGGAGGCAAAATCTTTATCTGGTCGTTGCCATGGTAACGGCATGACAATAACCGTTTCCCTTTGGCTATGTGACTTTTATGTTATAAGGAATCTATTGCGCCAACTTTTTTTGGCATTCTGAAAAAGTCACTTATCAGCTTTTCTAGTGGGCCTGCATGATTCTTAGGGAGAATGCATAAAACACAAGAAAACTGAATAATCACTTGAAACAAGCTCAGAAATCAATTTCGAATTTATCAAAGGGGTACTTACATCTGTGCCCACGCATGGATTTTCTTTAAACTTTGCATATTACGAATAACTCATTATATACAAACTATGAAAATGTATTTATCGAATTAGATAGTTAAGAATATTAAAGGCTTAGGAAGCAACCCTGACTTACCCCACCTTTGAGGTGGTACCTGTCTCTAAATTTCTATGTCCTAAATCTATAGTTGTGTTTATTTCTATGATTTGTCATCTAAATTGACTCCAAAATACCCTATGCATTATATAAATACCACGAGACAATTTTGATAAGTTAAGTTTTACGTTTTCTGAAGAAGTGATTATAAAATTTTAATATTTTTTTTCTCAAAAATGACAAACCATTCAACATTCATTTCCAAAGATAGATATGTTCTAGTCTTTGTCAAGATATCATATTATCACAAACACATGTCATATATATTCTGCTGATCTGAGCCAAATTTCATTAAAATCCAAAACCGGTTACTTTGTCATTACCTTCCTCTTATGGGTATAGGTCAGTTTTGGCAAAATAACTATGTAGTTGAAATGAATCAATAACTCGATAGAAGGTTGTTTGTATTTTAAATCTACTCCACTTTTCTTATAGAAGGACATGTTTAGCCAATTTTAAATGATTCAATGGTAGGAAATGCCCCAAATTTGTAAGTGAGTATGATCAGGAAATAACACAATCACAAACCGCAGACAACCCCGTGGCATCGCGAGGAAGAACCACTCAACTATCATGAGGCACCAGGAAGACAAATTAAGCAGAGCAACCAGCTCTCTCTTCCCCATCAAGATAATTGCAATACTAGAATGGACATAAAGAAACGTACAACAAAACATAGAACAATTAAAGACTCTCACAATGGGAGTAAAAATAATAAAAGAAAAGTCAACAACAACAGAACGGCCAACTTAGAATGGACAGCAGCCTAAGCCTACGGGGGGTTTAAATGCATTTTACTGGTACCAAATCTTTGCCCTAGATTTTGCTATTGTTGAAGTACAAGAAATGTAAAGCTCGCATGTAGGCCATCTAACTAATGCAATGTATCATCATGGAGAAACACTCTCATTAAATTAACACACCATAATGAAACAAAGAAAAGGGCCCATGACTCACAGATAGTCAGAGCTAAAGAAAACCTCAAGTTGAGCCACGGTGGGTCCAGCTACAGATAAGCATCAGGCACCAACCTACCTTTTAAAGCTTTACACCATAGCCGTCATATAGAGTCTGAGGCCTGACCCACCGTCGTGCAATTAAAGGGGAAACCATAGCTATAAACTGGGTTTAAATTGGGATTAAAATTAGGCATGCAGACTGTCGCATGATATTCAACCCTTATATGACGTTTTACTATCTTTTTGAATTGATCACTAAAATTAGATTTTCCAACAATTCGTTTGAATTAATAAACTTAATCACCATAAAATATAGGTTCTGATATGCCTTGTTGCAGAAGAGTTTTTAACCCAATGTTGTATTTAACAATCAACTCTGAGTGTCTGAGTTAGAATTTAGAAAATGCTTATTCGAATTTTATGATATCTATAGCCTTGTTTTAATAACTTAACAGTTAAAAATAAGTTTCTGTTGTTGAAGTCATCAACGTTAGAACACACTCTAGCAAAACGAATAAGCTGAAAAATATATACACCATAGGAAGGAGAGCGAGGAACATCTCCATCAAGAAAGGGGAAATTTACTATTTCAAAATTAAAACCATCCCGTTTATCATAAATTTTAGAAGAATCTATGCCATTTGTTATTGACAAGTTCAAGTCCAAAAACGGAGCTTCAGTATCAGAAGAATTCACCTTATATAACTGAAGTTCAGTGGGATATATCTGACCTATCATTTGTTCAAAATAAGGATTATCAATATTAAGTAAGTCATCTAAATATCTGGAGGTTGAGTTAAAAGCTTCAATAATATCAGTTTGATTATTGTCTGACAGAGACAACATAAAGTCTCTCTCATAACAAAACAAAAACAAATCTGCAGCAAGAGGAGCACAATTAGTACCCATTGGAATACCTACAATTTGTCTATTCAATTTCAAGCCAAATCTTATAAATATATTGTCCAAAAGATAGTGGAGCGCATCACACATTTTCTGACATGACCACAATTTATATCGTTTAGGTTGTTCAGAAGTAAAAAAAAGGCATTTTATCATTATAAGCCAAATAAAGTGAGCCCTCTCTGTTAAATGTTTGTTCAATTAATTCTGTTAGATTTTCTTTGATTAGATTATGAGGCAATGTAGTATAGAGAGTAGAGAAATCATATGTAGACAAACCTGATACTAGAAAACATCTATACATCAATTTATTAAGAATTTCACCTGAATTTTTAATAGACCAAAATAAATTTTTACCATTTCTTTCATAAACTGTTGTGCAATATTTAATGACATGGTTTTTAATTGCAGTGAGGTAAGAAGTCAAAAGAATAGACAACTCAGTAGTTGTACATGCACTAGAATTAGCAATAAAACGTGAATTATAGGGCCGTTTATGAAGTTTAGGTAACAAGTCTAACGTAGGAAGCTTGCTATGGTCCTCATCAACAAACAACCCAAAATTAGCTGCCATATGGCATTGATGCCAAGGTCATGGCCCAATGTTATCGTACTATGGGACCAAGACAAGGTGTATCACTTCCTCAAGTCTTGCATGATATTGTTTAAGCAACATAATACCATAAGAATTAATGTGTGAAAACAAGAAGACCAAGCACTTCTTTTACATTCCAACTGAACTAGAGTAACCACAATTTGGTGTTGTGGCCAGGATAAAGTGTAACAGATTCTTATTAAAAGTGACATAGAACAGTGTTCTACATATATAAGTGAGGTCCAGAAACGAATCTGTATGCCTAGAATACACAGCCAGCTTAAGTATAAATGTTGCTTATTGATGGAAATCAGCATTAGTTTTACAGAACAGAATGAACAGAGAAGATTTAAGCATTAAAGTAGCAATACGTTTGGGACCAAGAGTTCTCTGAGACCAAACTAGTTAAGTTTAACCAATTGGTTTGACAGGGGGTTATTCTTGTGAACTGTTTTTTAATGAGGCTTACAATTATTAAATCATAGATAAAAGGTTCTCCTCTTGCATGAATTGACTTGCCATAAGGTTTCTCTTCTGTGTGAATTAACATTCTTAATAATGTTACATATTAAGTGTACCATTGGTTAGATATAGTTTTAACGTTAGAAACTAGATGTGGTTAGTACAGGTGTCACCATATTGTATCATTTTGGGTTTTATTAGTGTGTAAGCACTTCACTAAATAAGAATCATGGAACCTCAATATCAAAGATAAGTGTGTTTTTTTTATTTGCCAATCCTTTAATGGGAAAACACTGAACATATCAACTTCTACCAATAATCATACTAGCATGGTGATTTAAACTAAGCAAGTATGTAAGTATGTTTTACACTGAAACATAATTATTGTATTCATTACATTTCGATGAATTAGGGCCTTGTGTTTACACCAAATTGAAAAAAAGTGTGGCTTTTCCATGGGTAGTAACCAGTACTCGGCCGGGAGGGTTTATGCCTTTGTGTGTTTATTATATGACGGGAACTCCCAAAGGCTCAACCAAAAGTGGTTTTATGGAGAACCCTGGAAATGAACCTGCGAACCCTGGTTTACAAGAAATAGATTTATCCCCTACACCAAATATAATACCGGTCCTTGAATTTCATGAAATTTGGTCAACGTTTTCTTAACATATATGGATAGTTTTTATGTTGAAATGGTATCTTGACAAAGACCGCAACGTGTTAAAATGTCAATTCCAAATTTGACTAGATACAAATATACAATTGAAAATTGGGGTACCATGTCATAAAAATGAATGCCAATCCACTATCCTAACACATACAAAGCTGTTTATAGTATCAACGAACTTATCAATGATATAGTTATTTCATAAAACATTTCTGCACCCATTACATGATATGTCAATTACTTTAGAAATGATTATAACTGGGTACCCTAAGGTATGGTAGTGATATCATACATGACGTCATAAATTAGCAATTAAATTGCATAAAAACTCAAATGCACCATAGATATGAAAGTCACATTCCAGGCAATTAATAAACATCGTATTATCAAATTCCAATCGTGGACAGACTCCCATGTTAATTTCCTATACCTAGTAAGAGCCCCTTTGTAAAAAAATTGAAAATTGTCTCTCTTTGAAAAAAAAACAAATAGGGAATACTAAATGTTTGGTAATCTTCGATTTATCACGAGTTTCGATATTTTTTTTTGCCAAATCAGGTAGACCTCTCAGCACATTGTTTCTACCATTCCTCGACTAGTAATGTCCTCATTCTAAGATGCAACAGCACATTGGTTTTCCAATGGAGATTTCAGAATTAAAATTTCAAACTTGGCAATTTGATGGAAAACCCCCTTTTTAAGAGTGCTTTTCTAAACGATCAAAACACACTTGAGATAAGTCCTTCACATTTCTGGTTGGCACATGTCTAGACTACCATTTCATGCAATCCGATTTCGTAAGTAGTGGATTTCTGAAGGCCTAAACTGTGTGAGATTTCTGTTTAAATTTGCAACCTGAAAAATTGGACCCCTGTCACATTTAAATGGCTTTTATGTGTTTCCTCAAGACATCATCATCCGTAAAACTTATACTGTTATGCATTACCCAGTATTTGAACTTTAAGATACACTTTCATTTGCATTCTTGGTTTGCATAGTTTTGTATATAGATGGCAAACAATTCAGGTGTAGCGTTTTCACTTTTGTTCAGTATATTTTTTCATTCAAACCTGTTATTTCAATAAACATCTTCATTGGGCGGCATAACATTATTTCTCTTTAATATTCTAGTAATGCAGTACATGCAACCAAGTTCTAGTTTTTTTTTCACAAATACAATATAGTCATGTTTTCAATCAGTAATAACATGATCAAATTACTTAAAGGGTTTCTTCATACGAACTTGATAAACATGTGCAACAGTAGAGAAATGTGTGTTACACAAGTGATTGTTTCCGTTCCAGGAGGGAACAACCAAGCACAATATATTTATGTATTAAACAAAAAGCGCATATATTGACAAAACACTAACACAAATTAATCAATTTATACGTTTACTTGAATTGAATAAACACATATACTACTAAATAAGTCGTAATTCAACTTTGTTCAAAAAATTTATGTTACATGAAGGAATTTGTTTCTTACAGGGGTGAATTGTGCTATATTTTGTCATTGCTCATGTTTATACTACTATATTACGATTTTAAGTTAACATATTACATACCATATATTTATTTTTGAAGTGTTTGGAACATTTACGTAATTAAAGATGTATTTCTAAGCTACAAGTTTTTAACACAATTCACAATTTTATTAGCTTAACATTAAATGATATTTCTTCCCTCGTGTAACATTTAATCTATCCTGTAACGTCACAGTAGTGAATGTTACATGAGTGATATATGCATAGTTAATCTGTAAATAAACATATAAGGAATACATTTACATCCCAGGCGGACCAAATTAATAAACTCTACACTAAGACGGTGTGAATCCAAACTCTCCAACAACAAAAGTATTCACACAAACAATAAATCACCGTTACATTAGGGATCATATGCATAAATAACGCACCTACCTGCAAATCTAAAAATAGAAATTTGTCAAATAATCGAAAATATTATTCGTTTTAATTTTCTTTCTGATAGGAAATGGCCACTCTTCAAAATAGAGTTGGGAGTACTTATTATATCTCTGGGATGATACATTACTTTTGTAGAATAGGTTTTTGTTACAGGAGTGAGTGGAAGGCTGCATTTAAAGTTTGACAGATGATTTAGATATCTAGTTGTCAGCAGAACACAGTAGTACATTTTTGAAATTTTGAAATGCACACTAGTACATGAAACTATCATCAGCAAAAAGAAATTAGTTGACATAATTGCTTATGTGTCTTCTGTGTTTCAAATAACACCGATAAACTTGCCTGGCTACAATGAAAAATTGTCATTTTGGCCGGTTTAAACATTAAAAAGTTATCTTTATGACATCTCTGAATCAGAAACAAATACATCACTTTTGGTTGAGCCTTTGGGAGTTCCCGTCATATAATAAACACACAAAGGCATAAACCCTCCCGGCCCAGTACTGGTTACTACCCATGGAAAAGCCACACTTTTTTTTCAATTTGGTGTAAACACATGGCCCTAATTCATCGAAATGTAATGAATACAATAATTATGTTTCAGTGTAAAACATACTTACATACTTGCTTAGTTTAAATCACCATGCTAGTATGTTTATTGGTAGAAGTTGATATGTTCAGTGTTTTCCCATTAAAGGATTGGCAAATAAAAAAACACACACTTATCTTTGATAGTGAGGTTCCATGATTCTTATTTAGTGAAGTGCTTACACAATAATAAAACCCAAAATGATACAATATGGTGACACCTGTACTAACCACATCTAGTTTCTAACGTTAAAACTATATCTAACCAATGGTACACTTAATATGTAACATTATTAAGAATGTTAATTCACACAGAAGAGAAACCTTATGGCAAGTCAATTCATGCAAGAGGAGAACCTTTTATCTATGATTTTATAATTGTAAGCCTCATTAAAAAACAGTTCACAAGAATAACCCCCTGTCAAACCAATTGGTTAAACTTAACTAGTTTGGTCTCAGAGAACTCTTGGTCCCAAACGTATTGCTACTTTAATGCTTAAATCTTCTCTGTTCATTCTGTTCTGTAAAACTAATGCTGATTTCCATCAATAAGCAACATTTATACATAAGCTGGCTGTGTATTCTAGGCATACAGATTCGTTTCTGGACCTCACCCTATAATTCACGTTTTATTGCTAATTCTAGTGCATGTAAAACTACTGAGTTGTCTATTCTTTTGACTTCTTGCCTCACTGCGATTAAAAACCATGTCATTAAATATTGCACAACAGTTTATGAAAGAAATGGTAGAAATTTATTTTGGTCTTTTAAAAATTCAGGTGAAATTCTTAATAAATTGATGTATAGATGTTTTCTAGTATCAGGTTTGTCTACATATGATTTCTCTACTCTCTATACTACATTGCCTCATAATCTAATCAAAGAAAAGCTTACAGAATTAATTGAACAAACATTTAACAGAGAGGGCTCACTTTATTTGGCGTATAATGATAAAAATGCCTTTTTTACTTCTGAACAACCTAAACGATATAAATTGTGGTCATGTCAGAAAATGTGTGATGCGCTCCACTATCTTTTGGACAATATATTTATAAGATTTGGCTTGAAATTGAATAGACAAATTGTAGGTATTCCAATGGGTACTAATTGTGCTCCTCTTGCTGCAGATTTGTTTTTGTTTTGTCATGAGAGAGACTTTATGTTGTCTCTGACAGACAATAATCAAACTGATATTATTGAAGCTTTTAACTCAACCTCCAGATATTTAGATGACTTACTTATTATTGATAATCCTTATTTTGAACAAATGGTAGGTCAGATATATCACACTGAACTTCAGTTATATAAGGTGAATTCTTTTGATACTGAAGCTCCGTTTTTGGACTTGAACTTGTCAATAACAAATGGCATAGATTCTTCTAAAATTTATGATAAACGGGATGGTTTTAATTTTGAAATAGTAAATTTCCCCTTTCTTGATGGAGATGTTCCTCGCTCTCCTTCCTATGGTGTATATATTTTTCAGCTTATTCGTTTTGCTAGAGTGTGTTCTAACGTTGATGACTTCAACAACAGAAACTTATTTTTAACTGTTAAGTTATTAAAACAAGGTTATAGATATCATAAAATTCGAAAAAGCATTTTCTAAATTCTACCTCAGACACTCAGAGTTGATTGTTAAATACAACATTGGGTTAAAAACTCTTCTGCAACAAGGCATATCAGAACCTATATTTTATGGTGATTTAGTTTATTAATTCAAACGAATTGTTGGAAAATCTAATTTTAGTGATCAATTTAAAAAGATAGTAAAACGTCATATAAGGGTTGGATATCATGTGACAGTCTGCATGCCTAATTTTAAACCCAATTTAAACCCAGTTTATAGCTATGGTTTCCCCTTTAATTGCACGACGGTGGGTCAGGCCTCAGATTCTATGACGGCTATGACGTAAAGCTTTAAAAGGTAGGTTGGTGCCTGATGCTTATCTGTAGCTGGACCCACCGTGGCTCAACTTGAGGTTTTCTTTAGCTCTGACTTTCTGTGAGTCATGGGCCCTTTTCTTTGTTTCATTATGGTGTGTTAATTTAATGAGAGTGTTTCTCCATGATGATACATTGCATTAGTTAGATGGCCTACATGCGAGCTTTACATTTCTTGTACTTCAACAATAGCAAAATCTAGGGCAAAGATTTGGTACCAGTAAAATGCATTTAAGCCCCCTGGTGGCTTAGGCTGCTGTCCATTCTAAGTTGGCCGTTCTGTTGTTGTTGACTTTTTGTTTATTGTTACTCCCATTGTGAGAGTCTTTAACTGTTCTATGTTTTGTTGTACGTTTCTTTATGTCCATTCTAGTATTGCAATCATCTTGATGGGGAAGAGAGAGCTGGTTGCTCTGCTTAATTTGTCTTCCTGGTGCCTCATGATAGTTGAGTGGTTCTTCCTCGCGATGCCACGGGGTTGTCTGCGGTTTGTGATTGTGTTATTTCCTGATCATACTCACTTACAAATTTGGGGCATTTCCTACCATTGAATCATTTAAAATTGGCTAAACATGTCTTTCTATAAGAAAAATGGAGTAGATTTAAAAAAACAAACAACCTTCTATCGAGTTATTGATTCATTTCAACTACATAGTTATTTTGCCAAAACTGACCTATACCCATAAGAGGAAGGTAATGACAAAGTAACCGGTTTTGGATTTTAATGAAATTTGGCTCAGATCAGCAGAATATATATGACATGTGTTTGTGATAATATGATATCTTGACAAAGACTAGAACATATCTATCTTTGGAATTGAATGTTGAATGGTTTGTCATTTTTGAGAAAAAAAATATTAAAATTTTATAGTCACTTCTTCAGAAAACGTAAAACTTAACTTATCAAAATTGTCTCGTGGTATTTATATAATGCATAGGGTATTTTGGAGTCAATTTAGATGACAAATCATAGAAATAAACACAACTATAGATTTAGGACATAGAAATTTAGAGACAGGTACCACCTCAAAGGTGGGGTAAGTCAGGGTTGCTTCCTAAGCCTTTAATATTCTTAACTATCTAATTCGATAAATACATTTTCATAGTTTGTATATAATGAGTTATTCGTAATATGCAAAGTTTAAAGAAAATCCATGCGTGGGCACAGATGTAAGTACCCCTTTGATAAATTCGAAATTGATTTCTGAGCTTGTTTCAAGTGATTAATCAGTTTTCTTGTGTTTTATGCATTCTCCCTAAGAATCATGCAGGCCCACTAGAAAAGCTGATAAGTGACTTTTTCAGAATGCCACAAAAAGTTGGCGCAATAGATTCCTTATAACATAAAAGTCACATAGCCAAAGGGAAACGGTTATTGTCATGCCGTTACCATGGCAACGACCAGATAAAGATTTTGCCTCCAGAAGCATGTTTTCTAGTTTTAGAAAAATGAACAATTTCACTTTTTGAAGACAATACAGCCTATTTATCTTTTAAAGTCTAATGGTTTATGCTGTATGAAAAACTTAAATAAGGTATTAACTTTCAATTTCACAAATGGAAAAGGACAAAAAAGCTTGCAAAGTATGTCTCTATGGCAACGAAAAGGGGCTATCTTTATAATAATTTAGGCACCTTAAATTGACAAATTTATATCCAGATTATCTTTTTACAGCAAAGATGAGAGTAAAGGTGTCAGCATAAAGAATATACACTAATGCCTTGTGTCTTAAATGAAAGAATAAAAAAGGTCAAAATGTTTCTATATTCGGTATCCATGGCAACCAAAGTAGCAACATAATAGCAAAATTGGAAAAATGTCTTAATTTATGGAATAAAATGACCAATAAACACAAATGTGTAGAAATTAGTTTATATAGCATACAAAGCATCGATACAAACTTGAAAAGTTGCACACACGCTAGTTTTATTTAATGTCTCAATTTGGTTTCCATGGCAACATGAATGTCGCTACTAGCTTGAAATTGCACTTTTTGACCATTTTAAATGATAGTTGTTGAGACAGGAAATAGCAAAAGGGATGAATTTGATATTTGGGATATCGACTGATGCAATGTGTCAGTAATGAAAAAATAAAAATGTTCAAAATATTTCATTTACCTTGTAACAATGACAACGAAAGTTGGTGGGGTAGCCAGGTATGAAAAAATCCTATTTTTTAGCATTTTTGAACTACTACAGCCATTCCACCAGCGTACATAGGACATATACAGTTAATGATGACTTCTATATGGTATAAGCTTTCAACAAACGCGAGATCATGCACAGATTTTACCACCTTCTGGGGGTTACCATGAAAACAATCAGAGTAATGTCGCCAAATGGAGATTAAATAAATTGCATCTTAAAGTGGTTAAACATTTCCAGTTGGATATAATGCAAATTTTAATATGTTTAAGACATATTTTTGTTGAGATATATAAATATTATCAATATGATTCCAGCAAAATTAATAAGTTTAGTTTAAGATAGTAACATTTATAGACGTTAAAAGTGGGTAGGGTAACCAGATGTATAACCAAAAATAGTTTTAGATATTTTTAAACAAGTTTTCCCAATAGTGGTGGGGACGATGGCATATTTGCATACTGCCAATACTTGGTAGGGGCCTCCATGTTTTTTAGACTGTAAAAACACGTATGAAGCTAACATCCTTCTTGTCGTTACCATAGAAACAAATACAGGCCTGTTGTAAAATGGATATTAAATATATTGCGTCTTTAAGCAGTTATATGTACAGATGATTATAATGCAAGTTTTGATGTGTATAAAAGATAGTTTAGTTGAAACATATAAACATTATCAATACGATTTAAGCAAAATTTATAAGTAAAGTTTTATTTGGTAACAATTATAGATGTTGAAAGTGGATGGGGTAACGAGATATAAAAACATTATTTTTAGTCAATGACACTTTTTGAAGACAATACAGCCTATTTACCTTCGAAAGTCTAATGGTGTATGCTATATGAAAAATTACCAAACATGTATTAACCCCGTTAATAATGGAAAAGAAAAATTTGGTTACCGTGGCAACTTTAATGTTGATACCATTATAACATAGCAAAACATGTTAATTCTGAAAAGCCTATGATTTACCACCTACTGAAAAGCTAAACATTTTTAAATAGTTGCATAGGAGCTGGATATTCAACTGAAATTCATCTAAGAAAGCTGGGCCTTTTATTTCAAAACTGTAGAAAAGATGAATAGTCTGTATTATTCAATGAATTTATGATTAAGGTAAAATATGCAGCTTCCGAGCGATATAGAAAGACTGTATATTACTTTATGTCCAAACCATTTTATCTCTTTTCCCCTGAAAAAGTTTCCATGCTTTTTGTCCTCTGTTGATTTTTTTTCCAAATCAACTTTAAATAATATTTCAGGAATACCATCTGAGTATCAAAACAGAAAGGATCTAGATCAGGCATGACAAAATGTCGGGCCTGATCTGGGTCCAAACTGTTTGAAAAAGTTATCAGCAGACGACACTATGAGATAAAGAGTTAAACATAAAAATACAGTTTTTCTGCAGCTTTTATAAGTTGTGTATTTAATTTTTTTAAAACACCTGCTTCCCCTCATCAAATAATGTCTCGTAATTAAAACAGATGGAATAGCAAACATTATAGATCTTGATCATTTAGCGTCTCTAGAAGTGTTGGAGTGATTCCAGCCAATAATAATAAGTTTTGAATGAGCTAAAAGGAGAATTGAGTTGAGTCTTATCGACATTATCAATATGATAAGAAAACTGAATAATTTGTAACGATTACACACCTTTAAAGTGGGTGGGGTAATCAAATATATAACAAAAACTTATTTTAATAACTTTTAGCAATGTGCCAAACAGTGGCAGAGATATTGACATATTTGTATAATGCCAATATGTAATGGGGGCCTTTGAGTTTCATAAACTGTTAAACATGAATTTGGTTTTACCTGCTTCAGGCCTTCGCAGAATGGAACTGAAATTAATTGTATTTAATAGTGGTTAGAATTGTTCTACCTAGTTATTATATTACAGAATTTGATGTGCATAAAGATAGTTGAGCATAAAATTTTAGTACAAGCTTTGGATAAATAAATTTAAATGATTTATAGCTTTGAAGCCAAAACAAGTCTATGTTTTTCAGTATAGTACAGTTAATGTTTCCATGGTTACGACCAGAAAGTGGTAGACCGGATGCATGCTCTTTTATTGTTCGAAAGCTGAATACCATTTAGAATTTATCAATAACTGTATGCACCTCTTAGTAGGCAGGGAAAATGATTGTAGTGGTTCAAATGTGTCACGAAATAGGGTTTCCCACGCTTGGTTACCCTACCCATATTTGGTAGTATGGAATGATTTGTACAAAGATCATATTTGATTTATTTATTATTTGAATCTACTCTTTTTGAGCTATAATGTTTCAGCACATAAAGATCAGAATCAAAATTGGTGTGAAATTGGATATGTTTAAGTGCAACAATGTCTTTTCACATTTTTTGGCCATTTTAGGCCAAGCTCTTTCGTTTTGGTTACTATGGCAACGAGCAATAAACTGAGAGAACATAGCTTACTAAAATTATAAACACAACTAACGTGGTCCTCTAAACAGAGCAAGTAGTAAAGTAATCAAAGGAAAACTCATATCTGCCTGAAAGGTTTCAATTTCACAAATTTTCCTTGGGCAAATCCAATATTTGTCATATATTTGGCCATAAAGTAAAACCTTTTTTTGGCATTTCCATGGTAAAACTAATCTGGAGTTTTTAAAACTATTCTTTTTGTATTTGTATACTAGATAAAGGTTGTGTAAAATATGTTGTAAATTATTCATATTTTGTCCTGCTAGAAGGAAATAGTTTGCATCGAATATGCCCTTTTTGTTAAAAATGTCATTGTTTTGCAAAATCGCTGACTGTATGATGTTTTGGTTGCCATGGTAACATGAATTGAGATAATGCAATTGTCAATTTGAATTTTTGATGTTGATAATCAGGTGCTGGTTACATAATATGTGCTCAAATAATCAATTTGATCCTTTGTTTAGGGGAGATATTTTGCTTTGAATATGCTCTTTTTTGTAAAATAACTGACAATCAGATGGTTTGGTTGCCATGGTAACCTATATTTAAATAATTTCATTATTTTCAATTTTTCGTTTTTGTTAAACAGATGTGGACTTGCCATGATGTGTTTACATTATCCATATTTCTGTTTGCAGAAACAAGATAATTTCATTAGAATTGCAGTATTTTGTAAAATTTCTGACGGTCAGATAGTTCCGTTGCCATGAAAACAAAAATTGTAAACATATTGAGTTTTTTTTTATGGCGCTTGTAAATCAGACATAGGTTATTTAGACACTATATATGTCGTACATATACAGCTTTGCTGTAAAAAAAGTTATTCAGATTTGAAAATGGTCAATTTTAGTGTTCTGAAAATTGGCTTCCATGGTGACACGTAAGTTGCTAGGGAACATAATACAAATGGCATGTTTCACTTTTCACTAAAATTCTGAACACGACTTATGTGGGCCTATTAACAGACCTAGTAGTTAATGTTAACAAAAGAACTTGCATCACAAAAGCCAGTCTGAAAAGTGTCAATTTCACATTTTCCATGGGCAAATCTCATCTTTACTACATAGTAAACCCGTCTTTGGCAATTCCTGTTACCATGGTAACTATAATCAGGAATTTTAAAAACTATTATTTTGTGTTTGTATTACAGATGCATATTATGTAAAATATGTTTAAAACTATTAATATTCTGTCGTGCTGGAAGGAGATAGTTTTCTTTGAATATGCCCTTTTCGTAGAATATGCAATTTTTTATTAAATCGCTGATGGTATGATGTTTTAGTTGCCATGGTAGCATGTATTGGGATAATTCATTCGTAAATTTATTGATTTCTGTGGCTAGTCACTTATCACCATCGGCATGATTCTTTCGATAAGCACAAGTATAAGCTTTTCAAAAAAGCTGGTGGTCGTTAAGCCCTATCATTGTATGTATTCTTGCCCACTGCATGCTTCCATTTAGAACTTCTAAAGCTTGTCCATGTAGATTTATTCTAAGCTCTGATTATTAACATCTGAACTGTGATTTGTTACTGTTCACAAACCAAATTTGGGATTCTTAGAATTTATGCTCATGGCACGATTTTTCTAGATCTGATGGCAGTGATAAAGGTGTGTGACGCTCCATGACCCTAAATGCATTAAGACACGAATTTTGGTATTCCTGTCAAAAATAATATAGGAGATATACTCCGGATATGATATGAACACTCAAACACTAAGGACAATAAGGACAGGCAGTTTGATTACTATATGCCTCCCTTTGGGGGCATAAAACCGGTTTGTCATGACCGTCATAAGACCGTGCCTGAATTCATATTAATTCTATGTGATCAGATGTGGATGACAATCGCATAAGTACGTTTACTGATGTGAAGTTCGCTCGCACTCTTTGCTAATCTAGGACGTTTTGACTTTGGGACGTTTTACCTTCGCCAGTTTTTTTGAAAAGCTAATACTTTTTGCGTTTATATAAGCGGCAGGGCAAATTGACGCCTTCTTTGTGAAATCAAATTCGTAAACGAGCTTGCCTCGTGCTATAGGTAGCCCTATAGATTTCACCGACGGTTTACTTCGTGCTGTAGGTCAAAGTAAGTAAGGTTGCAAAGATCAGGAATCGATACAATCAAGTACCACACCTGACCAAGGATACCAATGGGAAAGTGACAAACTCACAGAAGACACCACAAACGAGAGCCAAGAGGTCAGCCCTTTCCCAGCAGGTGACCACGAAGCACATATAAACAGACACGCACAATATTTGGTACCCCATTCGTTGTTCGGCAGCGAATAAAATATAGCATGAGCACGGCATACAGGTTTGGTCAAAACCTGAATTTGATATGTGTTTTGAACGTTGTTTATATAAGCGGCCGGCCATGGCCGACCGCAATAACAATTTTAATTTGCCCATGCGTAATAGCACAATTCAGTGAATAATGCTTTAAACACTTAAATGAGGTTTAACTCAGACATCAAACGAGAAAAATCGATGGAGTTTCGACGAATAGTTTGCTGTATGTCTGGATAACATTATTAAGCTTTTGTAAATACTTTTTGTCCAATACTTTCTCACATAATATAGATGATTGTAGTGTAGCGTTTTCATTTTTGTTCAGTTTATGATAGGACATTGTGTTTAGAGTAGGGAATTATATTATATTTTTCAATGCGTACACGTCTAAATATTAATATAAACATTCATTCAGATGGTTAATATAAATGCATATGTTTAGAAATAAGAAAGTATTACTGTTACAGTAGGGAATAGATGACATGACTTATCATCACAAACTATTTTTCAAACAAAAATAAGATTCATTAAGCAGCATCTCGACTGATTTTGTATAGCTATAACACCAAGCAGCGCAAAGAGAAAAAGAAAAAATGAAATATGATATGTTTATTTTTTTCAAATTTTCAAAACCTTTCGACGAAAATAAATTATGACTCACAAACCAAAGATTGCAATTAGACAAAATACTAACAAAAATCATGGAATAATATATATACCCGATTATATAGGAGTTGAAAAAAAACAACTTGTATAACAATTTACATAGTCATTAGCTTCTTGTTTATCGTCAATTTTCATAGTAACTTTGATTGTTTGTTACGGGAATTTATTCACGATGTGTTTTCTTTATTGATTTGATTATAATTTTCCGATTGGCGGTCTCACTATTTTTATCCAGCAGTTTCCATTTTTGTTTTAAATAATTTGACAGATGTCAAGGGAAGGAACTCATTTTATAGGTATAAAAAGCCGTTCGTGTAATATCAAGCAAATAAGCTTAATGGAAAGTGTATTATTATCAACTCTCACGCCCCCAAGCACCAGCTTAAGCGGTATTCTGTTTTCTACCAGAACCTATATTCGTGAAGGACAAGACTATGAAATATAGCAACACTACATCGATGTGCGGTGAGAAGTTCTGCCAACTCCATGCGGCACAACGACAGCTGATGCGATCTCTAAATTGACCAAAAGATAATACGGATCCTGTAAAAAAATACACACAAATGGCAATTTAACAACTCACCTCCACCCCCATTTTCCCTCCCTATCCCCTTAAAGGTACGCATCAAGTGCGGATCCAGAGGGGGGACAGGGGGCCTAGACCACCCCTCCTGGAAAATCACAAGTTATATGGGTTTCTATAGGGAATAAACAATTTGACCCCCTGGAAAAAGTTGGACCACCCTGGAAATTGTTGGACCCCCTCCGGAACCTTGAAAAATGGTAGATTTCTTTGATAATGACCATTTGACTTCTGTAAAATAAGCTGAGGACTAAAAAAAAAACAAAAAAAAAACGTTGTCAGAGCTTTTTCTACAGACTGACCTGGACCCCCCCCCCCCCCCTCTGACGTAAATTTCTTGATCCGCGCATGCGCATACATACGGCTATTTTCCTGGATTACGGTACATGCTACATGTATCAAAGTTGTTACCCTTTCTCCTAGAGATATGATTGGATCTTGCTCATGATTGTGGTACTAGTCTGCAGTCTGCAGCGCTACTTATTACAGCCATGAAAACCTATAAGCATTGTTACTGCTATTCCGTGGTCCAAATATATAACTAAGACTAGAGTTTTCAGAACAAAACATGCGCTTTATATGACCCTGTTGACCTTGAAAAGTAGATCTAAGTCACCAAGATCTTTACATTTTTAAAGGTCATCCCAATGATGTTTCTATGCAAGTTTGGTCAAAACCTGGCCATTGATTCAGAAGATAGAGTGCAGACAAGGTTTAATCATAGAGTTATATGACACTGTTGATCTTGAAAATTTGGTCAAGGCCACGAAAAAACTAATCAAATCTCAATATGTTCCAAATTATTTACATGTACCTGTGCATCTTTTAGTCATAATCTGGCGATTGAATGCAGACAAGGCTTTTTTATTAGTAATATGACCTTGGTACTAAAGATATATCTGTACGAGTTTGGTAAAAATCCGTGCAAGAGCTCAGGCAAAATGCTACGCCGACGCTAATGACAACTCTAACGCTGACAGAATATATACCAAAACAATAAAGCCGCCCAACCCTTCGGAGGGGAGGGGGTCGGAATGGGAAGGGGCATAATTAAACAATTACAACTGGATTGTAGTCACTGGCGCAAATACCTGCTTTTTTACCTTCGACCTTGACCTAGGAGGAGATGTCTTATCCGAAAAGGAGATGTATTAACAAGAAAATATATTATTTGACCTTTGACCTTGACCACACAAAATATTGCCCAGTACCCTCCTTATCAGGTGGCCTATATAACTGCAAAGTTTGAAATTGCTACGTCAAGCTGTTTAGAAGGAGATGAACTTACAAGGAGTATATTATTTGACATTTGACCTTGGGTTCAAGGTCGCACAAAATGTTGTCTAGTACCCTCTACGGCATGTGACCTATACACCCGCAAAGTGTTGAGTTGCTACGTACTACGGTTAAGGAGAGGAAATCAGAAGTAATACATTATTTGACCATTGACCTTGACCTTGGCTTGGGGTCAAGGTCACACAAAAGGTTGCCCAGCATCTTCTTCATCATGTAACATATGCGCCAGAAAAGTCTGAAGTTGCTAGGTCCAATGGTTTAGGAAGGGATGCATTTACAAGTAAATACACTATTTGACCTTGTCCTTGGGTAGGGTCAAGGTCTCACGAAATGTTTTTCAGTATCCTCTACATTATGTTACCAATGTACCTGCAAAATTTGAAGTTGCTACGATCAACGGTTGAGGAGGAGAAGCATTTACAATAAGTAAACGTTACGGACTGGCGGATGCACAGACGGACGCGCAGACGGCGACGATCCGACTTTGGTATGAAATAACTATACCACCTTTTAAAGAAAAAAGTGGGTATACTTATTGTTTATAAAAAATAATCGTTTGACGTTCGATCGGCCTACACAGTGTGGAGCTGCTCCGGCCGTTCCTGCTGGCATGATGAAATGTTCCAGCCGGATCCGGCTGTCCTGCTAACTTCACTGACGTCCAAGACGCAGGATTACTTGAGTTGATATTTTCTTTTTCATAAAACAATGGCCTTGGTTCTTGGTATGTAGCATTGGGGATGAGTGCCCTGCCAAGTTGCACATAGTATTATTCTGGGTTGACCTACTTTGCGACAAGGTTAAATGGTTCCTAATGCATTTATATGGGGAGAATCCGGAAATGTTAATTTTTCCATAACTCATGCTATAGAATCCCTGTACTCGAACAGCACAGTCGTCGTGGGTTGGTTGCAGGAGTGAGGGCACAAAATAGTGCACCTTGCTGTTAAAACGGGTATTTTTGTCAATATTTTACTTCGAAACCATTCCGCGCTGATTATTGTCATTTATATATCTAGCATTATATCTGCTTTAAAATACTTATGTGAGTTGAGCGAAAGGCGATACAGCGCCTGGTTTATGCAATAAAGGTGATTATTTCCTATAAAAGAGGATGAAAAGCATTGTTGTTTGTGTTCTGGTATTTATGCTTACTTTAGCTTAATGCAAAACATCAATACTTTAATGTGTAAAAAGTTCGAAATCTGAGTCAGAGCATTTTGAAAGTAATTCAATCTTTTTATACTGTACACATGGTTTTGTATATCGGGTGTTCTGGTCGAGTGATTGTGTCATCGATTGCAACATATTGTTTATATTTAGACCCTCGACTAATGGTACAATACCCTCGACTACTAAAATTTTGCGAACATCTACAAAACGGTGTGCATCGCCGCAAATAATTGCCATAAATATGCAAATCTTTCTTTTCCTTCACTTATTCGTATTCTTCATTATGTGATGCCATTTTAATCATAACTAATGACTTATATAGCGTACTCATTTCTGACACATAAATTCCCAATGGCTAACCAGAAATCGGCTGATTATCGGATATTAAAGCTAGTTTTGAATTATCAAGAAGACCAGGTAAGCGCTACAGGACCTTCAGGTCCTCTAGTTTGTTCATAGGCTCTCATAAGGAGAAGAGTGTGTGTGGGGTAGTCATAGAATACTCGTAGACTTCTTGATGTGGTGAACCCTAAAACCTTATTGCTATAAAATCACACCTGGTAGGCAGCGATACGCATTAAAAAAAGTACAAAACAGCGTTTCTAAAAAAATCAGTTCGTTTATGATCGCCGCATACAGTGTGGAACAAAGCATGTGGGTAACTCGGTATTTTTTTATGTGCCAGCAATGTTGTAGAAACTCCCCTCACATCCGACGTTGGGAATAATACAAGGCCTCTTCCCAATAATCCTATTGGACACAACGCCTAAACTGCCCTAGTCGACTCATCCTATGATACCCCAATCGTATATCCAATCACTTAACAGTAGGACCCTGTCGCATAGTACATCAGCGCCAAGAGAAATTGCATCTATGGAGAAATGTATTGTGGCCAAGACGCTGTGTGGACGAAAAGAGTTAGCACTGTCATGCGCGGGTCCAGACAGGGGCAGGGTGTTCTGACCCCCCTCCCTGGAAAATCACAATTTCTATAGGTTTATATAGAAATAAGCAGATGGACCCCAACCCTGGAAAAAGTTGTTGAGGACTAACAAAAAAACGAATAAAAAAAGCATGAGCTTTTTCCTGTCAGTCGGGCCTTCCCATTCCCCCCCCCCACCCCCGCTCCCGACGAAAATTCCTGGATCTGCGCATGGATATACATTATCATGGCGGTAGAGAAACGATATCGCTCCTCAAAACCTTCTGCTTGTCGTTGTCTTCGCAGTCTCACCAAAGTCCGTACGTTCGCCATTGTTTACATTGAAGTACATCAATATGTCAAAAAGTTAAATCTTAACTTTAAGGTTACCTTAAATATTTAAGTATTTTGTCGAGATGAGGAGACATTAAAGATAGGGAAAATGATTGTAACCCACTTTTTGAGAAATTTAAGTTAGTTCGTCAATTTAAGTCTTCCTTAACTTCAAAGAGGAATTGTAATTCGGGGCCCAGGAATCGATGCAATCAGGCACCACATCTGACCCAGGATACTAAATGGGAAGGCCACAACTTCCAAATTAGACACCACAAACGAGAGCCCTGAGGTCTGCCCTTTCCCAGCAGGTGACCACAAGGCATCAATAAACAGATGAACATAAACATAAAAAATACAAGACAGATATATTAACATAAATGGTCCACAAAAGAAGCACCGTCTTGGAACGGTCAGTAAAAATATTTTACTGGATGGCTTAATAAATCATATTAAGAACTTTGCTTTGGTGATTTAAGCGGGAGCCCCCACCCCCACCCCTGAATTTGCCAGTGACTTATATTAGAGCTTTCTCTTATAAATGATAACGAATTTTCCCGAAGCTATATTTAGAGATGCAACGAGGTATGCTAATAGAGGTGAATTTGTCTGGACAACAGCGTCTGGGAGTAATACAATCGCAGTGATTAAAATAATTGTTTACATATTTAGTAGCTTTATGCAATTACGTCCACAACAACGTTCCTTACTTATTGACACATTTAATTTTTGCACGTCAAAATGCAATTTCAAACTATATGATATAGGTGATCGTGAATTATTGAATTTATTTAACTAATTACGAAAAAGCCATAAAAGCCTCTAATTTTATCTCTTTTCCCAAACACAATGAATAAATGCATTTATACATGGCCAATTATTTTAGCCTATATATAGAACCCTTTGTATAGGGGTCACTCCTTAACCGGAATTTTTACAAACAATGAAGACCAAGATCAAATGCTGCACAAATTGGCATTTCATCAAGGTCGTCACTGTTTTTTAAGGTTAAGGTTTTAAAAAAAAAATACAATTTATTTTGAAAATGTAACCTGACACCCCTAGATAGTACATTGAACTATCCCAAGTTTATCGTATCAAACCAGAAGAAAGAATCCATTAGAATATAAAGGGATAAACAAAATAACTTTGCATAATCATTTGGGCCAGTGCATGTGATTTCCAACAATGTGGTATGTGCGACCAGCAAAGCCTCAGACCAGCCTGCACATACGCACAGTCTGATCAGAGCCTTTGCTAGTCGCTTGAGTATTTTATAATTGTTCAGCTACTGACTGAACACCATTATGAGTTTTTAAGCTTAAAAGGAGGTTGCAGATGCCAGTCCGTGTCTACACATGTCAAAATGCCAAATTGTTGGAAATCTCATGCACTGGCTCAATTTTTTTAGTTTCAGATCATCTAGGATGTCCATGATGGGATTCTCGAGGAGCCTTTCCAAGGCAGAAAATATGTCTTATAATATAACAACATTGTTTAATTTCACGAATTCAACACATGATCTAGCAATTAATGAAGTACCAGGACAGATATACACATTGTTTGCTTTGACTTGCTTCTTCACTTTCCTTGGATTAGCTGGAAATATTTCTATACTGATTATCTCATTGAAAAGTCAAAGAAAGGAAAAAGCTTATGATGTGTTGATTACTGCTCTCGCAGTCACTTACAGCATAGCACTTCCGACGATTGCCTTACAGCAACCATGTGTCTATGAAACTATTGGTACGGACGTCAGAGCAGTAACAAATATTGGCTGCAAACTTTTTATGAGTGTATTGATATCAGCTATGTTCTGTTCATCAACAGTAGTGGTACTCATAAGTATAGAGCGATTCCTTGCCGTATGGTGTCCAGTAAGGTATCAGAACTTTTGCACACGCCAAACAGCCTTGCGAAGTGTGTGTCAATGTACAACAACTATCGTCATCATAAGCGTTTCATTGTCCATATTGTATATTGAAATTGATGAAAATGGAGAATGTTATTCCAACTCTGATGGACTAGTGTACAGTACTGTGCTTAGGAGAATGCCAGATACCTCTTTTTACAAAGCAATGGGGATTCTTATGTCATCACCCTTGGTGTTACTATTCATCCTAACGCCTATGACGGTGGCAAAGTTGTGTAAGCAGAGGACCGATAGACGCCAACGTACACCACAGAGAAGGGATATCAGGAACTTGCAAATATCAGTGAAGTTGATAATGGTTGTAGTAGTGCATCTCACTCTTATTGCAGTACCACTGGCTATAACACTTACTCTTGTTTCCATTGGTAAAACAATTGAAGGAAATGTCGAGTCAGGTATTACCCTCGCATTGTTGCTGAATCACTTAACAAACTTCCTAGTTTACAACATCTTTGATGTAGAATTCCGCAGAAGGGTTAAAATTTTATTTGGGTTTAATGAGATAGTATGAGTTGAGAACGAATGCATGCATATGCCCAGATATAACATTATGATTTAATATCGTGGACACAGGCAGGATTCAGAAAACATCATTCAACTACAGATAATCTATTTATTATAAAATGCCTGATTGACATTGTGAGAGCCAGAAAGAAAAATATTTTGCTGTTTCATCGATTTTAAACAAGCATTTGACACTGTTTGGCGTAAAATACTTTGGTTCAAGATGGTAGAAAGTAAAATAAATGGCTCAGGCTTTAATATTATATTTAATCTATACCAAGATATTAAGTCTAAGATAACAACTAAAGAAGGGTCATCATGTTTTTTCAATTGTACTTTAGGCGTCTGGCAAGGAGAAATTTTATCACCATTTCTTTTCTGCATCTTCTTAAATGATTTAGAGACTTTTCTACATCAAAATAATGTATCCCCAATAAGGCTAGATGTCAATAATGAGGAAATTATGATATTTTTAAAACTGTTTTTGTTACTCTATGCAGATGACACTGCTTTATTTAATGATAACGAGATAGACATGCAACAAATATTAAGTGTATTTGAAACATATTGTAAAGAATGGAAGCTGACTGTAAACACTGAAAAAAAACAAAAATTGTGATTTTTGGACAAGGAAGAAAAACTAATGCTTATCATTTTAAAATTAATATGAAAGAAATTGAAATAACAAAGGATTTTAAATATCTTGGTATTCTTTTTGCACAGTCAGCATCACTTCTAACATCAAAAAAGCATATTGCAGAACAAGGCAGCAAGGCTATGTTTTCACTTTTAAGAAAAATAACTACCCTTCGACATACAAATTGATCTATTTAATAAAATTGTTAAGCCAGTTCTCTTATATGAAAGTGAAATATGGGGATTCGGAAATTTGGACATACTAGAAAGAGTACAGTTAAATTCTATAAATATATTTTCAATCTAAAAACATCAACACCATCAGCAATGATATATGGGGAATTGGGAATTTTACCATTAAGAATTGACATTCAGTGTAGAATGATATCATTTTGGGCAAGGATAAATGAAGATGTTGAAGAAAACGAACGTAAATTATCACCAATGATCTATAAATTAGTATATAACCTCCAAAATACTATTAATTTTAAATCCCAATGGATAGATAGTCTTAAAAATCTTATATGCTCATTTGGCTTTGGAGGTATTTGGTATTCACAAAGTTTCACAAATAAAACCTGGTTTGTTAAAGCCTGCAACCAGAAACTGAAGGATATATTTACCCAAGAATGGTTCGCATTATTAGAAGCTTCATCATCAAGCAATATATACAAAATTATAAAAACTAAATTCGAACAAAGTTCATACATTTCACAATTAACCCCATACCATACTAAAACATTGCTGTCTTTTCGAACAAGGAACCATCGCCTACCTGTTGAAGTAGGTAGATGGAGAGGAATTGCAGTACACGAACGACTATGTATATATTGTAATGATGACATAGGTGACGAATTCCATTTTTTATTAGTATGCAAACAATTTCATGAATCAAGAACCAAATACATAAAATCTTATTACTACAGGCATCCTAATATTCTAAAGTTCGAACAATTAATGAATGCAACAAACTTAAGAGAACTCAAAAGATTATGTATATTCATAAACCTTATTATGAAAACTGTAAACGCAGGTTAACACACACACACGCACGCACGCACACACGCATGCACGCACGTTCGCACACACACACACACACACACACACACTATTTCGATATTTTCTTTTCATATTCCATATGTCTCTTGTTAGTGTTTATATGATTGCACTACCTTACCATACTTAAATGTGATTTAAAAGTACCTCTCTTATTATTTATATTTACATAGTGTTTATCCGAACTGTTCTCTCTCAATTCATCTTGCATTTCGTTTCGGCAAGAGCTTGGGAGGACAGATTGAGGATAAAACAAAGTTTATTGTCCCACCCAATAATCACTAGGGCATCACAGCGATGACATTCCAACAACGAGGCATCGTCGATTTTGCCTTGGTGTAATGACATCTCTGTGAAGCCCTATGGTGCCCTGAAAGCTGGGGTAGGTACTATTGTACTATTATCTATTATACTGTTCAATATTGTATGTTTATATAAATAAAATCGTTTCTATTTGCTGTCCATATAAGCAAACTAAATAACCACGTAGAGAATATTAAGGCTGCATCCAATTTGAAAAATGGTTATATTTATACATTATCATTGTTAACCCATAAAAGCTGAAATTGATACTATACAGACGCACCCTTATAATCGCAACGTCCTTTTTGTTGGACATGGGCAAACAGAGCAGACCCAGGTCAGACACCACACAATGCGGCGACTGATCTGAGTACCCACTGTTTACGTATACAGAATTCTCAATGCTACGGCAAACGCAACATGTGCTTTATTGAAAATCATACCAAATGATAATAGCAAAATGAGTAATAAACCCTTTAGTTATATATGAAATAGATATACTGATTATTATATTTACACAAAACAAAATGCACTAATGTGCTCGAGATATGCACTTTATTTTGCAGTGCTGACCAAATTGTTAAATATACAGTTAGTCTCCCAAGGAAGTTTAATTAACATTCCAAAATATGTTCAGTAATTTTCTAATTCATCAATATGTTTATATATATATTATATATGCTATGACTTATGATACACGTTCATGTGACCTCTATATTCTAAAATATGCTACTATGTTATATGTATAGAATATACTGAATCTCTAGCTGTATACAGTGTGTACCAGAGAAATAAAATAATTTTGACATTGACTTTTGGCGTAAATTAGTAAATATTTTAGGCGCCTTGCATTTGCGCACTTTTTGAAATTAGCGATGACATATTTTACTCACTTTTTATGTTTTCAATTGCGCACAATTGTCACACCCCCATTAGTAATAACTGACCGTGAAACGATGACGTGTACAGGTAACCGTACAGGTGAGATGCGAACTTAGTGAATTTTCTTTTCTTTCTTAATATGAATCATTTAATGTACTCACACAACAATACATTTGTAAGCTTACACCTGTATCGCAGTCACTTTTATATTTACTTTTAAACAAGAAACATAAATTTTAAATTATCAGAAACGAGGAAATATTTGTATACTTTTATTTATCACTACCCATTCCATTTACAAACAAAAACTTTAAAAAAAAGTGGCATTTAACAAAAGAGATGTTCAGTTAAGTTTTGGAAAGTAACTTTGAAAACAGGTCCTGAATGGACAGAAATCAGCGAAATGATTGGTTAACGATTCAGTGCTGAAACTGATTTTTAATGCACCTTTAACGAGTTATAACTAGTCGTTACGAGTTCCAACGACCTTAGTTGCAACTAATCACTTTGGAATGAGTTTTGGAAAAAAATGCGGAGTTTAAATAATATTTATTTATATTCCATAGAAAACAATGTTAAACACATATGATAATTTTACTCTATTTCAATTTTTCGGCCAAAGGCCTTTATCAAGAAAAAAAACATGCACTTCTGTATCAACTACATAGTCTCTGTTCCACCATTTTGAATTGGTTGCAGAATTTATATGCAGAATAGTGTGCAAATGAAGGAATCAAAGTGCGCACAAGATATACTGAAATGCACAAATGAAAAGAGCCAATATTTTCCTATCCATCAATTAAAATATTTGTTAAGGGTGGTCAAAAGAACCATCAGTGTATTTGAGTACTCACAACATATGTTTAGGTAGATAAATATCAAAATTAGTTTTTATACTCTAATCCCAAAGCCTGACCTAGACTGAAGAATGCTGATCACACATGTGTGCATTGCCCCACATGCAGGGATGAAAGCTGATTGCTTGCTTAATTTGTCTTCCTGGTGTCTCGTGATGGTTGGACGGTTCTTCCTCGCGGTGCCACGGGGTTGTCTGCAGTTTGTGATTGTGGTATTTCCTGATCATACTCACTTACTATTTTCATGTTATTAAATAGGATAGGTTGTAATGTTTAATGTTCAAGCATGTTACTGAAGGAGACTCTCTTTTAATTCCTACATCAAAGCAATGGTTAAATGTACTTAATAGTTTGGAATGTACTACAAACAAATAAAATACCTTCCATCCTTCTATCCTTTATAAAACAAGTAGCCCAATGGACAAAGATCGCTCACCTAAGAGCCAGCATAATGTTTGGAGACACTTTATTTTACAATGCTCAAAAGCAGGTGACTCTGCAATCAGGTCTAAATTCAAACACGAGATATTATACCAGATCTGCTTATCTGCAAGTATTTAAAAATATGAATTTAAATGGCAAATAAAAACCTTGGAAAATTATATTTTCAGACCCTCAAGGGCAGCTAACTCCATAGTCAGTGGTTGACTCAGATCAAATTCAAACTCATCCAAGCATTTATGCATATCCTTGTTACATAAAACAATGAAGAAGATCATATAAAAAATGAAAGTGCTAGAGTGGCAACAAAATTTCTCCCATTGTGTTTGGTAATTAGTCCAGACACTTAAGGGCAGCTAACTCCACAGTACCAAGTGAGAGCTGGGCGAAATTCAAATTCGTTCAAGCTTTTGTGGTTGTCCTCATTACCTGCAAGAATGAAGAAGATCCAATCATCAATAAAAGCGCTAGAGTGGTCGTTACTTTGAACATCAGTTCCAGACGATTTAGGGAAGATAACTATGTATTCAGTGGTGGGTTGGGGTCAAAATTCGAACTCATCTAAGCTTTTATGGTTGTCCTGGTAACGTGCAAAAATAATAAAGCTCAATCTAGAAATAATCTAACTAAAGTGCTCACAACATTTCTCCCATTATAAGTCTATGGGAATTGTTCACACATTCAAGGACATCTATCTCCCAGACCCTGGTCAGATCTTGCCGAATTTCAAACCCATTCATGATTTTATAGCTGTCCTTGCTACCTGTAAGAATAAGAATGATCAAATTAAATATGAAAACTCTAGAGTGTTCATAACATTATATATTGATTTTTCAGACGCTCAAAGGCAGCTTACTCAGTAGTTGATGATGGGATCTGGCAGAAATGCAAACACATCCAAGCTTTTATAGTTATCCTTGTCACCTTTAAAATTGATGAACATCCATCTAAAAATGAACTCACTAGAGTACTCACAACATTTCTCCAAGCATAAGTCAGTTTTTTTTCAGACGCTCAAGGTCACTTAACTCCACACTCACTAATTGAATCTTGCTGAATTTCGAACCCGTCTGAGATTTTCGTTTCCAGCAAGAATGAACTAAATTGAATAAAAATTGGAGGAACTAGAGTGCTCACAAGAGTTTCCCCATTATTACCCATATCAGAGCTTTCTGTTGCCATGGAAACAAATGTTCTAATCCGATCTTGACCCAAACCTTTTGCATCCTTTCCCACACTCCAATGATGGTCCGGATACAATTTGTTCCAATCAGCCAAATGGTCTCAGAGATATTCATGTTTGAAAAAGTGGACAGACAGACAGACGGACACAAAGACGCTGGCCCGAGTCCCATCCTATAAGCTCCACAAAGCCTTCGGCTATGGTGAGCTAAAAACCGAGAGTAGCTCTTGCATACTGGGTCAAAAGCTACTCACAATTTTTCACAAAATACAAAATTGCTGTTTTGAGTTATAACATGTAAGTACTACATGCTTAAGAAAAGCAGACTGCAAATTTAATAACTTGTGTTTTGAAGGGGTTTTTTTGTAACAAAAGGGCACACAAATACTTTTCAAGTGTGCCACACAGAATTTTAGGAGTATGTGAATAATAAAAATATAATGTATATGTCTTAAGGACTAGGATATTGGCTAAAAGGAGTCATGTCAAGCGATTACATATTTATATGACAGCTAATAAAAGGTCTTGGATTTTGTGTAAAAATGTGCTTTTCATTTCTAAATCAGGCAAATATCAACATCAGCTAATGTCTATGGATTATGGACTAGGATATTGGATAATAGGAGTCATGTTCAGCGAATACATGTTTATATGAACAACAAATAAAATATCATTGATTTTGTGTAAATAAAATCACCTTATGTCTATGACTTAAGGACCGGGGTATTGGCTAATAGGAATCATGTCCAGCGAATACATGTTTATTTGAACAACAAATAACATGTCATTGATTTTGTGTAAAACACATCAGCTTATGTCTATGGCTTTAGGACTGGGATATTGGCTAATAGGATTCATGTCCAGCTAATACATATTTATGCAGCCAGAAGGCAGAAATAAGCTCAGCAAAAAAAGACATTAAAATAGTCCAAGACCAATGTAAACAGCTAAATAAGAGACAAACAGAGTTAGAGGAAGAGAGTGATAGGTTGGATAAGCTAGACTCAAAACTACTCGACCTTAAAAGTAGGTAAATGAGAGAGAACTTGTTGCTGTTTGTGAATAAGGAAGAGAGATGGTTCAGAAATGATAATAATGAAGACTGCATTATGAAAGTACAGGAATTCCTAAGCGATAACCTCGAGTTTGAAGAAGGTGACATTAGACAGATTGAAATAGATAGAGCCCACAGGATTGGTGAATACGTGATGATACGATGAGACCTATGGTTGTTAAGTTTCACAGCTACGGTGATCGTAAGAAGGTCCGACTTAGAGGCAACGATTTAACGGAACAGCTGAGAAAGAAGTTGGCTGTTAAAGCACAGTGGCCCAAAGAAATTATAGACAAAAGGAAACCTCTATACCCAATCTTTCAAAAAGCAAAAGATGAGGGCAAAAATGTAATGTTTGTCAGAGAGAAGCTTTTTATAAATGGCATAGAATACTCACAAAAATAGAAGGGTCAAAGGTCAGATGACATCAAAATTCTGAGCTGGAATGTTTGTCAGAGAGAAGCTTTTTATAAATGGCATAGAATACTCACAAAAATAGAGATGTCAAAGGATAGATGACATTAAAATTCTGAGCTGGAATGTTTATGTTCTAAAGAGGAAGTTAGGCGATATCGATTTTATACGTAGAGCTCGTAAATCAGAATGATATATTTCTTTTCTGTGAAACTTGGTTAAATATAAAACATTGTTTCAATTTAGACATCCCAGGTTACCATGCCGAACACTTTTTTGGATAAAAGTCAAAACACACAAAAAGGGGTCGCTTCAGCGGAGACATCTCCGTGTACTATAAAAATGAGCTTAAAAATTACATAAAAATGCTAGAAACATCATGTCACGGGTTCATATGGTTAAACATCAATGGGGAACTATTCTGCTTTCAGGAAGATGTCATTTTAGGGCATGTTTACTTCCCATGTCCCAATTCTAAAGTGTTAGGGCAACGAGGGGAAGACGTGGAACACTTCTATTTATTAGAGAATTATATATTACAATACAAAAACCAGAGCAAGCTCTTTATTTCAGGCGATTTTAACAGTAGATGTGGGTCCAAGAATAGCGATATCTTTTGCTATGATAAATATCTTGACAAAAGCGACGACGACCCATTTACTGACTTACCGATAAGAATAAGCAATGAACACGTGCTCAACGCGCACAGGCGCAATTTACTAGCATTTTGTCAAACAACAGACATGTGTATCGCAAATAGGCAAATTGAAGGTGGGGAATTTACATTTTCCTAGCATAATGGGCAAAGCGTTGTTGATTACGTTTTTGCGAGCTTTCATGATATGCACATGATAAACCGAATTTTGAAATTTTGCCTTTTAACGAATTTTCCAGTCAGGCACCACTGTCAATGGTCTTTCCCACGAATCGCCCAGCACCACATCTTAAAAACGAGGAAACTGAAATAAAAACGATTTGGGACGTGGAGAAGTCAGAAATTTTGTTACAAAATTTAAGAACAAAAGAAAATATAATTAACGAATTAACTTCGAACTTCCAGCACGATAGCACGGAGAAATAGGTACAGGATTTTTCCGCATTATTACAGGTAGAGGTCTCCACGGTTATGTCTAGAAAAATTAAGCCAAATGAAAATAAAACACATAAGAAAAAAAGCAACCCATGGTTTGACGAAAATTGTACAATAAAACGGCGCGAATTTATAACAGCGAGAAACACCTTTCAAAAAATAAAATGGATAATAACAGGATTTCATTAGGGCAAGAACAGGTTACAACCGCACAAAGCGAAAGGTGAAATCAAAATACAAACAAAAAGAAGGGAAAAGAGCCTGTGCCCTAGCCAAATCAAAACCGCGCGAATTTTGGAGCAACATAAATAAATTCATAAAATAAAAAAAGAAAAGTTCGGAGACGCTATCATGCGAGGATTTCCTTGCACACTTTCAATCTAATCTTGGCGAGAACCCTCACTCTTATACCCAGGCACAGGATACCAATAATACGGGATGGGAAGACGGAGGGTTGTGGATGGTGACGGACCTTATTGACCCTGATCTTGACGGGGAAATCAAGCCAGAGGAAATTAGGTCGGTCATCGTTTCTTTAAAGAATGACAAAAGCCCAGGTATGGACAACTTAGTGGCCGAGACTTTCAAATTAACAAACGAGCTTCTTTTGCCGTATTAAGTCCGTCTATATAATAAAATATTCCTATCGAGAGACTACCTGGGGTCCTGGAGCAAGGGAGTCATTGAACCAGTATATAAAACTAAGGGTGATATTGACTCCTCAAATGTCGTTGCGAAAATATTTTCACACATCCTTTTAAGTAAGTAAGGGTGCAAAGATCAGGAATCGATACAATCAAGTACCACACCTGACCCAGGATACCAATGGGAAAGTGACAAACTCACAGTAGACACCACAAACGAGAGCCAAGAGGTCAGCCTTTTCCCAGCAGGTGACCACAAAGCACATATAAACAAACGCGCACAAAGACATAGCAAACACAAGACAGAACAAAAACATAAAAGATCGACAAAAGAAGTACTGCCTTGGAACGGTCAGTAAAATATTTTACTGGAGGGCTTAAACCGGTTTAACAGCGCCAACCTCACCCTTAATTCAGATGTGGATCAAGACACATAGAAAGTCAAAAGTATTGCAGAATGCTACCCTTAAAGCATTCTGCAATACTTAAAACCTTCACTAAGCGATAATTTGTCTGGAAAAATCACATCAATAAATGGTCCGAAAGACAAGAAAAAATAAGTTGTAATCAATTTGGCTTTCAGAAGGCAAAATCTACCGTCGATTGTATTTTTATTCTATCAAAAGTATTAAATGCTGGCAACGACAGTAAAAACGTGTACTGTGCATTTATATACTACGAAAATGCATTTGATAAAGTTGATAGATATTTACTATGGTTCAAACTCCTACAGGAAGGCATAAGCCCAAGGCTTTTGAATATCTTAAAATCTATGTATAGTAATGTTAAGATGTGCATAAAATATAGAAGTAGGTGCTCAAACTTTATGCAATCAGATGTTGGCTTAAAGCAGGGAGATCAATTGTCCCCTATACTTTTCAAGTTCTTTATCAATGACATTGTCGATTGTATCAATAATGTTGAAATGCTAGACACAGTCGATATTGAAGAAATGATCCTGTTTATACTTTTGTATGCTGATGATGCAGTTATTTTTGCTAAGTCTGCTGAATCCCTTCAAGGTATGTTGAATGATATACATAAATACTGCAACACATGGCATCTTACTATCAATACAAACAAAACCAAAGTTTTGGTATTTGAGAGAGGCAGACATTCACACCCGAAAATATATCTAAATAGCACTGAATAAGCGTCGTTGGATATGTATGTTTTACCTCATATTTAAAAAGCTTCTCTCTGAGAGATAAGCCGTTCTCACATGGAGTGACAATAAGCATATTTAACGGTCTGATTAGACAATAACGTAATCCATGGACTTCAAACCAGTTTACCAATATTATATATTCCACAAAAGGGATGTGCGGTATGTGTGTATGAAGATTGTGTGCTCAACCAGCAGCTGAATCAAACATGAGACCCAGCCCCGGCGACATAGAATGAAAGTCGCAAAGTTGCCACACCCGTAAAAACATACTAAAGGGGAACTTACCTATCGATTCCCATATATCATAGGGCTGGTAATAAGTCCCAATTTATTTCCCTTGATTTATATCACGAATTATATCCAATTATTTGACACAAATCCCAAATTATAATCCGACGTGGCAGGCAGTGACGACCCTGACAGGATTACCCATATGAGCAGTACTGTCAGTGCCTTCAGAGCCGCCTACGTTGTGCCAGAATAAAAAAAATCACTGTTTTCATGATTTTGATTTTTACCATCACTAACATACTGAAAAACATTGAGATCATAAGTGACAAAATCCAAAGTGATTGAGTGGCATATGTCAACAAAGGACAAATGCACTGCGACACGTGCAGCTTAAGTAATTTGAATAGGCATTACCATTGGCTAGATACTCATTAAAGCCGACCCAATATTCAATCTTAGTTTGCTCACGTGCCTCTTCGATCAGTGGAAAGCTAATATCCACTAGAATCGCCTTATCGAGGCGGTTCCACTGGATATTTGCACCCGGTAATTTCTTCTGAATGTGAGGGATGTTGGAAGCGCTTCAAAGGAAGCTTACATAAAGCATGTCAGAACTGTGACCTATGGAAAGCTAATATCCACTGGAATCGCCTCACCGAGTCAGTTCCATTTGACATTTGCATTCGGTAATATCTTCTGAATGTAAGTGATGTCGGAAACGCCTCGTAGAAGCGCATTCAAAGGAAGCTTACATTAAGCATGTTTTTAATAAAAAGATGAGGGAGTACGATCTCCAAAGGTCATTTGGACACCCATTTGTAAAGATTTCACCTCTTATTTAGATTTCATGCGACACCTTATCCTTTTGTAAAGGTCAAGTATACATGTTTTTGTGGGAAGATAAATTATTATGTTAACCATAATGAAAGCTTAATTCATACTCTGTATGTTTAATGCTGAATAAACTTATGTTATGTTATGTTATATGAACAAGAAATAAAATGTCATTGATTGTGTGTAAAATGTGCTATTCATTTCTAGAAAAGGCACATAACAACATCAGCTAATGTCTATGTTTTAAGGACTAGGCTATTTGCTTATAGGAGTCAGTCAAGCGAATACATGTTTATCTGAACGACAAATAAAATGTCATTGATTTTGTATAAAAAAAACACCCCCTTATGTCTGTGGCTTAAGGACTAGGATATTGGCTAAAAGGATTCATGTCCAGCGAATATATGTATTTATGAACAAATATTAAAATGTCATTGATTTTGTGTAAAAAATGTGCTATTCATTTCTAAATATGACACATAAAGACATTAGTCCGGCAGTATTCAGGCGAATTTTAAGGGGACCTGGAACTTGATTTTAAACTTTTTTTCTTTGTTGATTCTGGTAGTGCATACATTGTCCTTGAAAAATCCGAGTGATGCCACTCTGGCATCATTGAGCATTTCGCTATATCCAAGATGGCGTCCAAGATGGAGGACAATTATAAGAGAAAAATTGTGTGATGCGGAAAATAATGTCTCAAACCCATTTTCTTTCTTAATTTGTTGCTATGAAGTTGGAATCCAACTGAACACACTAGCTTGTAACCAAATAAAATAAGAATGCGGACAAGATGGCCGCCAAGATGGCAGTTTATCACAAAAAGTATAAGAAAATCTTCCCTGAAACCGACAAACGAAGTCCAGGGATTTGCATGCAAAATGCTTATTTTACTGATTCTTGAATTACAGACATCATCCTTGTGATCCCAGTGATGCTATCACTCAGCATTTGACATATTCAAGATGGCGTCCAAGATCGTAGCCAACAAATTTTTCAAACCCGTGGAAGCGGCACCCTACATGTAGGCATTATGATGGATTTGTAACAGACCAGATGTCTTTACAAACACATGTATCTGAATAAACAAACCTGGTATGCGTGTATAATAGAGTTGCACTGTAAATGCAGGCATATCTGAGAATGGCACCAGGGCCCAAAATTACAATGCCTCCTTAAAGTTTAGGAAGACTTAAGTTAAGTATTAATTAAAATAGTTTCGTTTTTTCTGTAGATCACAATGGTGTCTTTGACCATACATACTGCATCGATCCTGGCAATTTATTAATCATTTAATGTAGCATTTTGAAATATCAATACTTCACTTAAGTCGTCCTTAACTGTAAGGAAGCATTGTAATTTTGGGCCCAGTTCAGCAAAAATGTCTGATGTGATGACACCTCTGTACAAGTAGCACCAGATTTGTATCCATCCTCATATCTGCACTCAACTAGTAAAAATGTTCGCTGCAGTGGCAACCGACCACCAGACATGGCCTTTAGTGAGGCACCACACCAATGGTCATGGTTGATGATGAGGGACCACACCAGAAGGCGTGGCCTATGGTGAGACAACACACCAGAAGGCATGGCTGATAATGAGGCATCACACCAGAAGGCAAGGCCTATAGTGAGGCTCCACACCAGCAAGGCACGGCTGAAAGTGAGACACCATACACGCAGGTATGGCAAATACAGTTACACAACACCAACAAGCATGCAGTAATGAGTGGTAAAAGATCGGCAGGCATACTGATTGAGTGGTAAAAGATCGGCAGGCATATTGATTGAGTGACTACGGTCCAGCAAGCACCCATCTTGCACATCACTCAACCAGTAGGCATGTTTGAACAGTAGTGATGTTTGTGGAAGTTACACTAGGCCAGAATACATATTTGTTGCAGCTGCAGCGACATAGCAATGGAGTCTCACTGGACTAGCAGGCATGTATCTTGCATTGACAACGTAGCAATAATCTTGCCTACTAAAGTTTCACAGTTTAAGTTGGCATGTCTGATGGAGGGCCATCACTCGAGTAGCTTTTCTCTTTGATTTTCAAAGGAGACATGTCTGATTGAATGGTACCAAGTTCTCAGCCATATCTGTTGAAGTTTCATCGAACGGCATCCATGTATTGCCACCAGGCCATCACATCAGACATTCTTACCAGCACGCATGCAAATTATGTGGTACTGAAACAGCACACATGTATGCCTGTTGCCGAGAAGCAGGATCTGCAGGAATGTGTGTTTGTTACATCACACCAGCAATAATGTATGTTACAATTGCACCCGACTAACAGGAATGCTGGGTACTCATGCGTTGATCAGTGTGCATGTCAGTTATACTTGTACCAGACCAGCAACACAGCCATTATTGCCACAGGGTCAGTAGACATCTTTACCATTTCCATGTTTGATTAAGCACACATGTCTGAAACCAAGACTCTAGGCCAGCAGTTATATATGTAACAGCTTCACGAGACTATCAGGCCTGTTGCAGTACCCATGTCTTTAAACTTTGCTCTGAAACAGCAGGCATGTTTGTGACAGTTGCACCCGGGTATTTGGCACATCGAATATAAGCATGCATTTCTGTAAGATTTGCAAACACATTTGTAGTTGGAGAGCTGTGCCAGCAGATATGTCAGTTACACTTGCCTCAGACCCGCAGTTATGTCTTCTATGCTTGTACCCGACCAATGGGCTGTTAAGCACAATTGCACCAGATCATCAGGCATGTATGTTACAGTAGCACCTGACCAGTAGTCATGTCTTTATATGTTTCATACAATCAGCATGCATGTCTCTTACAGTTTCATCTTATCAGCACCCATGAATGTTATATTTGCACCCAGCCATCAGCCGTGTCTGTAACAATTGCATCCGACCATATGCCATGTCTTTAAAAGTTGCAACTAACCAGCAGTCATGTCTATTAAACTTGCACCTACACGCATGCATGTCTGAAAAACTTGCACCGGACCAGTACAAGTATTCATATTTGTTATAGAAATATCCAATCATCTGTGCAGTCTGTTGCACTTGCACCAGACTAGTATAGTAGTAATGGTTGTTACAACTGCACCGGACCAACAGGCCTGTATTTTACAGTTTCTCCTAAGCAGCAGGAATGTCTTTAATGGTTACACCCAACCAGCAGTCATGATGGTAATTAACATCTGCAGCATGCAGATATATCTCTTACTCGTTGGTTTGTTGATACACTGCACTCCATAAGTTAATAGTATTTTCCCTTTTTTCGGTAATTTTATTTTTTAACAATCCATCCATAAACTACTTTCAAGCTGATTTTCCCCGCATATTGATTAAAAAAGGTGTGTACTTTGAGCAAGCACGCTGTCACAGAATATTCGGTGATATAGTTCGTTTAGCATACCCTGGCATTTATCACTTCATTATTTCTTGACAGAATGTTTGCCCGAAGTAGGAACTTTTATGAGAATAATATGATATTAAGGTTCGTATTATCTGATCCAGCCAAAGGTAGTCTTGAAAGTAGCGCATGGATTGATGGATACGATTACCAGAACAAAGACACACAAAAAACATTACCATTATGAAAAAATAAGTCCGTTTTTATCAGTGCAGCGTATAATAAAAACCCATGTGATTCCACAATATACATCCTACTATCTCTGCCATCTTGGACGACATCTTGTATATTTTACAACGCTGAAACAAAAATCATGCCAGTCAAATTCGCCGATAGCAACTACCGTTGAAAACTATCAGAAAAAGGTTATTAACTGTGATTCTGATTTCAAGTGGGATTTCGCATTAAAATGGCGGCCATCTTGGACACCATCGTAAATAGTTCAACCTTCTGAATCAAACAATGTTCCATTTTAATTATTTGTATCACTTAGACTCTAAAACGCCATACAAAGTCAACATTAAAATGCTTTTTATTGCTTTTTTTTTTGGTCAGATAGGTCTTAGGGGACTAAATGACGGCCATCTTGGGCGCCATCTTTAATATTTCAACCTTCTGAATCAACTCAGTGTTCCATTTTAATTGTCTGTATCATTTAGCCTCTAAACATCCATAAAAAGTTAAAATTAGAGCTCTTTTTATCGAACCTGTTGGTCAGATAGGTGTTAGGAGCATAACTGAAGGCCATCTTGGACGCCATCTTTAATTTTTCAAAACGCTCAATGATGCCAGAGTGGCATCAGATGGATTCATCATGTACAATGTCTGAACAACAAGAATCCGTGAAGAAAAAAACTTTAAAATCAAGTTCCAGGTCATTCTTGTTTTCTACCGGACTACATCAGCTAATGGCTACAGCTTAAGGACAAAGATATTTGCTAACAGGAGTCAGTCCAGCGAATACATGCTAATCTGAATTATAAATAAAATATCACTGTTTTGTGTAAAAACATCCGCTTATGTCTAGGGCTTAAGGACTAGGATATTGGCTAATAGTAGTCATGTCCAGCGAATATATGTTTATATGAACAAAAAATAAAATGTCATTTACTTTGTGTATAAAATGTGCAATTCATTTCTAAATAAGACACAAAACAACATCAACTTAAATGCTAAAGTGGAACTTTCTCAAACTTAAACATTATTCATTTATGCTTGATCTTACCGCTTGAAAAAATAAATAATTCAATATCTTGCTAATATAATTCAACAAATGAGCCCTGACATGAGATTTCCAACAATATGGTATGTGAGACCAGCAAACGCTCAGACCAGCCTGCGCATACGCACAGTCTGATCAGAGCCTTTGCTAGTCGCTTATATATTCTATGAGTGTTAAGCTACTGACCGTACAGCATTTCGAGTTTCTAAGCTTAAAAGGAGACTGCACAGGCTTGTCTGAGCCTACATTTGTCCAAATGCCACATTGTTGGAAATCATATGTCACGGCTCAAATGAGTAATGCTGCACTGGATTGCTTATTGTAGTCTTGATTCAGGAGGAAATGTTGTTAACATCTATGGTTAATAAATCAAAAATGCTAAAATTCTCAACTTTAGAAATTTTTATCTTAAAACCTGCAATAAACTACAAAAAACAACTTCAAGTTTCAATGGTCCAATATCTTTGGACGAATTATTAATAACAAACTGAGGCTGTTATTATACCCGCTTTTTCTTTAGAAAAAAGGGTATATTAATTTCGTGTCAAAGTCGGTCTGTCGTCCGTCTGTATGTCCGTCCGTGTGTGCGTGCGTCCGTCACGTTTCTTGTAAATGTATTTCCTCTTAAACCGTTAGAGGTAGCAACTTCAAACTTTGTAGGTAAATAGGTCTCATGATGTAGATGGTACTGGGTGACATTTCGTGTGACCTTGACCCCAAGGTCAAGATGAAAGGTCAAATAATGTATTTTCTTGTAAATGTATCTCCGCCTAAACAGTTTTACGCAGCAACTTCAAACTTTTTAGCTGAAAAGGTCACATGATGTAGAGGGTACTGGGCAACATTTCGTGTAACCTTGACCCCAAGGTCAAGGTCAAAGGTCAAATATTGAATTTTCTTGTAAATGCATCTCCTCCTAAATCTTTTGGCGAGGCAACTTCAAATTTTGTAGCTGAATAGGTCACATAACGTAGAGGGTACTGGGTTACATTTTGTGACCCCAAGGTCAAGGTCAAAGGTCAAAAAGTGAATTTTCTTGTAAATGCTTCTCCTCCTAAAACTTCTGACATAGTAACTTCAAACTCTGTAGGTGCATAGGTCACATGATGTAGAGGGCACTTGGCAATATTTCGTGTGACCTTGACTGAAGGTCAAGATCATATGATGTATTTTCTTGTAAATGCATCTTCTCCTTAACCATGGGATGTAGCAACATCAAATTTTGCTGGTGCATAGGTCACATGATGTCGAGGGATCTGGGTAACATTTTGTGTGACCTTGACCCCAAGGTCAAAGTCAAATAATGTATTTTTGGTAAATGCATCTTCTCCTTAACCATGGGATGTAGCAACATCAAATTTGGCTGGTGCAAAGGTCACATAAAGTCGAGGGTACTGGGCAACATTTTGTGTGACCTTGATCCCATTGACCTTTAGGTCAAGGTCAAATAATGTTTTTTCTGGGTAATGCACCTTCTTAACCATTGGCCGTAGCAACTTCAAACTTTGCAGGTACATAGGTCACATGATGTAGAGGGCAATGCTTCATGTGACCAAGGTCAAGGTCAAATCAAATATTTCTTGTAAATGCATTTCTTCCCAAACCGTTGGACATAGCAGCTTAAAACCTTGCAGGTGCATAGGTCATATGATGTAGAGGATACTGGGCAACGTTTCGTGTTTGTCCATGACCTAAGGTCAAGGTCAAAAGTGAAATTATGTACTTATGTGTAAAGGCATCTCCTCTTAAACTGTTAGACGTAGCAACTTCAAACTTTGCAGATGCTTTGGTTAGCTCAAAAGCGGGTATTTGCGCTGGTGTACCGTCGACTGAAGTCTAGTAATACCCCTAATTTAGTGTTTTAAGGCTGACTTTTTATGTAAAGTATCCCTGAATTCAGCTATAATCCTCTTTCTACCACGAAAATATATATTCATTTCTGGCCTCTTTTTTATCATCAGTGCAAAAGTGTTGTAAAACATTAAAGGAAGATTTGAGTCAAATTATAATGAATTATGACCAGTTGCTCTGCTGAAGATTTTGTTCAGCAGAACAGAACCATCAGTGACACTTTGGTAGAGAGTGTATGATATTGGAATCATCTATGTGAAATAATTTCTAATAATGGATTAAACATTATAATTCCCATAATCTACATTTTATGGGGGTAAAATTAACAATATCAGTACGCAACACATGCAAACTTTGAAATGTTTATTGGGTGAAAGAAAATTTGAAAAATCAAAGAAATAGGCAGGAGACGATTCTTTAATTCTGAAAATAAAGTCATACCGAACTTAAGTACCAAATTCAATTCCAAATACAGTTAAATAGAATCATTTGCAAGATGAGAAGGGTTTTAACACAATGCAGCATATACCTTTTTTTATCATATGACGTCGCGTCTGAGAGTGTAATAACACCATGCAATAAAATCGATAAACCACTAGTGGTTTATAGATTTACGGGAAACGTTATGACTTCCATAACAACGCTGCGTACATAATGACAAAAGAATAACGTTTTTACGACAGAAATGAGATTTAAATGTAATCTTAACGTCATATGATAAATTGAATCTAACATTCGTGCTCTTGTTTTATTGAATTTATTAAACGAGTTGGGGAAAAGAGATAAAATGCGAGGCTTGCCGAGCATTTTATATCTTTTTTCGCAACGAGCACTCATGTAAGACCCTCTATGTAAAAATCTTAGCTTAAGTAGATTTTCGGTAAACATTGGCAAACTATTTACAGACAACTGGAGAGGAAAAATGCACAGATAAAGGAAGATAAGCCTCACACTGGTAAATGTATACGTCGATTTGGTGGTATTTACGCGTATTGCCGGTACTTCATAGACTGGAAGTGGTACATATTGGTGTTAATACTAAAAAGAAAAACATGCCATATGCCTAAAGGACTATAGAATTAGATCATTTTTAAGTATTCAGTATGTGCATGGCGATTTATGTAAGCATATAGGAATACGATTTATGTAAGCATTTAGGAATAGATTCGAGTACCGATCATCCAGATAGGTACTCGAATCTATTCCTAAATGCTTACATAAATCGCCATGTGTATGTCGAATACTTAAAATATACATAATCTCGCAAAAGTGAGCCGATCCATGAAAGTAACCCATCTTATGATTTCGGATTAGTTGCAACACATACTGCTGTTGGAATTCGCTTATTGACATTGAGTCTGAGCGATGATGTCAAGTGATATGTCAATAAAAATGATTCATTCACGTGCTAAATGTAGATCTCCCCGCCTACTGTGTAAAGTTATTAACCGCGACACTTCGAACTGTCTGGGTGACAAAGTAGGAAAGCAAAACCTACCTGTATGTAATATATGCAACACGTCATTCTTATTCAGACAGACATTTCGAACTGTCTGGGTGACATAATCTCTTAATTTTCCGCAAATAGATTTGTTGTTTTAACTTTTACCCTTGCATACAATTTTATAAACAGATCAGTTTGTCCCGAACGTGACACAAAAAGCTATAACCCTTGCAAACAGTTTGAACCAAGATCAGACCCAGAGCTGTCTGGTGGTGGTCCTAAAATAGTCTTTATATATTGACAAAACTATGCAAACTTATCCAGCATGCAAAGAGTTACTAGTTTCTATAAATAATTATGCAACAGTCAGTCAGTCAGTGTCAAAAAACTTTTATCTGGAGCTTGAAAAGACCGCTTTGATCTTAACCCTCAAATCGCTGATCATGACAAATTGCACTGTATACTGTTGTGATGTATTGCTTGGATTTCAGGGACAAAAGAGACCTTGATATTTCATATGAATCATCTACCAGCAGACAATTTACATGAAATGTCGTTCCTTATTCAAAACTTTAAAGTGTTGTTTGTTTTTTGTGGACAGCTTTATTATCGCGTAAGAAATGTGGGAAATGTCTACACAGACCCAGGAAATAACTTATTGGATACATGATAAGGTTATATGTTGTTGAATAAGGTTATATGCTGCAGATTATACGAGGCAGTTAAAACTGTGCACCAAGCTACACAACACGGACCCTGATATTTGTGATCTATGACACGCCAAAAGCATCTATTTTCGGAGCACTGACACGTTACGTATACAGTGACCTTTCCCTTTACACAAGGTAGGCGTTGCTTTCTTAATATATGAATCCAATCAGGATCGACCACGTGACTTTGTGATGAACTGCTGACAATCGTTGTGCTCGCGCTCGTGAATCGGTTTGTCCATGGAAGTGTTCCACCGGCAGTACCTGGCTGTTCAGGGCACCGTGAACTAATTATTTCTCCCATAGGCCCAATGGTGAACCCCTAGTATTCGACAGTTTAATATGCGTCTCACAATACATGTGGGTAGTCACCATATGCCTTAAATTCAAGCCAAATTATGAATAAGGGGAATAAGAAATGAGAAAACATACATTCACCTGCTTTTTTTACAACTGTTGCATGTTGATTAACGGCTGCCATATTTTGGAAACACCTATTAGAAATCACTTTTTTAACTTTTTGGTCTAGAAAAACACAATATAAATGCATATGGTAGTAAACTATGTACCAATTTGAAGACTTTTTTTGCATCTGCTAAAGAGAAAAATACTTTAGCCTCATCATCCAATCAGATGCATGCCAGATAATAGCCTAGGAGTTCCTCTCAGGTTTTGACTCATGGGATATGTTGGTATAATTAGTTCCGGGTCCCTTATACTGCAACCATTGAAAGGAATCCTTTTTGTTTTGTGTTGCAAATGATAAATTAGTGTCTTGTAATTAAAAATGTATAGTTTTTAACTTGCTTTTGTTTCCTTATATCCCAACTGTGTTAATTTTAGTACCTACCTATTATGGAGCAATATAATGAATCACATAAAGCATTAACAAAGTAGGATGGTACTACTGGCAAAGTTAAATTCACATAGCTACAGAAAGAAATACTATTTTCATCTAAAACCACTTAAAGGACATTAAATTACTAGTTAAAAGAATTATTTAAGCTAAAGCCATCAAAAGCACCCAACACTGATGCACTTACCCCACCCACCCAAATTTTGCTTATTATCTACCCCCATGCTAGGACTCTGTCACAGAAATGTCAGTCTTAAATTGCAGTTTTTGATTTAAATGGAAGAAATGAGTTGAGTAAAGGTTCATATGAGAAGATCATCCAGAAATATCATTGTGTGAGACAATATTTATCATGATACAGATCACTGATAAGCAGAGCCAAAAGCAAAAAAAAAAATGCAGGACCTTGTATAACATCTTACTCCCCTAAGGGTGGTTCAAGAATTAACCATTGGGGAAAGGTGGGTTCCAGCTGAATATTTTTTTTAAAGTTGGTAAGGGGGTCTGGCAGTGTTTCTAGGCCTGTAGCACAGTGATTGTTGCAATTTTTAAGAGGGTGGGGTGATTTCTGCAAAAAAAGAAGTGCCATCTGCACCGCCCCCCTCTGATTAATTCTGGAACCACCCTACCAATACCAAAATGCATCTCACATCAATTTGGAGCATCCAAATGATACACAATAAATATCATTTTGAACAACTGATCTTAATTTGTATAAGGGACTTAACTCCTAATTATTGAGAGTTATCTACACAGTACTATGACGTCATCAACGTAATGTATCTATGGCAATGACGTTAAATCTTTCAGAGTGCATGACATGGCTTTCATGTTGTGACTGGAACGTATTTAATGTGATAACTGTATACTATTTCTCTCTAAAAAGTTGTTCTTCCATTTTCTTTCTAACTTTATAACTAAAATAGTAAGTGAGTATGATCAGCAAATACCACAATCACAAACTGCAGACAACCCCGTGACACTATGAGGAAGAGCCGCTCAACCATCATGAGACACCAGGAAGACAAATTAAGCAAAGCAACCAGCTCTCTCTTCCCCCATCAAGATGATCGCAATGCTAGAATGGACATAAAGTAACGCACAACAAAACATAGAACAATTACAGACTCCCACAATGAGAGTAACAATAAGCAAAAAGTCAACAACAACAGAACCACCGCCTTAGAACGGACAGCAGCCTAAGCCACGGGGGGGGGGACTTAAATGCATTTTACTGGTACCAAATCTTCGCCCTACATTCTGCTGTTGTTGGAGTACGAGAAATGTTCAGCTCGCATGGAGGCCATCTAACTTATGCAATGTATCATCATGGGGAAACACTCTAATCAAATTAACACACCATGATGAAACAAAAAAAGGTTTCATGACTCACAGATAGTCACAGCTAAAGAAAACCACAAGTTGAGCCACGGTTGGTCCAGCTACAGATAAGCATCAGACACCAAACCACCGAATAAAGCTTTACGTCAGAGCCGTCATAGAGTCTGAGGCCTGACTGACTGACATTTCTTACAAAAGACATCATGAAACAAAAAAAAAGGATTAAGGAAAGGATTGAAAACCTGTTGCAAGAAAGGGCTGTTACCTCAAGGGTATGAAAATTGAGTCGACAGACTTGAACTCTAGTAATGAATTTCATTACATCAGACCAACAGCTACTATGGTTATGATGGCAAAAGAGGACCCACTGAGACCATACTGTGCTTCAAACCAGGAAGATATGGACGGCGGGGCTTATTCTACAATGGTTCTACAGCCAAAGCCAGACGCACCGCTTGAAGTTGAAAGAAAGAATTCTGGTTTTGGCGATGAGTATGTTGAATTGCATTTTCACTTTTCATTCAAAGTCTAATTCTGTATGTAGTGTCTGAACGTATTTCAAGTGACTTTTTAGACAGAATAATGCCAAAAAATGCCAAAAATGCCAAAAAAGAGCAAAATTGTGAAAATTTCCTTCCAAGATTAAAAATATGCGCTGTAAATTACAATAAAGGTTTAAAAGCAAACTGATATATTTTTTTTTAAAAAAAGGGCTTTCATATTCTTTGAACAGTACAATCATACCCAAAAAGAAGACATTAAGCAGGAAATAAAAAAAAAAATAACTGTCAGCCAAAACTTCTACAATGCAAGGGAAACAACTCATCGCTAAACTGCATCACAATTTCATCATGTAATATGGGCTGCAGGCCCTCTAACTGATTTTTTTAAATCTTATTTCGCGACCCAAATATATGTTGTTGGTACTCAAAAGAACCGTCTCAATGAGACGGTTCTTTTGAGCTACCCAGATAAGAGCCTGTAACTGAAAATTATTAATCTTATATCTCAACCAAAACATATATTGTGAGTACCCAAAAGAACCGTCTCAATGAGATGGTTCTTTTGAGCACCACTGATATCAGCACGTAACTGAAAATTATTTATCTTTTCTCTCAACCAAAACATACGAGGGATGTTCGAAATTAATTGCATATTGTCCTATACCTCGATATCCACTTGGGGCACGATAAAAACAATTTATACCTATCTAGGTTTATTTAAGGTCTACACAACGGTGTATAAATGTACATGTTAGATTAAATGTTAGACATAAATATTAATACACGCAGTCATTGACTACTACAGTAAAAATGGTTGGTAGAAGCGTCGACCAGAAATATGAAATATAGGCTTACATCAAAGCTCGCTCAAAACTTGGTTGTTCTTTGAAGCAGCTGATGACTGAACTTTCTACTACTTAAGGATCTTCTTGTGTGTCTTAAGACACAGTTAGGCGCTGGAAAAATAAATTTTAATCTGGTGTAAAGTCCATCAAAAATGCACCAAAATCAGGTAGGCCAAAATTTGCATCTCGTAAAGAAATCGTTTCAAAAATAAAGGAAATCATTGAAGGAGATGCCAGATTAACATTTCGTGATATTGCACGAAAAGTAGGCATATCACTATCAATGGTTCACCTTATTTTGAAGAAGCATTGGAAAGTCCGAAAGATTTTTGCTAGATGGGTACCACATCTGTTGACTGATGAACAAAACAGACAACGGGATCAAGTGGCCAAAAAGATGCTTCAAATGTTTCAAACTTGTGACAAAAAGCAGTTTGCCAATGTCGTCACAGATGGTGAAAATTGGATCTATTATTTTGAGCCCATCAGAAAGTTTAGCAATAAAATCTGGGCCTCTAAACATAGCAGACGCCCAATAATTGCCAAACGGTCTTTGAGTGCAGGGAAGGTTTGGTATGCAATTTTCTTCTCTAGTGAAGGGGTCACAATAAAAGTGCCGATGGAAAATTGCAACAAACATCACCTTGAAGCACTAAAAAGACATAGAACTGGAGAAGCCAAAAAATATTATCAGAAACGACGCCCTGTCACTGGTTTTAAACATATCCGTCTTTTACATGGCAATGTCCCTGCTCTTGCCTCCGAAATAGTTACGGCATTTTGGAAGAAAGAAAAAGTAACTGTTTTGCCACACCTCCCGTAGATCTTGCCATATGTGATTTCTTTATGTTTCCGAAATTGAAATAATTCCTTGCTGGGCAGAAATACTAGTCTTGACAGGCTCTTGGATCTGCTATTCATAAGTACCTTATTACTGTGCCCAAATCAGCGTACCGTGACGCCTTCAGGAAGTGGAAACATCGGTTGAAGCTTTGCATTTCTAGCCACAGAGAGTTCTTTGATGGCATGGAATATGCACTTTTGGGCTTACTTGAAATTTGTAGTCTCAGATAGAAATTCTTTTCGAACATCCCTCGTATGTTGTGGGTAGTTGTGGGTAGTCAATACAGTATTTGAATACTTTTTCAGAGCCGTCTCTATATCTTTACACAGGTTATCCATCTGCGATACATACTGACAGCGATCGTAGATTACCTTTTCTCTTCAACATATCATTCTCTGTTGTTCACTTGCATAATCGAAATTACTTTTTGGTCTAGAAAAACATAATATAAATGCATCTGGTAGTAAACTATGTACCAATTTGAAGAAAATTATTTTTTGCATCTGCTAGAGAATTTTTTGTTTTTACCTTAGTCTCATCATCCAATCAGATGCATTCCTTTGCCAGATAACGGCCTCGGAGTTCCTCTCAGCTTTTGACTCGTGAGATATGTTGATATAATTAGTTCCTGGTCCCCTTCAGCCACATATAATGGCTAGATACTTGGAAATTTTGGACTTACCCTTGACTCCATAATAACGCATTATGACGTATACTTAAACCAACAGCTAATTGGTTACCTTACATTTTTACGCTAGTTCAGAAAGTGAAACATAGGGTAATACAAAATGCATGTTTTCTTAAGTGGAGAAATATTTTGCCAAGACTCTGCAAGTTATTTCATTAAGAAATGACGCGTACTCCTTGCAGGGACGAAGTTAGAGAAAAGGTACCCTCATTTCAAAAAGTCACACTTTTTCTACGATATAAACCATAACACAAATTAACGTTTTTGTTTGTTTGAAGATGCTACTGGATAGCGTGATATAAGAAGAATAAACCTCAAAAGTTTTGATTCCATCGGACTCATCGTTTTTGCTACTCAACAACATAAGACAAACACTTTTAGCAGGTTAATCATTGAAATTCAGCTTTGAGCTTGCAATTTACATAGAGACTTCGCACTGCTCTGTACGATTTATAATCAGCGACATGGTATTGCAATTTTCAGCGATTATTCATTATCACCAGACGTCACCGTCCTTTTTTGAGAATTAAAAAACAAAACAAAAATAAAATGCTATCTAATCGATTTTTAAATTCTCACATTAAAACCGGAAGTGTAGAGTAGTCGTAAAACAATAATCGCCAAAAATTGACTAATCAAGTTTGACTGTGTTTGGCTTACAGTGTTTAAATAAAATTAAGTGCATTTAACAATTTTACCAGGAAATACTGGTGAATTTCAGGGTTAAACAAAATTACAATATGCCATAATGATGAGTAGGCAAGTTTGAATTTAAGACAAAAAAAAAAAACATCTATACACGAAACAGTAACAAACTGTCAAATCTTTAGAAACCTAAAGTCTAGTATAGCTCCAGATATGCGCATGAATTAGATCTATGAATTATGTTGCAGCACATTGTCACAGAAACTTTCTGGGGTTCTGGCATGTAAATAATGCTCAAAAAATACTTCTGAGTTTTTCCAGCGACCGACCTTCCTGACAACTTCCGGATTTATTCCGTGTTATTGCGTGCGGAGCGCCATGCTCCATGCCAGTGAAACTTGGCCACTTACAAAGACGAACCTGCAGCGCTTGCAACGCAATGATAGGGCCATGATCAGACAGATCTGCAGTATCAAGCCAGAGGATGTGGCCAGGGTAAGGTCAAGCGAGCTACTGGCAAAGCTTCAGCTTGAGGACCTCGACCTCATTTTGAGAGAGAGAAGGCTTCGCTGGTTTGGGCATGTGGCACGTTCGAGTGGTGCAATCCGAACAGCATATGATATGCAGATTGACGGCAAGCAGGGGGCAGGGAGGCCCAAGCAAACATGGAAAAAACTGACAGAGAAAGACTGCCGTGAGTGGAAGCTCGCCACAGTTGACCCTCAAGAAAGGAGCACCTGGAAATCAGGTGTGAGATCTGCTATGCGTGCAGCTAGCCAGTTACCTGGAAAGGGGCCCACTGATGTGGATGATGCCCCTGCACCTGCACGTTAATCAAAAATCCGATTATGATGATGATGATGATTCAATCGCGGACGTTGCGCCAGTGGGTCGGAACGACTTGGCCGAGGAGCCCTGACCACCAAGACCTGCTAAGATAATGGACTCTTCCAAAACTTTCGCGATTGAAGCGGCCTCTAAGACTGTATACAGAGATCTTAGAGTCAGAAAAACCGGCCCGTTGCCCGACCTATTAGAATCTGTGCGCGCAATATAATCCTGAAGGGTCTGCACAGGATCCACTTTGTCATTTCTGCTGCGCTGTATTTGAACGTCGAACCCTGTACGCGCCGTATCATTCTTAATGCCGAAAAAAGTGATTTTTACATAGTGTTTTGAGAAAATCAGCTGATTGACAGAGAAAACTACCCGTTATTTGCCATTACTGTTCAACTGTCGTGCGTTCAGAGCAATATCCGAGGGCCAGAGCATTGCTGTAAGGGCCAAAAGCGCTGGCAAAAGCGTAATAGCTTTAAGACGTAATGATTTCAAGTCGAGGGCATCATTGTCTGCCCAGTTCATGAGCAAATCGTGAAAATGACCAACAGGCATAGCCTTAGACCTCAACATAGGCACTGACGTACCAGACTTTACAAGTGCGGTAATGAACATCCTAATCTCATATCCCTCTATAACGTTAGGCAATTCTAAGGCCCGGTACATATGACCTGGAGCAGCAGTAGTAGTGTTCAATACAGATCTGGGTCTGGTCAATTTTTCCGCTACAGTAGCAAGAAACTCTGCCAGAATTCTAACATCGATAGGAGGAAAACATATAACTTTTCTAATGCGCCATTGTAAGAGTTCAAAGTACTGGGAGCAATGCAATACTATATGTTTCAAACTTGTGACAAAAAGCAGTTTGCCAATGTCGTCACAGATGGTGAAAATTGGATCGTTCTGTGGCCCCAAAAGTGATTTAGGGAGTTGGGGACATAGTGGGTAAGGTAGGCCCTTCCTCCCCCTACGTTACCATGTAAGTGGCTATAGTGGGAAAACTCTGGTTATGGGGTAATGGGGCACTGAACATTCGCGAAAAAACGCCCCTTTCCATGAAAAATAAGCCTTTTTTGGGTGGGGTAGGGGTTTTCCTGCTGTGTTCCCGTGGCTCCAAAAGTGATTTAGGGAGTGCGGGACCATGTGGGTTGTGAAGGACGGTGCCCAGGCTAGCCGCCCACATGCTTGGTTATGCTGGCAAAACTCTGGTTTGACGGGAAATTGGCGAAAAGGTCCCTTTCGCGCTATCTTTTCAGTAGAGTTACATGCCTTTTCCTGCTGGGTTCTGTGGCCCCAAAAGTGATTTAGGGAGTTGGGGACCTAGTGGGTAAGGTAGGCCCTTCCTCCCCCTACGTAACCATGTAAGCGGCTATAGTGGGAAAACTCTGGTTATGAGGAAATGGGGCACTGAATATTCGCGAAAAAACGCCCCTTTCCATGAAAAATAAGCCTTTTTTGGGTGGGGTAGGTTTTCCTGCTGTGTTCCCGTGGCCCCAAAAGTGATTTAGGGAGTGTGGGACCATGTGGGTTGTAAAGGACGGTGCCCAGACTAGCCGCCCACATGCTTGGTTATGCTGGCAAAACTCTGGTTTGACAGGAAATTGGCGAAAAGGTCCCTTTCGCGCTATCTTTTCAGTAGAGTTACATGCCTTTTCCTGCTGGGTTCTGTGGCCCCAAAAGTGATTTAGGGAGTTGGGGACCTAATGGGTAAGGTAGGCCCTTTCTCCCCCTATGTAACCATGTAAGCGGCTATAGTGAGAAAACTCTGGTTATGGGGTAATGGGGCACTGAACATTCGCGAAAAAACGCCCCTTTCCATGAAAAATAAGCCTTTTTTGGGTGGGGTAGGTTTTCCTGCTGTGTTCTCGTGGCCCCAAAAGTGATTAAGGGAGTGTGGGACCATGTGGGTTGTAAAGTACGGTGCCCAAGCTAGCCTCCCACATGCTTGGTTATGCTGGCAAAACACTGGTTTGACGGGAAATTGGCGAAAAGGTCCCTTTCGCGCTATCTTTTCAGTAGAGTTTTATGCCTTTTCCTGCTGGGTTCTGTGGCCCCAAAAGTGATTTAGGGAGTTGGGGACCTAATGGGTAAGGTAGGCCCTTTCTCCCCCTATGTAACCATGTAAGCGGCTATAGTGAGAAAACTCTGGTTATGGGATAATGGGGCACTGAACATTCGCGAAAAAACGCCCCTTTCCATGAAAAATAAGCCTTTTTTGGGTGGGGTAGGTTTTTCTGCTGTGTTCCCGTGGCCCCAAAAGTGATTAAGATAGTGCGGGACCATGTGGGTTGTAAAGGACGGTGCCCAAGCTAGCCGCCCACATGCTTGGTTATGCTGGCAAAACTCTGGTTTGACGGAAAATTGGCGAAAAATTCCCTCTCGCGCTATCTTTTCAGTAGAGTTACATGCCTTTTCCTGCTGGGTTCTGTGGCCCCAAAAGTGATTTAGGGAGTTGGGGACCTATTTGGTAAGGTAGGCCCCTTACTCCCCCTACGTAACCATGTAAGCGACTATAGTGGGAAAACTCTGGTTATGGGGTAATGGGGCACTGAACATTCGCGAAAAAACGCCCCTTTCCATGAAAAATAAGCCTTTTTTGGGTGGGGTAGGTTTTCCTGCTGTGTTCCCGTGGCCCCAAAAGTGATTTAGGGAGTGCGGGACCATGTGGGTTGTAAAGGACGGTGCCCAGGCTAACCGCCCACATGCTTGGTTATGCAGGCAAAACTCTGGTTTGACGGGAAATTGGCGAAAAGGTCCCTTTCGCGCTACCTTTTCAGTAGAGTTACATGCCTTTTCCTGCTGGGTTCTGTGGCCCCAAAAGTGATTTAGGGAGTTGGGGACCAAGTGGGTAAACAGGGTAGTATTGCCCATTGTTCCCACGACGAAGGTAGCTTAATACAGGGTAGTACTAGCCACTGTTCCCCAGACAGAGGTAGATTTATACAGGGCAGTACTGACCATTATTCCCCAGACAGAGTCAGTTTTATACAGGGTAGTTTTGCCCACTGTTCCCACGATGGAGGAAGCTTTATAAGTGGTAGTACGGACCACTGTTCCCACGACGGAGGTAGCTATACACATGGCAGTACTGATCACTGTTCCCCAGACGGAGGTACCTATTTTACAGGGCAGTACTTGCCACTCTTCCTACGATGGAGGTAGCTTTATACAAGGCAGTACCGACCACTGTTCCCACCACGGAGGCAGTTTTATACAGGGTAGTATTGCTGAATGCTCCCACGATGGAAGTAGCTTTACTGACCACTGTTCCCCAGACGAAGGTAGATTTAAACACGGTAGTACTGGCCACTGTTCCCACGAAGGAGGTTGCTTTATAAAGGGTAGTTTTAACTACTGTTCCACAGACCGAGGCAGTTTTATAAGGGTAGTACTGATCACTGTTTTCACGGCGGAGGTAGCTATATACAGGGAAGTAATGACCACTGGTCTCCACGAGGAGGCAGTTTTATACAGGGCAGTAATGACAACTGTTCCCCAGACGGGGGCAGTTTTTAACAGTGTAGTAGTAACCATGGTTCCGACGACGGAGGCAGCTATGTACAAGGTAGTACTGACCACTGTTCCCCAGACGGAGGCAATTTTATACAGGGTAGTACTGACCACTGTTCCCCAGACGGAGGCAGAGTTTACAGGGTAGTACTGACCAATGTTTCCCAGGAGGAGGCAGTTTTTACAGGGTAGTAAGGACCACTGTTCCCACGACGGAGGTAGCCTTGGCACCGTCCTTTACAACCCACATGGTCCTGCACTCCCTAAATCACTTTTGGGGCCACGGGAACACAGCAGGAAAACCTACCCCACCCAAAAAAGGCTTATTTTTCATGGAAAGGGGCGTTTTTTTTGCGAATGTTCAGTGCCCCATTACCCCATAACCAGAGTTTTCTCACTATAGCCGCTTACATGGTTACGTAGGGGGAGGAAGGGCCTACCTTACCCACTAGGTCTCCAACTCCCTTAATCACTTTTAGGGCTACAGAACCCAGCAGGAAAAGGCATGTAACTCTACTGAAAAGATAGCGCGAAAGGGACCTTTTCGCCAATTTCCCGTCAAACCAGAGTTTTGCCAGCATAACCAAGCATGTGGGCGGCTAGCCTGGGCACCGTCCTTTAAAACCCACATGGTCCCACACTCCCTAAATCACTTTTGGAGCCACGGGAACACAGCAGGAAAACCTACCCAACCCAAAAAAGGCTTATTTTTCATGGAAAGGGGCGTTTTTTCGCGAATGTTCAGTGCCCCATTACCCCATAACCAGAGTTTTTCCACTATAGCCGCTTACATGGTTACGTAGGAGGAGGAAGGGCCTACCTTACCCATTAGGTCCCCAAATCCCTAAATCACTTTTGGGGCCACAGAACCCAGCAGGAAAAGGCATGTAACTCTACTGAAAAGATAGCGCAAAAGGGACTTTTTTGCCAATTTCCCGTCAAACCAGAGTTTTGCCAGCATAACCAAGCATGTGGGCGGCTAGACTGGGCACCGTCCTTCACAACCCACATGGTCCTGCACTCCCTAAATCACTTTTGGGGCCACCGGAACACAGCAGGAAAACCTACCCCACCCAAAAAAGGCTTATTTTTCATGGAAAGGGGCGTTTTTTCGCGAATGTTCAGTGCCCTATAACCCCATAACCAGAGTTTTCCCACTATAGCCGCTTACCGCTTACATGGTTACGTAAGAGGAGGAAGGGGCCTACCTTACCCACTAGGTCCCCAACTCCCTAAATCACTTTTGGGGCCACAGAACCCAGCAGGAAAAGGCATGTAACTCTACTGAAAAGATAGCGCGAAAGGGATCTTTTCGCCAATTTCCTGTCAAACCAGAGTTTTGCCAGCATAACCAAGCATGTGGGCGGCTAGCCTGGGCACCGTCCTTTACAACCCACATGGTCCTGCACTCCCTCAATCACTTTTGGAGCCACGGGAACACAGCATGAAAACCTACCCCACCCAAAAAAGGCTTATTTTTCATGGAAAGGGGCGTTTTTCGCGAATGTTCAGTGCCCCATTACCCCATAACCAGAGTTTTCCCACTATAGCCGCTTACATGGTTACGTAGGGGGAGGAAGGGCCTACCTTACCCACTAGGTCCCCAACTCCCTAAATCACTTTTGGGGCCACAGAACCCAGCAGGAAAAGGCATGTAACTCTACTGAAAAGATAGCGCGAAAGGGACCTTTTCGCCAATTTCCCGTCAAACCAGAGTTTTGCCAACATAACCAAGCATGTGGGCGGCTAGCCTGGGCACCGTCCTTTACAACCCACATGGTCCCGCACTCCCTAAATCATTTTTGGGGCCACGGGAACACAGCAGGAAAACCTACCCCACCCAAAAAAGGCTTATTTTTCATGGAAAGGGGCGTTTTTTCGCGAATGTTCAGTGCCCCATTACCCCATAACCAGAGTTTTTCTACTATAGCCGCTTACATGGTTACGTAGGGGGAGGAAGGGCCTACCATACCCATTAGGTCCCCAACTCCCTAAATCACTTTTGGGGCCACAGAACCCAGCAGGAAAAGGCATGTAACTCTACTGAAAAGATAGCGCGAAAGGGATCTTTTCGCCAATTTCCCGTCAAACCAGAGTTTTGCCAGCATAACCAAGCATGTGGGCGGCTAGCCTGGGCACCGTCCCTTACAACCCACATAGTCCCGCACTCCCTAAATCACTTTTGGAGCCACGGGAACACAGCAGGAAAACCTACCCCACCGAAAAAAGGCTTATTTTTCATGGAAAGGGGCGTTTTTTTGCGAATGTTCATTGCCCCATTACCCCATAACCAGAGTTTTCTCACTATAGCCGCTTACATGGTTACGTAGGAGGAGGTAGGGACTACCTTACCCAATAGGTCCCTAACTCCCTAAATCACTTTTGGGGCCACAGAACCCAGCAGGAAAAGGCATGTAACTCTACTGAAAAGATAGCGCGAAAGGGACCTTTTTGCCAATTTCCCGTCAAACCAGAGTTTTGCCAACATAACCAAGCATGTGGGCGGCTAGCCTGGGTACCGTCCTTTACAACCCACATGGTCCCGCACTCCCTAAATCACTTTTGGGGCCACGGGAACACAGCAGGAAAACCTACCCCACCCAAAAAAGGCTTATTTTTCATGGAAAGGGGCGTTTTTTCGCGAATGTTCAGTGCCCCATTACCCCATAACCAGAGTTTTTCTACTATAGCCGCTTACATGGTTACGTAGGGGGAGGAAGGGCCTACCATACCCATTAGGTCCCCAACTCCCTAAATCACTTTTGGGGCCACAGAACCCAGCAGGAAAAGGCATGTAACTCTACTGAAAAGATAGCGCGAAAGGGATCTTTTCGCCAATTTCCCGTCAAACCAGAGTTTTGCCAGCATAACCAAGCATGTGGGCGGCTAGCCTGGGCACCGTCCCTTACAACCCACATAGTCCCGCACTCCCTAAATCACTTTTGGAGCCACGGGAACACAGCAGGAAAACCTACCCCACCCAAAAAAGGCTTATTTTTCATGGAAAGGGGCGTTTTTTTGCGAATGTTCATTGCCCCATTACCCCATAACCAGAGTTTTCTCACTATAGCCGCTTACATGGTTACGTAGGAGGAGGTAGGGACTACCTTACCCAATAGGTCCCTAACTCCCTAAATCACTTTTGGGGCCACAGAACCCAGCAGGAAAAGGCATGTAACTCTACTGAAAAGATAGCGCGAAAGGGACCTTTTCGCCAATTTCCCGTCAAACCAGAGTTTTGCCAGCATAACCAAGCATGTGGGCGGCTAGCCTGGGCACCGTCCTTTACAACCCACATGGTCCCGCACTCCCTAAATCACTTTTGGAGCCACGGGAACACAGCAGGAAAACCTACCCCACCCAGAAAAGGCTTATTTTTCATGGAAAGGGGCGTTTTTTTGCGAATGTTCAGTGCCCCATTACCCCATAACCAGAGTTTTCTCACTATAGCCGCTTACATGGTTACGTAGGGGGAGGAATAGCCTACCTTACCCACTAGGTCCCCAACTCCCTAAATCACTTTTGGGGCCAAAGAACCCAGCAGGAAAAGGCATGTAACTCTACTGAAAAGATAGCGCGAAAGGGACCTTTTCGCCAATTTCCCGTCAAACCAGAGTTTTGCCAGCATAACCAAGCATGTGGGCAGCTAGCCTGGGCACCGTCCTTTACAACCCACATGGTCCCGCACTCCCTAAATCACTTTTGGGGCCACGGGAACACAGCAGGAAAACCTACCCCACCCAAAAAAGGCTTATTTTTCATGGAAAGGGGCGTTTTTTCGCGAATATTCAGTGCCCCATTAACCCATAACCAGAGTTTTCCCACTATAGCCGCTTACATGGTTACGTAGGGGGAGGAAGGGCCTACCTTACCCACTAGATCCTCAACTCCCTAAATCACTTTTGGGGCCACAGAACCCAGCAGGAAAAGGCATGTAACTCTACTGAAAAGATAGCGTGAAAGGGACCTTTTCGCCAATTTCCCGTCAAACCAGAGTTTTGCCAGCATAACCAAGCATGTGGGCGGCTAGCCTGGGCACCGTCCTTTACAACCCACATAAACCCGCACTCCCTAAATCACTTTGAGAGCCACGGGAACACAGCAGGAAGACCTACCCCACCCAAAAAAGGCTTATTTTTCATGGTAAGGGGCGTTTTTTCGCGAATGTTCAGTGCCCCATTACCCCATAACCAGAGTTTTCCCACTATAGCCGCTTACATGGTTACGTAGGGGGAGGAAGGGCCTACCTTACCCACTAGGTCCCCAACTCCCTAAATCACTTTTGGGGCCACAGAACCCAGCAGGAAAAGGCATTTAACTCTACTGAAAAGATACCGCGAAAGGGACCTTTTCGCCAATTTCCCGTCAAACCAGAGTTTTGCCAGCATAACCAAGCATGTGGGCGGCTAGCCTGGGCACCGTCCTTTACAACCCACATAGTCCCGCACTCCCTAAATTACTTTTGGAGCCATGGGAACACAGCAGGAAAACTTACCCCACCCAAAAAAAGGCTTATTTTTCATGGAAAGGGGCGTTTTTTTGCGAATGTTCAGTGCCCCATTACCCCATAACCAGAGTTTTCCCACTATAGCCGTTTACATGGTTACGTAGGGGGAGGAATGGCCTACCTTACCCACTAGGTCCCCAACTCCCTAAATCTTTTTTGGGGCCACAGAACCCAGCAGGAAAAGGCATGTAACTCTACTGAAAAGATAGCGCGAAAGGGACCTTTTCGCCAATTTCCCGTCAAACCAGAGTTTGCCAGCATAACCAAGCATGTGGGCGGCTAGCCTGGGCACCGTCCTTTACAACCCACATGGTCCCGCACTCCCTAAATCACTTTTGGAGCCACGGGAACACAGCAGGAAGACCTACCTCACCCAAAAAAGGCTTATTTTTCATGGAAAGGGGCGTTTTTTCGCGAATGTTCAGTGCCCCATTACCTCATAACCAGAGTTTTCCCACTATAGCCGCTTACATGGTTACGTAGGGGGAGGAAGGGCCTACCTTACCCACTAGGTCCCCAACTCCCTAAATCACTTTTGGGGCCACAGAACCCAGCAGGAAAAGGCATGTAACTCTACTGAAAAGATAGCGCGAAAGGGACCTTTTCGCCAATTTCCCGTCAAACCAATGTTTTGCCAGCATAACCAAGCATGTGGGCGGCTAGCCTGGGCACCGTCCTTTACAACCCACATGGTCCCGCACTCCCTAAATCACTTTTGGGGCCACGGGAACACAGCAGGAAAACCTACCCCACCCAAAAAAGGCTTATTTTTAATGGAAAGGGGCGTTTTTTCGCGAATGTTCAGTGCCCCATTACCCCATAACAAGAGTTTTCCCACTATAGCCACTTACATGGTTACGTAGGGGGAGGGAGGGCCTACCTTACCCACTAGGTCCCCAACTCCCTAAATCACTTTTGGGGCCACAGAACCCAGCAGGAAAAGGCATTTAACTCTACTGAAAAGATAGCGCGAAAGGGACCTTTTCGCCAATTTCCCGTCAAACCAGAGTTTTGCCAGCATAACCAAGCATGTGGGCGGCTAGCCTGGGCACCGTCCTTTACAACCCACATAGTCCCGCACTCCCTAAATTACTTTTGGAGCCATGGGAACACAGCAGGAGAACCTACCCCACCCAAAAAAAGGCTTATTTTTCATGGAAAGGGGCGTTTTTTTGCGAATGTTCAGTGCCCCATTACCCCATAACCAGAGTTTTCCCACTATAGCCGCTTACATGGTTACGTAGGGGGAGGAATGGCCTACCTTACCCACTAGGTCCCCAACTCCCTAAATATTTTTTGGGGCCACAGAACCCAGCAGGAAAAGGCATGTAACTCTACTGAAAAGATAGCGCGAAAGGGACCTTTTTGCCAATTTCCCGTCAAACCAGAGTTTGCCAGCATAACCAAGCATGTGGGCGGCTAGCCTGGGCACCGTCCTTTACAACCCACCTGGTCCCGCACTCCCTAAATTACTTTTGGAGCCACGGGAACACAGCAGGAAGACCTACCTCACCCAAAAAAGGCTTATTTTTCATGAAAAGGGGCGTTTTTTCGCGAATATTCAGTGCCCCATTACCCCATAACCAGAGTTTTCCCACTATAGCCGCTTACATGGTTACGTAGAAGGAGGAAGGGCCTACCTTACCCATTAGGTCCCCAACTCCCTTAATCACTTTTGGGGCCACAGAACCCAGCAGGAAAAGGCATGTAACTCTACTGAAAAGATAGCGCGAAAGGGACCTTTTCGCCAATTTCCCGTCAAACCAGAGTTTTGCCAGCATAACCAAGCATGTGGGCGGCTAGCCTGGGCACCGTCCTTTACAACCCTTATGGTCCCGCACTCCCTAAATCACTTTTGGGGCCACGGGAACACAGCAGGAAAACCTACCCCACCCAAAAAAGGCTTATTTTTCATGGAAAGGGGCGTTTTTTCGCGAATGTTCAGTGCCCCATTACCCCATAACCAGAGTTTTCCAACTATAGCCGCTTACATGGTTACGTAGGGGGGGGAAGGGCCTACCTTACCCACTAGGTCTCCAACTCTCTAAATCACTTTTGGGGCCACAGAACCCAGCAGGAAAAGGCATGTAACTCTACTGAAAAGATAGCGCGAAAGGGACCTTTTTGCCAATTTCCCGTCAAACCAGAGTTTTGCCAGCATAACCAAGCATGTGGGCAGCTAGCCTGGGCACCGTCCTTCACAACCCACATGGTCCCGCACTCCCTTAATCACTTTTGGGGCCACGGGAACACAGCAGGAAAACCTACCCCACCCAAAAAAGGCTTATTTTTCATGGAAAGGGGCGTTTTTTCGCGAATATTCAGTGCCCCATTACCCCATAACCAGAGTTTTCCCACTATAGCCGCTTACATTGTTACGTAGGGGGAGGAAGGGCCTACCTTACCCACTAGGTCCCCAACTCCCTAAATCACTTTTGGGGCCACAGAACCCAGCAGGAAAAGGCATGTAACTCTACTGAAAAGATAGCGTGAAAGGGACCTTTTTACCAATTTCCTGTCAAACAGAGTCAAGCATGTGGGCGGCTAGCCTGGGCACCGTCCGTTACAACCCACATGATCCCGCACTCCCTAAATCACTTTTGGAGCCACGGGAACACAGCAGGAAGACCTACCCCACCCAAAAAAGGCTTATTTTTCATGGAAAGGGGCGTTTTTTCGCGAATGTTCAGTGCCCCATTACCCCATAACCAGAGTTTTCCCACTATAGCCGCTTACATGGTTACGTAGGGGGAGGAATGGCCTACCTTACCCACTAGGTCCCCAACTCCCTAAATCCCTTTTGAGGCCACAGAACCCAGCAGGAAAAGGCATGTAACTCTACTGAAAAGATAGCGCGAAAGGGACCTTTTCGCCAATTTCCCGTCAAACCAGAGTTTTACCAGCATAACCAAGCATATGGGCGGCTAGCCTGGGCACCGTCCTTTACAACCCTTATAGTCCCGCACTCCCTAAATCACTTTTGGGGCCACGGGAACACAGCAGGAAAACCTACCCCACCAAAAAAAGGCTAATTTTTCATGGAAAAGGGCGTTTTTTCGCGAATGTTCAGTGCCCCATTACCCCATAACCAGAGTTTTCCCACTATAGCCGCTTACATGGTTACGTAGGGGGAGGAAGGGCCTACCTTACCCACTAGGTCCCCAACTCCCTAAATCACTTTTGGGGCCACAGAACCCAGAAGGAAAAGGCATGTAACTCTACTGAAAAGATAGCGCGAAAGGGACCTTTTCGCCAATTTCCCGTCAAACCAGAGTTTTGCCAGCATAACCAAGCATGTGGGCAGCTAGCCTTGGCACCGTCCTTCACAACCCACATGGTCCCGCACTCCCTAAATTACTTTTGGGGCCACGGGAACACAGCAGGAAAACCTACCCCACCCAAAAAAGGCTTATTTTTCATGGAAAGGGGCGTTTTTTCGCGAATATTCAGTGCTCCATTACTCCATAACCAGAGTTTTCCCACTATAGCCGCTTACATGGTTACGTAGGGGGAGGAAGGGCCTACCTTACCCACTAGGTCCCCAACTCTCTAAATCACTTTTGGGGCCACAGAACCCAGCAGGAAAAGGCATGTAACTCTACTGAAAAGATAGCGCGAAAGGGAACTTTTCGCCAATTTCCCGTCAAACAAGAGTTTTGCCAGCATAACCAAGCATGTTGGCGGCTAGCCTGGGCACCGTCCTTCACAACCCACCTGGTCCTGCACTCCCTTAATCACTTTTGGAGCCACGGGAACACAGCAGGAAAAACTACCCCACCCAAAAAAGGCTTATTTTTCATGGAAAGGGGCGTTTTTTCGCGAATGTTCAGTGCCCCATTACCCCATAACCAGAGTTTTCCCACTATAGCCGCTTACATGGTTACGTAGGGGGAGGAAGGGCCTACCTTACCCACTATGTCCCCAACTCCCTAAATCACTTTTGGGGCCACAGAACACAGCAGGAAAAGGCATGTAACTCTACTGAAAAGATAGCGCGAAAGGGACCTTTTCGCTGTAGCCTATACAGCAATAGTAGAACAAATTATTTTTAAAATATTCAAATTGTGCAAACTTTTGCGTTCTACGTCAACACGTTTGCGTTCTACGTTAACACTTTTGCGTTCTACATGTTTAATGTAATAGCGTCAGCGTGTAGACTAGTAAGGTTTATTTATCAGATCCAGAGATGTCATTGATAAATGATCCGATACGTATACTTTAAGACCAAATGTTGTGGTTATCAGCCTGTCTGCCTGCGTGTCTATCTGTCTGTCTCTCTGTCATAAATCAACGTTGCCTGATTTGTTCCAATGGTATGAAACGCCGTTCAGTTATTAGATCATTCAGCCGCTTGATCGAACATGCATTTTTTTATGGTTATTTATTTATACAATGTTTTAAGAGTTGTACACATTTAGCTGAGGAAGCCATTCTACCAAGTGGCCCTCTATAACAAAACTTTTTTACATCAAAATGCTCATGTTTTAAAGAAATGTCGCACCCTAAAAACTTAATAGAACCCTCAAATAAACAAACAAACCAATCAATCAATCGATTGATAAATCATACAAACGATCAGAACAAATTCCATAATTAAGGCATGAACGTTTTTCATATCTCTGTAAAGTTTACGGGTAGTAGAGAGCCTGTAGTAGAGTGAGTGTTTTTGCAATATCTTACAACAGGTGACATATTACCAGGCCTATCGCACACCGATTCTTTGAATATCACGCCTGCACAGACAATGAGTGTTTTTGTTTCACGTCCCCATAGTTCTTTTAGCGTAAAAGTTTGCGAAATACAAAGGCGCAGACCAGCCTGCGCATCCGCGCAGTCTTATTAGAGCCTTTGCTATTCGCCTGTTGCTAAGAGGGAACTTTAAATTTATGGGTATAGTGTATGTAGCTGAGCAGGCTGCTTTAAATCTAAATCTATCGGAAACACCGAAGACAGGTTTTCTCACGTCTCGGCACAATTTAAATGCACAAAAGAACCGTCTTATTGAGTCGGTTCTTTTGAGTACTCACATCATATGTTTCGGCTGAAATAAAAAAAAAATCAAATAGACACTCTTATCTGGAGGCGTGGTCCCACCAATAGCTAAGGTCACGTGGACGGGGCCACGGCTTAAATCTCATCCGTCGACAGACTAGGATGCCAGGTATCGAACCCGGGCGAGCCCTGGTTTATAGAGCGAGCAGTTTGTCCAGTACGTAGTGTTATACTTGTTTGCTTATGTTGAGGCTTAACGTCCCAGTCAACATTTGTTCAGTCATTTCGGGACAATTGACTGTCTTCCAGTACTAAGCATCGGGTAAAGTGTCTTAATCAAGGACACACCACAGTGACTTACCGGCGGTGAGTCTCGACTGTCTAGTAACTCTTCTATAATTCTAACGCTCTGCCAACTGAGCCACTGAGCTCGTTCTGGTAGTAGTAGTTAAATCAATGGCACGCTTGTAGTTGTTGTTGTAGTAGTGGTAGTAATTGCAGTAATAGTAGTAGTGAGTCAGGACTTGTTCATATGCTCAGTGGTAGTGTTCTTAACTCGAGATCGAGAGTGCGAGCCTCACCGGAGGTACTGCATTGTGTCTTTGGGCAATGCATTTTATCCTCTGCTTAGTACTGGCTCAACCCAGGAAGACCCGTCGCGATATGACTGAAAAATGTTGACTCGGACGTAAAGAATCAAAATAAACAAACATATTCATATAACGGCCTACACAGTGTGAAGTTGTTCCGGCCGTTCCTGCTGGCATGAAATTGTGTTCCAGCCGGATCCGACTGTCCTGCTAACTTCACGGAACTGCGTCTTGGGGTGTTATTTATGAACAAAAATTACTCTATTTTGTGGTATTTTTCGAGGCCGCTGATTATTGACAGAACGCGCGAAACATTTGGGTCGCTTACAGTCATTAAAACTCTATATTTTTCGCATGTCCTCGTAAACCTTTCCGTCAAATTAACGATTTTATCCGATGATTTATACTTAAGTCGGTGCATTATAAATGCACTTTGAAGATAGAATCTTAACTTTAAGAAATATTGGAGTTAAATTCGTGAAAGTCCACTTAAGGAGGCATTGTAATTCCGGGCCCTGATCTTTGCCCTTTTTGTTACTTATAGTAGCAGATATTGTTTATTTTGTGGGGGGGGGGGGTCAAATTTAAAAAAAAAAAAGTCTGATTTTTTTCTTCCTCGCTATGCTCGCAAACGTAGATATCTAAATTCAAAGGTGCCACATCGATGGCGCCCACTATAATACCGTTATTTAATTATGTCTCCATCTTGGATAGGTCAGGGGACATATTGTTTTTCCCCTTGCGTCAATCTGTTTGTCCGTCCGTCTATCTGTCCGTCACAAAACTTGCCTGCTCTATAACTTGATAGCCGTTAGAGATATTTTAACGAAATTTTATACATTTGTAAAGCACATCCAGAACGTAATGCACAAAAACAGTAACTTTTGCATGTTTATTTTTTAAATTATTCTCCTTGTAACATAACTAAATGCAATTTTTGTCCGCTCTGTAAGTTGAACACTGTTAAAGATATTGGTTGAAACTTCATACACTTCTAGAGTTGTGTCATGCACAAGAACCAAAACTCTGCTTTGGATATTTCTTGGATTTATTTCCCTTTGATCATTTGAAATGCTATTTTGTGTCCGCTCAATAACTAAATAGCCCTTAAAGGTATTTCAGCGAAATTTCATACATAAGTAAAGCACATTCAAACGACGTGTCATGCACAAGAACCATAACTCTTTCATATTCATTTTCCAAATTATTCCCCTTGTAACATAACTAAATCCAATTTTTCGTCCGCTCTGTAAGTTGAACACTGTTGAAGCTATTTTGGTTGAAACTTCAAACACTTCTAGAACACAATGAGACGATGTGTCATGAACAAGAGCCATAACTCTGCTTTGGGTATTTTTGGATTTATTCCCTTTGATCATTTGCAATGTTATTTTGTGTCTGCTCTATAACTTGATAACCCTTAAAGATATTTCAACGAAACTTCATACATTTGTAAAGCACATTCAGACAACTCGTCAAGCACAAAAACAAATTCTTGCATGTTTATTTTTCAAATTATTCCCCTGGTAACATAACAAAATGCAATTGTTGTCTGCCCTGTAAGTTGAACACTTTTTAAGCTATTTATTTGAAACTTCTTACTCTACTATAGCACAATGGGAGAATGTGTCATGCACAAGAACCATAACTCTTTTTTTGATATCTTTGGATTTATTTCCCTTTGATCATGCTATTTTGTGTCCGCCCTATAACTTGATAACCGTTAGAGGTATTCCAACGAAACTTCATACATTTGTAAAGCATACACACACACACACACACACACACACACACAGAAAGACGACGTGGCATACACAAGAGCCATAACTTTTGCATGTTTGTTTTTTAAATTATTCCCCTTGTAACATAACTAAATGCAATTTTGCGAGTTTTTTATTCCTTAAAGGGAGAGAAATCTGTTTTTTCGTAGAAAAAAAAAACAATTCTAGTTATCTTTCTGCGTTTATTGTCTACCAATCCGTTATTTTATTGTCTTTTGGTTCCGTTTTCTGTAAACAAACTATGGATGAACCGCTCGCAAAACGAGCGAAAGTACAAAAAACTTTGGAAGGCGTCTTTCCAAGAGCTGATCATGGGAAATAAGAAATAAACTACAGGTAAACACGCCAGAAGTCACCAAATAGTACCTTTTATTCAAAATATTCTTGGAGACATGCCCCCAAACCCCCTAGCCGCTGTTGGAAATGCTTTGTATACGCAATCATTAGGCCTTTCTAAAATCAGGACTGAAAAGCTTTGTGCACTGACTAGCTAAATCCTTTCGCCCTTCCACACAGTGTGGCTGCACGTGCGCGATGATTTGAAACACGATGGAAATGAAAGTTCAACTACATGTATCCATGACAATGCATCATACTCACTTACTTTTTCATATGACAAGCGTCGTCGTGAGAAGACCTTTCCTCACTGTTTCTGACCACGTCAGCCTCAAACTTGGGTGTGTAGCTACATGAGATAGTAGAGATTTGGAGTTAGGATGATCATATAGCGAAAAACAAAGGATCAGTCTGTGCATACAGCTTTTCCAACCGCGCACCTCATGTAATCATGAACTAGTCTACAAGTGCGTTTAGAAAACGCTTTGAGAGTTGAAGAAATGTCATAGAAGTTCATTAACTCATTCATTTGCAAAGTTTTATGACTTTTCTTGTTGAAAAATTATGCTTTCTGAACAAGAAATAAACTGCATGAAAAGTAGTCAGCAAATTGCACCGATTTTTCAACATTTCTCCGGGTGAGCATACCCCCATACACCCCTACCCTACGATGCTCGCGTTTATACATTCTATGGTTCCAAACAGTCGCACCAATCCCAAACTCATTGCTACGACCCTGGTATGAATTTAAATTATTTTGGTTGTGTGAAAGTGTGCCAAAGTCCATACCGACAACATCAAAAGAACAACCAATATATAATGGTTTAATTACATTCCAGTAGGTATGTGCTAGTAGCTCGTCCGGTCGTCCGGTCTACAACCCTGAGGCCTGAAAGTCAAATCTAGCTGGAACTCTTTTTTTTGAAGCAGGAACTGTGTAAGTACGGTCGCTGCTGAAGACGGGACCACTTTTGAAACCAATAAATCACATTTAAGGTTCATTTTTTTCTCTTTTTTTTCAGACTTGTCTGCAAAGTAAGAAAAAGTGCAAAAACAGGAATCGATACAATAAAGCACCACACCTAACCCAGGATAGCAATGGGAAAGTGACAACTTCACAATTTGACATCAAAAACGAGAGCCAAGAGGTCAGCCCTTTCCCAGTAGGTGACCACAAGGCATCAATAAACAGACGCGCACGAAAGCATAACAAAAAAAAGACAGAAATAAAATAAATGATCCACAAAAGAAGCACCGCCTTGGAACGGTCAGTAAAAATATTTTACTGGAGGACTTAAACCTGTTTCACGGCGCGCCAACCTCACCCTAAGTTCAGATGTGGATCAAGACACATATATGTTTGCTTTGCATAAAAGACCCCTAACTTGTCAATGCATTATCTCCTAGAACATATAAATTAAGATATAAAAAGAATATAAAGCAAAGATAAGGACTCAACAGTCAATAAAACTGAATACGTAAGCAAAAGAAAAATCCTAAAGGTAAACCCCATTAGGCCTGACAACAGACAAAGCATCAGGCCTCTACCATATTTTTTTTAAATTAACCTCAAAATTAGCAAAGTTATGCAAGCTTAAATGGGCCCTAGAAAGCACCAAATTGCACCATTTTTTTTTAAAAAAAATCCTTTGGAGCATGCATCCAGACCCCCTAGCATGGCTTTGCGCCGTCTGCGCTCGAATGAAACTATTATATTATTCTACCGTCAAAAAGTCAGTAATTTAGAACTCTACAAATCATGGTGACGTCATAACATGAGAACTGTACCTACTTAAACACTTCCGAAAACCAAAATGCTGATTTTCTCCAAAATTTGGGAATTATTTTGCTGACTATCTGTCAACGGTTGCAGATAATCAACCATGTTAAATCACACCGGCATAGTTAAATGGCTCTGGCAATTTCGAATGGGTTTAAATAATGTCGAATTTTTTACCTTTGAGACTAGGCTGCGTTTAGGATAAAGGCTAGAATCCAATTTCCTGGATCTTATCGTCTGTAAATACCACAACGATTCTTCTCACATCACCAAGCAATATTTTGCAGCGAATGGGGACAGATTAAACAGTGAAATTACAAAATTATTGCACGAATTGCATTTTGCTAACACATTTCATGACCAAAATTTGTACATTTGTGCTTTCAAAATGCTCCTTACCAGATCGTTTTATATGTCAAACTTTGCTGTAATATCTTAGAGGGAACATTGGTCTAAAATGTCTAAAATCTTAGCCCTTTCCGATCGGTTGTTTGTACACAGCATAGAGGTTTGGCATTTTGCATACTGAGAGTTGACCCAGAAAACCCGTTGTTTTTTTTGAGTCAACGAATATGTTTCAGAATGTCAAAATTTCCGTTTCCGGCTCAAAATAAGCATGGTAGACTAATGTAAAAAATAGTTTATGTTAGACCATCTGAATGTAATATTTTTGTCATTTGAAGTACAACATGCTTAACTTTATGCCAGTGGTATAATACAACTTTTGTAGCATATATTTGTTTAGATTATGAAAATTTACCTTATACTAGATTCTGTTGATAGATTATTTTGTACATATACTGTATCTATCCAATACACATAAACCACAGGGCTCCTGAATAGGTGTACTTTATGCATGGATGAATTGCAGCACAATATTATTGCAACAGGTAAATATATTGTCATCAAGGTAGAATAGACTACACTGCACTTCAAAATAGTTTTAGCAAATCAGATATAAACAATTACCAAAAAATAACTAAAATGCTCGTGATTTTGGACTTTAAAATACTTTCAATGTGATTTTTAATCGAGTATTGATGCTACAATTCCCTGACATGTAACAAAAATTGATTACTAAATGTTTTGGGGAAGTGAAATTTTGCACCCCCTACCCCTTTGGTAGCGTCTCCTGTTTTGTCATAGGGGTCTGCCTGTCTAATCAAAAACTGTATTCGTTTCTAATACAGCAAACATCTTATTCAAAGGGATACCAGTGATATCTCAGGCATAGGGGCGTTTTGGGAAGCGTCTGAAAAATAGGCAGATACCCTATCAAAGTGTCAGTGGTCCTTTATCGAACCTTACCGACAGTGTACTCTTAACCCTTAAAGCGCCAAGAAAAAAATGCATCTGAAAATGTCGTCTGCTGAAGTCGTCTGCTGCAAATAATTGCCGTACATTACTGACGAATTAAGTATAGAAGCAAACAGCGTGGAGTCGGAACAGACTGCTCCTATAGGAGCAGTCTTATCTGGGTCCACACTGTTTGCCATAGAGGGTTCTTAAACATTTCAGCAGACGAGAAAAGCAGACGACTTTTGTTGTGATTGGCGCATTAAGGGTTAATTTATATTGAGTCATCTCACAACCTGATTGCCACCCCCACCCCAAAGTATGGGATAAAGGCCAGGTTTTTAACATTAATATCTCTGCCAAAAAACATCACGTTATACATAGTTGGGCTAAAGCAGGGCTATAACCCGACATCAGCATGTCCCCTTGTGATCGAGTGGGGCATATACCAGGGCACTGGAAAATCAACATGACGTTAGTGTCACTTTTCTCATAGTCGGGTAGTGGTTGGAGATATATGATGCCAGGATTATGGGCCTCCACCAGCTAAGGTTAATCGGGAACAGTACTGATTCAAATTAGAGTTGCAACAAATTACTTGAATTACCCGGTGTCGAACTCATGATCCCTAGTCTACACTATATTTGCTGAGAAAGAGAGAGAGAGAGAAAGAGAGAGAGACTGAGAATGAAGAGAGAAAGAGACAGACAGACGGACAGGCAAATACATGTAGTGAGACTTAGATAGACAGACAGACTGATAGACAGACAAATAAAGAAATTTAGCAGACACATACAAATGCATAATCCTCATGAAAGGGTGCTAAGCATGCGCGGATCCATGGGGGGGGGGGGGGGGGGGGGCAGTGGTCCAAAGCCCCCTCCCACACCCTGTAAAATCACAAAGGTATAGGGTTCCTTAGCAATCCTGGCCCGGAACCCATATGATGGCCGGCTTATGATGGTATTTGGATCCTCTCTCCCCTCATCAACTAAATAAAAAAAACTTGTCAGAGTTGGACCTCCTCTGACAAATGGATCCACGCATACTAGAGAGAGGGAGGGGGCATATTACTGCAATTTTCACGGCCATGTGGGTAATTTTATCTGAAAGACCTATTACATAAATTTAGGATTATGCAATAAATTTGTGTACGCATCGTCTAGAAATTTGTACGCAAGGTCATTGAAGATCAGAAAATAAGCTACTTTTTAACTTGAATAAGTTATATGTTTGACATCCTAAAATTTGACCTTGGCGTAAATAATTTCAGATATAACCTAAATAAGTTACTTTTGATGGCCTCACTTTGAAATTATTGTTGAAATGACACAATTTTAACTTCTTCAAGTGATATAAATTATAACTTATACAGGTTATGCCCCTGACTGGTAATTGTCATGAAAATTTGCAAAAAGGGTACATTACAAGACTTAGTTGAAAGGCCTACAAACCCCGAATGTGACACAAAACTGTGTGTAGCTTATGAAATTAGTGAAGTGGGAGTTTGCACAAATTTCTAATGCTGTCCATAATAACCTTAACAGGGATCATTTAAATTGTGCATCTCACCCTCCCCTTATTTTTGTGGCACCCCCTGAATCTTCCTTTGAATTTTTTTTCTCAAACCTGGATAAATGCAAAGCTGTTGTGGACGGGTATTGTGACCTACATTTCGTGATGCAGTGATTGTACCCCATGACCGAAAACTATTGTAGTTTATGAAAAATGGGCCTCGACGAGAGAAAACCTGTCTTCGGGGGTTGCGAAAAAACACAGGCGCAGACCAGCCTGCTCATCCGCGCAGTCTCATCAGCGCCTCTGTTTTTTCGCTTTTGGAAAGTATCACATCCAAACTTGCTACAAACGAAATTTCAACTTTCTAGATACTCTCTGTAGCTGAGCAGGTTGGTTTGAATCTCACTTTGTCGGAAATCGCGTCACGACCCAAATGATAGTCATCTTAGGTACATTGGTTCCATTGACAGCAGGATTGGCCAATGCATTTGCAATTCAGTTTGACAGGATACATTAAGCATTTCATTGAATTAACGTTTGCTGGCTAAATGGCATACTTAGTATGGTTGTGTCATCCGGATCTTTTGAAATACTCTGAAGCAAACTTATAAACAAACACATTACATTTTTATACTAGTTCAGAAATTAAAAATCTGTCATACAAAATTTTTATTCTATAAATAAACCAAGGATTTGCCGAGACTATACAAGTTATTCCATTTCAAAATGTCTGGTTCGTCTTGCACAAACAAACTCTGAGAAAAGATACCCTCATTTTAAAAAATAAATAACACTTTTCATATCAATATTAAATATTCAACAGAAACAGTACCCATTTACATATTTGATTATTTGAAGATGGTATGACTGTCATGATTTAAGATGAATATGAATCAAAAGTTTTGAAACAATCGGACTTGTCATTTCTTTTCCGTAATAACATGAAACTAGGCCCTATTAGCAGCTTTATCTATGAAATTTGGCTTAAAGCTTGCACTTAAAGTACAAACTTTGTACTGCTCTGTTTGCTTTATTATATGCTTTACGGCATTGTCATTTTCAGCGATTATTTATTTTTACTAGATGTCACTGTTCTTTTTTTAAAGTAAAACTCTTTGACAAATGCCAAACAATTAATTGTTAATATTTCACTTTGAAACCGGAAGTGTGGAATAGTCGTGAAAGAATTACCGCCGCAGAATAGACTGATCGAGTTTTGTTGATGTTTGTCTACCATTATACAATTGATGCATTCTTTTGAGGTTAACATCAGGATTTGTCAACCCGAGAACAGTGATGTTCACCGAGGCGAAGCCGAGGTGAACATCACTTTCGAGGGTTGACTAATCCTGATGTTAACCGAAAAAGAATGCACCAATTGTTTTGTTATATGACACTGTCTCTCTTTTATTTTCATATTTATAAATTTACTCAAGTCAGATGTTCCTAGGAAGATTATTTCAACAATATACTTTCCAAATTTCTGCAACTCTTATGAGATAAGCAAAATAATTGCGTTTTAACCACTATATGCCTAGCGTCCTTTTTGTGGGACATAGGCAAATAGTGCAGGCCCAGATCAGACGCCACAGAATGCGGCGTCTGATCAGGATCTCCACTGTTTGCTTGCATAATTTTCTATTAAAACTTGAATAAAATGAAAAAATACCACCTAACACCCCTTAAAACAGAAATGGACTGTTCCAATTGATAACGGTGTAAAATTCCATTTGGCATAAATGGGTTAAATGCTGTTCTCATAAAATGAACAAATTCTGAATTGAAACATTTTACCTGTGAAATATACATAAGAAATCAGTCAGTGTTGCAATATCTATTTTTAGCTCTCAGGTAGCAGTGACAAAACTTAATGTCACCTGGACTAGATCTAGTCCAATCTTTTTTTAGCTCTCTGTCAGTAATGTTACCTGTCTTTAGCTCATCACTGTTGGACTTCAAGATTTGTCACAACCAGTGCGAGCTGGTTTCAGCCAATCAGAGGAGGTCTTTTATAGGAGTCATATAACAATCTCAGATGAAATAAAACGCATAGTATGATTAAACATGTGTACGGACAATTTTCAGAAATCAGGAAAAACGTGATTTTTTTTCCAGTTTTTAAAGAAGTGTAAAAAATCTGCCGTTTACCAAATTTCAAATGTTTGGTGTTTTTAAGTCACCTTGACAAGTTCGTACACCACTGCACTTTAATTTGATAAAAATGCACCAACAATGTTTTTTCACCATCTACATTGATTTTTACATTTTTGAACCCCAAAAAAGTAAAATTAATGGAACTATCCAGAAAACACTTAGTAACTTTTCTCCATTGAAATGCTCATGATTAGGTAAAAAATCAATCAAAGTTATTGGTACCTTAGTCAGAGAAAATGGTTTTGTAAAGTGTACGTTTATAAGTTTGCTTAAGTGTAGATTTTAGGTTCCATGCGATACAGAATTGTACAACAAAATATGCTGTACATATGGTCCAATGATTACCTTTATATGGTAGAATACATAAACCACGAACTCTTGTCTCTTTACACGCTCTTTATGAAGAAGTCGGATGGGAAAGTTTGGAAAAAAGACGTAGAAAACACAAGCTTTTGCTTCTGTATAAAATGTTCAACAATCTATCACCTTTATATCTTTGTTCCTTAATACCTCCTACTGTAGATACCCAATCTTCATAGAACCTTCGCAATGTACACAACATTCGTACAATATACTCACGAACAACACAGTATTTTAACTCTTTTCTGCCTTCGACCATCAGAGAGTGGAACACTTTACCCCTTGATGTGCGAAATTGTGATTCGATTGTCAGTTTTAAACGCAAATTGAACTGAGATATTAATGTTGTCCCAAAATATTTTTACACTGGTAACAGAAAAGCCCAGGTACTTCATGTCAGAATTCGTACCAAATGTAGCTCTCTAAACAATGATCTCTATCAAAAAGGAATCAGTGAATCGCCTCTCTGTCTCTGTGGCCATGTTGAAAATGCCGACCACTTTCTCATGAAATGTCATAATTATCAAGCACAAAGGGTTGAGCTCGTACGTGCAGTTTCTCAGCATACTTCCGTAACACTACATACTCTCTTTTTTGGTAACAACTCGCTCACTATGAACATAAACATCGAAATTTTTGAAGCTGTGCAAACATATATTGTTAACACCAAACGATTTTAAAACAACACATATCACATAGAAGTATTAAGAGAAAAGTAGGAAAGATGTTACAAGGTTTCAGATTCGTGCCCCAAGTTTACTCATTCACAATCATTTTTTATTTTATTTTATTTTTAGTATTCAATTTTCATAGAAACATATAGTGCATTTTTGGCATTATATCATTTCTAACGTTGAAATCAACATTAACAAACTACGAGCTTGCATTTTCCCTCTTTTTTCAGTGATTTTTGTTATAAAGTATTTTTTCTGTTCTACATTTTCATATTGCGTTAAAAGACCTTTGCGCCAAATAGAATGATTAGACCTGCTAAAATTTCAGATTGCCATAATAGTGCACATACTGTATGTGTTAATTAAAAGAGAGCAACAGCACAATAACAGTGCCATTTATGAAGACGTAACATACACATATTTGGCGCATAGGTATGTTGACGTAACAAGTCAGATTGTGTTAAAGTATTATATTTCAACAGCTTAAAACAACGTCATTATATTTACATCTGATTATTGCTAGGAGAAGAATAACATAAGCTTCCAGCTTTCGTTCTTATCCTTTTACATTATATAACTTGTATATATTTGTATGTGTATCTTACCAAGTTGAAATAAAATATGTTTAAACTACCACGAACTCTAAGTAAAGACCCTTGATTCATTCAATTCATTAATGTTACAGTCACGCCTCAAGGCGTTTTGTGGAAGTGTACTGCTACAATTGTTTTAGTAAATTCATGTTAAATACAGATCCCACCTGTGCATTTTTAGACTAAATAGATATATCAATATTATGATCAGATATTTCATTAGACCTAAAATGTGAGGAAAATAATTTTCAAAACCTGGAAAGCCTTCCTTCTAAAATGAAATGTTATTTTATAACCAGCTCCTTTGACTATACATCAACTGCCAACCTACTTACAACAGACCTATCTATAAACACTATTCTTGCATACTGAATAAGGATATCTGAGATATTAATCTGGGATATAAAATCTTATCTTACCCATGCTATCTTATCCAGTACGTCAAGTAACGTCATCATGTGAAATTGCATCTAAGCGTATTCAGGGACTTCTGGAAGCTTATTTTAAGATAAATAAATAAAGTAATAAATAAATAAATAAAAACAGTGGTGAGCAAGAATAAGAATCCATTATTCGTGTGAAGTTAGGATAAAAAAATCCGTCCCCAGGAATCAACGTTTATCATCACTCGGCAAGCCTCGTGATGCCAAACGGCGATCCTCGGGACGGATTGTTCTATCCTACCCTCACACTCATGATAGATTCTTATAGTATGTCCATCTTTCCGCCATAACCATAACAGGTGTAAGAAATCCCGCAAACATATTACTTGAACGCTAATGCTTGCATGGAATTCTAACCTTTAAAATGGGCAGAAAAAAGAAACACCGATTAACGTCATTAAAACGTAGACATGGTGCCACCACTTAACGGCAAAGTCACACATTCTTACGCCAAAGAAAACTGGTGTATATCAAGCGAAAGCTGTGCATATCGCTTATATTTTTTTCCAAAATGTAACCCTTCGACCGATCAAAAGTCTTCTTCTTTAGGTTATATTATAAAGCCCCGCATGCAGTTGGTCGATTAATAGTGATCGCAAAACCAATAGGGTAAAGTCGGGTAAATTCGGACATCAGGTAAATTCGGACATCAGGTAAATTCGGACACACGGTTGCAAACAGTGGAAATCCTGATTAGACGGCTCCTTATGAGCCGTCTCATCAGGATTTTTACTGTTTGCTTAGTTAATTTACCTTTTATTTCAATAATTGAACTATGAAACAAACAAGGTAGCTGTCCGAATTAAGCTGTCTGTCCGAATATACCCGACTTTTCACTACAGAAATTGTTTACCTTTGCAATCGTCCTTTTTGCTCTTGTTCTCTGTGCAGTATTTAGTCATCTGAGGCCTGGCTGTGAACTTTCTCTCCATTTATATTGTTAGCTACGTCAGCTGGTGCGAAGGTTGTGTGTTTATTTCCTTGTTGCTATAAAAGTTCAATGTATTCTATGACTTTTCGCTTATAGTACAGCAGATGACTGGCCAAAAGTCCTCTCCTTAAGGAGTTTACTGGTCAGATCGGTGCAACATCTAGTGACATATACCAAAATGTTTGTTTGTATGTCCAGCTTCAGAATCCGGTTGATGATATCGTCACTGATGAGTACTAACAGAGTTACGGCCCTTGAACCGTACATACCCATTATAACAGATTATTTGAATTTTGCATACAGTTGGCAGATAGCATTGCATTTATTTCTAATTAGCATACATAATTGATTTTTTTTATGATTTATATGGTATTGGATTAGAAAACAACATTGAAATATAGTTTCAACATGTACGATACCTAAAGGTGTGTTTGTCCGTGTGTCTTTTTGTAAATAGTGTCAATGTAAAAGGGCAATGCTAATATTTCATAAACACAATTTTTAACCATAACTTAGTTCAAAATGCAAGTTTCATCTTTTTTTTCATCAAGGTAAGCAACAGCATACACTTGTTTGAGGTCAAGCTTCAAATCAATTTGTGACCTTTCTCAAGGTCAAATGTCAAGGTCAAATAGGCATACCCCCCAAATCACAAAAAATGCGTATTTTATGTATCTGTTTATTAGTAAAAGTATAGTCTGTGCCTGTTTGAAGCCTAACTTATAAGTACTAGTCTTTCATACTTACATTCTACATATTCTTTGCCACCAAAGGGGAATAAATACCCCCCATCAAGCGAGGCGTGAGCTATTCTGTAACGGCCTCAGTTTGAATAACGTCAAGATGATAACCGCTTTATACTACCACATACGACTGGCCAGAATTCCTCTCCTTATGAACTTTGCTGGTAAGATTGTGCTAATATCAAGCGACATATATACCATAATATTTGTCTGTATGTACGACTTCAGAATCCAGTGAATGACATCGTCGAAGATGAGTTCTTACACAGTTAAGGCCCTTGAACCGTACACACACGTTATATAGGATTATTCATATGCTGTATACAGTTGGTCTAGAGCATTGCATTTATTCGTAAGGACACGTTAATACAATATTGTTATGACTTGTATGGTATTGGTTGGAAAACAACATTTAAGATAAATTATCAATACCAATGATACATGTACCAAAAGCTGTGTTTGTCCGTGTGTCTGTTTGCAAATAGTTTCAATGCAAAAGGAAAATGCAAACTTTTCATAAAAAAATCTTTATTTATATTGAAATAGTTCAATTGCCATATTTCGTCAATTTTGTTTCATCAAAATAAGTAATGGTCTACACTCTTTGTATGTCAGAGTTAAAATTTGTGCTATGACCTATTTAAATGTTAAGGGTCAAGGTCAAATAAACATATACTTCTGGGAAACAGATTTACAAAAGTCAATAGACTTTCTTCTGAATCCCTTTTTTGTATTTCGAAATGATATGTATGTGAAGTTATTGTATTATATGTACACATGTTGTTATACAAAAATGAAATAAAAGTTTAAACTAAATAGACATATTTAACATTACAATATTTAGTATATTTTATTATTTAGCCCACCTGAGTCATAAGCTCAAAGTGAGCTATTGTGATCGTTGGATGTCTGTTGTACGTCGTGCGTTACCAACAATTGCTTCAAACGATATCTCACCCTAAAATAATGGCTTGGATTTAATCAAATTTGGCTGACAGGAATGGTCCTTATATGGCCCTCTCAAATAATTGATGAAATAATATATCTAGATCACATGGGTAAAAATAGATTTTCGAAACCTTTAAAAATCTTCTTGTCTGAAACCACAAGGCTGATAGCCTTGATATTTTGTGTAGGATTATCTAGTAGATATTTTTCTTTTTTGTTCAAATTATGCCCATGGGGCCACAAATTGTCCCGCCTCTGGGTTCACATGTTTTACACAGGCCGTGGGTTGGTCTGCAGAGTGTGATTGTGGTATTTCCTGAAATACTCACTTGCTTTTTTTTTAAATGGGAAACATGAAAAATTATTGTCTGAAACCATTTGAGCCTTGATAGTAAATATGTAGCATCATCTAGTAGACCTCTACTAATTTTGTTAAAATTATGGTCCTAGGGCCAATTGTGGCCCGCTCCAGATTCACATTATTTCCATAGGTTTATATAGGGTACACAGCAAATCTTCATGTCTGGAACCACTTGGCATACAGCCTTGATAATTGGTATTTGTATCATCTAGTAGACCCCTCTACCAGGTTTGTTAAAATTATGCCCATGTTGCCAAAATGGACCCATCCTGGGGGCCACGTGTTTTACATAGGCTTTAATAGGGAAAGCATAAAACTATATTCACAGAGTTGTAGCGTCACCTAGTGCTACTTTACCAAGATTGTTCAAATTATGGCCCTTGGTTTTATATAGTTTTTTTACAGCAAATATAAAAAGAAATATTGTCTGAAACCACAAGGCCCAACGCCATTATATTTAGTATGTAGCATCACAAAGTAGACCTCCACTGAGTCTGTTCAAATAATGGCCGTGCAGACAAAAACAAGCCACGAAGGCTATATAGGTATATTTAAATAAAACACAAAACCCTTCTTGTTTGACCCACAAGGCCTTGAGCTGCCAAGTTTATTCAAAAATGGCTCCACCCAGGGGGATCACATGTTTGACATTGGCTTGTATAGTCAAAACATAAAAAAATCTTCCCTGGAACCACTTAAGTTCTAGAACAATGTAGTATCGTCCAGTGGTTCTTTTTTATTATGCTTTATTGTTGTCACCTTTTTGGAATACAAAAACGAATAGCATCAAAGTACTGTGAGGTTTCCATTATATAAACGTTGCCATTAGAGAAACATCATACATACTGTATATGCTAAATTTTCCCTGAACTGGACCGGTTCAACATAATTTTGATTGTACTGTCATCACTGCCAATGACTTCAGATTCAACACATACAATATTTTGTATACATCTTGGTGTGTTATAATCTAGATCTGATAGAAAAAATGTCAACCATTTGCAGGCCCTGTTTATTTGGTGTATTTTAGAAACATGTTCTTGGAAAAATATAAATAATTCATAACTTCAATTGCAATAAGGTAATTGAAAATGGTATAAAATTAAAGTACATTTATTTCTGAGTAAGAAAGACTAAAACAGCTCATTTTAATTTATAGAGCGGACTTTTGACGAGAAAATGTGAGTTAGTAAGGGTATCATTTGAGGTTAATGAAATAATATGTAGGTTACAGTATGTCTTGCAGGGTCGTCCTGAAAAGGATGTTTAGCAAATTAATTTGGTTTATCTAAAGTGTTAGGGTACCTAAAACTGACAAGATACAAAAAACATTAGAGTTTTCCAAAGCATAGACGAAAATCTAAGCAAAGCAAGAAAATGATACATAATATCTGTATATAGAAAACTTAAAAGCTACATACTGTTTAGATTTAGAATAATCATCATTTCTGATGAAATATGAAGCCATTAAGATTGTCAGTATATTCGTACCTCACCCACTTTGTCAATGATCATTCACTCTGATTTGATGAAAGAATAAAATGCAGATACACATTTATGTTGGGTGATACAGGAAGACAAATGCAAACGTCATCAAATTATATAAAATGAAGGAAATTTTAATATTTCACCAATATTTTGGGACCATTGATTCATTTATTTATAAGGCCTATTATATTGATTTTTTATCTTAAAACGACGCAAAATCAAGGGCAATAATGCATGTTTCTTGCAGTATTTTTTTATCGCTAAAGCAATACAAAAGATGCTGTAAAGATGTGTAAAACCAAATGTCTCGTATATTTTATTTCAATCAGATCCTCTGTAAGCAAGTTATTGGATGAAAATTTGATTATAGTTCCATTTTCTACGTGCGAGTCTTGCCATTAAGGGACAACAACTCGTGGTTCAAAAAATAGAAATATGTAGCAGAAACAAAGGGGTACATGCATTAAGGGGCTTTTTTGGCCCCCTCTAGAGCAAAAAACTGAAAGTTGCTTTTCACCAATTTCATCCAAGTGTTTTGTTAGAAGAATAGCCCATGTGTAAAAGTCTGGCCTTTATTTTCCTTTTACTGGTTGCTATGATAACCAAAATGGCTAAAAAAATAGGCTTAAAATGGAGAAATTGCTTTTTTAGGCCAACTTTGAGGCTTTTGGAGACCGATTTTTTAAGAATAAGATATCAGCACAAGCAAATACCAAAAAAAAACTTTTAATATATTATGTGCCGTGATAATTCTCATAATCTGTTATTTTTTTTTTTTTTTTTTTTTTGGTATTTGCTTGTGCTCTATATTAATTCCTCTGTTACATGTCTCAAATTTGCTCCAAAATGGTCATTTTCCTATTTTCAGCCTATTTTGGCGACCATTTTTGTTACCATAGCAACCGTAAAAGTCGAATCAATACGAGAACTTTACACTTTGGCTATTGTTCTAATAAACTAATAAGAAGAAACTTGTGAAGAGCAAATTTTATTTTTTGACCTCATAGGGGGGCCAAAATAGCCTCTTAATGCACATACCCCTTTTGATCTGCAGTTTGGCATAATATTGGTTCAGGATAGATTTAATCCTATTTAGAAAATAAGTTTTCAAATTTAACTTATTGAGCTATTATTATTTTACTGCATTTTCCATACAAAACAATGGTAAAAATAATCAAGAGCAGTTACTCGTTCTAGAATATCCAGATAGTTGCTAGTAGTTGCCCCAGAGCATTTTATTTGTAGAAATTAGAATCTAGAAACCCTGTTAAATTAACTGAGGCACTGATCTTTAAATTATTATTCATTTTTAAAGACATAAATTTTGCGGGCAGTTTCTTTAGTTGAAAGTTTCAAATATATGTTTATTCAAAGCAGCTGGGTTTTAAAATAGGATATAACTATAATATACGAAGAAAAATAGTTCCAAACCCTTTTTCTCTGACTAAAACTTAATTTATTTACTTCTTCAAGTGCTGTCATGAATAGTGATGGCTATATTTTTTTCCTGAATGCATGATTTTGATTATATTCCAAAACTGACACCAATAATTTCTCATAATATGATAAAATGGGTGGGGGTATATCAAGGGGACTTAACTCGGTTAGTACTCAAAGTCAGCGGTGTCATCAACTGCTTCTATTTACTAGAGACTCTACATTTTTGTTTGGTACATGTACATGTTTATGACACTAGATGTTAGCAAAATTTGACCAAGTTCACCCTCAAACAGCCCTGAGATCTGCAGTAGTAATAGGTGGGTGGGGTATTAACATGCTTAGTATTGTCCCCAAAGCATATCCGTATACAGAAATTGGAATCTAGAAACCCTGATAAGATAGATAAAGAAGTGTTCTTTAAATTCTTAGTCATTTCTAAGGACATAACACTTAAGAGCAGATTCTTAAATTGAAAGTTCCAACTATATTTTTATTCAGAGGAGTTTTGACACCAAATTTACTTTTAAAGACGAACAAAAAAAATTTGAAAGCCCATTTCTCTGACTAAAACTGAACTTCTCTACTTTATCAAGTACCGTTATGAGGAATGATGGGCTTTTTTTCTTACTGGATGTTTCATCTCAATTATTTAACAAACTAATGATCATAACCTCTTTTAATATGATCAAAATGGGTGGGGTAATTCAAGGGGAGATAACTCGGTTAGTACTCAGAATCAGCGGTGTCATCAACTATTTCTATTTATTTTTGCTTGGTACATATACATGTACATGACACCAGATGTTAGCAAAATACGACCAAGGTTACCCTCAAACAGCCATGAGATATGCAGTAGTAATAGGTGGATGGGGTATTTACATGCTTATTATTGCTCCCAGAGCATTGCGTATACAGACTTTCGAATCTAGAAACCCTGATAAGATAGATAAATAAGTGTTCTTTTAATTTTTAGTCATTTCTAAGGACATACCACTAATGGGCAGATTCTTAATTTGAAAGTTTCAAATATATTTTTATTCAATGGTGCTTTAACACATAATTTAACTTTAAAAGACCAACAAAACAGTTGAAAAGCCCATTTCTATGATCAAAACTTAACTTTTCTACTTTTTCAAGTACAGTTTTGAGTAATGATGGGAATATTTTTCCTCCTGGATGCTTCAAATCAATTATTTAACAAGCTAATGATCATAACCTCTTATAATATGATCAAAATGGGTAGGGTAATTCAAGGGGAGATAACTTGGTAAGTACTCAGAATCAGAGGTGTCATCAACTACTTTTAAAAACTAGAGACCCCACATTTTCATTTGGTATATAACACTAGATGTTGCAAAGATCTGACCAGTAGACCCCTCTGACAGCCTTGAGATCTGCAGTACTATTATATATTACTGTAAAGGCGGCGCCTCATGAATGCGGTATTAGGACTGGCCAACCTTAGACACAGGTAAAAGCTGAAAATGAGGCGTGGTTTTATTCAAAAGTAACTGTATCATCTTGCGCCATTATCTCAGTATATTATTTAGTCCTTAAACCGCCAGCAAAATAACTGCATCTGAAAAATGTCTATTTTTAAAACATAAGCATAGATGCAAACATTGTGGAACCAGATCAGACTGCTCCTACAGGAGCAGTCAGATCTGGGTCCACACTAATTGTCTATAAGGCTTCAAATATTTTAATGGACGACAAAAACATACATTTTGTGATTATGCGCTTTAAGGGTGAATAAATGAGTTCAAAATGTATACGGTTAGGATTTTGATGAAATGCACGAACGTTTGCGCGGCCCAAAAAGCTTATTAACTCTTTACCAAATTATAAATAAAACTTGATTTCCCTTCCTTAGCAGATAAAATAGCCGAACCACGCCCAGATATGAATATTAAAGTTGCCGCCTTTACAGTAAGCGAAAAGTCTGTTAATACTATGAATGAGAGGAATCTGCGATGCAAAAGATGGACTTATTACACATAAGATGGACCAGCTATGATAGAGAAAAATCATTATTGAAATAGAAATTTTGGATATCAATCAATCCCTGATTTTTGTCTTTTATTAATACCTCGTCGCTATGCCAAATCCATTGTGAAGGTCCCCGCCCTGGCAGATATAGACTTCGAGCTAAAAAAAGGCCCTGCCCCCCCCCCCCCCCCTAGGGAATTTTGCAGACATATCCTTTCTTGAAGAAAATTTCAAGCCGCATCTTTTAAGAGATGTTTGCACTCTGTACTCCGGAGCGTTAGTCTCTGACAGCCTGTTACATATGTTACTGTAACAAACTAAGGAAAAATCAAAATGAAAGTTTGAGCTACAGAAAGAAGACATTAAACCATCTGATTATTCAAATTTCTTATGTAGTTTGCATGTTGGATGCCTAAGCTACATAAAAGCAGCATTTTAAACAAAATTACAGCCTTCAATGGTGTTATATGCGTTACATATATTAAATTTCCCTTTGAAAGTTGAAATCGTGACTAACATCTTTAATTTTACAGACGATTTGTGCATTTTACAAGTTTTTTTAATCTTAGTTTACTAAAATACTTATTCGACTAACAGAAAAAACAAAGTTTGCTTTTCTATCTCAAATATATTGTTTTATATGAGCTATTAAACAACCCTACCCCCAATTTTAAGTATCCAATTTTGGTATCTATTATTGAAGAAAAATATATGAAAATATTTGACGCTCGTGGATATCTTACATTTTTGGCACTGTTTTGCTAATGCAATAAAGAATCATACATTTGTAAGTTTGACATCAGGATCAGAGCACTTATTTAAGTATGTAACGTATGTTACATGGCATAATGAATGAGCAAGGAAATTGTCTTGGAAGTAAGAGATGATATTTCAGAAAAAAATACTATTTTTCACATGTTTTCCTATTAATCTCTAGCCTCTGGTGCCTTAGTCTTAGTAATTATAGTCATTGCTGATAACAAGCCCATGGAATTGTGTTACAGATGTTATATACAATCCTTTTTATCACATATTTCCTAATGCCTTTAATATTAAAATATATAGACATATAGATAGAAAATAATAGTTCTCATTTAAATGACTCAATTTAATAAATGTTCCTATTAAATATAATTATTAAAAAAACAATCTTTATTCAAGTCACCTTCACAATGTCTATCATTGTGTCTGCTTCTATGGCAAAATAATCACCCATTTTATCACAACAAGTAGAATCATGGCATGGTATTAGGACTGCAAACTGAGTACAATCCTGTTCCTCTCCACCCCTTTGGGAATTGTGCAGACATATCCAACCTTAAAAACAGTTCAAGATGCATCAAATAAGAGATGTTTGCACTCTATTAACTAGGGGGTTAGCCTGTAATGGTATGATACGTATGTTACCATATCAATTTAAGAATAAATGAATTGAAAGTCTGAGAAACAGAAAGAAGACAAAAAACTATCTATTTATTTGAATTATTCATGTAGTTTGCATGCTGATTACCTTTGATACATAAGAAAGTGTTTTTAACAAATATACAGCTTCCTATGGTGTTATATGTGTTACATTAATTAAGATTACTTTTAAAATTGGTAATTGTGACAAACATCACTTATAAGCATTCGTGTGATCCTCCTCTTTTGCCATCAAAAGACATAATTTTCTTTGTATGTGTGGCCAGTGCCAGCGTCAAACAAATTGACTCAGCAATAAATTGAATCCTTAGCATTCTTCAAAAGCAGAAACAGCATGTCAGTGTCATGGGATCAAACACCTGATTAAATATGGGTGTAATGCCATTTCACATATATGCATACAATGGAGTATGACTCTGGTATATGTCTCTTCCTGTGAAGTGGCAAGAGCAATCTTACTGCAGCTGCCTCTGCATCGGTGCTAGTCAAATGATAACTTTGCTCTGATTTTGCAAAAGCTATGTCTCTACCGTGTACCTCTAAGAATACTTTAAGATTTCTGACATTGGTCTAACAGAAATTTGATAGGCTGCTTTTTTGCATCATTTGCCATGGAACATATCCAGTCCTTTGGTGCTTAAGTCCTCAGGTCTTAGATCAATAGTATTTTGCTGCGTCCAAAGCACTTAATAAGTTTTCGCTAGTTACAATGTTGACTCTTGATGGTTTTGGCAGACCGTCTGAAACAATTTCTGTTACACCTTGAAAGTTATCTGGTATAAGAGAAAGAATATGAAGCTGGACATTGCCATCAATTATGTTTGCAGCTGGTTGTTTTTATGTCATTACATTGAAGCAAGCCTTAAAATAATGTAATGTAAAGCCAATGATTTCTAAGTTTTTTCAGTCATATCATAAGCTGTTGCATTCAAAAGAAGGAAAGTGGACTATGGGTAACCAGTAGTTCTAAATTATGCTCTATGGAAGATTTATACAGAGTAAACAAGTTGATAAGGTGCCTCATTTCATGATCCATTGAAAATACTGAAATCGAAAACACTTGCCTCTGACTGTGAAATCAAAAAGGATGTCACGACAATGCCCTTGCTCATTTATTAGGGTCTAATTTGCGCTCTGTTCATCCTGAATTTCATTGCTATACCTGCTGTGATACATCTAGTTTCAGAACTTTAGAAGTACTAAGACTTCAAATAAGTTTTTGAATGCTTGGGTAAAGATAATAAGTGCAGAGATATTATTAGATGAAAATATGTGCGTTGCATGTATGGAAAGGCTACATTTATAAAAGTAAACCAGCTAAGATATGATTCTTTATCACAGAAATGTCTAGGTACATCAGTCCAGGTACTCATTGCTTTTAATGACATAATTTTCCTCCTTGTAAAGCTTTAGTCTTTCGCCTACTTGCAGAGTATCACTTGAAACACATACTCAAAGAGCCAACTATTAGGAATTTATATCAGTTTCCGAATGTTCCAAGCCATGAATGGCAAAATTGGAAAGTTGATAATGGTTCATCAATTTTGAGTGGACTGGTGGTAAAATTGTATAACAGTAAAATTGAAATATTGTGTGATGATTCTACTAGTTGCAAGGAGGTGTGTGATAATAATGATTGCCACAGAGGCAGATAACGACAAATATTTAACATGAGTGTTAAATCGATGAGAATTAGTTTGGACCATTTCATTTATTGTATTGTCTTGTACAAATGTAAAACTATATTTTCTATTTGTGGCTCTATATTTATTATTATATGCATAGTATTAGGAAATGTGTCCAAAAGGTCATTGATAACATCTGTAGCAACAGTCCATGGGCTTGATAATCAGAAATGAATACAATTTCTAGTGTTTTGGCACCAAAGACTTATATTATAAGTACACATTAAGTGTCCTGATCTTAAACTTAATGACATCTTGCAGATATATGAACAAGACAGACTAAAAAAATGTAAAATATCCACACGATGCAATCGCGTTCATGTGTTTTACTTAAGCTGTAATAACAAAATTTGCTTCTCTGTAAAACTGGGAGTAGGGCTGAGTATTTGCTCCTATAAGACAATATATTTAAGATAGAAAGGCAAACTTGGTATTTCCTATTCATCAATTGAGTATATGTTTGTAAAATCTAATAAAAAAAGGCCCTGCCCCCCGCCCCCCCTAGGGAATTTTGCAGACATATCCTTTCTTGAAGAAAATTTCAAGCCGCATCTTTTAAGAGATGTTTGCACTCTGTACTCCGGAGCGTTAGTCTCTGACAGCCTGTTACATATGTTACTGTAACAAACTAAGGAAAAATCAAAATGAAAGTTTGAGCTACAGAAAGAAGACATTAAACCATCTGATTATTCAAATTTCTTATGTAGTTTGCATGTTGGATGCCTAAGCTACATAAAAGCAGCATTTTAAACAAAATTACAGCCTTCAATGGTGTTATATGCGTTACATATATTAAATTTCCCTTTGAAAGTTGAAATCGTGACTAACATCTTTCATTTTACAGACGATTTGTGCATTTTTACAAGTATTTTTAATCTTAGTTTACTAAAATACTTATTCGACTAACAGAAAAAACAAAGTTTGCTTTTCTATCTCAAATATATTGTTTTATATGAGCTATTAAACAACCCTACCCCCAATTTTAAGTATCCAATTTTGGTATCTATTATTGAAGAAAAATATATGAAAATATTTGACGCTCGTGGATATCTTACATTTTTGGCACTGTTTTGCTAATGCAATAAAGAATCATACATTTGTAAGTTTGACATCAGGATCAGAGCACTTATTTAAGTATGTAACGTATGTTACATGGCATAATGAATGAGCAAGGAAATTGTCTTGGAAGTAAGAGATGATATTTCAGAAAAAAATACTATTTTTCACATGTTTTCCTATTAATCTCTAGCCTCTGGTGCCTTAGTCTTAGTAATTATAGTCATTGCTGATAACAAGCCCACGGAATTGTGTTACAGATGTTATATACAATCTTTTTTATCACATATTTCCTAATGCCTTTAATATTAAAATATATAGACATATAGATAGAAAATAATAGTTTTCATTTAAATGACTCAATTTAATAAATGTTCCTATTAAATATGATTATTAAAAAACAATCTTTATTCAAGTCACCTTCACAATGTCTATCATTGTGTCTGCTTCTATGGCAAAATAATCACCCATTTCATCACAACCAGTAGAATCATGGCATAGTATTAGGACTGCAAACTGAGTACAATCCTGTTCCTCTCCACCCCTTTGGGAATTGTGCAGACATATCCAACCTTAAAAACAGTTCAAGATGCATCAAATAAGAGATGTTTGCACTCTATTAACTAGGGGGTTAGCCTGTAATGGTATGATACGTATGTTACCATATCAATTTAAGAATAAATGAATTGAAAGTCTGAGAAACAGAAAGAAGACAAAAAACTATCTATTTATTTGAATTATTCATGTAGTTTGCATGCTGATTACCTTTGATACATAAGAAAGTGTTTTTAACAAATATACAGCTTCCTATGGTGTTATATGTGTTACATTAATTAAGATTACTTTTAAAATTGGTAATTGTGACAAACATCACTTATAAGCATTCGTGTGATCCTCCTCTTTTGCCATCAAAAGACATAATTTTCTTTGTATGTGTGGCCAGTGCCAGCGTCAAACAAATTGACTCAGCAATAAATTGAATCCTAAGCCTTCTTCAAAAGCAGAAACAGCATGTCAGTGTCATGGGATCAAACACCTGATTAAATATGGGTGTAATGCCATTTCACATATATGCATACAATGGAGTATGACTCTGGTATATGTCTCTTCATGTGAAGTGGCAAGAGCAATCTTACTGCAGCTGCCTCTGCATCGGTGCTAGTCAAATGATAACTTTGCTCTGATTTTGCAAAAGCTATGTCTCTACCGTGTACCTCTAAGAATACTTTAAGATTTCTGACATTGGTCAAACAGAAATTTGATAGGCTGCTTTTTTGCATCATTTGCCATGGAACATATCCAGTCCTTTGGTGCTTAAGTCCTCAGGTCTGAGATCAATAGTATTTTGCTGCGTCCAAAGCACTTAATAAGTTTTCGCTAGTTACAATGTTGACTCTTGATGGTTTTGGCAGACCGTCTGAAACAATTTCTGTTACACCTTGAAAGTTATCTGGTATAAGAGAAAGAATATGAAGCTGGACATTGCCATCAATTATGTTTGCAGCTGGTTGTTTTTTATGTCATTACATTGAAGCAAGCCTTAAAATAATGTAATATAAAGCCAATGATTTCTAAGTTTTTTCAGTCATATCATAAGCTGTTGCATTCAAAAGAAGGAAAGTGGACTATGGGTAACCAGTAGTTCTAAATTATGCTCTATGGAAGATTTATACAGAGTAAACAAGTTGATAAGGTGCCTCATTTCATGATCCATTGAAAATACTGAAATCGAAAACACTTGCCTCTGACTGTGAAATCAAAAAGGATGTCACGACAATGCCCTTGCTCATTTATTAGGGTCTAATTTGCGCTCTGTTCATCCTGAATTTCATTGCTATACCTGCTGTGATACATCTAGTTTCAGAACTTTAGAAGTACTAAGACTTCAAATAAGTTTTTGAATGCTTGGGTAAAGATAATAAGTGCAGAGATATTATTAGATGAAAATATGTGCGTTGCATGTATGGAAAGGCTACATTTATAAAAGTTAACCAGCTAAGATATGATTCTTTATCACAGAAATGTCTAGGTACATCAGTCCAGGTACTCATTGCTTTTAATGACATAATTTTCCTCCTTGTAAAGCTTTAGTCTTTCGCCTACTTGCAGAGTATCACTTGAAACACATACTCAAAGAGCCAACTATTAGGAATTCATATCAGTTTCCGAATGTTCCAAGCCATGAATGGCAAAATTGGAAAGTTGATAATGGTTCACTAATTTTGAGTGGACTGGTGGTAAAATTGTATAACAGAAAAATTGAAATATTGTGTGATGATTCTACTAGTTGCAAGGAGGTGTGTGATAATAATGATTGCCACAGAAGCAGATAACGACAAATGTTTAACATGAGTGTTAAATCGATGAGAATTAGTTTGGACCATTTCATTTATTATATTGTCTTGTACAAATGTAAAACTATATTTTCTATTTGTGGCTCTATATTTATTATTATATGCATAGTATTAGGAAATGTGTCCAAAAGGTCATTGATAACATCTGTAGCAACAGTCCATGGGCTTGATAATCAGAAATGAATACAATTTCTAGTGTTTTGGCACCAAAGACTTATATTATAAGTACACATTTAGTGTCCTGATCTTAAACTTAATGACATCTTAAAGATATATAAACAAGACAGACTAAAACAATGTAAAATATCCACACGATGCAATCGCGTGTATGTGTTTTACTTAAGCTGTAATAACAAAATTTGCTTCTCTGTAAAACTGGGAGTAGGGCTGAGTATTTGCTCCTATAAAACAATATATTTAAGATAGAAAGGCAAACTTGGTATTTCCTATTCATCAATTGAGTATATGTTTGTAAAATCTATTAAAACAGTTTGAAACCAAGTCATAGTAGTTGTTTAACTAAATGACGATAGCCACAATTATAGCTTTTAAATTATAATTAGGTTCATGTAACGCACATAACACCACAGTTGGCCGTATTAATGTTAAACAGCTTCCATATGTAGTAAAGACATCAAGTATGCAGACTATAAGAAGGTCAATTTATTAGATAATTTTAATGTCTCCTTTCTGTAGCTCAAACATTCAAATTTCTTATTCTCAAATTAAGATAGTAACATATGTAACAAGCTGTTACAGGCTAACGCCCTGACTTACAGAGTGCAAACATTTCTTATTAAATGCACCTTGAATGGTTACATAAGATGTAATATGTCTGCAGAATTCCAAAGGAGACTTGGATGGAGCAGGCCCTTACTCAGCTTGATGTCAAAATACTGATTGATGATTTTACTTATCATGCTAACATATGTAACGCTCTCTGATCTTTAAAACTTGATGACAACTAGCAGATCTATAAGTCTTTATCATACGAGCCAGCTAAATATCCTAAACAATGTAAGATATCCAGCAGCTGCGAGTTTTTTCCACAATTTTAGCTCAAACTTTCAGCTACATTTCCTTTATTTGATATAGTAACGCATGTAACATGCTATTTCAGACTAACGCCCAAACATAGAGAGTGCAAACATCCCTTATTCGATGCAGCTTAAGTTGTGCTATAAGAAGGAATATGTCTGCAAAATTCCCTCGAGGAGATTAAAACATTTAAGGTATATCTTACGTAAACACAATGAGCTTGCCCATTTATTACATCAGGTAACATATGTTACAGCCTCTGATTTTAAAAAAAATTGCAACAAACTTGCAGATTTATGAGTCTTTTCTTATAAGCAAATAATTCCCAAACAATGAAACATATTCATCAACTGCAAATATTTTTTAACAATTTTTACTTAAGTTTTAATACCAAACATTCCACCTTAAAACTGGGTAGGGGTAGGGTTGTTTAATTGCTTTTTCTAGAAAAATTATTTAAGCTAGGGAAACAAACTTTAATTTTTCTGTTAGCCAATTGCATAAGCTAGTCAGACATGGTTAAAAACATTTTGTAAAACACACAGAGAAATTGTAAATGTAAATGATACTAGCCACACTTGCAAATTTTAATGGGTTATCTGATTTATGTAACACATATGACACCTTAGGGAGCCGCAATTTTGTTCAAATGGCTGTCTTACGAAGTTAAGATATCCAGTATGCAGACTGTATGAATGATTTTTAAAAATAAATATATTAATGTGTTTAATTTGTAGCCCAAACTTTCAATTTACTTATTCTTAATTTGATAAAGTAACGTATGTTACAGGCTCTTACAGGCTAACGCCCCGGAGCACAAAGTGCAAACATTTCTTAAAAGACTCGGCTTTTAATTCTCTACAAGATAGGATATGTCTGCAAAATTCCCTATGGGGGGGGAGCAAACCCATTCTCAGCCATCCGTCTAATAATCTACTATATAAAAAACCATGTTCTGGAAAAAAATGAAACAATGTTATCAATTATTGCCAGAGCGTTATCTACAGTTTTGTTCACTGTGGTCATACAACTACGGCAATTTGGGTTTCGTCACTTATTCCAGTGTTAAGGTCACTTTCTCATCATGTTCAATTTCTTCATTTTATCACAGGTGAACGCCCTAAATGCTTGGGTACCGATTGATTTTTGTTCATCAAATTCATACTGTATCTTTTAGCTTTAAAATTATACTTAAACTTTATATTTAATTATATTTAAACTTTAACGTTTGATGTCTAGGCATGAAATAACTAATTACGATTTTGTCATCGTGGCTAATTAATCAATTACAAAACCGTATAATTATGACTAAACCGTAATGACAATTTTTATATAACAGTAAAGAATACATTTAAAATCTGATTTTATATCCATTTTGGCAAAACAACACAGAGGTTGTTAACTAGACGATGCAATCTCGAAGCAAACATATTTGAATGTTCACATTTTTGTCATCCTTTACTTGAAGGTAATTTTTCTATAACACCGGAGTGGGTGACGAACCCCAAATCGCCGTAGTAGTATAACCACAGTGATCTAAGAAGTGGTATAATATTTAACACAAAAATATCTTAGCTAGTAGAATTAACAGCCTACATGCTCAGTACGACATTGGTTTAAACATATTTTATTTCAACTTGGTATTACAAATGTATGTACAAGTTACAGAATTTGAAAGGATTAGACCGAAAGCTGGAAGCTTAATGTTATTCTTCATGCCATTGATGCTACCTGGGTCAAGACATTCCTGCTATACAAAAACACAGGGCTGTTTTCCACTGTTTTGGCGGGAATCAAAAATCCAGTAAGGAGAGAGCAAATTCTTGCTTTTAAGAGAAGTCTCAATTTTGAGCAAGAGCGCAACTGATGAGATTTACTGCTCGTTTCAATTGTCTCACTTTGATTTTCGTCATTATTTCAGTGTTCTGGCTACGATATTGATAGCTTTGAAAAAGTCCACAAGCTGTATATGAGCGGATCCAGAGGGGGGGGGGCAGGGGGTCCCCCCCCCCTGGAAAATCACAAAAATAACGGGTGTCTTAGCAATACTGGTCCAGTTCCCCTGAAAAATCACAAAGCTACCAAGCCAGCATTCAATCTTGGGCCATTTGAATGGCTTGTCGCTGGCGGGCCCTTGATGAATTTTTCCAAAGTGTTCAAGTAATAAAATGACTTTATGCAAAAATGACGATCAAACATGGTTTTCTGATACACTTACATCTACTAGACACCTCGGGGTCGTTAAAACCCTCCCTTTTAGGCATGGGTTTCAACATCACCCTCGGGGTCCAGCAGATGTTAATGCATAGAAAAAACATGTTTGATCCCTATATTGTATTTTACGGTGAAGGAGCTGGATTGGTGGCCGTGCTATAAGGAAATGAGCAATAGTGCTGACAAAACCAGAGTTGCTGCGTGGAGACTTTATTTTTGCCCTCGTCTGCTGATTTTTCTAGAAAAATTACGACCTGGTTTAAAACTATGGCCGCTGTGGCAAGGTCGTGTTTTAATCAGATTGTTTAGGAATACAATCAGAGTGTCAACAGTTTTGACCCAGATCAGGTCGGTCCTGATCTGGGTTAAATCGGTTTGCAAAGGTTATCAGCAGACGACACTAGCAGGCATTTTAACGTTAATTCTGTTTTGTCTCTACCATGTCTACCAAAGCCTTCATGCAGTCTAGACGCTTGACTAATCGTAATTTATGAATATTTGCTTCTTTGTCTGATGCTTAGGGGCCTTATCTTCAATTCCATCCAAAAAAATCCGAGAAAATAATAGACAATGAACAAAGTGAAAACTTTGACGAAACTGATTCTTGATTTGAATATTTTTTTTCAAATCTTTAAATAGTTGAAATTTCGTCTTTTCAAAGCACATAGTACACTTCCCTAGGCATAAAACCACACTATAATCATTATTTCAAGCCCCTGTGAATCATGTGTCAATTTTTACCATGGCAGAGCTGAATATACTTTGGTTTTGAATACCGTGTAAAACCAGGTCAGCTGGCTTCGATACTCTTTCAATAAATGCTTATAACGGGAATTCTGAAGGTTAAATTAGAATTCAGGACTTTTGTTAAGAGTGCGTAACAGAAAATAATATTCTTATTTATCAACCAAAACATATGCCAGTGGTACTCAAAAGAACCGTCTCAATGAGGCGGTTCTTTTGAACACCCAAAACGTATGCTAAAAATTATTGAGGAATTACGCCGATTTTTTTTTTTCGTTTATCTAAACCAGTGTAGATGAAATGTGGAGGGGAGTGTAGTATATCAAAATATCTAGCACGGTAAGGGTTACAATTGCGAGACATTTATTTTTCAAGGGCGGATCCACAGGGATGGGGACAGGTGGTCCGGACCCCGCCTCCGGAAAATCACAAGTGACTATAGGTTTCCTTTGAAATACTGGTACGGATCACCCTCGAGAAACAATTGGACCAATTGCTTCTCATGGGGGTCCGTACGGCCCTCTGTGAAATACGCTGATGACTAAAACAGAAAAAGCATTGTCAGGACCGCCATCCCCCTCTCGAGTGAATTTTCTAGATCCGTCGATGTTTTCCTTTTGAACTATAATAAGCTCAATTAACGAACTAAGTTTTAACTTTTATATAAAAATATCTTATACTTAAGAGAATGAACAAGTCAAAAGACTCATTTCTTTTACTTAAAGAAGCTTAGGAAAGGAAATTGAAAAATCTATTAATGTAAAACAGTAATAATCAGAATGGATGAATTAACAAACATTCCAGAAATAGAATTGAAAAAAAAAGAATTATTGCCTGTTTAAAGTACCGTCCATATTGAGCCAACCAAAATCTTATTTTTATATTCTGAGTAGCAAGTGAGAAAAGCAGGACCTAAATGTCATGTGGATAGTAACTCTTTGTCTGTCAGGGCTACTTTTGTTGTCTGCTGATAATCTTTGCAAAGAGTTTGGACCAAATCGGGCTCGGCAAAACGTCGTGCCTGATCTGCATAGAATTCATTGGAAACTCTGAGATAAAAAATAATTCTGAAAAAGTCAACCACGAAAGCTGTTTGCTTTCTAAAATACTATATACTTAAATTCTGTTAAGTATAGGTGTAAGCATCACTTACAGGAAATATACAAAGTATGAAAACTGTGCAGCATGCACAGGTTTCATAGTTTGTAAATTCCCTGATTTTGCACATCTTTAAAATCTCAAGGTAGCATAAGATATGGCACATCCCATCTGTTTGTTTTTTTCATTCGACGATGTTGTATCCAAAAGAAACGTCAAACAAAATACCACATTTTGGGCTTCCAACGTTAGTCTCTCTTCTGGCCATCACTACTATTTTACGATAATACATTCAAAGCTGCTGGACTTTACAGAGCTCTGACTTCTGATGGTTTCGTAGTAGATGTTGACAGACATGTAGCGGGTGTTGTATACAACACAATGAGATACACAAATGATGCTGTACAATCAGCAACGGACACATTTGAACTGCCTTGGCATGGTTTCCTAGATCACGACACTCGAATTAAAGCTTGTTACATTGCAATATACGAAGATTTGGTTGATCAAGACATCATCAAGGACTTTATTAATGTGAACTTGCAAACATCCATTAAGATCACAAACTTGAATCTTGAACATAGCAAGAAATATTTTGGTGCAGTTAAAGCGGTTGATGCTGTTTGACATGTCAGTAGCATCAAAATCTAAATTGATAGACACAAATTCTGCACCGTCAGCTTATACTTGTAGTAATACCCACAACCTATATGGAATTCAAGAAGAGACTTTCAACTCTATAACCATAGATTTCCCAGTTAGCTTTGAAAGGGGTGGTCTGTATAGTCTTGTAGGTGAATATGGCACCTTAAACCAGCATCCAAGTGTTAAACTTATGGTGGAAAAAAGGCAGGAACTTACTTGCCAGTTTTAGGTTCATTGACGACAGTGTTATGATTCATTCCACTCTTTTCTCAAACTTTGAAGGTCGTTACAATGTTACAGTTGATTTAGGGCTATTACCAGTCTTTTATGTGGATATAAGTCTTAGAAAATGTGAATACTCACTAACAGAAGGCATGAAAGAGGCTCTTGTGGTAACACAGATTTCACAAAATTATTTCAAAGCAACTATCAAAGTGATTGATCCTGAAAGTGCAATCAAACAGGTACGTATGTGCTTATATCATACACTCACTAGTGCATTTTCATTAATATAACGTTGTGATATTATAATCATGATAGATCTAAACTGGTCAAAATAAATTAAACCCCATCAGAAATGTTCACATAGAATTAATGTAAATATATTCTTGTTTAATTTAGCATAACATTTTTTCCATAACATTTACAGCGAAGTAGCAGCAATGTTTCTTCTCAACATACGCTAGGTTTCAGATTTATTGTTAAGTTTTCCATAGAGCTCCACACATTCCAGTAAATGTCCCGTTTCGTTCCCTATCATTCCTATAGTAACATTGGCCAAAAATTAGATAATCGTGGAAAATTTAGCACACACTCAATGAAAATCGGTATTGTCAATTCAAACTTTGTGTTATTACACCCAAGACATTGTTGCCTAACTTGGATGGAATAAGAATTTTCAACTACCATCGATATTTTTTAAATAAACAACTAAACTTTAGGAATTTAACATTATGGCTATGAGAAATGGGGCTTAAATAATTTTGACGAGTTTACATCAACTGGAAAACATGTTTGTTTTTACATAATATACTAAAACCAACTGCTAATTGGTCACCTGACATTTTTACGCTAGTTCAAAAAGTGAAACGTAGGGTATACAAAATTCATGTTTTTTAAGTGAAGCAATACTTTGCCGAGACTCTGCAAGTTATTTCATTAAAAAATGACGTGTACTTCTTACACGGACGAAGTTAGAGAAAAGGTACCCTCATTTAAAAAAGTCACACTTTTTCTATGATATAAACCATAACACCAATTAACGTTTTTGTTTGTTTGAATATGTTACTGGCTAGCGTGATATAAGAAGAATAAGCCTCAAAAGTTTTGGTTCCATCGGACTCGTCGTTTTTGCTACATGTACTCAACAACATAAGACAAACACTTTTAGCAGGTTTGTCATTGAAATTCAGCTTTAAGCTTGCAATTTTGGACTGCTCTGTACGCTTTATTATCAGCGATACGGCATTGAAATTTTCAGTGATTATTCATTGTCACCAGACGTCATCATCCGTTTTTGAAAATTGAAAAAAACAAAAATATAGTGCTACCAAATCGATTTTTTAACTCTCACATTGAAACCGGACGTGTACAGTAGTCGTACAACAATAATCGCCAAAAATGGACTAATCAAGTTCTACTGTGTTTGGCATACAGTGTTCAAATAAAATTAAGTGCATTTAACAATTTTACCAGGTAATACTGGTAAATTTCAAAAATCTCAAAAGTATTTGAAAAACGCAACATTTTAAAAATGCGTTAAAAATCTACCATAAGCAAAATTTCAATTGTTTTGTGTTTTTCAAGTCGAACAGAACAGTTTGTAACCATCTAAACGTCAATTTTGTAAAAACTACTATAAAAAACATTTTTTCTTTAAAAAAGTCGATTTTGCAATTTTAACCCAAAAAACTTTGAACTAAAAGAAAACTGGTCAAAAACACTGCTAAACGTTTGCCCATTAAAATAAACATATTTAGGCAAAAAATCATTTCATTTTTATTTTATACCGTCGGAAGTTTAGTTTTATGGCGACGACGCGGATCCGACGATTAACCTCCCCAAATGAAAAAAATGAGTATAGATATCCCCCTTAAATGCGCTTCTACAGTCTCGCCTCAAATTGGAGCGTTGCAAGCCGCATAAAGCCTCAAAAAGGCGTACATCATCCAACAAAATGTGACGTAATAAATGACATCAAACTATTTCCGGCAGTATATCGCAGAATATACGGATTTTTTTTTTTTTTTTTTAACACTTTATTCTCCCCGTCATCTGACATACAGAGGGTCGGGGAGGGCCATCCCTCTGCATGCCCTACAAACTACAGTAAATGCATTTTTATGGATGATTGTATCTCTAGCTCACCCCTTTCATGCACCTTTCATGCAATTTCAAAAGCAGTTTTGAAACAGTTTACACAGCCGCGAAGGCACCATTCAGTAGTCTGGTTTTATTTGTCTAAGTTTAAGTTTAAGGCAGTATACAAGACACATATGCATGTATATTCTTTACACCAAAAGGGCACCAGTCTGTAGGATGAGGCCGTGGCCCCGTCTCAAAATGAACTTAGCTGTTGGTGGGGCGTTCTAACACAAACACAACAGCAACATCAAAAAGGTCTTAATATACACGCCTTTACTTAAACATTTTTGTTGTTATTCATAGTTATTGCAGTTTAGTTCAGTTTTAAGTGCTCAGTTTTGAAAAGAAAGGTCATAGTACATGAAGCCTACCTTCTGCGCCCGACCTTAGTACATATTGCTATCGAGGGCGGGTCCACGGCGGGGGTCGAGTGACAACGGACACGCATCAATATATTTTCACTCATTTTCGTGTCCCACATGCGCTGGAAAATGAGCGATTAAAGCTTATGCGAGCAGACACATTTACGAAAAAAAAATTGATTCAAGAGAATAACTATCCCAGCCAGCATACAACTTTGGGCAACTTTCGGCCCCTAGCAAGCTGGTGGGCCGATTGAGGCTCATTGGAAAAGATGGGCCCGACGCGACATAACCTATCTTTAGAGTTTCCGATACAGTGAGACTTAAATCAGTCTCCTCGGCTACAGAGACTAGCTAGAGAAATGCAATTTTGCTCGTAGCAATTCTAGATATGATACTTTCTAATTAGCGAATAACAAAGATGCTGATCAGACTGTAAACTCCTGAATACAGATTTTCTCGCGTACATTGTAAAGGCACAGATATAACTAACAAATCGGTATATCTGTTTATTGCACAAATCAGTTTGCTTCAATTTGTTACTAGTTTCAAAATGTAGACGCCATAGTAACCGGCAATAATATTATTTTTTGAAAACAGCTACAACAAGCTTGAAATACAGTCATGGGACATACTTATTCACCACCTCTAATTTAAGGTTTTACTGGATTTTAATTTCTTTTCTTTTTTGCAAAGATTATTGTCCCCAAACTTAAGAGGCTAAAATTATGAAAATAGTACCAAAAGACAGCAAACTGATTTATGCAATAAACACTTTATTGTAACTTTCTTAGTTTCTGCTGTTTTCGTATGGTAGTCATTTAAACAATGGAAAATTAAAATCACACTTTTTCGGTAACGTTCACGTTAGGGTGGCGTCAATGATAATTCTTTAAAAAAGATGTTCACTTTAAAAGCGTTCTATCGGAGAGCCTTAAGCGTAAATATTTTAGTGTACATATTGCTATTTTCTATAAATTTACATTTCATTCCTGTAATTTTTTGGGGAAATTGCGTCATGGTATTTTTTTCTCTTTTTTTTTACAAAATACACTGTTTTAAATGGCGACGTCGCAAAGTGGCGAATAATCATGCCCTACATCGATAAAATGGCCAGCATGGTCATATTGGTCTTTAGTATAAGCAGGGGAAAGAAGTTGAATTGGCGTCCGTTCTTTCTCCTGAATATATCATTAATTTGACTGCGGTTCTTTTTCTTGAAAAAAGTCATTTTTTCTTTAAACACACAAAAGCCGTATTTTTTTAATAGTTTAAAACGAATATTGAAAACCTGAAACAGTAGATCTATGTGGAATTTCTATGAAATATATATATGAAGCTACATAGATCTAGATCTATTCAATATATTTTAGAGCATCGGGTTAGGTCTGGTTTCCCGGACTCGAAAGTTAGGCAATGTTAAAATGATAAAAAGCATATTAAACAACACTGTGAAAAACACTACACCAAAGTACCCGGGGTAGGCCCCCAAAATAAATCGTCGAAATCTGCTGTACTCTTTTGGCTGGATTATTTCCCCGTTGTTCGACAAATGCCCTTGTCTAGGAGATTTTTTCAAGTATAGTTACACGATTGATGCAGTAACTAAATCTAAGTTAATATTTTTTTGGTAAGATAAATTTAAAACGGAAAAATATTAGCTATTTTCCTATCCTCCAATAATTATTTATAAATTGTATTTCATGACTTCATTTTGCATTTTGCTCGAAATGCGAATGACGTCTCCGGTGGCCTATGCCTTGAAAACGCCGTGTTGTAGTGGATAAGCGCTATGCCTTGTAAACCAGGGGTCGCAGGTTCGATTCTTGGCTTCTCCAAATACTTTCAGCTGAGCCTTCGGGTGCTCCCATCATATAATACATACCCAAATCACAAACCTTCCCGGTCTTTTACTGGTTACTACCCAGGAAAAGCCACAAAACGTTTTTAGCCTATGCCTTGTAAAACAGAGGTGGCAGGTTCGATTTCCGACTGGATGAGACTTAAAGCCGCGGTCCCGTCTTCTGAGACGCTTTAAAACCAGGACCACTGCCGGTTAAACATCGGATGCTCCTGAAAAAACATAAACCCACCTGGCCAGTACTGGTTACATGTATAGCCAATGAACACGGCCACAAACAATATAATTACGTCTCCGGTAGCCTATGCCTTGTAAACCAGAGGTTCCCGGGTTCGAGTCCTGGCTTCTCCCAGTCTATCGGATGAGACTTAAAGCCATGGCCCCGTTTTCTGAAACGCTTTAAAATCAGAACCACTGTCTGTTACATTTTCGCCCAGCCATCATCCAATCTCGGGCCACTATCAACCCGCCACAGTAGCAAAACGCCATTCGGGTGGCGTTTTGCTAGCGGGCTGATAGTGGCCCGATTGATTGTACGTACTGGGCGGGTGCTCCTGGACATAAAAACCATAAAACCATAAACCCGTCCGGCCAGCACTGGTTATAGCCAAAGAACACGGCCACACACAATAGAATTACGTCTCCGGTAATAAGTTTTTATTTTTTTTATCTTATTTAACTTTTTGGAAAGCGCTGATTCATTGTGGATAGTTTGTAAGAGAGTCTAAAGGATATATCACACAGTATCGATTCACTGTGCGACTGAAATGAGTGAAATCGATGTATCAGTAGAAGCGAGAGTTTTCGGTCTAAATTTGTGAGGGGTGGTAAGTATTTTGCATGTTTTCTTATAGTTAGATTTGTTTTCCGCCGTGGATCTCATTATATTTCTTTGATATATGCATACATGTCATAATATCGTGCAAAAACAACGACAGTGTATCGTGGGAGCGTTAGAAACGCATTCTTTTAGAGGAATAGTTGTCAAAAAAGCGAAAACCCACAGCTTTTTATCTTACCGTTTCGAATTCAAACAACTTAACTAAAATGATTTTTACCGGCTTATGATCCTACAATACCAGAAATCTCAGACTGATCCGTTTTTTCGATTTTGAGATATTCAGCTATATATGACTGAACCCCCTAATAGCAGTGAACTGGAAACTGTATCAGTAGAATCGAAGCACTGAACGAAGTAATACCGATATTCATAAGAAGTACTGTGCCCAGTGAAAGGGAACAATGAAGACAGTTTCGTCTATTCTGGGCCAATTTCAAGCGAAAGTAGGACTAAAATATACGTAAACTTTGCGCATTAAACCCACAACCTTTGTGCGATAACAAAAATATAATAAAAGCTTGTCAAAAACTTCAGTTTGTAAAAAATACACGCTTGGCACATTCTTAAAATATTTTGGATGAAAATGCTTGTTTGTTTGCTTGATTTGTTTATTTACGTCCCAGTCAACACGTTTTCAGTTATGTTGGGATGGTTCTTCATGGGTTGAAGCAGTAGTAATTAAGTATTAATGTGTCTTGGTCAAAGACATAACACAGTGACGCCGACGGGGGTAGACCAGGGAGCTCCTTTGTATCGAGTCAAGCGTTGTTCGACAAAGCCACTGTGCACCCTAAATGAAAATGCTTTTGGCCGTTCTTCCTCTTTAGTTGATTTAAAAAGGTTGGCTGTCAGTAACTGGCAAAATATTAACAATTATGTACATGTAGCATGAAAGTGTCTTCAATCAGCTTGAATAGTATCAGTTTGGTAAGGATAATGAGCGGTCTCAATATGTGCTGCGTCTCATTTCTTCAGGGTTTCCAACCAGATCTTGCTAAAATCAGCCTTGCTAGAGACTAGAAAGAAGCTTAAAGCTTTTAGTGGGCCAAGTTAAGCTGCTTAGCTATTATACTTTCCAGGGAGCAAATTACAAAGGCACCCATCAGACTGGCTGGATGCGCAGACTGGTCTGCACCTCTGTTGTTCACATGCGACAGAGTCAGGTTCTCTAGAGACAGAGGCCAAAGTTTGATGTGAGATATGCGAAAGGGCTTTGAAACCCTAACATGGTATAATGACAATAGATAATTCTTTATAGTGGAGAAGACCGCGTATATATATTCTCTGCATTGTTGCCCCTTCGTCAAATAAACGTACCCACTTTTTGAGTCGAATATTCAACACATAGGAATCATGTAGAAAATATTATGCATACATACCTTCTCCCTACCCCACTTGACCTTGGGTGTGGGGTTTAAGGTCAAAATTAAACTTATTGAGAACATGGTTATGTTGCATATGAAATTAAATAGAATAGTGAAAGCAGCAACATGCAAATATTTTGGACGCAGATCCCCTCTCCCCGCCCCTCCCACCCTGTGGTCAAAAGTCAACTTGTTCAGAACATGGTCGCAGTGCATATCAAATTAATGGGAATCACAAATGCAGCAGCGTTATAGCAAATATTTTACCCAAAGACCCCCCATGGTCATGTTGCATATAAAATTAAAGGGAATGGAGCATAGGGTACCATGCAAACACATATTCTCTTCTTACACATACCCTCAACTGTGGGTTGGACTATAACAAAATAAATTCTGAAATTGTGAAGTATAGACTTACATAGAAGCAAATACTTTGACCTTACACACACCCCTGACCTCTAGGTCAGATCGAAGTCAGACAGATAAGTTTATTTTGTATTGAACTTACCACTAAAAACTAGTTGATATGCTTTATACCTTGATCTGTATGATACCAAAGGTGAACTTAGGGATAGAAAAAAAGGGATTTATGTTTTGTGATTTATTAGTTTCTCTAAAATAACCCTTTGGCAGGAATATATATTCGACATATTTTCCTTGTTTGACTTCTGTTTTGCCAGACGACATATCCGATTCTCAGAATTCTATAACATAAAGAGCGCTAGCTTTAATTTGCATGTAAGAATGTAAATATATAAATGTTTTGATGTATCTGCATGTGCATGCATGCATACATATGTGTGTGCATGCAGGCATGCATGGATGTATGAACATTAAGTAGCATGTGTGCGCATGCATGCGTGTATGTACATTTTTGCAATACTCCTCCACAAGTATTGAAGTTGGCATCGTTTGTTTCCCCCCCCCCCCCCTGTATTGAAAAGCTTCCTACGCATATGAGCCAAGCAGCAATTCTTGGGTCACAGTTTGAAACACAAAATTATTTTACTTTCATTCCTTAAAGTAAGAAAGGATGCAAAGATCAGGAACCGATACACTCAAGTACCACACTTGACCCAGGACACCCCATCGGAAAGTGATAAAACACAATAAAACGTCACATACAAGAGAGCCAAGAGGTCAGCCCTTTCCCAGTAGGTGACGACAAGACTGACATAAATAGACGACAAGATAGCATGACATACACGAAACATAAGTAACCAAAAAGATCCACAAAAGAAGCACCGCCATGGAATGGTCAGTAAAATACTTATACTTTTAAGTCAAGTCTCCTTTCCCACATACTCGTAGTACACGCCAACATCAAGATTAATGCAAACCTAGAAAAGACACAAAGCAACGCATAGGAAACCATTGGACAAACACAGAACCCACAACAGGAGCAACAATCAACAACGAATCAACAACAGAATCACTGCCTTAGAATGTACAGCAGCCTAAGCCACATGCCATCATTTTTGTTAAATATAGTCTCACTTCTGAAACATTTTCGTTTCAGTAAATCAACACTCGTGAGTTTCTATAGCAAAATGGAAAATCCAGGATACAAATGCTACTACTGCCCTCTCTATTCTGATTTTGATACAGTCATAAAACACCCCAGTGTCACTCATTCAGAAAACACTTTAAAATATCGAAGACCACTTATACATCTAAGTAGTGTCCACAAGTGTAAACTGACAGGTGGCGGCCATTTAGCGGCCATCTTGGTTATCGGACAATGCCCATATTCAAACTTGGGCGAGCGTTTGCTAAAAGTAATAAATATATATATATGAAATTTGGCAGCAGTCGGGTAAAAATGACTAAGGTAGAGTGTCTATAAGTGCAAACTAATAGGTTGCAGCCATTTCGTCGGCCATCGGTTAACTTTCGTATGACAAAACTCGTATTCAAACTTTAACGACAGTTTTATGGAAGCAATCCATCTATGAAATCTGGAAAAACTCTTATAAAAAATGAAGTAGTGGACACTGATAGGCGTTGGTCATTTTTCAGCCATCTTGCTTATCGTTCGGCAGATAAAAAAACGTATACAAACTTTTATTTTCTTGTCCTTTGGGATCATCGGTTTTATTGTGGAACTTTAAAACTATTAGAGGGTAACTGATAAGGCCTAAATGGTCGAAACTAGCTACTTTGGCCCAGAAAATTTGCACACTCAAGTTTCAGTTCTTTGATGCATTCTTTGCTTCGAAAGGATAACCTTTTTAAGAACATATTTGACTTCACTACAATTGGTGATTGGGACTATGTGGCGGTGATAGAACGTCTCCCTGCCCTTCAGTATAGTGTAGATTTTATTTTATTTTCCTTTGGGATCATAAGTTTTATTGTGGAACTTAAAAGCTATTAGAGGGTCGTTCATGAGGCCTAAATGGCCAAAACTAGCTAGTCTGGCCAAAATAATTTGCACACTACGTAGTTTCAGTTCTTTGGTGCATTCTTTGCTTCCAAAGGATAACCTTTTTAAGATTATATTTGACTTCACTACAGCTGGTGATTGGGACTATGTGGCGGTGGTAGAACGTCTCTCTGTCCTTCACTATAGTGTAGATTTGATTTTATTTTCCTTTGGGATCATGGGTTTTATTGTGGAACTTAAAAACTATTATAGGGTCACTGATAAAGCCTAAATGGCCGAAACTAGCTAGTCTGGCCCAGAAAATTTGCACAGTCTAGTTTCAGTTCTTTGGTGCATTCTTTGCTTCCAAATGATAACCTTTTTAAGAACATATTGAACGAGAGTTTAATGGAAGCAATCCATATATAAAATTTGGAAGAAAAACGATTATAATGACTAAATGAGAGAGACCTGTTGTCGCAGCCATTTTTACGCCCTTCTTGCTGATTGTTCGACAGAAAAAAAACTGTATTCAAACTTGAACGAGAGTTTGATGGAAGCAATCCATATATGAAATGTGGAACAAATCCAATTAAAAATGACTTTTAAAGCCTCGTTTATATACACAATATACACACCGGTGAAAATATAACCGCGGTTGTAAATTTGCACCATTGGTGTATTTTGGTCAGGTAAACAGTGTTTTATGAAAATGCACCCGGGTGCAAAATGGCATCCAGGAGCGAATTTGCTCCACCTTTGTAGGTGGTGCAAATTCGGTGGAGCAAATTAGCACTCGGGTGCACATTTGCCCTGGGGTGCTAATTGCACACATGAACGCAACTCGTTATCGCGTATGTACAATTTGATCTTAGATTTTGATAAATTACCCATCTTTTATATATGAACCTGTATGAAATAAACTATATAAATCGTCCCTTTATCTAAACTTAGATTGATGGCTTCCCTCTGTAGTCACTACTTCATCGGCTTTGCCGGGTTGCCAAGCAGAACAACTGGAATTTCTGGTCCATGAGCTTCGATTTGCACGATTCTATTTCCAAACAATATCTCTTCCTAACCCCAGCTATAGAAATCAGAGTTTGCAATAACCCTGGCGCCATGCATGAGTCCAGGTCATCCGATGTAGGTTCCCACTGCATAATAACGGAGTGACCATCCTTTACGATTCATGTAATCAACGTAATTGAGACAGAGCAATAATTGAAACATGTCTATCTTGTATCTTACCCCCATAACCTCTTGTAGCCATTGATAACCTCGGTTAAATCATTTCCTTGAAGACCAAGCCTGTTTCTTTCACACATTCACAAGACGTTTATTTTGCTTTAACGAAGAAGTTTCTTCAATTGAAACAACTTAACGCACACACGCATTCCGATGCAGCTGTTGGCGCAGTTTGTAGCAGAACCCTTGACATTCGGAAGTACTGCTGCAACAGCTTTTATAAGCGCCACTTATACTCTTTAAATATTGTATAAATAAATAAAATAAAACCAATTAAAGTTGCATTTTTCTCACACGACCGTATCTTGAACTGACTAATCAAAACATTCTTAACACATCGATTTTCCCCTTAAAGTATAACTGAAACATTTTTGATATGTCCAAATCCAACAGCATATTAAAACAATTCATAGACATATGAACGTTACATAAGGGTGTGCAAATTTACTCCCCGGTGCAATTTTGCACATGTGTGCAAATTTGCACCAGGGTGCAAATTGTGCATATAAACGAGGCTTCAGTTAGAGTGACCACGACAACGGACGGACAGACGGGCGGACAAGCCCAAAGCCGTAGAGATAATGTTTTGTTTTCTAGTTTGTTGATAGGTTTGTCAGTTGATTTTTTTGCGATGGTTGCACTTGCACGTGAGTGTGGTGTATGCGCGCATGTCTGCATGCATGAGAGTATGCGTGCGTTTGTGTGTGTTATTGTTAAAATGTTGTAACGAAAATTCACAAACCTATTTTTGTAAACATCCAACCTTCATAAACATTCATGTAACAAAGTGATACATGTATACTTCTACCTCGACCTCTAAGTAATGAACCTCGATTCATTCAATGCATTTACCATTACAGTCACGCCTCAAAGCATTTTGTGGAAGTATAGCACGAGGTGAACTAAACCTGTATATTATAATAGCCATTCAGTGGAGCATAACACTATGCAATTAGAAACTGGTGGATTACAAATGCTATGTTTACAATAGCATGTTACCTGTACACAAGGCTGTCGTTGCCGGTCTGGCAGGTCCTGTGAGCGCCTGACCACTTCTTTGGCCGAGTATGCTCTCCGCCGTGTCCCTTTTGCATGTTTCGGCTTACTTTACTTTGTGCTTACCATTTATTGATGCAATTATCAATAACGCTCGTTGCGCGTGTGAAAACATTGAAAAAATATAATGACACCTGCTTGATTAATTTCATAATGGGATGGTCTTAATGGACGTTATCATACTTATGGACCGCGTCGAGAGAAACCACGATGTAGCTGCATGCGAACGTCAAAGGCGCAGACCAGCCTGCACATCCAAGCAGTCTGATCAGCGCCTTTGATATTCGCTCCTAGGAAAGTATAATTGATAAACTTGCTACACGCAAAATTCCAGCTTTCTAGCTAATCTATGTAACTGAGTAGGTTGGTTTGAGTCTTGCATGGTCAGAAACACTGAAGACAGGTCTTCTCGTTGAGGTCCAGATAATTCTATGATCCCTTAAATTGATACTTTGTTTTTTCTTCTTCGAATTACCATGTCGAGCAATAAAGTATGTTTAAAACGTGTTGACTTTACATATATGAGCATCATGAGCCTGTTTTGTTACAATGCATTCTGTTATGGATATACAAGTCCCGCCTGTTCCAATTCAGCCCAAGACTTTTCGGTTGCACCAACGTTCATTCGACTTCAAGACTGCCTGAGCAGAGAAGTATTAAGCCGTCATGGTTCAACAGTAGGCCCTGGCTCAATTACCATGAAGCCAAAGATCTCATCTTATGCCTACCAAAGCCAAAATCTAGATGAAGCCTGCATCCTTAACGGGTGTTCTACATGTAATTGAAAAAACTAAGTGTATATCTTTTCAAAAACACGACTCTTTGAAGTACCACCAAGGATCAGTGCTAAAAGTACTTTCGAAAACGGGGACATAGATGAAATAATGTCAAAAAAACATGCTGTAGAAAAAAAAAGTAAAAACATCATGACTGTCTGAAAACAATTTTGTCCAACATTTGGTTTGTCTAGTGACAAGAAATATCTTTTCTAGCAAAAGATTGTGACCCAAACGACTGAAATCTGGTCCCAAACGCATAAAACCCCATTAAAAACGCACATAGAAGCGCCCAAAATTAATAAAAAAAAACTTGGGGGAGACCCCCTAAACCCACCTGTCAAGAGGGGGATTAATCTCCCCTCTCGTGCCTTCGGTAATTGATGACTTCTTCCGCTGAACCACTTTTGAACACTCAGCAACAGCCCTGGACATGTAGACATCTATGCAACAAATTCAAAACTGAAAGTGAGCCGCACAGGGGAAGATGTATATATTATATCATAAGAAAAAATTGACCACTCGATGTAATCTGATTAATTGCTAGGCACAGAAACCTTATTATAGGGTTTGCCACAATGGCTCTTATGAATTGTACTTCCACTGCCATTTCATTTTACCATACAGCTGTTTAAAGCGGGATGAAATTATTAAAATTTAAGCCTACAAACCTACACACAGACAACAGATGGGGGAGTCTCTAACAGACTGAAAAAAGCGATACAGATTGACCTATTGTTAACCCTTTATTTACTCTGGTTATATACAATATTGCTGGTCACAGGTTTTTATTATAAAAAAAGTTGCATTTCTTTCTCTGAAACATCATATTTGTATAAATAAACAGTGAAGACCGAGATGAAATGCGGTATGAAACGGCATTATATTTGGGTCTTTACTGTCTGCCAAAGTACACATTTAGAAGTCAATGGTATACAAAGGGTGAAATAAATGACCTACTTTCTGCTCTAAATTCGAAGATTTATGACCAACATTTGCTTTCACTTTTGCAGTCGGTAGTTTTTATTTCGTACATTAAATAAATAGCAGTCGATTCTACTGATACAGTTTCTATTTCACTGCTATTAGGGGGTTCAGCCATATATAGCTGAATATCTCAAAATCGAAAAAAAAACGGAACCGTCTGAGATATCTGGTATTGTAGGATCATTAGCCTTAAACTTCTGGTGAAAATCATTTTTAGCTAAATTGTTTGAATTCGAAACGGGAAGATACAAAGCTGTGGATTTTCGCCTTTTTGACAAATATCCCTCTAAAAGAATGCGTTTCTTACGCTCCCAAGATACACTGTCGTTGTTTTTGCCCAATTTATGACATGTTTGCATATATCAAAGAAATATAATGAGATCCACGGCGGAAGAACAAATCTAACTATAAGAAAACATGCGAAAATACTTACCACCCCCTAAAAAATTTAGGCCAGAAACTCTCGATTCTACTGATACTGTCGATTTCACTCATTCAGCCGCACAGTGAATCGATACTGTGTATCAGTTCCGATAAAAACAGTCTCAGCCTCGAATCTTATATTAGCGTCATGGACTGAAACGTAAAATAATCTCGTAGATTTGTCATCACTTTTGACGTCAATAACTCGTAACGTCATTAATAACGTTAAGGGCCCAAATCGTGCGTTGCGCATCACATTTTTCAAAAAAAGGACAAAAAACAATTGAATCTCAGACAACCTATTCCTCTCACAGCATGGCAGCGCGAATGGGCTTACGTTTGTATAATAAATTTTGTTAATTGTATTGTCGTATTTTTTGACCCTGAAGTTCAAAGGTAGTGACCTATGCTAATTTAATCTCAGACCTGTAAACGATACTTTTCGCCAAATATACGGGAATAAATTAGGTTTTCTGAAATCCAATGTATCATAACGGTAGTAATATGCCTATATCGTACGCTGTGGTGTAGTGGTCTAAGCCTAGGACTCCTATTATAGAGAATGCAAGTTCGAATCTCGCAAGGAGTTCTCTTTTTTATAAATTAGTTTCTATGTATTGGCATGGCAGAAAACTCTAGAAAAGCGTGAAAATGCTTTATTTTTGTGCAATTGTGTATATGTACACGTGGTTACACGTGTAGTCGCTAGTAAATCGAGACTGTTTCTCCTAAGAGCCAAGATTGGTTGTCTGACATTCTTGATTTACTAGCAACTGCAGTGCTATGCTACACATTAAAAACAAAACAAAAAACATCATTTTCTCGCTTTCCTTATTAACGCATAAAAAATAAATAAAAAGAAACGCTCCTCTTGAGATTCGAACTTACCCGCTATACGCTACGAGTCCTGCGCCTAACCCACTACACCACAGCGTACGATATTGTCGTACTGCTGCTTATATCACACATTTTATTTCAAATAACCTAATTAGTTCCATATATTCGGCGAAAACTTCCGATAACAGATCGGAGATAAAATTAGCATATGACACGCCTTTTGAACTTCAGGGTCAAAAAAATACGACAATAGTGGGGTTTGCTAATGTCAAGGGTTACTGTAAGCCCAATGTTTACTGTCGTTGTCCTGGGCCCTGTCACCTGTTAAACTAACGGTACCGGGAGCCAACTCACGACGGTAAACATTGAAGGCATTATATTAAAAAAAATATATATATATAAATATTTGGCTCAGTGTATTGTATATATCAGGTGTTTGTACTTGGTCCATGTGTTTTCAAATTTATCTAAACAGCCTTTTCTGGTAGCTGTATGTTGCAATACCTTGTAAAAGTATTTCAACTTATTTTGCAGTGCTACTATGGATAGGGGGTGGTTTTTGCGTTTGCAGCATATATATATAATACTTGACAATTACAAAAAAATGTAATTCTGCTGATGAGTATGTTTTCCCTATGTTAAATATAAATAATTCTTCAACGATTGTCAGATTAATATTTTATTGTTGAGCCATCTTTTGAAGTCTCCAATTAGATTTTTAGATTCCTGGCATTGCCAGAACACTATGATTTATCATTTCTTTCATTTGACAAAAACTACACCGGTGGCTTGGTACATACTTCATGTTATACAGGTACTTTCTAGTTGACAAATTTCGGTGATTTATTCTTGTTTGAAACCATTGCATTTTTGTTCCTAATGATAGTTTAAAAGGCAAAAGAATAGATTTCTTTCCAAGTTTTTTCTTCAATATTGTAAACATGATTCCATTTATACTTCGATGTAGGTTTATCTAAATTTTTATTTAGAATTGTATAAAAATCTTTTCCTCCCTTCTTTGATTTTATTAAAAGGTGTTTACTTGCAGGCAGCAATGGTGTGCTATTGTGATCGGTCTTCGTCCGTCGTTCGTCCGTCCCTGGTGCCTCCGTCCGTCCGTAAACTTTGTCTTTAAACGACATCTCCTCCTAAACCACTGGTCCTAATTTCATTTAACTTCACATGAATGTTTCCCATGATGCCCTTCTTCAAAATTGCATAAATGGTTCCGCTCCACTGAACGAGAGGGCCGCCAGAGCTCCAGATAAGAAATCTTCTAAAAAAACAATTCCTGAACCACTGACCCAAATTCATTTCACAGAATTGTTCCTCTTGATACCCTCGACCAAATTTGCACAAAATAGTTACGCTACGCTGAACAAAAGGGCTGCCAGAGCTCCAGATAAGAAATACCTTTAAACGGCATTTTATCCCCTGAACCACTGGTTCAAATTCAAAATAATTTCTCAGGATTGTTCCTCATGATGTCTTCTTCCAATATTTCACAAATGGTTCCAGTCCACTGAACAAAGGGCCTGCCAGAGCTCTAGATAATAAATGTCTTGAATTGACATCTCCTCCTGAACCACTGGTCCAAATTTCATATAACTTCACCTGAATGTTTCCTATGATGCCCTCTTTCAAAATTGCATAAATGGTTCCACTCCATCAAACAGGAGGGCCGCCAGAGCTCGAGATAATAAATCTTTAAATGACATCTCCTGAACCACTGACCCAAATTCAAAATAATTTCACAGAATTGTTCCTCATAATACCTTCTACCTAATTGCACAAATGGTAACGCTCCACTGGACAAAAAGGCTGCCAGAGCTCCAGATAAGAAATACGATAAACGGCATTTCCTCCTGAACCGCTGGTTCAAATTCTAAATAATTTCACAGGATTGTTCATCGTGATGTCTTCTTCCAATATGGAATAAATGGTTCCAGTCTACTGAACAAAGGGGCTGCCAGAGCTCTAGATATGAAATGTCTAAAAACGAAATCTCCTCCTGAACCACTGGTCCAAATTTCATATAACTTCACATGAATTGTTCCTCTTGATATCCTCTGCCAAAATTGCTCAAATGGTTATGCTCCGCTGAACAAAAAGGCTGTCAGAGATCCAGATAAGAAATACCTTAAAACGCCATTTCCTCCTGCACCACTAATTCAAATTCAAAATAATTTCACAGGATTGTTCCTCATGATGTCTTCTTCCAATGTTGCACAAATGGTTTCAGTCCACTGAACAAAGGGGCTGTCAGAGCTCTAGCTAAGAAATGTTTTCAAACGACATCTCCTTCTGAACCACTGGTCCAAATTTCGAATGTTTCCCATGATGCCCTCTTTCAAAATTATATAAATGGTTCCACTCCATTGAACTGGAGGCCACCAGAGAACCAGATAAGAAATACTTTAAATGACATCTCCTCCTGAACCACTGACCCAAATTCATAATAATTTCACAGAATTGTTCCTCATGATGCATTCTTTACAAATGGTTCCACTCCACTGATCAGTCATTCTTAGGTGAGCGACCCAGGGCCCAATGGCCCTCTTGTTTAGAGAAACTTATCATATTGTATGTTCTCGCATATGCCATATGTCATTATTGCCTTAATCCTAGAAATTGAACGAAATTAGTTTAATATCATAAGTATGTTCAAATTCATCCTGTGAAAGAAATTCGCCACTTTCATGTATCAGATCATTCATGTCTTTAGTCCCTGCCGATCCCAATTTTTTATATACACTCAACAAAATATCGATTGGTCACATTTTAAATTCATTATTTCTGATCAAGCGCTAATAACATTAGAATGATTTTTGCCTATATATGTGCAGTTTAATGGGCAAACGTTTATCGGTCTTTCAGAAAAAAAGTTGTCTTTCAATCCACGGTGTTTTGGTTAAATATGCAAAAATATGCTTTTTTGAAGAAAAATGGTTTTGAGTGAAGTTTTTATCAAATTTAAGTGCAGCTGGTAATAAACTGGTTTATTCGACTTCAAAAAACACCAAACACTTGAAATTTTGACTAGATTTTTAACGCATTTTTTTAAATATCACATTTTTTCTATTTTTTTGAAATTCATAAGTAGCTTGTGTAAAAAAAAATGTATGCATTTTATTTCATCTGAACAAAATAGTCCGAACAAAATCGAACTTGATTCGTTCAAAAACTTTTTACTGCTGCTGCGCACTTCCGGTTTGAATATAAAACTTAAAAAGTCAATTTGACGGTACTTTGCATAATTTTTTCAATTTCCAAATTAGAACAGTGACGTCAAGTAGTAATACATAATCGCTGAAAACTTCAATGCCGTATCACAGATATTAAAGGCGTACAGAACAGTGCGAACTTCCTATGTAAATTGCATGCAAAAAGCTGAATTTTAATGAGTGTTTGTCATCATGCTATTACGTAATAGAAAAGAGGAGTCTGATTGAAACGAATCATCTGAAGCGTGTTCGTCTTTAATCACGGCAGTCAGAAACATCTTCAAACAAACAAAAATTAATGGGTGACGTATCTGTGTAATATTTCATATTGTAGCAAAAAAGTGACTTTTTGAAATGAGGGTACCTTTACTCTAGCATTATCTGTGCATGCTGTACCACTCATTTTTACATGAAATGACCTGCAGAGTTTTGGCAAGGCCTTTGTTGATTTAAAGAAGCATGAATTTTGTAAAACGGAATCTTACTTTTAAAACAAACGTCAAAACCGTAAGGTGACCAATTAGAAATTTTGATCAGTGTATATTGGTTGGCTGCCAATCATAATCTTATTGTTATAGAAGATTGGATTTGAAAGGACTAAATGTTCAGTGTCTTCACCAGTTAGTTGGATAATATCTGAGTATGCATGTAGAACATCAATCCAAAATTTATTTTTTATCTTATTTTGAATAGCATTAGAATACCATCTTCCAAATAATAATATTTCATTTAAGTTTATTGTATTGTTCATGACTGATTGCCAAGGACTGTTTGATTAAATAACTCTTCTTAACCAAATTAATTGCATACTATTGATAAATGCTTTCAGGTTTATCATTCTAAGACCACCTTCAAAATACTGTTTTATAACAACATTTTGTTAAATATTTAATTCCTTAATTGTTTGTTTGGCTGGATTTGGTATTGAAATAAATAGTTGATTTAATATAGGGAGGAGAAGTGTTTTTATAACTGTTATCTTACCCAAAGGTGTAAGATATTGTCTGTTCCAGAGTTTAATCAAGGATCTGATTTTTTATATTTTTTTCTTTGAAGTTAATCTGTTGCATTTGTTCTAACTCAATATGAAAGTTAATCCCTAGTAGTTTAAAGGTTGTTTTCCCCCATCATAGTTTCCACCTTGTTTTGATAGATGCAGTTTTATATTTGTTCACCCCTATCCATACAGTATGAGTTTTTTTCGAAGTTAACTTTTAGACCTGAAAACTGTGAATATTCATTCAATACATCGAGCGTTGCATTTAGAGATATACTTGTTCCATCTAAAAGAAAAAGTGTGTCATCAGCATATTGAGAAAGTTTATGTTCCTTGTCATTTATAATTATACCACCTATATTATTTCTGATCATTATTCCTAAAATCTCAGCACAGAGGATAAACAGAAAAGTGGATACTGGATCGCCTTGACGGCATCCACGACCTATACCGAAAAATGATGACGTTCACGCTCAACTTGATATTGCTGTTAAATGTTTATTATCCAAGAGATAATAGATTTACCAAAACCAAAAAAATCGATAACCTTATATATAAACAACCAGGATACTGAGTCAAAAGCCTTTTCAAAATCTACAGATATTAGTAGCCCTGGTATATTGTTTTCCTCAGTATATTGCATTATATCATAAATAAGTCTGATGCTTTCTCTTATATATCTGCCGGCAACGAATCCTGTTTGGTCAGTGTGTATCAGTTTGTGTAGTGTGCCCTTTATTCTGTGTGCGATGACTCCAGAAGCAATTTTATATACACAATTGAGTAAGGAAATTGGTCTATAATTTTTGACAAACTGTCAAGGCTTATTTTCTTTTGGTGTGCATGTAATTATTCCTTCCCTTTGAGTGATTTATAATTCCCTTTTAGAAAACCCATAGTTAACAGAGCGTACTCTAAATTGACCCATCTTTTTCCAAAACATTTTAAAAAATTCAGCGCTGAAACACTCCGACCCTGGACTTTGATTATTGGACATGGCGCTAAGAACTAAAGCAGCTTCAGGATAGGTTATTGGTCCTTCTATTGAGCCTGTTTCATCTTTTTTTATGTCAATATTTCTTAATAATTCAAACAAATCAATATTGATTAACTTGCTGTCCTTGTTTGCATAAAGGTCTTTGTAAAATATTTTTGTTTTATCTAAAATTTCATGCTGTTCTGCTACTATTTTCCCATTATTCATTTCTAATTTAGGTACAATCTTACTAGTGTAATTGTGTTTCTCAAGGTTACAGAAAAAGTTGGTGGGCTTTTCGTCGTCTTCAATAATTTTGGCTCTTGCTCTTACTAAGGACCCTTTGCCGTTTTATTTTTTTCTTATTATAACCCTTCTTTTAAAATTTCAATGTCATCGGGGTTGGCACTTGACAGGTTGCCTTCTAAATATTCTATGCTGCTGATTAGTTCTTTTGTTTTCTTTCTAATTTTTTTTCTTGTAACTAGAGAAGGAGATTGATTTTCCTCTTAACTCCATTGAGAGTGTTTCAAGGAAAAGTTGATCTTAATTACAAAATGAATTAGGTCATTTGGTATGTTATTAATTTGGTCCATATTATAAACAGGCAATGCATATTGTTTCTTAACTTCGTCTATTTTATTGTTTATTATTTCTAAGTAGTCTTTATTATTCAGAAGAGAATTATTATGCTTCCAGAGAGGCTTCCCTTTTTGGAACTGAACAAAAGATATGTCTAGAATAATCATAGAGTGATCTGATCTGTAACTTCTTTCGATTGAACTTTTATTGACTGAAGCAAGTAGATCCTGTTAAATCAGAAAATAATCAAGCCGGGCTTGTTTTATAGGGGATGCTTTCCTCCATGTGTATCCTCTTAAGGATGGGTATGCCTCTCTGAAAGGGTCAACCAGACAGTGATTTTCCTTAATTTGTAAGATTGCGTCGTGTGGTTACTTATTATTGATAGTTTTATGATTAAAATAATCCAATTTTTCATTTTGACAGTAATGAAATCTCGACATATGATTAAGCTGGCATTTTCTATTCTTTCCACTATATTTATAATATTATATAAATATTAGGGGTGTCCTTATTGGGTCCATATAATTTTATAAGTGTAAATCTATTTTCCTCAACTGTAAAGTCACTAATTATGTAGTTTCCCTCCGGGTCTGATATATGTTTGTGTATACTGTAGACTAAGTTTTTTCTGAACAGAATTGACACTCGTCTAGAATTTGATGTACCTGGACTGAAAAGACAACCATTGTTCCACTGGGATCTAAACAAGCGATCAGATTATTTGGTGGTGTGTGTGTGTTTTGAAGGCAATATATGTCACATTTTTGTCTTTAAAGTAATTAAGAACATCTAATCTTTTGTCCAAAGAACCTAAACCCTGCCAACTAGCAGAAAGTATTTTATAGACAAATTATATCAATACAGATGGTCTGCCAGGCTGCAAGTGACGGTAGAGATTCCAAGACAATATTTTTTGCCGTTATCCAATCAGGCGTCGCGTTATAAAAGCATGTGCATTAGAATGCTGTTTTAAATTACTAATATTAATCGAAGTTGCATAATAATTACTTCATGATAAATAGATAATGAAACGAAATACTTCCAATATGAGACTCTCGCACATTTCAATGCAATTTTGATCAAAGTCTGACGTAATAGAGGAAAATTATAGCAATATAACCCATATAAACCTAGAGTCCTTTTTGTGGGACATCGGCAAAAGTGCACGACCAGATCAGATGCCACAAAATCTAAAATCGGCATTTTTAAAAGCCAAAGGATACCGTCGTGTTGATATTTTTTTATAATCAACTTCCTATAAATTTTGAAAGTGCAATAAAATCCCCCCTTTCATTGGCAAACTGGATAGTTTTTATTTTCAAAATCATCTGTCTCGGAAGGATCCATTAAAATGCAAACCTAATTAAATTAAATATAGCTCAGTTTAAGTACTGTCCTGCCAGCCAAGAGTGACAGTGACTTCATGTATTGTTTACAAAGTTATCAGGGACTTATAATCGAAAGGTCACTTGTGTATTAATCCTATGCACTGGATAGGATTAATACACGAGTAATCTATCGTTTCGCGTTAGCTCAAATGGAGTGTACAAGTTAATGACATTGTTTACTTAACAATTGTAAACAAAATATTACGTCACTGTCACTCTTGGTTGGCACGACAGTATGTTTAAATACGGCTGTGTGGTGTCACACAGCCTAAAATTATTGCTGCCTTCCATTGCCTTGATTTCTCAAATGTACGTTTTGAAATATTTCTTTACAAAATCATACAAACTCCCATTCTGTTCAAACAATATTTTGTTGCTCCTGACCAAAAATCTACAATCCAAAATTTTACACGGCAATGAAATGTAGTTGTGAAAATGAAGTAAATTTACTTTATCTGTCAGTAACGTCTACTGATAACCTTTTTAGACAGTTTAGGCCTAGATCGGAACCAAAAAATGTCGGATCTGATCTTTATCCAAACTGTTTGACACTGTGATGGAAATCCTAAAAAAGCGTTTAATTTCTAATTGTTAATTTTGAGCGAGAAAATCGGCAGACGGAAGCGTGTAAACTGTGTGTTTTAAGGCACTGCTAGGTGTTGGAACCACTCCTACAGGACAGCAGCTGAAACCGTTTTACCCTATTGACAATAGCATTGATGCAGTATTTATGGTGTCTGCAGCTCACGGTACTACTCTGTATGCTACTGTTGTAGTTAAAAATCACGCTGGTCTACAGTCAGTGTTTCAATCAGAAAAGCTAGTGATCGACCATACACCACCGGGCGTAGACAGCGTCAATGTTCAGGTGATACAAGGCACATGAGTGATTGGGAACGACAGCTTAGCAGAATGAAACAATGGTAAAGCTCAATATCTCTTGGAATGCTGTGGATGATGAAATGGGGCTTAAAATGTGTTTTGTTTCAATAGGTAAGCTGCGTTATTATAAGATGAGATGCAGCATCGTCTTCAGTTACTGCAGGTACTTTGTCTACATAAAGGTATACTTTTGGATTTATCAACTTTTGTTCCTAGGGCTATCTGGGTGATATTCAGAAACCTAATCTAGCTACAACTGATGTATATACCGGGCTTCTGTTGTTTTTGTTGGGTTTTTTGTTGTTGTTTTCTTAAGAAATTAAATTTGCACTTACAATACTGATTGAGGTAATCTTGTCATAGTTCCTTTAATATAATCACTGTTTGTCTGTCAGTGTTTAGTGGAGGTTCATATAAGCAACAAATCATTGCCAGCAAGAATTTATATCAATTCTAACACACGCAAAAGATTGGAAATATGTACGATTATCTCATAGTCTATAAAGATTCCCCCATCTTAAACAGCATATCCGATTTTCAAGTTAATCTTGTTGGAACTGAAACTGGTATTTTATGTATGTTTTGAACGTCCTTTAGTTGAAAAAACGACGTTACGCCGTCTTATGTCAATATAACAAGACTGTACGTAATAAATGACATCATAAAAAAACAGAACGGTCTTCGATTGACGTCACGCTAGTTCGTACAGTGACTGATATGATAACCAATCAGCTGTATGTTTTCAGCATTGAACCAAGGTGAATCAATATTGACTTGAAGTCAACCTTAAATGACCGAGGTAAGCTGTATTAAGGTGAGGTAAAATCAAATATATGTGGTATGAAAAAAAACGTCACCAATATGACACCGACACATTTTCCTGTAAAAGCGCTGTACATATAGTTAGTAGTCACAGGCTCATCTAAGCTTCCAATGGCTGCCAAAACAATCAGTACCAAAATTGTATGTGCTGGCTCATTAAAGATTTTAAACGATTCCTTTTAAGGGAAGATTTTACATGTATAAAAGGAAATTGATTCTTCTTATTTCAAGCTGTTTAATGCAACAATAAATACAACTGTCATAACATTTATTGAGATCCGCTAATCTGATTGGTCAAGAAATGTCATCTGATCGCATTGACCTGTATTTCATTTTTCAATGAACCCGGTCTGTATTCATGAGGGGCAGGGCCATTCCCCGGGGGCCTTTCACGACAGAACTACTTTTGTGATACTGTACAATGCTTCTATGAAGAGAAATGGACAGCCTGCAACTACTGATACTTTACCTTACACTTACACCTATATTTTCCGGTAGAAAAGCAAATATTAACTTACATACGATGCCTAAATTAACAGTGCTTAGTCATGTCGATCAGCTGTCTGCTGCATCTATTCAGTTTCCCAGTCCGCAAAGTGATGCGATCACCTCTTGCACCTGTGCTTGTTTTTCTGCAACTTGTTTGTTTTCAGTCGAGCCCCGCAATAAAATCGTTTCTTGAACCTGGCTTATCCAACATGTTTTGCAATTCGTCTTTGCTTTCTTCAATCACTCAATAAAGATAGCACAATTTCTTTTTGCTGGTGGTCATTTCTTTTCCATTACAAGCCATTTTGACAGATGATGCTTTTCGTCACCAATGGAAACGAATGACGTCATATCATATCTAAAACCGTTTTTTCTGCGTTTCACTGAGGTATGAAATGTCGTTTTAATTACATCTAATTTTAGCATGAAAACCTTTGGTTTTCATGCAAGTTAGATGTAATTTTCCCGACATTCCATACCTCAGTGAAACGCAGAAAAATAACTTTCAACTCTTAAGTAAAGCAATATTTTCATAGTTGTATTTATCACTTGACGTCACTGTTATTCAATGGATAACGTCATGTCATAAATAGAGTTTATCTATTGTTCTATTTAAAATATGGGATTTATAAACCGAGGGAGGTGAAAAATCCGATAAAGAAACGAGTGCGCAAGCACGAGTTTCTTTAAATGATTTTTCACCTCCCGAGGATTATAAATCACGTATTTTTAATAGAATGAATAAAAAACTGTATATTACATATATTCTGCTTGAACTGCTTGCTCAAATCAAGATAATACGACGGAATGCGATATGGCAAAACTAGCGGCATCATGACATGTCCAATTCTAACACGAGTAGTAATACATCAGCTAGCTGTTCTCTGCTGAAAAAAATGGAAGTCTTCCATTTTGGGAATCTTCTTCATCGAGTCCACCTCAGAATTTCAAACGTCTGTACTTGTTTTTATTAGTGAACGAAAACATAAAGTGTGGGTAGTCATTTTCTTAGTTAGATCGTAACGAACATTTTGGTACTAAATTTATTGTGTTTTTCTCGAATTTTTCGTTTTTGTTCCTTGATCCTCCAGTTTCAGAAGACAGAAACGTTATGCAACGACATCGCATGTACACGTAAATGGCGTCATTTGTTAATGCTTTGTGTCGTCAAACGTGCAGAGAAGCGTTGTGCTTATTTAAAATTTTAAATAACATGTAATAAAACGAAAATGAGTATGACATGCGTTTCATCTCATCGATGCCTTGGGTCACTTGTGCTCAGGAAAAAAAGTTCCGGCTAAAAGGATTTATTTCCCTAGAGGAAATAAATCTTTCTAGACAAAAACAAAATTACCGATTTTATTTGTGTGTTAAATCGTAATATATAATGTTATGACCACACGTTACATAACACTTTCGGCGGGAATAACTAAGACTAACGTCATGACGACGTCCGTTGCAACAATGCAATTTTCACCGAAATAAATAAACTTTGAACGCCGCAAAATCGCATTTTTAGGGTCATATAATAAACAGAATCTTACACTCGTGATCATTTCACATTAAATTTATTTATCACGCCAAAGGCTCGTTTAATAAATTTCATATGAAGTTATCACTCGTTGAAGATCCCCTATATATGTGACTAGTGTGTACATACTGAATAGAACTCCATAGTCGTTTACATTGTTTCGAGAAGTTCTAATGTTCATTGTAAGGGGTTGCTGTTAAAAGTTATTTCCATTGATAATTGTGACTTTTTTATGATAGCGGACACTGCAGGCTCTGATGAGATGCAACATTTTGCGCACCTTATTGTGGTATTCACTGTTTTCAAATGTCCTTTTCAATGACTTGGAGTTTGGTATAAATGGTGTAAATGTGTATCAATTTTACCAACTATAATGTACTGAACAAAAGTGAAAACGCTAAACTACAATAGTTTATGATTTGTGTGAAAGTATTGGACGCAACGTATTTTCTAAAGCTTAATTCTGTTTCCCAGACATCCAGCAAACGATTCGTTGATAGTCCACCAATTTGTCTCTTTTGATGTCTAAGCTATGTTCCTTTTTTTGTGTTTTAAGCTTTATTCACTGAATTTTGCAATTGCGCATGCGCAAAAAAAGATTGTTATGCTTATCAGAATTGGTCATAAGTGTGTTGCATAATAACTAGTCACTTGAAACAAACTCAGAAATCAAATTCAAATTTATCAAATTTGTAAACAAATGTAAATTATCTCCCTTCGACAATAACAAATGTTTGGTAATCTTCGATTTATCACGATTTTCGATATTTCTTTTGCCAAACCAGGGAGACCGATTCTGCTATTTCTCGACTAGTAATGTCCCCAGACTAAGATGCAACAACACATTGATTTTCCTAGGGAGATTTCAGTGTTAAAATTTCAAGCTTGTCAATTTGATGAGAAACCCGCGTTATAAGATTGCTTTTTCTAAAGGATCAAAAACACACTTGTGACAAGTCTTTCATATTTCTGGTTCTCACATGTCTAGACTTCCATTTCATGCAGTCGGATCTGGTTGCTAGTGGACTTCTGAAGGTTTAGACCGTGTGAGATTTCTGTTCAAATTGGCAAGCTGAAAAAAAGGATCCCTGTCACATTTAAATGACTTTCATGTGTTCCCCCCGTGCCAACATTCGCAAAACTTTTACTGTTATGCATAGCCCAGTCTTTGAATATTCAGATACAATTCCATTTGCTTTACTGGATTGCATCATTTTGTATATAAATGGCAAATATTTCAGGTGTAGCGTTTACACTTTTGTTCAGTATACATTGTGTGTGAGTGAAAAGCAAAAGACTATACCATTTTAATGGAAATGCATAAATTATAATTTCTCTTACTGGTAACTTACCATCCTGCCAGTAGTCTCATAACTAACTAATGAGCCGCGACATGTGATTTCCAACAAAGCGGTATTTTGACATGAATAGACTCAGACGAGCCTGGGCACCCTCCTGTCAAGCTTATTAATTCCAAATGCTGTTCAGTCAGTAGCTTAATGTTAGAGAATATTCAAGCGACTAGCAAAGGCTCTGATCAGACTGCGCGTATGCGCAGGCTGGTCTGAGCTTTTGTTGATTGCACATACCACATTGTATGAAATCTCGTGTCGCAGCTCAATTGTTGTTTTATTAAAGTTTTCTAGATTAATTTTGTTTATGCTAACGAGCGAAATATTTGTATAATCGCCATTTATATTCCATATTGAGTTAATGTAAAATCAACAATAAAAACTATTTGTATTTTCATTTTAAATAGATCCCAGCCAGCAAACCGCCTAAGGCCACTATGGGTCCTCCAGCAAGATGCCATTTAAACGGCGTTTCGCTGGCAGACATCTGAATTAAGGGTAAGGTTGTCGCCGTGAAACCGGTTTAAGCCCTCCAGTAAAATATTTTACTGACCGTTCCAAGGCGGTACTTCTTTTGTGGATATTTTATGTTTTTCTGCCTTGTATCTGGTATGGCTTTGTGTGTGTCTGTTTATATGTGCCTTGTGGTCACCCGTTGGAAAGGGCTGACCCCTTGGCTCTCGTTTGTGAGTTTGTTACTTTCCCATTGGTATCCTGGGTCAGGTGTAGTACTTGATCGTATCGATTCCTTACTTACTATAGTGGCCCGCTTTTGCATGTTTACTCGGGTGATGTGGACTTGAATCAAATTATGCTATAGGGTCTCATAGTATTTGGTATAACAAAGGAAAAAGTCAAGTGTATATTATGTGCTCCAAATGTAAGTGTTTATTTTGTACGTATATACAATGCACTAGAACAAAAAAAAACCGACCTGTCAGTTGATGGTAGTTCAGCTTTGCCTTTGTTATTGCATCTATTTTATTAAAATTACCATTACCTCACGCCTGGAAGACAAAAAGATTCATGTGAAAAGTGTATTGAATAAAACAGTTGTAGACGGATCAGAAGTACCTTCAATTATGTCACAAAAATTTACAGTTCCTTTGCTATAATAATGAGAAGTAATGAGTTGCCTATTCTTTTCCACAACAATCCAAAACAATTGGGATTCTTTATATGCGAATACACCATCATGTAGCTCAATACTACAGAAAAGAGAAAACTACACATTCACAGATTATAATAAGCCTAATGCACCAAGAGAAAAATGACTCAAGAATTTATTTTATCATATTGGAAAGTAATAAAGTCAATTAATACATAAAAACAGTGTCTCAGGCTATTATTTACAGTCATGTTTAATTAGCTCTGACTCATGTATTAACAAGGAAATCTACGCGTCGTTAATGCACAATGTTTTGACTTAAAGCATGTGCATTCTGGTGCTGTCACAAAACTGTTGTCATCTACAGTAACGTGCAAACGGTTTGGATCCAGATCAGCACCAACGTTCTGTCGGTCCTGATCTGGATCCAAACTGTTTACAAGTGTAATCAGTACATAACAAAAGTCACTACTAGCAAGGAAATGAGTTAAAATGCTATATATAATTACAGTTTCTTTGCAACCACAGTATACACTGTATCACCATCACAGATGCACGGGTGGTAAACCTAGGAACTACCACGAAATTGTGTTAACGTAATTTTGTTCCCAAGCCACATCCGGGACACGTCGTGGTAGTTTCCAGGCCGAAAATTGGATAAAGAAAGGTTGGTGTCACTTTTATTTTTGTTTTATTTTACAACTTAGAACAAACAATGGTGAAATCCGACAATGTGGTTCCGTGTAAGTATGTCTCAGCGTCCCCTCTAGCCCAAAATTTTGTTTGAAAAGTTATTTTCTTTCTTTTGGTACGTGTTTCCCCACTGAGCATCGAACCAACTTTCCCCAAAGTTCGAAGGATTTTAGCCCATATCTGTCAAATTGAATGGAATTTGATATCATTTGACGATGGAAATGATAAAAAGACCCTGAATAAACATTCCTGCACAGAAAAAAATCTGAGCATTAACTCGTAAACGATTCATGCCCCGTTCGTCCTGTGTGGTAGTTTCCAGCTCATCGTGGTAGTTAAAATGCTATCGTGGTAGTTTCCAAGACTTTATAGGATACGTTTCTGAAGTGTTACAAAACATTATAGTGGTTGTTTGTTTCGGCGCATGATAAACCTCGAACTCGTCAATTAATTACCACGGTAAACAAATAAACCATATTTCAACACCATGAGGAAGCTAAGCTGAGGACTCGAGATTCAATTTGATGCTTGACAGGTGGAGACCATGCCCTGAACTGCCAAACAACACCTCTGGAAATCTAAAGCAAAAGAAGGTCATCAGTTGAGCCGTGGTGGACCAAGCAACAGACAAAAAAATGATATAAAAATTGCGTCACTCGCTACGTTGTTCCATGTTCAGTCAGCTTTAAGATAAAATGGCAGGCTAAGACTACTGGCCCATAGTATTGTTAATACTTGCGCTTCGGAAAAAAGGGAAATATCCTCGGGTTGGGACACTTTTTATATACATGCGTGTGTGACGATGAACGGGCATTTTATTTGATAATTAAAAAGCATGTTTATTCAAAAACAAAAATGTGAATATCCCTTCTTTTCATTCTTCTCATCATTTCAATAGCCAACTAAAATTAAAATTCAGGCAGTCGTCATTTGTTATCTGACAAAAGGTTATTAGAAAAGGTCTTCGTATGAATAAGAGGAGTATTCAAGGTTCGGCCCGCACACCCTGTCTTTATAAAAATGAAGTAGCCCCTGAATAGTGGAAATCTGCTGATGCGAACTACTACTAAATTCCTACAAAGTCTTGGAAACTACCACGATAGCATTTTAACTACCACGATGAGCTGGAAACTACCACACAGGACGAATGGAGCATAAATCGTTTACGAGTAAATGCTCAGATTTTTTTTTCTGTGTAGAAATGTTTATTCAGGGTCTTTTTATCATTTCCATCGTCAAATGATATCAAATTCCATTCAATTTGACAGATATGGGCTAAAATCCTTCGAACTTTGGGGAAAGTTGGTTCGATGCTCAGTGGGGAAACACGTACCAAAAGAAAGAAAATAACTTTTCAAACAAAATTTTGGGCTAGAGGGGACGCTGAGACATACTTACACGGAACCACATTGTCGGATTTCACCATTGTTTGTTCTAAGTTGTAAAATAAAACAAAAATAAAAGTGACACCAACCTTTCTTTATCCAATTTTCGGCCTGGAAACTACCACGACGTGTCCCGGATGTGGCTTGGGAACAAAATTACGTTAACACAATTTCGTGGTAGTTCCTAGGTTTACCACCCGTGAGATGGGAGAATCAAGCTGAAAGGAAAACGTTTCCCAGAATTCAATCTGGTATCCAGACTCTTTATAGGCGTCTGGCGAAGAGGCAAACGCTCGCAGCTTCATATCTCCAACGGCATAGAATATGTTGTTGGTCATATCCGAAATAATAAGCCGGCCACCAGGGTTCAGCAGTTTCCTGAAATTACGTCAATTATGAAATAAATTCAACTTGTATAACAACAGTAAAGCTCGATGTCAATGCTGTTTTTTTAATTTTTTATGCCCCAAACTTTGGAAAAGTTGAAGGGGCATATTACTTTGGCTTGTCCGTGTGTGTGTGCATCCGTCCGTCCATGCGTCCGTTACAAAATGTATTAAGATACAGTTTTGAATTTTCATATATGGTCTCCTCATCAAAAAAATAATTGACACGTTTTTTTAAGTCTGGATAATCCCCCTAAAAAACTATTACAGCTATGAGCTTCAAATTTGGTCAGGTTTTAGTGGATAATGAGTAGATAATCTGGTGAAAATGCAAAAAAAGTTTTTTTTTATTTTATTATTTATTGCCCTTCGCAAATTTTTGACATTGAAAGCACAAGTGTTTAAGTATCATTCTGATATGGGTCATTGTTTCTCATAAGTAGTAGTGGTCCACGGTAAAAATAAGTCACACTGATTGTATGACCCTGACATGTTTTAAGGTCACATGAATCCTTAATACGTTACTATGTGCTTGATGCAGACCTTATGTCCATGGTAAAAAGTCACGCTGATTGTATGACCGTGACATGCTTTCAAGGTCACGTGAATCCTTAAGTCTAAGACGTTAATATGTGCTTCATAATATATGCTCCTTCCCCCACCCTCAAATGATTATTTACAGTATTCACTATCAAAACATATGTTCTGGGAGGTTATTGAAAGTAAGTAAATGTGCAAAGATCAGGAATCGGTACAATCAAGTACCAAAAATAGTAAGTGAGTATGATCAGGAAATACCACAATCACAAACTGCAGACAACCCCGTGTCACCGCGAGGAAGAGCCGCTCAACCATCACGAGACACCAGGAAGACAAATTAAGCAAAGCAATCAGCTCTCTCTTCCCCATCAAGATGATTGCAATACTAGAATGGGCATAAAGTAACGTACAACAATACATAGAACAATTACAGACTCCCACAATGGGAGTAACAATAAACAAAAAGTCAACAACAACAGAACCACCGCCTTAGAACGGACAGCAGCCTAAGCCACCGGGCGGGGGGGGGGGGGGGCTTAAATGCATTTAATGGTACCAAATCTTCGCCCTAGATTCTGCTGTTGTTGAAGTACAAGAAATGTTCAGCTCGCATGGAGGCCATCTAACTAATGCAATGTATCATCATGGAAAACACTCTAATCAAAATACACTCCATGATAAAACAAAGAAAAGGGCTCATGACTCACAGATAGTCAGAGCTAAAGAAAACCTCAAGTTGAGCCACGGTGGGTCCAGCTACAGATAAGCATCAGGCACCAACCCACCGATTAAAGCTTTACGTCAGAGCCGTCATAGAGGCTGAGGCCTGACCCACCGTCGTGCAATTAAAGAGGAAACCATAGCTATAAACCGTGATTGGGTTTAAAACTAGGCATGCAGACTGTCGCATGATATCCAAATTATATCTTACCCTTATATAACGTTTTACTATCTTTTTGAATTGATCACTAAAATTAGGTTTTCCAACAATTAGTTTGAATTTATAGACTAAATCACCATAAATATAGGTTCTGATATGCCTTGTTGCAGAAGAGTTTTTAACCCAATGTTGTATTTAACAATTAACTCTGAGTGTCTGTAGTAGAATTTAGAAAATGCTTTTCGAATTTTATGATATCTATAACCTTAATTAATAATTTAGCAGTTAAAAATAGGTTTCTGTTGTTGAAGTCATCAACATTAGAGCACACTCTAGCAAAACGAATAAGTTGAGAAATATATACACCATAGGAAGGAGAGCGAGGAACATCTCCATCAAGAAATGGGAACTTTACTATTTCAAAATTAAAATCATCCCGTTTATCATATAGACGGATGGCTGAGAATGGGTTTGCTCCCCCCCCCTAGGGAATTTTGCAGACATATCCTATCTTGTAGAGAAATAAAAGCCGAGTCTTTTAAGAGATGTTTGCACTCTGTGCTCCGGGGCGTTAGTCTGTAAGAGCCTGTAACATACGTTACTTTATCAAATTAAGAAAAAGTAAATTGAAAGTTTGGGCTACAAATTTAAGACATTAAAATATTTATTTTTAAAAATCATTCATATAGTCTGCATACTGGATATCTTAACTACGTATGACAGCCATTTGAACAAAATTGCGGCTTCCTAAGGTGTCATATGCGTTACATAAATCAGATAACCCATTAAAATTTCCAAGTGTGGCTAACATCATTTACATTCATAATCTCTCTGTGTGTTTTGCAAAATGTTTTTAACCATGTCTGACTAGCTTATGCAATTAGCTAACAGAAAAATTAAAGTTTGTTTCTCTAGCTTAAATATTTTTTCTGGAATAAGCAATTAAACAACCCTACCCCTACCCAATTTTAAGGTGAAATGTTTGGTATGAAAACTAAAGTAAAAATAGTTAAAAAATATTTGCAGTTGATGAATGTGTTTCATTGTTTGGGATTTATTTGCTTATATGAAAAGACTCATAAATCTGCAAGTTTGTTGCAAATTTTTTAATATCAGAGGCTGTAACATATGTTACCTGATGTAATAAATGGGCAAGCTCATTGTCTTTACGTAAGATATGCCTAAAAATGTTTTAATCTCCTCGAGGGAATTTCGCAGACATATTCCTTCTTATAGTACAACTCAAGCTGCATCGAATAAGGGAAGTTTGCACTCTCTAGGTTGGGGCGTTAGTCTGAAACAGCGTGTTACATGCGTTACTATATCAAATAAAGGAAATGTACTTTGAAAGTTTGAGCTAAAATTGTGAAAAAACACGCAGCTGTTGGATATCTTACATTGTTTAGGGATTTTAAACTGGCTCCTATGATAAAGACTTAAAGATCTGCTAGTTGTCATCAAGTTTTAAAGATCAGAGAGCGTTAAATATGTTAGTGTGATAAGTAAAATCATCAAACAGTATTTTGACATCAAGCTGAGTAAGGGCCTGCTCCATCCTAATCCCCTTTGGAATTCTGCAGACAAATAACATCTTATGTCACCATTCAAGGTGCATTTAATAAGAAATGTTTGCACTCTGTAAGTCGGGGCGTTAGCCTGTAACAGCTTGTTACATATGTTACTATATCAATTTGAGAATAAGAAATTTGAATGTTTTAGCTACCAAAAGAAGACATTAAAATTATCTAATAAATTGACTTATACTGGATGTCTTTACTACATATGGAAGCTGTTTAACATTAATACGGCTAACTGTGGTGTTATGTGCGTTACATGAACCTAATTATAATTTAAAAGCTATAATTGTGGTTATCGTCATTTAGTTAAACAACTACTATGACTTAGTTTCAAACTGTTTTATTAGATTTTACAAACATATACTCAATTCATGAATTGGAAAAACCAAGTTTGCTTTTCTATCTTAAATATATTGTCTTACAGAAGCTAATACACAGCCCTACTCCCAGTTTTACAGAGAAGCGAATTTTGTTATTATCGTTTAAGTAAAACACATGAAAGCGATTACAGCGTGTGGATATTTTTCATTTTCTTAGTCTGTCTTGCTCATATATCTACAAGATGTCATTAAGTTAAAGATCAGGACACTTAATGTGTACTTATAAGTCTTTGGTGCCAAAACACTAGAAATTATATTCATTTCTGATTATCAAGCCCATGGACTGGTGTTACAGATGTTATCAATGACCTTTTGGACACATTTCCTAATACTGTGCATTTAATGCTAAATAAAGAGCCACAAATAGAAAAGATAGTTTTACATTTTTACAAGAAAACACAATAAATGAAATGGTCCAAACTATTTCTCATTGATTTAACACTCATGTTAAACGTTTGTCGTTGTCTGCTTCTGTGGTAATCATTATTATCACACGCCTCCTTGCAACACAATCGGAAACTGATATGAATTTCTAATGGTTGGCTCTTTGAGTTTGTGTTTCAAGTGATACTCTGCAAGTAGGGGAAAGACTAAAGCTTTACAAAGAGAAAAACTATGCCATTAAGAGCAATGAGTACCTGGACTGATGTACCTTGATATTTCTGTGATAAAGAATCATATCTTAGCTGGTTAACTTTTATAAATGTAGCCTTTCCATACATGCAACCCACATATTTTCTTCTAATAATGTCTCTGCACTTATTATCTTTCCCCAAGCATTCAAAAACTTATTTGAAGTCTTAGTACTTCTGAAGTGCTGAAACTGAGGTAACTCTTTCCCTTCAGATAAACGAACTAGAAGTATCACAGCAGATAAAGCAATGAAATGCAGGATGAACAGAGTGCAAATTAGACCCTTTCAATTCAATGATTCACTAAGTTTCTAAGATAAGAGCCTTTTTTAAAGGATGTAACATATATAACTCGTCATAATAAATGAGCAAGGGCATTGTCGTGACATCCGTCAGAGGCAAGTGTTTTCAATTTCAGTGTTTTCGAAATGAGGCACCTTATCAACTTGTTTACTCTGTATAAATCTTCCATAGAGCATAATATAGAACTACCGGTTATCCCATTCTACCTGTAGTTCACTTTCCTTCTTTTGAATGCAACAGCTAATGATATGACTGCAAAAACTGAGAAATCATAGGTTTTACATTATATTAAGACATGCTTCAATGTACTGACATCAAAAAACAACCAACTGCAAACATAATTGATGGCAATGTCCAACTTCATATTCTTTCTCATATACCAGATAACTTTCAAGGTGTAACAGAAATCGTTTCAGACGGTCTGCCAAACCATCAAGAGCCAACATTGTAACTAAAGAAAACTTATAAAGTTCTTTGGGCGCAGCAAAATACTATTGATCTAAGACCTGAGGACTTAAGCACCAAAAAGACTGGATAGGTTCCATGGCAAATGATGCAAAAAAGCAGCCTATCAAATTTCTGTTTGACCAATGTTAGAAATCTTAAAGTGTTCCTAGAGGTACACGGTAGAGACATAGATTTTGCAAAATCAGAGCAAAGTTATCATTTATCTAGCACGGATGCAGAGGCAGCTGCAGTTAGATTGCTCTTGCCACTTCACAGGAAGAGATATATACCAGAGTCATACTCCATTGTATGCATATATTTGAAATGGCATTAAACCCATATTTAATCAGGTGTTTAATCCCATGACACTGACATGCTGTTTCTGCTTTTGAAGAATGCTAAGGATTCAAGTTTGGCTGAGTCAAGTTGTTTGACGCTGGCACTGGCCACACATACAAAGAAAATTAAGTCTTTTGATGGCTAAAGAGGGGGATCACTTGAAATGCTTATGTGATGTTTGTCACAATTACCAATTTTAAAAAGTAATCTTAATTAATGTAACACATATAACACCATAGGAAGCTGTATATTTGTTAAAAATTCTTTTCTTATGTATAAAAGGTATTCATCATGCAAAGTACATGAATAATTCAAATAAATAGATAGTTTTATGTCTTCTTTCTGTTTCTCAGACTTTCAGTTCATTTAATCTTAAATTGGTATGGTAACATGCGTATCATACCATTACAGGCTAACCCCCTAGTTAATAGAGTGCAAACACCTCTTATTTGATGCAGCTTGAATTGTTCTTTGATGTAGGATATGTCTGCACAATTCCCAAAGGGGTGGAGAGGAACAGGATTGTACTCAGTTTGCAGTCCTAATACAATGCCATGATTCTACTGGTTGTGATGAAATGGGTGATTATTTTGCAAAAGAAGCAGACACAATGATAGACATTGTGAGGGTGACTTGAATAAAGATTGTTTTTGAATAATTTTATTTAATAGGAATATTTATTAAATTGTGTCATTTAAATGAGAACTATTATTTTCTATCTATATGTCTATATATTTTAATATTATAGGCATTAGGAAATATGTGATTAAAAAGGTTATATATAACATAGGTAACACAATTCCATGGGCTAGTTATCAGCAATGACTGTAATTACTAAGACTAAGGCAACAGAGGCTAGAGATTAATAGGAAAACATGTAAAAAACGATATTTTTCTGAAACATCATCTCTTACTTCCAAGAAAATTTCCTAGCTCATTCATTATGCCATGTAACATACGTTACATACTTTAATAAGTGCTCTGATCCTGATGTCAAACTTGCAAATGTATGATTCTTTATTGCATTAGCAAGACAGTGCCAAAAATGTAAGATATCCACGAGCGTCAAATATTTTCATATATTTTTCTTCAATAATAGATACCAAAATTGGATACTTAAAATTGGGGGTAGGGTTGTTTAATAGATCATATAAAACAATGTATTTGAGATAGAAAAGCAAACTTTGTTTTTTCTATTAGTCAAATGAGTATTTTAGTAAACTAAGATTAAAAACACTTGTAAAAATGCACAAATCGTCTGTAAAATGAATGATGTTGGTCACGGTTTCAACTTTCAAAGGGAAATTTAATCTATGTAACGCATATAACACAATTGAAGGCTGTAATTTTGTTTAAAATGCTGCTTTTATGTAGCTTAGGCATCCAGCTTGCAAACTACATAAGAAATTTGAATAATTAGATGGTTTAATGTCTTCTTTCTGTAGCTCAAACTTTCATTTTGATTTTTTCCTTAGTTTGTTACAGTAACATATGTAACAGGCTGTCAGAGACTAACGCCCCGGAGCACAGAGTGCAAACATCTCTTAAAAGATGCGGCTTGAAATTTTCTTTAAGATAGGATATGTCTGCAAAATTCCCTAGGGGGGGGGGGGGAGCAGGACCTTTTTTAGCTCGAAGTCTAATAAATTTTAGAAGAAACTATGCCATTTGTTATTGACAAGTTCAAGTCCAAAAACGGATCTTCAGTATCAGAAGAATTCGCCTTATTTAACTGAAGTTCAGTGGGATATATCTGACCTACCATTTGTTCAAAATAAGGATCCAGGACCCAGGACACCAATGAGAAAGTGACAAGCTCAAAGTTAGACACCACAAACGAGAGCCAAGAGGTCAGCCCTTTTCCAGCAGGTGAGCACAAGGCACAAATAAACGGACAGAAATAACACAACTAACATATGTTTGGATAGAAAAGTCACATATAAAAATTACATCTTCACTGAATCCAATGAATATCATATCAAAAACGAACTAGTGATTACTTAAATGTATCTGATCAGAGTTCGCGGTTATTATAGCATTAATGTATCAACCTACATCAGTTTGATTTGATGTTTGTGGTGCCCAATCATTTTGGAATTTTTTTTTTTTCTGGGCTCAACCAGCAACGAGGATATACGAGGGGTGTTCCAAAAATAATGTCATCTGTGCTTTATTTCGCAGAAATCGTAAAATTTATGCACAAAACCACCTCGTGTCGATTGAGTGATCACTGACTCGTGACACAGGTAAATATCTCGTCCACACGTTTACTGGCCTCGGTACAGTGAACACCGTTTCACAGCCTATTCGTTAGACTATACACAAAATGACAGGAAAATGAGCTGAAAATGTTCTTGAAACTAGGGCCTATATAAAAGATAGGTCATTACTCGGCATAAAGGCTGTAGATATTCACCGCGAGGTGTGTGACATTTATGGGAAGGGCCAAATGTCTCGCAGGACTGTTTGTAGGTGGGTAGCTAAATTTAGTGCTGGACAGCAGCAACTTAAAGATGCTGCTCACCCAGGTCGTCCTGCAACAACTACGACCAAAGTTTATATAAAAAAATCCGAAATATCCTGAAAAACTGATGCTCGATTCACCGTAAGACAATTGGCTCGAATGACAAACTTCATGCAATTTTGAAGACACACCTAAAAGTTAGAAAGATAAATGCAAGATGGATATCCCATTTGTTAACGGATGAGCAAAAGAAGACGCGTGTAGCAATGGCAAATAAACCTCTCAAAATGTACCCAAATACAGTAAAAAGGCTTTTGATAATATAGTCACTGGTGATGAGACCTGTGTGTATTATTTTGAACAAAAGCGGAAGGTTGCCAACCGAATATGGGCCACTAAAATGCCAAACGCCCAAGTATTGCCAAACGAATACGAACGGTAAAAAAAGTTTTGTATGCTATTTTTTTCACTATAAGGGTCGAGCTATTCATATCCCGGTGTCAAAAGGCAGAACCGTCACAGGTAAGTTCTATTAAAACGTTGTTCTGAGAAAATTGAAGAACTACGTGTACTACAAAAGTCGCCGCCCAAAACAGGACTTAAATATGTCCAACTTTTGCATAATAATGCACCCGCTCACAAGGCACATACTATGACTGACTTTTTGGAGTCAGAGAAGGTTACCGTCCTTCCGCACACTCCGTATTTGCCAGACTTGCCCCCCCCCCCCCCCCCTGTGACAATTTTTTCTTTCCAAAACTTAAATATCATTTATCTGGAAGGCGATACAATTCGAGAAATGCCCTTGGATCTGCTGTTCATCAGTGTCTGATGGGTGTCCCCATTGAAGAGTATGAAAAATGCTTTCAAAAATGGATAGACCTGCTAAAAAGGTGTGTTCTGGCTGGCGGAGAGTATTTTGAAGGGCAGGGCAAATTAAAATGAACAAAAACACTTCCGCTATATGTGCACCGATGCAAGGGACATTATTTTTGGAACACCCCTCGAACGCGGTTCAAGAAAACACATGTACAGCGCCAACGATAGGTTTGAACACGCGACCTCTTGCTCATGAGTCTCGCAGTCTACCAACTGAGCGACAGTGCTACCCAAATTTCAGTCTGGTTAATATTAGAGCATACACAAAACTGAGTGTCAGACATCAAAAATCAAAATGTTTTTTCTTTTACTGAATGGAAAGTCATACATGTAGTAGAGTGACTACAGTTGTTAAACGTTTTCGTCATTACCGTGTTTTGTTTGTTTGTTTGTGTTGATGTTTTACGTAAAAGTGAACAATTTTTTCAGTCATGTCAGGATTATTTCCCGTCTTCCTGTGTTGAACGAAAACTAAGCAGAGGATTAGCGTCTTGCTCAATGACACATTGCAGTGTATCCAGTGAGTCTCAAACCAGCGGCCCTTCGATCTCTTGCAAGTATAACACGTTATCACTGAGTCACCACACTCCATGTGTTCTTGTATCAAGATATGATAATACTTAAGTATATTGAGGCACGCAAATAACATTGGAACAAAAAATAAAGACAATGAAAGAAAAACAACAAGTGAGTGTGAATAGGAAATTCCACAATCAAAGATCATAGACCAACCCATGGCACCAATAGAGTATAAAAATCTATCATGAGTGTGAGGGTGGGATAGAAAATTCCATCTTAAGGATCACCGTTTGGCATCACGAGGCTTGCCGAGTGATGACAAACGGTGATCCCTCATGGCAGATTTTTCTATCCTACCCTTACATGAATAATGGATTCTTTTTCTTGCTCACCACGGTTTTTTATATTAAAATAAGCTTCCAGAAGTCCCTGAATGCGCTCAGATGCAATTTCACATGGTGACGTCACATTAACATAACAATGACGTCACTTGACGACCATACGCGTGAGTTCCAATACAACCAAGTATGAAGCACTCACGTGATAGCCTGGGTAAGATAGCATTGGTCTGATAAGATTTTCTATCCCAGGATAAAAACTCAGATATCCTTATCCGGTGTGCAAGGAATAACTTCGACAAAACATTTTTCATGGTCCTAGGTACTAAACGAAGACTATTCAACTCACATCTACTAAAACTCAATTTTAACGATTCTCAAATAAAACAAACATTTACGCAAAAGCTTCTTGGAATCCAAATTGATGATAAACTCACTTGGACGACGCATATGGATAATTTGTGCTCCACAATCTCATCTAATTTTACGACAACTATCAGGCTTTGTTTTGATAGATGTCCAAAAGAAGTTGTATTAAGGTTATTCATATTCTAACTCTTATTGATTATGGATCCTTACCTTTTTATAGTTTGATAGGGGGGGGAGAAATGATCCAAACACCACTATTAGCGGGCCATCATCGGCCCTACAGCGAAAGGCTATTTAAATGTCGTTTCGCTGGCGTGCCAACATTGAATGCTGGCTCGGAAGCTTAACGATTTTAAGAGGATCCGGACCAGTTTTGCTAAAAAAATATATTTTGTGATTTTCCAGGGGGTCCGGACCCCCTGTCCCCCCCCCCCCCCCCCCCCCTCTGGATCCACACATGAAATATAATAAAGCTGTGTTAACATACAAAGCCATACACAATCTAACGTCTGTCTACATTTCCACGTGATCTACCAAGAGGTCTCACCCTTAGATCATCGGTCAATGGCACATTAGCTGTCCCTAGATCACTTTCGTCTGTGTTTGACAGATCGGACTTTAACAATCACTAAAAATAACTGCAAGGAAACTACAAAGCGGTTATCAGCTCGTGGCCACTGACGTTCCTTTCTGTGATCTTACATGCTTTTGGCATAAGTGTCTGTTGCATTCAATTATTTCTACTCGAGTTTGGCATATCGATGTCGTCTGACTAATGTGGAGTATGAGTTCAGCCTGGATCCAATGGTTTATCTTTTAGGCCTGGATGAACGGATATTCATTTTCGTCTGCCACATTAAATATTTCATTTTTATATCTTTTAAACATGTTTTGTGTGTATCATGTGTATATTGCTGTGTATATGTTCATAGAGGGCCACAAGGTAGACTAGCAATAAAGCTAATGGTGTTCACCCTCTTAAAATAATGTTAATATATAAATAAATAAATGGGGGGAAGCAACAACGATCACAGCACACTATCAGAATAACCCACATATAACAAACAGCAGCCACATTGTGCAAGCCAAACCTTCGCCCAAGACTATGTTATTGTTCAAACACATATACTACTCAAAACAGTTTTGCAACAGCATATAATTGTAAGGATATTATAATACGGTCAAATATTTTAAAAAAATCGTCATTAGTTTTAGCAAACTGTTTCTTTATTTTGAGATAACTGACATCATCCACTTTTACCACATATTGTGGAAACTTTAATTGGCGTCATTCGACGTCATTTCCACTGTAAACTTGAAAGAAATTTGGAAAATCTTGACCCAGATATTCACAGGCACAAAGAACCAATAATGCGTTGCATCATGCTATCTCCGACTTTCATGTATTGCATGATACCTTGACTTTCTCGATGCAATGATTTTGCAAGTGCAAACTGTACTTGTGCTCTTATATCGATATGGGTAGAAGGCGGTCATTGAGCTCTAATGAACGAGCACATGCTCTTGGGATGCTTCAGTCGGGTCTGTCAACTAGACGAGTTGCTGCCATCTTTGGAGTAGCCTACAGTACCATGTGTAGGCTTATGATTCGGGTTAATGCCACCAATTCTGTAAATGACCGCAGGCGGAGTGATCGGCCTAGAGCTACCACGCACAGCCAAGACAACCTGATACGGACACTAACCCTCGGGAACCGTACAATCACAGCACGAGCTCTTCAATGACAATTACGAACAACCGCTGGTATAACTGTGTCTGATCAAACGATTCAGAACTGATTGCATGCTGCAGGCTTGAGAGCAAGACGTCCTGTTGTGCGTTTTCCTCTTAAACAACGTCACAGGCTACATCGTTTTTGGACTGGTGCCGACGTCATTTGCGATGGAATGGGCTTCAGTGGTCTAGAGTCGCATTTTCAGATTAATCTCCTTTCAACCTCTACTTCAATGACGGCCGGGTGCGCGTTTACAGACGTCGTGATTTAACGCTATTCTGACGCCAACGCAAAAGAACATGGCCGTTACGGAGGAGGATCATTAATGGTATGGGCTGCTGTCACGATGCACAGACGCACTCCACCTCAGTTCATTGCCGGAAATTTAAACTTACAACGGTTTATGACGAGGTCATGAGGCCTATGGTGCTACCATTCCTAAGGCATATTGGACAGGGGGCAGTGTTCCAAGACGACAACACCAGACCGCACCGTCGACGCATTGTTAATGATTTTGTGCGGGTGAATAACATTACAGAATGGACTGGCCAGCCAATTCACTAGATCTCAACCTTATAGAGAACTTGTAGGATGAATTGGGCCGCAGGACTTATCGCGATAACCCTCCACAGACTATGCCTCAGTTGAGACATCGTCTGGAACAGGAGTGGCAGAACATTCCTCAAGCTACCATCCGTCGTTGTGTTTGGAACATTGGAAAACGCTGCATACAAAGTCTCTGGGATAGGTTTTGTGACTCTCAGTTAGGACTCTTGTGCCAATCGTGCCTCTACTGTACGCTTGATACGTTGTGGATTTAAAAAATGAAATTTGAAATTGAAAGAAGCATAAATTTGTGCAATTTTTGTCTTTGTTTTATTTTCAATCTTTTTTATATATGTCAAGGATGGTAACCAAAAATATAGGTGTTGCAAATTTTTTTGAGTAGTATAGATTGTTTAGCTCGTATAAAGACTTCCTTTCTTATTCAATGCTTCACCAAACAAGCTCAAACTAAGGTTGAACAACAATGGCTCGAGTCATAGGTTCAGATGAGCAGACATTACACTTTCAGCTTAAAATAGTAATATTTCCATATCAATCTGTGTAAACATATGTCGTGGGTGATCAAAAGAACCCTCTCCTTTAAACGGTTCTTTTAATTACCCACAACATAATATTTGGTTGAGAAACAAGAACATTATTTAGGATTAATCCTTCTCATTAGGAAGCCAGCTGGAGCTAGTCTGGATCTGAGCTTCTGACACAAAATCATTACCCTATGTTTTGAAGAGCCTTTTTAAATTCCTCCATGTTCGTCACAGCAACAGACAGACACAGCATGAGGTGATGACGTCAAACGTCTTATTCTCTATTGATGTATCTGACAAAGGATTTTGTTTGTTGACGTCACATTCCACGGCTGCTTTCACTTTCTTTCGCACCTGCTGATTCTTCTCTTCCCAGGTCAAACTAAAAGAAATTAGAACAATGGCATGTAAAGAACAGTAGCGTATTAATAGAATCAAACGTTTGGCCATAAACTATACCACTATTAACTGGCCTCCAGATAAGAGTGCATACTGGAAAATTATTTTCATATTACTCAACCAAAACATATGTTGTGGTACTCAAAAGAACCGTCTCAATGAGATGGTTCTTTTGAGCACCCAAAACGCATGTTTATTTTGATGGGTAAGGAAATAAATGCAATTTTATGTGCACAAACTATCCTTATCTGGACCCATGAAATTTAATTTATAGGGATCGAATATAGTTTTGCATGCAGTAACTTTCGCCAGGTCCCCAAGGAGATGTTAAAAACGGAGGGCGAAGACTTCGCCCTCCTTTTTTAACATCTCCTGGGGTACCTTGCAAACGTATCTGTACTGAAAAACAATGTTATTATTGTTACATAAATTAAGCGGTATATTTGCCTAAATTTACGAAAAGTATACACATGTATAAAAACTTCATAAACCATAACAGGAGAACAAAATATGGAATACACGTTCAGTGACATGCGTCTGCCTGTTGTCGACATCAATACCCTTTTCCTTTGCGTTTTTTTTACCCCAAGCAAACATTGTTTTTGTGGGCATACTGTTTTCACGTTGTCCATCCGTGTGTCCGTCCATACCGTTTTGTTTCCTTAATATCTTGAAGAGTCACTGGTGGAATTTCATCAAACCTTGCAAACATATTCATATATACAAGACAAAAACTTTTAACAAAAAAGTAAGGGCTAGGGGTTAATTATGTTAGAGTTATTTCCCTTTGTAGTTCTAAATGTTTTTTTTATATAGAAGCTTATGTTTATCCTATTATAGTCCATACACGTGCCAATCAACTCATACCACAGCTTTCGATGGAGCAATTTGAAACTTTGCCTTTACAATGGAGACACATTGAACATATACATAAATTCGTTTGGTTTTAAAATATATTTTGACACAATGACAGCTATGAGAACTTAGACAATTTTTCCCTTATATTGCTTTTGTATCTTGGGCGGATTAACTCCTACCACAGCTTTTGACTCAGCAATTCGATGCTTTACTTATACAATGCAGACACTTTGAACATATGCATAAAGGAATTGGGTTTTAAAAAAATAATAATTTTCGACAAATTACAGCTATGAGAACTGAAGACAATTTTCCCCTAATATGGCATTTGTATATACATAGAAATATTCATTGGCGGAGCAACTCCTACCTCGGTTGATACTTTGCCTATACAATGTAGATACATTGAACATATGCATGCAATACTTTGGTTTAAAAAAGATTTTCGACAAAATGACAGCTATGGGAATTTAGACAATTTTTCACTAATATGGCTTTTGTATATTCATAGATAGTACCTTCATGGGCCAATCAACTCCTACCACAGTAGACCTTGAGCTGGCTATAGACCCTACCCCCCAGAGGGAATTTTGCACACTATGATTTTTGGAACTACATTATATAAGACACAAAATAAAGATGTTAGCCCTCTGAGAGTGGCGGCGTTAACGCGTAACATCACGTTATATACGTTACCTCCCAAAATAGCGTTAAACGCCCCTATTTATGTCTCAACCATGACATGTTCGTATATCTTTGCATGCTTACATAGATTTATGAACTTCCTATAACACAGTTACATATTTTTAGCATTAATTTTATAAATGTCCTGAGTTATTACCGTTGTATACGTTACTTAGTGTTTCCTGTGTTATTTCCGAGTATCAGTATGGTATTTATTGACTATACGTGTATTACATCTGTCACGGAATAACGTAAATCTATAAGGCTGCTACTTAAATGATTTAAAGTTTTTTTATTATGGTCGCTTACACTATTTTTGTAACTCCATGTTATGAATGTTACCTTCAAAGTCTGTCAGAGAATTTAGAAAATGTATAAGGCTGAATAAAATTGAAGTTCCTTATTAATTTATGGTGACTTAAACTTATAATATAATTTGATCCATCAACCTTTGCTGTTTGCTCACATAAACAGTATAGATTTGGAAGTTCTGAAAGACAGTCACTGTGAAACAGCTCAGTTCTGGGCAAGGTATATGGATATGATTCTGATGGTGTTGACTCTGATTAGGGCTACAAGGAAAACAACTTTGAATTGCATGTCATCTATATCTGTATGCTTTGTTCCCAATGTTCATTGCAAACGATCACAACAACTACGCACAATATGTACCCGTGTAAATGATTACACCCATAAATTTGTCTAATACACATCGCAGATGCAAAGAACTCGAACAAAATGGGTTTATAGTGTCACTGCTTGAGAAATGCTTTTGACATAACTATCAGGCAAACAATAAAGAGGTAGTATAGGCTTCAGCAACTAGAACTATGCTTCGTATTACAGATTGAATGGTGTATTACTCATCACACCAGAGCTCAATATATTGAAACAACTCTTCAATGCACTGAAATGAAATATTCAATCTGCTCAGATGCAAAGTAGAACGAGTACTAGAGGCAGTTCAGGCTTCACCAATCCTTTTAGTTCTAGTTTTGAAGACAATGTATTGTACTTTTTGTCTTTCTGTGTGCCTGCTAAGCCTGGCATAGCTAAGGATCTTATTGAGGCTGATGACATTGGCAGGAAGGCTGTTGCAGACTTCATTGACTCACTTTTAATTTGAAAAATCTGTCTTTCACAACCCCCATAAAATGTTACAAGCTAATAAAGTTTTGATGCTTGCGAGGTCAAGCAAGAAGAAATTGTCCAATTTACAAAACGTAAACAGCCAGATGAGAGCTTAAAGGAGCGTCTTTGGTAAGCATGACCTTCTTTCTATTGGACATAATGTTGACCTTGAGTTGACACTGCCGTTCCTTCTCGGACCTGTACCATGGTCACTGTCAACTCCTGTTAGAATTTCCACCAAAACTGAAAAGTCCAAACTTCCGCACCGCTTGCAATCACACATTGAACCAACATTAGATTGGCCATGTAGTGCTGCACATAACGTTGATGTTAATGCCGTAACTACAGAGCATAATAGCTTTTCCTGTCACCTTCACGGATCTGATGGCACCAGTATTCAACCAGGCTCTAAAGGCAGGGCATGTTGGTTTTAACACTGATACATATATACAATGTATAAGCAACAGTCTATAAAGTCTTACAAACATTCTCACAGAGGATCACCTGGGTGTTTTGTTCAACAATGGTGTATACATTGTATACAGGATACATTGTATATATGTATCAGTGTCTCACAGAGGATAACCTGGGTGTTTTGTTCAACAATGGTGTATGCAACAAAATGTGCACCTTCTGAATGTCAACAACATTGGCCAGAATATGGGGGAAGAGATCTACAGTAATACACTGTTTAACTGATTGTGACACTACCAATGTGCCGATGTATTAGTAAAACGGAAAGGTTATTCCTATCAAACTGATAGAGAACCCCTCACCCACTAGTTCATCAACATTCTAAGCAGGGTAGAAAAACAAATAAAGAATTGCTCTAGGCACTCATCAGTGAAATGAAGCCCTAACATGTGCTATTTATGTAATTGTGAATTAGCTGCAGTACGACATGTTTCTGAAAAAAGTACCAAAGCCATACACATATACTGACTATTTTAAATGGCATGGACATGAGCTTACCTCCACCCTGCTTTTCTGTCGTTAAGATGTACGTACAAAAATTGAACTATCAAGTCTTTCCCATAAAAACAAGTGAGGCTTTCCAGATATGGACAAAATGTGTGGAAAATAAATGGGAAGGAAATCGAGTACCTCTGGGTGAAAGAAAACTTGATTGTACCCTAACAAAAGAGCCACAGAATTATATTTCACATTTTGTTTGATATGGGGTTACCATGTTCAGAACTCAAACCTTATAAAAGATAGAAACATAATATTTGCAGTTTCCAAAAGGTACATAAACATTCTTTAATACAAAATGAGTTAGTAAGCACATTCACATTAAAAAATATCAAACTATATTAGTTTCATAAATCATTTATATAGGACTAATGACAAAAAAGTAACATATGTAACACTTTGGGTGCATATTTGTTTTCAAAGGTCCATATCTGTGATGCAAAAATAGCTTACTTGAATGATATAGCCAATTTGGAAATCTTACCTTATGCTTTGTACTTTTCAGAAGTCCTGTCATTTACTAAAATTATCAAAGATGTTGATGGGTAATATATATAATTGGCTGTTACAAGGTAATGGTGCCATTACCAGAGTGCTAGCATATTTTAAAATCCTTGCGAGATAAATCTGATAGAGTATTAATAAGTTGTATAGGAAAATTCTTTAAAACCCTTGGATAATATATGAAGATCGGCTCTATAACTTCTACCTGATGGGTTTTCTTTGATCTTTTAAGTTGTTACTCGCACATTGCACTGAATATTACAAACTTTCCATGAGTATTATTTTAACTATATTTGATTTCTCAATAAAAGAAAAGAGGGTTTATGGTAGTTTATGTTTTGAGTTACTTCCTCAGCAAATGAGCCAGAGTAAAAAGAAGTACATGGACCTGTGCCAGCATGCAAATAAGTACAAGCAGGTCATGTTGGAGACCATATCTTGAATGTTTAATAGTATTCAGAGAGTAACGTATGTAACCTGGGCTGTAAAATAGTGTAGGACACCATAATAAGGAACTTTTAATTCAATTGAATAGCAGCCTTATAGATTTACTATATTCACTAACGGGTGTAATACATGAATAGTCAAAAACTGCCATACTGATACTTAGAAATAACATATGAAACACTAAGTAACATATAAAACAGCAAAAACTCAAGACATCTATAAAAAAGAAATGCTAAAATTACGAAACTGTGCAATAAGAAGTTCGTTAACCTGTGTCAGACTTCAAAAAAGTGTGAATATGTCATGTTGGAGACATTATCAGGAAGATTTGATGTTATTTTGCTGGTAACGTACGTAATATGGTGTTACCCGCTAACACTGCCACTCTCAGAGAGCTAACATATTTCATTTTGTGGCTTATATAATGTAGTATTTGGAAATTATAGTGTATGAAATTTCCCCTAGGGGAAAGAGGGGTCTATAGCCAGCGCGAGGCCGGGAGAACTACATATTACATTTTTCTGTGATATGGGGGAACCATGTTCCAACATCTAATAACTCAAAAAGTATATAAGATAGAAACGTAACGCTTGCAGTTTTGAAATGGTAAAGAAAAAATCTTTAATATAATACCAAATTAATGAACATAAACTGGTTTCAATAAAATAAAATTTAAGACAAAATATATTAGATGCCTTTATCATTTAAAAGGGGGTTCAATGAAAAAATGTAACATACACTACATCAGGGGTGACTATATTTGTTTTCAAATGTCATTATCTGTGGCCCAGTAATAGCTTATTTAGAAAATATAACCAATTTGGAAATCTTACCTTATCTTTTGCACTTTCCTGAAGTCTTAAAAATAATTTTAATTATCAAATATTTTGTAGGGTAACGTATGTAACAGACTGTTATAGCTTAACGCTGCCATTGTCAGAGAGCTGACATGTTGCAAAATCCTTGCAATACATTGGGCTTTAAGAAAAATATGGTCAACGAAATTCCCCCTTGGGGGGGGTAAACCATATCCAGCTAGTGGCCTACAGCTTTTGATAGCACAATTCAATACTTTGCCTTCACAATGTAGACACATTGAACAGATGCATGAAGGAGTTTGGTTCTAGTTATTTTTGACAAAATGACAGCTAAAGGACAATTTTTCTGATATAAACTTTGATACATAGTACATAGAGGTGTGAATATTTTTTTTGTATTTTATCTTTACAAAATGTTCCAGATTGCAAGCTTAAAGCTCATTTTTACAGATTCTACTGAAATCTTGTCTTCAAAACTAAGGTCTGCTGGTTTGAACTATCACTTGCCAAAACTAAGTTTCTTCACTCAGACCCTTACTGTGCGGGGGGGGGGGGGTATCTAATAAGCATTACTTATTGACTTTTTTCATTGGATCTGCTTTAACATTCGTTACAAAGGTGTGCAAGTTTCAATCAGTCCGACTGACTGGTTCGATGTCCGCTGGTCAACATTTACCATTGTTACAGTGTGAGTGCTGTAAATCCGGAGTTTTTCGCGAGGGTTTTATTTCGCGGAACTTCGCATATGCGAAGTTTCGTGAAAATAAAATCCTCGCGAAATGACGAAATCATTCTGTCGTTTACTGATATTGGTAAATCATGCCCTAGTAGCGAATTTTAAGCGTCGCAAATATGTCTTTTAACGCCATTTGCGAAAAAAAAATTCTCGCAAAAATTTCCGGATTTACATTACTACTCCTCTAACAGTTTTACCAATTATTCTGAAATTTTGCACATCCTTTCTGTGTGGTCTAGCCTGGGTACAGTCGTCTGATATTTTTTGCCAATATTATCATATGCATATATTCTAAAAATTAAGATAAAAAAATAACACATAAAAGGTATCGGTAGCCCGTTACTAATTTCGGTAGATATTGTCATTTTTTAAAAGATAATAGAAAAATGAAAATTGGACCCCAGGCTATGCGTGATCTGAAGATATAATTTGTTTCATTATTCACAGATTGGTGTATGACGCTTTTTCAGCATTTTGGACTTAGTATTTTCGGGCACTAGCAACAAACCTATGTTTCCCTCAATAATTGAGCCCGTCGTAATGAGTTGGGTACTAATCACATCTGCCTAAATTCATTCTTCGAATGCTCAGTTACCTAGTGGGACTAGAGGCCTTGAGTTTGCCACCAAGCTTCATATACGCCTCAACGTTGTATACGAGTATATCGGCAGCGAAGGAAATAAGTACATGAGATTTTTGTACTTATCGCCTTCGCTGCTTATATATATATATATATATACAAAGTTGAGACGTGCATGAAGCTTAAATTGGTGCCAAACTTTAGGCCTCAGGTCCCACTAGGTAACTGAGCATACGCGTACCAACCTTACTTTCCCTCCTTCTGTGCGAAGTATTCCATCAGCAACGTCATGTGATTGGATTCTCCTCGCATCCATTTTTCTAGAAGCTGAATGTTTTCTTTGGAAAAATCAGACAGGTAGACTTCATCGAACCATTTCGAAGCTGTTATGATGGGATATACAACTGGTCCTGTCCCAATGGCCAGGAGCTCTTTCCCTTTGATCTTACCTGGTGAAAAAGTTCCGAAAAATATTCTATTTACTCATGATGAAACCAAATCCTGACAATTTAGTAAAAGTTAATCTGGAATCTACTGAGTCTATATCTGAGCTCCTATTTCTGAATCAGTAATATTTTCCTTATTCACGTCATAAAATCACACTGTGTGTATTAAAAGACTTTTCACTTACTGTAAAGGCGGCAACTTTAATATTCACATCTTGGCGTGGTTCCGCTAATCCATCTGCTAAACAAGGAAAATCAGGTTTTATTTATAATTTGGTAAAGAGTTTATAAAGCTTTTTGGGCCGCAAACGTGCGTGCATTTCATGAAAATCCTAACCGTATACACACTGAACTCATGTTTTTTAACCCTAAAAGCGCATAATCACAAAATGTATGTTTTTGTCGTCCACTGAAATATTTGAAGACTCATAGACAAACAATGTGGACCCACATCAGACTGCTCCTGTAGGAGCAGTCTAATCTGGGTTCACAATGTTTGCCTCTATGCTTATGTTAAATAGACATTTTCAGAGGCAGTTATTTTGATGGTGTTTTAAGATCTAAATAATGTGTTTTGCGTCTATACTGTGGTAATGGCGCACGATGATACCGGCAGTTACTTTTGAATAAAACCACGCCTCATTTTCAGCTTTTACCTATGTCTAAGGTTGACCAGTCCTAATTACGCCTTCGTGAGGTGCCGCCTTTACAGTAAGCAAACTGTCATACAATGTTTTAATTCAATAAAAGACCAAGACCTCATGTTTTACACCCAAAGCATATATTCGGAAGAAATAATTAAAAGTGTCGTTAATTCCCGAAATCTTGACCTTTAGAGATCCATATATAAAAACTTAAACTATGCCTACAAAACATTGACATTTTCAATTTTAATGGTCTTTTGTTTTGTTGCTCTTTGATTCTTTACGTCCCAATCAACATTTTTCAGCTATGTCGGGACGGGTCTTCTTGGGTTGAACCAGTACTCAGCAAGGACACAACGCAGTGACACAGGATAGGTGTTACAGTGGACCATCGTACAGTTTTTGAAATCGGAAGCTGCTACTACTGTACGCTCAAAAATGGTTAGCTGCCTGACACAAAATTTGAAAATAAAAAAAAATCAATGCAATGCATAACTTATACCTTTCGAAAAACACATGAATAGGAAAGTAAGAGATGTCCTCTTTGATTTCGTTACAATTTTGAACCATAAGGTGCCATGTGATACACTAGACAAATATTTTGATGTTGCATTAGTGATTGTTTTCATTCTCGCCTACGTTAAGCATTACAGTTTCATATTTAGTCTTTCTTACAATCATTTTGCACATTTTCTAAAATGTCCCAACAACAAAACAATTATTAACAACATATTTCAGAACATGTTTGCTAGTTTTGCTTTAATTCTATCAAAATATTTAATACTTTGTTTTTGACCCATCATATTGCTGACTGTACACTTAGCTGCAATTTGAGTTTAGTCCCTGTACAAGTAGCTGTGATTATCATGGAATGAATCAATCATGCAGTTTTTGACATACAATGTAGCTGTGGCCTTAATATATCTAATTTTGATGACAGAATACATCGTGTTCATATAAAAAAAAAAGGTGAAATAGATATTTTGCAGTGATGGATCCAGGATTTCTGGAAAGGGGGTTTATTTCTTTAAAGGTGTGAGCTTCGCTTTGCTGATATTTTCTCCTTTTTCTTAAATATCCCATGTAAATGAAACCATTTCACGCTTAGGGATGTCTGTTACCACACAAAGTGGTTCTGGACGACAGTATGTTGGTTCTGGACGACAATGTGTTACAGGTTCCTGACGAAATAAAGAGTTATGTAGTGAACGAGTAATGTGTTTGGGAGCCTTGACGCATACTAAACTGCAAGAATCTTATTTTGTCGTTGTATATTTGTTTAGGATACTTATCAAAACTTAATTAATCCAGTAGCAGGGCGAATTTATCCAGTTTACACTTACCTTATAGTATTATTGTTTCTAAACTGTATTTTTCTACTACATATGCCCGCATATGCTTATTTTGTGCATTCACTTTCATGTTCCTTGTAGTTTGTATGAATTGATATGATGAGGCAACGCATTGTCCATCACATAAGCGAGATAAGTTTTCTCTTGTAAATAAGCTTACTTTTGACAAACACGTTTTTAAAACCAAACTGCAGCTACCTCGGCCATTTTCCAATGTTACAGGTGTGTAACGACTTCAAAAAGTTTGTTGCAGGTTAATGTCGACAGCGTTTCAGGTAGAGACGACAGTCTAATGGATTATCTGGATTCCTGTTATACGAAATATCTTCTATTTTGGGTGAAGGTGAAATGCCCTTTAATATTTTCGCTGATGAGGGACTTGCTGAAGAAGTCTTTGAACGTACTGACAATGTGAACAGTGGTTCGATCATTTTCGAAGCCCTAACTATCCTGGTCTTAAAGACCTCTTACAGTGGTAACTAATTCACAGTGCCTATATGTTTGGAAAAAATCAAAGTTGGTCAAATGTTTTCATCTACATATATAGTCTCGCTGTTAGACTCTATTTCAATGGATATACAGCTTTATTTTTGAGCTAAAATGGTCATTTTTTTGCATAAAATATATAGAAAAATAGAAAACTATTTTAGCATCATTCCCTTCCAACCCAATATATAGGTTTTCGTGTGTATTCTTTTAAAACTCTTTTTTTTTCAAATATAATGTTATAATTAGTACGAGTAGGTTTCCTATACATAGCTCCTTAGTGTTGACATATATCAGCTTTCAGCATATTTGTCTTAGATTATGAAAATTGGCCTTTTAACGTTACTAAATTCTGTTGTTAGATGATTTTGTACATACACGTACAGATTAACTAAATGACCCCTGGATAGGTGTACTTTATGCATGGATGAATTGTTATGGTACATTGCTACATAAAAATACAACAGGTATATATATTGTCATCAAGGTATACTTCCACCAATCGCTTTGAGGCGTGACTGTAACGGTAAATGCATTGAATAAATCGAGGGCCATGCCTTAGAGGTCGTGGTAGAAGTATAGAATATACTTTATTTGCACAGAACAAACAAGAACAACAAAAATAACAATAGCAGAAGCAACAAAAACATTAAAATATTAACGATTTTGACTTTAAAAGACTTCCAAATGTAACTTTAATTGGGTATTGATGTTATAATACCCTTACGAATGAAAAAAGGAATACTAAATGTTTTGGTGTAGTCTAATTATGTATCCACACCCCTTTAAAATCATCTCCTGTATTGTCACAGGGATATATTTATCTAATTATAACACATTCTTGTTTATAATACATAAAAATTCTTATTTAAAAGGATACTAGTGTTCCTTTATACATAGTGAGTTTTGGTCAGGATTGACAACATGCTATTGAACAATAAGTGTGAAATGAATTGACCCAGTCGCATGAAAATCTGATTTTGTCGCATGCGAATGTCCTATGCTGACATCCTTTTTCCAAACATTTTCGCCACTGACAAAATGCAGGCCTGATCTTGGTCCAAACAATCATCTACAGTTACTGAAATACCATACAAATCCATGTCACTACCATTGGATCTACAGATATTCCAGTTTCTTCAGAAAGAGGGGTAAGTTGCTCTAAATCCAGGATTACTTTTTGTATGATTGATCATCCGTTGCATAATTTCTTATGCACACCTTTTGTGGAAATGCTTACATTTGCCATTTTATGGATACTGATTCAACCAGAACCGGTTGAAATTTGCAAAATCAACAGCTATATTATCTAGAGAACACTTAATGTTGCAGTACTGTATTTTGAAGACCCGGGCCTTGTATTTGACCAGCATTGAAAAGGTTTCAGGGCAGTATTTACATCTGCTCAAGACAGAAAATTGTCGTCTCTAACCTGTTACAGAAAATATGACATCGTCTATTACCTGTTACACAGTCGTCTCTGACCAGTAACATTTGAAAAAAAGAAAATCTGAGGTTTTCAGTATTCTTTAAATAAGAACATGTTAAAATTGACTGAAAATTCATGTCGATTATATTGTAAGACAATTTATGCTAATTCTATGGCGGAAATGCAAGTAATTGGCCACAAATTGCCTATTTCTGAAAGTTCTATTCCAGACCATAGTTTTACCATTTAACTACAAATATCTACGACGTTTGTCTTTCTAATGCCAATCTAACAAACACTTAAATGATAGTAATGATCCAAACAAGCAAATAACACTATATTATCATTTTCTGTGACTGATTTGTATGTTACCCCTTTCAACTGTCGTCCATAACCAAAAATATGTCGTCTGGAACCAGTTATTTGTCGTCCAGCACAAGAACACAGTCGTCATGAACCTGTAATGGATTGTCGTCCAGAACCACCTTGTGTAGTAACAGACATCCCTAAGCGTGCATTTGGTCTCAATGAGACATGAAAATGAAATAATTTGGTCTCACTGAAACCATGAAATGAAATCATTTGGTCTCAAAAATGGGAGATGGGGAGGTTTGAGCAAACCCCCTGACCCTCCTCTTGATCTGCGACTGTGTTGTCATTTTAAAGGAAGTGGGTAGAGGTCTGCAGCCAAACGCCTCGTATCTTAGGCAGGAGATTGCTATCAAACCCTAGCCTCAAGAGATCCCTAACTCTTTCCAGCGTGTACTATATTGTTAGTTTACTACATAAGACCATCTTCAATATATAATTCGAATTTATCAGAGTTCCTAAAATCCGTGTTCTGAGCACCAACATTACTAAATCAAACAGCTGATAATTATCAAAAACAGCCATTGAATAAAAGCTTATCGTATAGGTTCGTTTATAGAGTAGTGTATTTTGACCTGTCATGCCCAATATGGTTTCGCCCTGTTATGAATCATTAGGCTACAAATTATTCAAGCTTTATTACACAATGTATCAAATCAAGCTATATTCGCCTCATGGTCCACCTGCAACGGTCCCTCAGGTCTTGCTGAAAAACCCTGAAAGAAGCGAGTTTCTTAAGTAAATAACACTATTTAGAATATAGAAAAGTAATATGTCTTTCATGAACAGTGCATATATCAGCAGATGAATGTAATCAGAGGGTCAAACAGTTTGGATCAAGATCAGGCCCAATAATAAGTCTCAATCAAGCCTGACAAAATGTAGGCTTGATCTGGATCAGATGAGACAAGCAGGTAAATACTCACCAGAAACAACTAAATGGTTTTAAGCCATCCAGGAAAAGAAGTCTTACTGCCCATTCAAAGGCAATGCTTCTTTTGTGGATCAATTATGTTATTTATGTTTCCTGTTCATGTTTTCTTGACTGTTCATTGCAGCCTTGTGCTCACCTGATAGGAAAGGGCTGACCTCTTGGCTCTCTTGTATCACAGTATGTGATGTTTAATTGTGTTTTTGTCACTTTCCTATGTGATGTCCTGGGTCAGCTGTGGTGCTTGGTTGTAATGATTCCTGATCTTTCTTACTTTGTGCAATCAAGATGCCGAGCAAAGGTTCAATCAAAATGGGAATCAGTCTGATTAGTCTAATCAGTGTATTTACAGTAACATAATTCGTAGCTAAATATCCCAGCTTTCTTTGCGTGTACATCAACTTGGGTGGAAGGTTTAATGGTTTTAAAGGCACTGAACAGGCTTTAATCGCCTTAGCTGGTGAAAAACAGAACTGTAACAAATGAATTAGTAAATAATGAGATTTTTTTTTTTGATCAAGATGACCATATATATTCAATTTAACGAGAAATTAAATATTTTAACACATTTGTGCCTTTGCAGGGCATTGTTTGCCTTTTAAAAAATGAATGAACGTTTGCAGCTAATTGTACAGATTTTTTTGCGTGATTTGCAGCTAATGATTGCGTACAGTTGCAGCTAACCGTACAGTCACAAAATGATAGGACCTGAAAAAAACGCATGCGTGTGAGCTGTATGGCTACTGAGTCATTAGGTAGGAAATGAAAAGTGATGCTGAATAGTCACTTTTTCGTTTTGCAAAGTTAGAAAATATGTAAAATGACTTCAAGAAAGAGGAAAAGTAACGTTTTGTGGTTCATCGCAATTGAAAGTGGAATAAATCACTGATTCAACAGTTGAATCATATTATTGTATAGAAACAAATGGTTGATGGTTCCAAATCGAAGCAAAAACTGAAAGAATTACTTCTTACTTTTCAAATGCAGTTATCTCCAATTAAAAAGCGAACACATTAATGACCTTTGCATATCCTTTAAAGTTTTTTACACATCGATGTGTAAAGCAGCTAACGATTTTGAGCGTTCAGTAGTAGCAGCTTCCGATTTCAAAAACTGTACGATGGTCAACTGTGTGTAATGGTCTTTCCTGGGGCTGTTTGTATTGTCTGTCTCTTCCTCGTCGTGGCTTGATCTGGTCTGCGATTGTGACAGACCCTGCTCATACTGGCTTGTCTTTTGTGGTAATTTCAGTATGAGACACTCTCGTGATGTTGTTCATAAATTCATTTACCAACTTTTAGTTTATCATGAAAAATTAGAAGCTATAAAAATCTGACTTATTCAGTAATTGGATCATGAACATTTTAATTGACATCTAGTACGCGCGAATATGTATGTGTGTGTGTGTGTTTGTGTGTCAGTAGCGAAGGCTCTAGCGAGACTGTAAGCAGGCTCAAGCGCGTCTGGGCACTGACTGAAAGAATATGCCCTAGGTACCCTAAGTAAGAAAGAAGGCAAAGATCAGGAATCGATACAATCAAGCACCACACCTGACCCACATGTATTGTAGTTGATTTTAATCTTCTAAATTCGAGTTGTGATTTCAAAGTTCTTTTAGAGTTTGTAAGTCTTATAAATTACAGCAACAACTTTCACAATTTTATAATTTTATTAAATCTTCTTAAGTCCAACTAAAAAACTTCTATAACCTATCTGTTATCCAAAGTTCCAAAATTTAAAGCTCTGGCACTGGGTTTCATCTTATATACCATGAAGTCACGTGATAGAAGCTGACCACAGCGCCACCTTATGACATCATCACTTACCAATCATATTTCAAGTTAACTATAAAGCGATCTCTACATAGGTAAGCTTCCATGTATATCAACCGATCAGAAGATACAAAAGTTACACCAGTTGCGCAATTTCACAAGGTCAAATGATTTAATGCATTTCAAAATCCTGCCAATTAATGTCAGAATTTACATGATCTATTTATTGAGCTTATGTAATTTTACTAAACTAAGTAACATCTGTCATCACGACCTTTCGACAGTGATAAAACATCCCATCAGAATTGACAGGCTAATAAATATGACCTTTAAGAAACAATAATAAACTGGTGCCAGAATTCCCTATTAAAACATAAACATGTCCATCACAGATGTCAAAAATGCACCTGGCCAGAACACCTGTGTCCTATCTAAACAAAGCATTCACAAATAGTGTAAATCCTCACAGGCAATTTACAATTATTGTGAACCCTCTCAGATGAAACCAGCAGCTATTTTACACCCATGACACCACATGGGAAAGTAACAAAAACACAATAAAACATCTAACATAAGTGAGCCAAAAGGTCAGCCCTTTTCCAGCAAGTGGCCTTAAGTCTACAATGAACAGACAAGAAAAACACAAATAATAAAGACGATCTACAAAAGAAGCACTCCCTTGGAACGGTTAGTAAAAAGTACCTTTACTGGAGGGCTTAAACTAGTTTCACAGCGCCAACCTGACAAACGCAAAAAACAAAAATGATCCACAAAATAAGCACCGCCTTGGAACGGTCATTTTAAAATACCTTTATTGTGGGTCTTAAGCTAGTTTCACAGCGCAACCTCAGTCTCATGATTTTATTTTCACACCATGTTTTTTTTGTTTTTTAACAACGTACCTCGCTTAACCTGTACCTTTTTCAACTTATGTTCCTTAATAAAAACTGACATTTGTGGTGTTCATTGAAGCGTCACCATTTAGAGCACACACTATATTACTTGACTTTTCGCTTACTGTAAAGGCGGCGCCTCATGTATGCGTAATTAGGACTAGTCAACCTTAGGCATAGATAAAAGCTGAAAAGGAGGCGTGGTTTTATTCAAAAGTAACTGTATCATCTTGTGCCACAACCTCAGTCATTATTTAGTCCTTAAAACGCCAGCAAAATAACTTGATCTGAAAAAGTTTATTTAACATAAGCAGGGAGGCAAACATTGTGGACCCAGATCAGACTGCTCCTACAGGAGCAGTCTGATGTGGGTTCACACTGTTTATCTATGAGGCATGAAATAGTTTAGTGGACGACAAAAACATGCATTTTGTGATTATGCGCTTTAAGGGTTAATAAATGTGAGTTCAGTGTGTATACGGTTAGGATTTTCATGAAATGCACGCACGTTTGCGCGGCTCAAAAAGCTTAAGAACTATTTACCAATTTATAAATAAAACCTGATTTCCTTTCATTAGCAGATGAAATAGCCGAACCACACCAAGATATGAATATTAAAGTTGCCGCCTTTACAGTAAGCGAAAAGTCAAGTAATATAAGTTAATGGAGAAAACTAAAAGACACGTGTCTTTTCAATTTTGAATGTACTTTATGGCAATTTGTTATAGCATGCATATAAAAAAAAACAATGAAACCTAGCTCATGACAAAGTTGATGTCTATCACAAAGGTAAACGGTGAAGGTCTTGATAAGACTTTGCATCTGTGTAGTCTCATCTGTATCATCGCGTCTTATACATAAAGAATAAGAATGTGATAGTATGCTAAACTATTTCAAAGCAACCTGCTCAAGACTCGACCCAAGAACATTTGTTTGTTGATTGACCATAGCTATTTGACTAAAAATGATGATATTGTTGTTAAGCACAAATACAACAACAAGATAAATGGAAACTAAAAAAAATGCAATGAATGAAACCGTTGTGGTTGACAAACACATATGGTAACTATTTGCATGCCAGTGTAATCTTTTATGCTTTAGTTGTCGTCTACTGGGCTTTTTTCCATTTTTTTAAAAAAAAATCTTTAATGAACACTATATATACATGTATCAGAGTGTCAAAAGGTTCATATCCAGATCAGGACCGACGTCCTGTCGGTCCTGATTTGGGTCCAAACATTTTTCAACGGCCATCAGCAGACGACAAAATCTCTTTGCATGCTGGGTAATTTTTAACGCTTAAGTTGTCGTCTGCTGACTTTTTTAAAAATAAACTTTATCAAAACATTCTTTCAAGACACTATCAGCGTGTCAAACGGGTTATATCCAGATCAGAACCGGTGTTTGCAAAGGCTACATGTACCAGCAGACGACAAAACCGTCAGGCGAGAAAAAGGTTAAGGTGAACCAACCTTCTTTGAATATATCGTGAAGCTTGTCAAAAGACCATGTGGTAGAGCTTTTCTCCTCTTCGCACGAGTACTCTCCACTATAGTAGAGCGATACATACAGATCAGGATCGAAAGAGGATTCTGCGTGACTAGTCAGGGTAGCGTCTGTGGACGACAATGAAAGAAAGCAATCGATTATAAAGAACTGACAAAAGGCTAACACTGGGTGACGAATGTGATAGCCAAGTTAAGGCCAGATTTTTTTATTAGTTGATTTACGGGAATTGTGTTTCAGATTTAGGGTTTAGGGGGACAAAAAAAATTAAACAAAAAAGCTCTGATAATGACCAGTTAACTGGTCATTTTCAGAGCTTTTTTTTAAATATCTCCAGAAAAAAAACAACAGTAAAACTAGTAAGGCAAACCAACAGTCTGTATTAAATTTTTAAATTTTCCTAAAAATCTGGACAGGACAATCACTTTTTACAGTGTCACTCTCAAAAATACACAGACAGAACCTGAAAAAAATATCAATTTGTTTTTTTTTTTCAACGAAATAAATAATTTTTAAAGCGGATGATAAAATATTTTTTTCTGTTTTTAGAAATCAAATTTTATTTTTTTCCTACTTTCCGGAAAATTACAGTCGATAGTGGCCCGTGATAGGATGTTGGCTACATTTGTGATCGATGCTGACTGCTCTGATCTCAGGCCCAAATAAAGTTGATATTCGTAAATCAACTAATAAAACATTCTGGCCTAACCCATATATACTGTAAAAAATATGTGGCGGTTAACAACAAACGGTGTAGCTTACTGTTCTGCCAGCCAAGAGTGACAGTGACGTCGTGTTTTGTTTACAATTGTTTACAAAACATTAACCTGTACACTCCACTTAAGCTAATGCGAATCGATAGATCACTTAAATTGTGCATTAATCCTATATTGCGGATAGGATCAATACACAAGTGATCTATCGATTCTAAGTCCCTGATAACTGTGTAAACAAAACATGACGTCACTGTCACTCTTGGCTGGCAGGACAATAGCTGCCACCACTTTTGGTGTAAGCGTACACTTACTTTCCTACTGAAACAACTACAGAGGCCAACATTTGGCCAGTGATAAGTGTTAAATATTTCTGTCTGTTGTGGAATCCCTAGATACTGACTTCATTTACAGTGAGTGTTGTCACCCGGAATAAAACTGTATGGACAGTCTGGTAATTAACCAATGCAATTTTCATTTTCTAGCAGATGCTCATATATGCTAATTTCTGTCCATTCCTGATTGGGTGAAATTTAGATAGTTGAAATGATATCATAAGGCAGCAAGCAGTCTAAAATCTGAAGTGTAGCTAGTTATATGATGCTTGTTAGGGGTCCTTCATTCAAACCAAATATCTATTTGCCTTGATCCACATCTGAACTAAGGGTGAGGTTGGCGCGCTGTGAAACCCCTCCAGTAAAAAAAAAAAGATTTACTGACCGTTCCAAGGCGGTGCTTCTTTTGTGGATCATTTATGTTATTTCTGTCTTGTTTTTGTTATGCTTTCGTGCGCGTCTGTTTATTCATGCCTTGTGGTCACCTGCTGGGAAAAGGCTGGCCTCTTAGCATTCGTTTGTGATGTCTAATTGTGAAGTTGTCACTTTCCCATTGGTATCCTGGGTCAGTTGTGGTGCTTGATTGTATCGATTCCTGATATTTGCCCTCTTTCTTATTTAGATAGAGTAAAATTGCTTCTATGCACAAGTTTTGTACACGTAACATCAAGAATCCATCAGAACTGTGATAAAATCTTTCCATATTTTGATAAATATGTGTATACGCATTGGCGTTTCTGTGTATATATAGCTACACCCCTGATAGCAAGGGAATTTGTGGTAATAATGCTAAAATGACTTCTTAAAACGAGGTAGTCCAGAAATAGAAAACACTATGAAGGCCTAAATTATCATCAAAGTTCATTCATTACCATAGAAGTTGATTTCATATGCGCCTTTATTCTGCTGTGTTTGCTTGGAAGCTTACTGGGACGCTTGAACCAGTTTGTGTATGAACGCTTCATTTGAAAAAAATTGTCATTCCGACGATGATCATCATTTTAGTTTCTAACGATCAATAGAAAAACATATCGAGCCATGATCGGCCCAGTTCGAGACAGAAAGCACATAAAATATTAATCGGGCCACTATCGGCCGCCAGCGAAATGCCATCCAAATGCCGTTTCGCTGGCGGGTCCATAGTGGCCCGTGATAGGATGTTGGCTACATTTGTGATCGATGCTGCCTGCTCTGATCTGAGGCCCAAATAAAGTTGTTTTTTTGTAATTAGGTAGGATAAAGGCACCATAGCATGACACACACGCTGGCACATACTATCACCAGACGACAGATTTTGCGATCTGTTCAAAGTTTTGCTCGAAAAGTTCTGGTGCTTCAAAGTTTGCGAATGGATCCATCTGTAGAGATTATTTCAAATCAAACCTGATTGCTTAGAAATGACTTGAATTTCTTTTATGACGCCTGCTAATACCAACATTCATTTCAAAAGGTTCCTACAAACGCAAGGAAAATCAATAGTTATGTTGTGTTGAAATCTCGCCTGCTTGGAGGCATTCTTTACGGAAAAGCATAGAATTTCTAATTATTCCCGGATCATAGGAGCACTCTAGTCAGGCTCACTTTTTTCTTTACTTTCTTCAACGAACAATTTTGAATAATTTGTCCCTCTGATTCATATCCATGTGTCTATATATATATATATATATATATATATATATATATATATATATATATATATATATATATATATATATATATATATATATATATATATATATATATATATATATATATATATATATATATATATATATATATATATATATATATATATATATATATATGGCATGGTTTGTATATTGTCATGTCAGTCTTCGGACAAACTTCTATCAAGAATTATAAGTAGCTTATGTGAACAGCCCCTCTAAATGAGAACCATGTGAGACCTATATGGGCGCCAATGTGGGACCCATACAAGGTCCAAGATGGGTATAATATGGGCTACCAGTTGTAAATACAATATGATAAAATAAGATAAGTGGAGATTATCAAGCTAGTTGTACAATATAAACAATTAAATATGTACGTTCAATAAATATGTTGATATCATTTTTCTTACCCATCTGGTTAGCCCTACATAGGATAGCCTTTATGGGACCTGCTGGATTATATTTACCTATCGTTCCAAATGGCTTGAGCCGGAGCACGACAAGCTTTCAACCCGACCTCTCGACCCCAGCAAAGAAACACATCAGCCTGGACGTCGGCACTCATTATGGTCAGAGACGTCGCATTCACGTGTAAATAGGCCCTTTCAAGAAACACTGCGCAATGCCTTAGATACTCATTCATAGATACTTCAGATAGACCTTGTAGTAACCCCTTCATAAGGTAGATACACAATTTTAAGCTGATATGGGTTTTCGCGGTTCGTTTGCATGTTTTGAATTCGAGGAAAAATTACTATCAAGGAGTTTTTTTGCGGATTGATCGGTTCTGAAGTAATCGTTAGGTGATTTATATAAATTTACAATGTGACTTTTATTTCGAGCGTCTGATTGTTATTTTCTTAGAGTTCATCCGCTGATTTGTCGATCCACCACCAAACACGATGAGAGAATATCCTAAAAAATACATGCGCGGATCCAGTTAGGTACAGGGGATCCGGACCCCCTTGCAAAATCATAAGTGGCTATATAGGTACAGACCCAGAACTCACAGAGAAGCAATTGGAATTACTTTTCGAGGGAGGTTCTATTACACAATGTTTATACTTTTTTTAAAGAAATGCGAATCTCTAGGCCGGTAGAAAACCAATATGACCCGGAACTTGATTTAAATGTTGCTTTCTTTGTGATGCTTGTTGTTGAGGTATTTTACTTGATGAATCCAATTGATGCCACTCTGGCATCATTGAGCGTTTTGAAATATTAAAGATGGCGTTCAAGATGGTCGCCAGTTAGGCACTTACGACCTGTCTGACCAACATACTCAATATAATACATGTGCATTTTAATTTTGACTTTTTATGATTGTTTAGAGGCAGGCTATATGATACAAACAATTAAAATAGAACATTGTTTTGATTCAGAAGTGTTAAATATTTAAAATGGCGTCCAAGATGGCCGCCATTTTAAAGCGAAATTCAACCTAAAATCAAAATCGCAGTTAATAACTATGTTCTGATAACTTTCAACAGTGGTTGTATTTTGAGAATTTGACTAACATGTTGTTGTTGTTTTTCAGTGTTGTAAAATATTCAAGATGACGTCCAAAATAGCAGCAATTAACAGGGTAGGGAATCATAAAGTTTTGTTTTGATACACTGTATGTTATTTTTTTCGTAATTGTGATGTTTTTGTCTTTGTTCTGGTAATCGTATCCATCAATCCATGCAGCACTTTCGAGACCACTTTTGGCCAGATCTGAGGCATATATCATATTATTTTCATAAAAAGTCCTAATTTGGGCAAACATTCTATCAAAAAATGAAGTGATAAATGCCAGGGAATACTGAACAGACGATATCACTTAAAACTTTGTGAAAGACCGTTTGCGCAAAGTTCAAACCATTTTTGAATCAATATGCAGAAAAATTCAGCTAGAAAGTGGTATGTATATGGATGGATGGATAAAATTGCCAAAAAAGAGAGAGAAAACTATTTACTTAAGGGAAGAAAACAACAGTCCCTACAATGTAACATACATGGATGCTGATTACTTTATGCATGCTGATAGTATTAGCTTATAAAGACACGGTTGCTGGCCAGGTGCAACTGTAACATGCCTGATGGTCTGGTGCAATTGTGCTTACCAGCCCGTTGTTGGGTACTAGCATAGGGGACACACCTGTTGGTCTGAGGCAAGTGTAACAGATATATCTGCTGGTTCAGCCCCAACAACTACATATGTGCTTGCAAGGCAGTTGCAATTGTTTCAAAAATATCTGCTGGCGAGATGCAACTCAAACAGACATACATGCTGGTCAAGTACAATTGTAACCGACGGAAAGCTGGACGGATGCAACAGTAACAAACCTGTGCTGTTTATGCAAAGTTTAAAGACATGAATGCTGCAACAGGCCTGTTAGTCTGGTGAGGCTGTTACTGACATAACTGCTGGTCAAGAGTCTTGGTTTCAGACATGTGTGGTGTGCCTGTGCTACATAATAAAACATGCGTAATGGTAAAGGTTTCTGCTGTGGCAATAATGGCTGGGATGCTGATCTGGTGCAAGTATAAGACAGGCACACTGGCCAGGTGCAGCTTGAATAGACGTGCCTGTTGATACAGTGCAACAGTACCCAGCATTCCAGTTAGTCGGGTGCAATTTTAACATACATATTGCTAGTGCGATGTAACTATCACACGTGCCTGCTGGTTCTGAGTCTTGTTAACAGGCATGTGTTCTGGTTCAGCACCACATAATTAAACATGCGTGATGGAAAGGATGTCTGATGTGATGTAGTGGCAATACATGGCTGCTGTTTGGTGAAGCTTCAACTGATTTCAATTGCCTACTGATTCGGTACCATTCAATCAGATATGCCTCCTTGCCCATTGAAAATCAAAGAAAAAAAGCCCCTCCACCGGACATGGCAACTAACACCGTGAAACCCAATCAGGCATTGCTGTTGTTACGTTGTAACATATATGCTCGCTGGTCCAGTTCACTCCGTGCAGAGAGCTGCTTAATATATCGCTGCAGCTGCAACAAATATACCTGCTGGCCAAGTGCAACTGCCACAAGCACCGCTGCTGTTCAAACATGCCTACTGGTTGAGTGCTCCTGCAAGATGGACGCTTGTTGGACCGTTGATACTCAATCAGTATGCCTGCCTATATTTTGCCACTCAATCCTGCATGCCCACTGGTGTGGTGGTTCTATATCTGCCATACCTGCTGGTGTGTTGTCTCACTATCAGCCGTGCCTGCTGGTGTGTGCCTCACTATAGGCGATGCTGTTGGTGTGGTGTCTCATTATAGGCCACACCCTCTGGTGTGGTGCCTCATATACGTAGGCTGTGCCTGCTGGTGTGTTATCTCACTATCAGCCATGCCTGCTGATGTGGTGCCTCACAATAGCTATGCCTTCCGGTGTGGTGCATCATTATCAGCCATGCCTACTGGTGTGATGCCTCACTATAGGCCATGCTATTGGCGTGGTGCCTTATTATAGGCAACACCCTCTGGTGTGGTGCCTCATAGGCCGTGCCTGCTGGTGTGGTGTCTCACTATCAGCCATGCCTGCTGATGTGGTGTCTCACTATAGTTATGCCTTCTAGTGTGTTTCCTCATAATCAGCCATGCCTGCTGGTTTGGTGCCTCACTATACCCAGCCAGCATAGCTATATCAAACTGCCTGCGGCATTTGGACGGCATATCGGCAATGGCCTTCGCTAGTGGGCCGCCATCGGGCCGCTGTCAATTTAATTAAAAAAACGCCAGGGCCGCTGTCAATTTAATTAAAAAAACGCCATTTATGACCAAAATTCAAATATAGATACAGGGGCCTGTTGGTCTTGGTCCCAGCCGGCACAGTTATATCAGGCTGGTGGTGTCATTTGCATGGCATATCTGCAATTGCCCCCTCTAGTGGCCTGCAATAGGGTCGCTGTCAATTGAATTTCAAAAAACGCGGTTTAAAGTATTATTTTCTTTCTATTCCATGTTCCTTTTATAACTTGTCCTGTTAAAACATATTATATAACTTAATTTTGTTGATATTTTACTGCAATCACTCTAACTCTTACATTGGTTTTTGATTAAACTGCTGCCCATCGAACCTTGAGATAATATCATTAAAGTTTCGTTTTCTCTGTTCCATTTTTCAAACATTAATTTGTTTCAAAGGTTTTCATAAAAACTGACGGTGGCCCGCAAGCGGCCCGTTATCTTGATGCTAGTGCCATACTGATTGTAAGTGAGAAAACCATGTATATTCGAAACAATAATTATTAAATAAAGCTCTATTAATTCTGTTTCACAAATATTAAAACTATTAATATTTATATGTAGAAAATTTTGTTCATCTTATATATTCATAAAGTTAATTGATGAATTGTAATACGTACATATTTACTAGTTTGTTTCAAAGTAACCACTTTTTTTAAATGATGCTGTTTGTATCTTTGCACATGTGGTCGTACATACTTCCTATTGTAGGAAGTCCTCAGTCCCTCCTATTTGGGACTGTAACAATTAATGAAGTAAATCATCATTTTTAAATGTAAAAAGGAGAACAGATTTAAAGCAGTATCAAAAAGGAATTTATTTTATATAAATGACTGCGGCCAGACAGTGGCTGGACAGTGGCCCATCGTTTCTTAAAGTATATCGGGCTGTCCAGTTGCCGAGTTGCACATACGCCGGGGGACTGATGTTGGCAACCCATATCGGGCCGCTGTGTAAAACATGTCGGGCCGATGACGGCTCACTGTTGAGTTGCTGACAGGGTAGGTCATGCCTCTTGGTGTGGTGCCTCATTATAGGCCACACCTTCTGGTTTGGTTCCTCACTATAGGCCATGCCTGCTGGTGTGATGTCTCACTATCAGCCATGCCTGCTAGTGTGGTACCTCACTATCAGCCATGCCTTCTGGTGTGTTGCCTCATTATCAGTCATGTCAGATGGTGTGTTGTTTCTCTATAGGCCATGCCTGTTGGTGTGGTACCTCAAGATCAGCCATGCCTTCCGTTGTGGTGCTTCACTATTGACCGTGCCTGCTGGTGTAGTGCCTCACTATCAGCCATGCCTGCTAGTGTGGTCCATACTATATGCCATGACTTCTGGTCCTACGTCACAGCAACCCACATTTATACTAGTCGAGTGCAGATAGAAGTAGGATGGTTACAAGTCTGGAGCTGGAGCTACTATTACAGGGGTGTCATTATATCAGACATCCGCTGATCCTGTGTCACTCTCTGATATGCCTGCTTGTACAATGCAACTCTATTAGGCAAGCATGCTGGGTTCATTTATTCAGCTGCACGTGTTTGTAAAGGGCTGCTGTATCCAGCAAGGCATCTGGTCTGTTAAAAATCCATCAGACATGCCTACGATTAGGGTGCCACTCCCATGGCTTTGTAAAATTTGTTGGCTACTATCTTTGAAGCCATCTTGTATATATCGAATGCTGAGTGTTGCATAAGTAGCACCACTGGGATGTTACAAAGATGATGTCATTAATTCAAGAATCAGTAAAACAAGCATTTTGCAGGTCGCAGGGAAGATTTCATTGCATTTTTTGTAATAAACTGCCATCTTGGCGGCCATATTTTCCGCATTCTTATTTTATTTTTATTTTTTGGTTACAAGCTAAGTGTCTTCAATTAGATTCCAACTTCATAGCAAACAATTTAAGAAAGAAAATGGGTTAGAGACATATTTTTACATCACACAATGTTTGCACCTATAATTGGTCTCCTATTTAGACGCCATCTCGAAATGCCTTAGTGGCATCACAAGGTTCATACAGGCAAGGTTGTGTGAAATTCAAAGGACTTTTCAAGGACTTCTAAAAGACTTTCCTGCTGTTTTCAAGGACTGAAAACTTATGAAAAATACTGTTTACATGTTAAAATTCTACTTCGGAAAAGCTAGAGTCCATTACTAAAGATATAAGTTTTAGAAAATTAGTAAAGAAATTGTGGTGTCTTTATTTGGTGCACCAAATAAAGGCACCACAATTTTCTACTGATTTAAGTCTCCAAAAACAGTGTTGAATCCTCCTGGTTATGGTAAAAATCAAGGACTTTTCAAGGGTTTTGAGTGTTTTTCAAGTACTTTTCAAGGCAATTTTTATTTTCAATGACTTTTCAAGACAGTCCAGTATATTCAAGTACTTTTCAAGCCTGTGCGAACCCTGCATCACTTGAATTTTTCAAGGACATTATATGCACAACCAGAATCAACAAAGAAAAAAGTTTAAAATCAAGTTCCAGGTCCTCCTAAATTTCGCCCAAATTCTGCCGGACATCTTTTTCTGTGAATCTCGCGTATCTCCAACATAAAGTTCCACCTGCGAAAGAAAGAAAGAAAGAAATAATACAGCCTCCCTGTTAAATGTAGATCCACTTGATGTTGATTAAAAACAGCCCTTTGTGCTTGAAGAGTACATTAGCCGGTCAACAGTTTTCATTTTGAACTGAAAGGAGCCCGTTTGGCTCAGTTGTAGAGTGCTCGACTTGAGATCGAGGGGTCGCTGATTCTAGCCTCAACAATGAAACTGTGCTGTATTTTTGAGCAAGACACTTTATACTTACTGTGTATAGCTCAGGATTCTTCACAATGAACGTTCACTTGGCCAGCAAGGGAGATGGAGATAGCAATTTCCTCCCTTCCAAAGTTAAAATCAGGAATGTAAAATAAATAAAAACTGGTAAAAACATTCCGTGACGATAGATTAAATAGGACTGCAGTGCCAGCATGCTAGTGCTGAATTCCTCCAAGGTGGGAGTATATGTGACGCGGGTAGGAAGAATGTTCCACTCTTGTGTGGTCCTTGGGAAGGAGTAGTTATTGTAGGCTGACACTTTTGTAGCTGGTTGATACAATCGCAGCTGACCTCTTGCGCACATATCGTTGAATCATCAGTGTCTGTTTCAACCAATCCTCTCTGTCTTTTGTAGAGTTTTACTAGTCTCTTTAGTTTTGTAAGCGTTAGTATTTATTCAACCCAGAAAATCGTCCCGACCTGAATGAAAAAAACGCTGACTAGGGCGTAAAAAATATATCTATCTATCTATCTATCTATCTATCTATCTATCTATCTATCTATCTATCTATCTATCTATCTATCTATAATAGTGAAATCTTTGATACAGATTCATACTCCATATTTAGAAAAGACCGCAAAAACAGAAAAGGGGGAGGAGCGTTTCTGGCCATAAAACACTGCCTCAATCCGTTTGGTCAACCAGAACTTGATTCTGAATCTGAGATCATCTGGGCAAAAATAGACTTGCCTGGCTTAAAAAATGTGTTCATTTGCTCTTTTTATAAGCCAAAGGAAAATGACCATGAGAGTATTGATGCTCTGAGAAACTCCTTGTTTAAAATTCCTAAAACAAGCTACATTTGGGCCCTGGGTGATTTTAACCTCCCACATATAGACTGGGAAACAGAGCAGATTAAAAGCTCATGCCCTTGCAAACACGTCTATGAGTCCTTTCTTGCACTTTGCATGATTTCAGCCTGGAACAGGTGGTTAAAGAACCCACAAGAGAGGATAACATTCTCGATATGTTACTTCTAAACCAACCATCCCTGGTCCATAGCACTAAGATATTCCCATCCCTAGGACAGGGCGACCATGATATTGTTCATCATGGGCTTAAAATTAATCTTGGGAAGAGAAAAAACACAAAGGCCAATTAAATTATTTAAGAAAACAGACTGGGATGGGTTTAGATCAGAAAAGAAGGCTTACCATCAAACATATTTAGAAAACCATTCCTCATGTGACACTAATACTAAATGGACAGAGTTTAAAAATGCACTGAATAATTTAACAGAGAAATATGTCCCTACAAAAATGTGTAAACCAAAAGATGGACACCTCTGGGTCACTTGCAGCATAAAACGTCTCATAAACAAAAGAGATCGCCTCTATTCAAAATATAAACAAGATAGGTCAAATTCAACCCTGAAATCAAAATTCACTTCCTTGAAACACTCAATCCAAAAACAACTCAGAAAATCATATAACAACTACATTGAGTCATTCGTAATGGACCAACAAGATATCAATTCTAATACAGGACGACCTAACAAACGCCTGTACACCTTTATCAAACAACAAAAGTCAGACAGTAGAGAAATTAACAGTTTAAAATCTAATGGCATAAATTACGCACTTCGAACTGACAAAGCCAACATCTTAAATACCCAATTCCAGTCAGTTTTCACTAAGCTTGTTCCCCTGAAGCTGCGGCACCTTGTTGAACTTGTACTCCCAAGGAAACTAAGCTCTCCATCAATGCAAAACATTACAATATCAGTCTCTAGCGTATCTAAGCAGCTTCTTAAGTTAAACCCATGGGAAAGCAGCAGGCCCAGACAATATTTCTCCTCGTATTCTCAAAGAACTCCACAATGAAATTGCTCCCATTCTCACAGACATTTTCAAAACATCCCTCTCTGAAGGCATTGTTCCAGACGATTGGAAAAATGCCCATGTAACACCAGTCTACAAAAAAGGTCCCAAATGCAAACCGGAAAACTACCCCCCAATCTCACTAACTTGTATCTGTTGCAAAGTCTTAGAACATATTATCACTTTAAATTCTATGTCATATCTGGACCAAAACAACCTTCTATTTCACAACCAGCATGGGTTTAGGAGTAGGGTCAGTTGTGAGACCCAGCTTATCCAGTTCACTCAGGACCTGTATGACACTTGAACCAAGGAGGACAGACTGATGTCATAGTCATGGACTTCAGCAAGGCATTTGATAAAGTTGACCATCAAAGGCTCCTACTGAAGCTCCATCGACTGGGCATAAACACAACTGTGATTGCATGGATCAAGTCCTTCTTATCTGGCAGATCACAGAATGTGGTCCTCGACGGCGAACAGTCTGGTGCCTGCCCAGCGCTGTCTGGGGTGCCTCAGGGATCCGTACTTGGGCCCTGTCTCTTTCTCATGTACATAAACGACATGCCAGACTCAATCAAAAGCAACATCAGGCTGTTTGTCGACGACACCATCATGTACCTTACCATCACAAATCATTCAGACTGTCAAGCGCTACAATCTGACCTTACCACTCTCGCATCCTGGGAGAGTGAATGGCTAATGGCATTCAATCCTGAGAAGTGTGAAGTCATTAGGATCACAAAAAAGAAAAAAAACAGTACTTTTTGACAATAAGCTTCATGGTATCTCACTTCAACTTACAAAAAATGCAAAATATCTCGGCATCCAAATCTCAGATGATTTAGCATGGAGCAAACACATTAATCAGATGACTACTAAAAGTAACAACACTTTGAAATTTATTAAAAAGAATATCCAAACAAATATCCACAAAATTAAAGAGACAGCCTACAAAACTTATGTCAGGCCTTTATTAGAATATTCGGCAACAGTCTGGGATCCCTGGCAAAAGAAATACATCAATCAAATAGAAATGGTACAACATAGAGCTGTCCGCTACATCTTCAATGATTATAATTCCACCAGTAGTGTTTCCTCCATGCTAAACTAACTGGCACTGCCCACTCTAGAGAAACGCAGAAAAATTGCCTCTCTGAGTATGTTTTACAAGATTTATCATGGCCTAGTAAGAATTGAATTTCCTGACTATATCAAACCAACTTTGCGAAATCGATTTTTCATCCCGTACTCAAGGATTGATGCACACAGATGCACACAGACATTCATTCTTCCCAAGAACCACAAGATTATGGAATGACCTACCCCCCCCCCCCCCCGACTTGATCAACTGTCCAGCCCTGGAAACATTCCGAGCTGGAATTGATCAATACCTCCACTAAAGCTTTCACAACACCATCATCATCATCATCATTATCATCATCATCATTATCATCATCATCATCATCATCATCATCATCATCATCATAATTCACGCATAATATCATCTACCATATAAAACTTTTAGTCGTGCCAGTCTCACAGTATGTCCCCTTTTAAACAATAATGAATAATTGTAGTACGAAACTAGTTGAAATTCCATTTTTATGTATTGTCAAGTTATCAATACATCTTTACATGTTATATTCTGATTATTTGGACTAAAGATTAATGCCATTTTCGCGCGCACTCCACGTAATACTCTTCTAGAGGTGTTTGGAGTATCCGGCAGATACAGATCTATCTATCTATCTATCTAGATATCTATCTATCTATCTAGATATCTATCTATCTATCTATCTATCTATCTATCTATCTATCTATCCATCTATCTATCTATCCATCCATCCATCGACCCACCCACCTACCCTACATCCCACCTACCCACCCACTCACCCACCAACCAACCCACCCACCCACTCACCCACCCACCCACTCACCTACCCACCCACCCTCCTTTTCACCTACCTACCTACCTACCTACTTACCACTTACCCGCCCGCCCATATCCCGCCCGCACACCCACCAACCCACACTCCCACCAACCCACACTCCCACCTACCTACCTACCAACCCCCACCCGCCCGCCCGCCCACTGGCACGCCTGCCTACCATCCTAACTACCTACCTACCTAACTAACTACCATCCTACCTATCTTTGTTTACTGTTTTGAACACGATCATTGCGCAAGGAAATGCAAATTTTGAATTTCCAAAAAAAAATCTTTCTGCTGTGTTTAGACAATATATAACCATGTAGGTAATAGAAAAAACTAAGCCAGACATTAGGTGTTTTATAAATCTAAATAAATTTTCCTTTTTAAAGGAGGGCTTGCCTGGTTGAAAACAGCATGTGCACCTTGTATGTTGGGAATTTAACACCTCCGAATTTAGATATTGTTTACACTGCCTAAAACCACGTCATAGACGAACATTAACAATATTTATTAAGTCGGTGGGTAAGATACTCTTCTGGCAAAAGAAAAACACAAACAGTTATCTAAAGCAGCACCTAGCGCCGTACACTGAACGACTTTAAAAACGCAAAAAATGAAATTAATAAAAAAATGTTTATTTTTAATGTATCATTTTTTTTAGTTTTGGCCAAAATAATAAATAATGGTAGGACAACAATCTATTGAATAGCGATACCCTTAGTTTCTAAAGTTGCAAATTGAAATTTGTCTAGGAATCAGACGTTATTTAAAGTTATTGTATCAAAACATTTTTATTAAAAACCTGGATATAAATTACCCTCGAAGCCCATTTATTTTTCTGGAACTGACGATAGCCAGCCAGAATGGATATCGTCGATGCAAATACCGTTGATACACTCGACGTAAGTTGCCGTCTTAATGTCAGGTCGTCATTTTTGGTTAACCAGACCTGCGTCGATATTTAACTGTCCCTGTAGCCTGATAACGATCTCTGAGACGCTGTATAATTGATCGCCTTTGCCAAAGGCCTAGAACTTTTCAAATAGTCATTTCATTTTTTCCATATAAACCTATTCCTAATTTGTTGCTAGTCTATAGGCTGGTGCTAAGTTCTGATAATCATACAACTCCGCTGAAGACAATTACATTTATAGACTAATGAACATAACCATTTGGAAAAGAAAGAAATATTACTACAATATTTTACATGTATAAATGACCACTTATATTATCAGACTGGTAGCTATTCTATATAGTTGACTGATGGCAATTATAATGGCCAACTTCGAATCAAAGTTTAGTTCCTACTATAGTAACTAAAGTTCAATTCGAACATCGAAAGTCGCTACTATAGTGACGTCACGAACCTTCTAAAGATCAACGGTGGGTCAGAGCATCGTTACTCTAGTAGCTTGTCTGGTTCCCTCCTCTAGACCTATCTAGCAAGATGGGTTCAAGATTTATCAATAGTTAATTAGAGTAGGCTAGGCAGTTTATGCACACCCTTTTTGTCTACGATGAAGAATTGAGGTGGGGCATACAGGGCTATTCACTTTGTTTACTTGACAACTAATTAGAAAGTTGCAACTGTAGCCACTCGGGTGTAATCGTACGCATGCATCTATTACATAAGATGTTTAGTAGGAACTTTAGATTGATTCGAAGTGGGCCAATATCATTCCAATTGCGCCAGATCGTTCATGTTTGGACAATCGTGGCATGATTAATAAAGTTATAAAACTAAAGCTGCAGTTTTTTTATACATGCTTATGTACAAGCTACATGTCAAAGAGACCCAGAGGTGTATGCAACACGCCATGATCCCAAAATATATCCTCACACCCAATTTAGGATTCCTACCTCAAATTATATACAGATATGCTCTGAGCTCGACCTTGCTAGAACTGAAACCAGAGGTCAAGGTCACAGTGACCTGGAAACAGTTGGTGAATCGCCAGGGTCCAAGATGTATCTACATACCAAATATGGAATGCTACCATAAATAAAATAGGCGATCTGCTGTGGGTGCATTTTTTCAAGAACTGACTCCTGAGATCAAGATCACAGTGGATGAAAACAGTGAGCGACTTTCCATGACCACATCATATATCCACAAATTTTGGCATATAATATGAAACATGCTCTTACAGGGTTCGCACAGACCTGGAAAAATTGACCTTGGTCCTGGAAAACTCCTCGAATTTGAAAAAAAGTGCCTTTTGTCCTGGAATTTTGTAAAATCATCGTTGAAAATATGAATTAGTCTTTGAAAAATATAATAATACAACAAGTCCTATAAGATTAATGTGATGCGCAAAAAACTGTGTGAAAATCGCAAAAAAACTGGAGGAAAATCGCTAGATACACGTCAAAGAGCGAAGTGCAACACTTATTCTATTCAATTTGTGCGGTAGTCCCGGTTTTTATCACCAGTGTCAGAATCAAAGAAATCGAGTGCACCTTTACATTTCGACGCTTCTGGCTGAAAAATGCATTTTTAAACGTTGTGTTATACAAAATTGGGAAGAAATTGAATCCTTGAAAAATGAAAAAGTCCTGGAAAAGCCCTGAATTCTGTATTCCCATTCCCATACGAATCCTGTCTTAACACAATGTTTTGCTTGCTGTCGGTGAGTTTTCTTGTCATTGAACTGTTTTGTTCCCCTACACACGACCCTTCTTCTTCTTGTCTTCGTATTAACTCCCAAGGTTGGGACACCCAGAAACTTCTGGTAAAAGGTATAATCTTCTTGAGCACATATACATTTAAAATTTATAAAATCTTCTTGAGCACAAATACATTTAAAAATCAATAAGATCTTCGTGAGCACATATACTTTATATCTTCTTTAGCACACATACATAAAAGTTAATAATAAAATCTTCTTGAGCACATATACTTTGACCCTGAGGTCTTAACAAAACGTGTAATGTAGGGCGTATCTACTGTAACGATCGATCCACTGTTGTCATATATATACAGCTGTAGAGGTGTCATTGATGACCAAGAATCACTCTTATCACTCTCCTTTCAATTTATGTATCCGTTTCAAATGCAGCCTGTAGCATAATTCAGTTGAAGCTTTGGTTATTTCCATAATGTGTTTTTCATTCTTAAACATCGGGAATGTTGTAAAGTCAAGCAATAACCGGACAATATTTAATTTTGAATGGGTAATTTCTCTCCACATATTAATTCCAAGATATTGGATTGTTAATGATCTGACTTTAGGATAGAACAGTTTCCTCTGGCTATACAAAGCTGCACAATCTAGTAACATATGTGTTATATCTTCATCACCCAACCCACTGCATTTACATGTTGCACATACGGTTGCTTTGCTGAATTTATGTTTATTGGTCTGTAGCAGATAGGTTCCTGTGATCATACGACTTTTAACGATGCCTTTCCGTACGTCAGCGACCGTTGATTCCAAAGACGACCATACTTTGTGTTATTTTAGTTGAGACAATGTCCATATAACACAATGTAGACCTTTCAAGAGCTTCATTTCTAAGTTCACTGGACCAATATTCATGTATTGCAGCTTTTATTTGAAGTTTCCATTTATCTTTAGTGGCCAGGTTTCTCATTAGTTCTCTAAGAGGAGGTAACCGATATTGATCGAGGATGTCTTGTACTCTAGAGAAATAACTGAGTTTTTGTCTAGATTAATAGCTATTTGTCTTTCGGCCAATCTGTTGCATGGTTTCATTGTCTGAGATGAGAATATTGTACAGCAGTCCTAACTGTCTTTTGTGTAACTCTGCTTCCGACGGGAGAACCCTCAGTAGAAGGTATACAGCACAGGTTGCAACTCTGGTAAGTAGTGACTGGAATCTTTTGAGGTTGTCCAAGTGAAATTTTGACAATATATTTATTTGCGATTGGGTGAGCGGTAATACTTCTAAACCATACAAAAGTCTCGGGATAACATAACACTGGTATATTTTGTATGAGATTCTTGGGTTAAGTCCATTTGGTCCATGTACACCTGTATTTATCAGTGCATATAGGGTTCTACGCGCTAGACTTATGCGTTCTTCAATGTTGATGATATTCTCATTCACTTCAGAGCGTAATAATCCGAGATGTGTGGTTGATGACGAAAAGTGCACTGTTTTATCACCCATATCCAGTGAAAAGTTTTTCTTTGATACAGAGTTATGAGAGTTCAAACGTACCACGTTTGATTTGTCAGGATGAATAGTTACATGATCTTTCATTGCATTCCTTTTTGCCACGTTCATCATAACTTGAAGTTCATTTTCACAATTTGATAAAAAGGCTAAATCGTCGGCACAGGTTGGACAACCGCAATAGACAGTACCAATATATAGTCCCAGTCGATGCTGCTTAAGTTCCACTAGGCAAGGATTTATGTAGGTTTTGTAAAAACATGTAGATAATATACCACCCTGAGTAACCCCTTGAAGAATTTTGAAGCTTTCACTTAATTCGCCGATCCACTTAACCTTGGATGTAAGTCCAGCGTACATATCTTTAACTATAGTCCATAATGTTGGGTGAATACCAGCCTCATAGAGCTTATCAAGCATAACTATGTGATTCACTATATCAAAGGCCTTGCGACTGTCTAATGTCACAAGAAATAAAGGCTTACAAGAGTTTATTTTTGCCTCTGCCTTAGCTTCAGAGACCAGAAGGGCTGACATTATCGGTGAAAATCCTTTAGTAAAACCAAACTGGAGTGATGAATGTTCAAGTGACTGTTCTAACTGTAATATCTGCAGGTGCCAAAGTTTCTATCTATTTGGGTTTTTTTAAATTAACTTCAGGATAATAAAGTTCTACTTATCCGCTTATGGTTATCTCCTCTTTTATTCTGCTAATCTTACTGCTTATTCTCCTTTCATGTCTTCTTTCTTTTTTTTTGAGAATTTCTGAATTCCCCTTTTCCTCTTCCTTTACAGCTCTTTTTCATCCTCGTCGCCATTGTAATATCCCAAAAGGGTCTAAGCCCTTCGGGTTGTAGAATTAAATAAACAACTTATGATGTATGATATGTATTCAAATGATAACAATGTAACTATGTGTAACTAACGTCGTAAGCGACGTAACGTCATTTGGGTAACAATAACGATATTACACTAACCGTGGCAGTAAGACACTCTCAAACAGCTTTCCTATAATTGGAGTTACAGTAATTCCACGATAATTGTCCATATTTGTGGGGTCTTTAGATTTTTTCAATTCCGGGGTTACAATTCCAGTTTTAAATGCTTCGGGTACACGCTTATCACAGATGATTTGATTAAAGGTGTCTGTAATATCCTTAATTAACGAGTTTCCTGCATATTTTAAATTTTCTGCCGTTAAACCAAACTCGTCAGGGGCTTTTTTGTGTTCAGTTGAGAAATAGCTTGTTTCACTTCTGAGTTTGTTATTGGATCTAATATTGCTGCATTTTCTTCACAGTATTCAGTGATAAGTTCATGGCGAGTATTACACAGTTCCAAGAAGGCTGAATCATATTTCTCATTTTTTGGAATGGAGAGATCCTCAAGTACTGCGCGAAGCTTTTTCTCTGTTGATCTTGAGAAGATATTTCACGACCATCCACAATAAGGCTACTAGCCTGACTTCTTGAGCCACCTTTATTCCTTCGAATCAGTTTATAAAATTTGTCAGTTGTGGGTTCAGACATAAGGCCTTCATAAAAGTTTTTACGATCCTCAAATTTCTCTTTCCTTAACTGGCGCCTAAGATTCCGGTTTGCTTTTATATTTTGGGCACGTAATTCAATGTCTGTTTTACCACTTTCTATCCAAAGTTTATATTTTTCTTTGCAAGTACCAAGTAAACATTTAACAGTGGGTAAAGCCTTCCAGATTGGGCCTTTGAGCCTAATGACTTTACTGGGAACCGCTTTTTTGGCTGCTTTGTGACATATATTGGTAATGAGGGTTAATGGATCTTTATGTTTTTGTTCTGTATTGTGTTTGCTATGTCTTTGTGTGCGTCTGGTTATATGTGCTTTGTGGTCACCTGCTGGGAAAGGGCTGACCTCTTGGCTCTCGTTTGTGGTGTCTACTGTGAGTTGGTCACTTTCCCATTGGTATCCTGGGTCAGGTGTGGTACTTGATTGTATCGATTCATGATCTTTGCACCCTTACTTACTTTAATTTTGAGTCCACAGAATGGTCAATACATTTATGCTTTTCTAATTCCATATCCACCAGCAGCTCATATTCTGAGTGATCAGTTTTCTCCCACTGTAGCTCTCTAATAGATTGAACAGTCTTGGATTGAGGGATTTTTGAAAAATCCAATGGTGGGACCAAAAGGTCACAGGCTACTTTCACATGACTTGAAGAATTCTCACTGTCCCTACCACCAATCTGGTAATTTTGGAGAAGATCTAGATCGGACGAAAGAATGTAATCAATCTGTGAACTGCTCGTCCCTGCGTGATGAAAAAGGGTGTATTCCGATTTGGCAATCCACTTGAGACCTTGACCATTCACAAAAGCTTGTAAGAGGTAATCATGTTTGTTATAGGGCCTTGCACCAAGTAAGGTACCATTGAAGTCTCCGCACACAATCATCTTATGGGTTTGTCTAAATTTTGAAATCATATTGTGTAAAATGTCAAGACACTCTGTATATTCAAGGTGAGAGTTCACTGAGCTATTAATCGTAGTCATGTAGACATTGATTAAACAAATTTTGACTTGACCTTGGATTTCAAATGCAATAATACGTTCATTTCCGTCACTGAGCTTTTTTATTCTGCTAGACCATAGATTCAGCCAGAAAATAGCTAAACCGCCTTTTTCTCTCGGGAGCTTAAATTCAGAAATTGGTTCATTTTGATCGGAGCATCTCACATGATAGTCCTTGTTTATAGATAAATCACCAAGTTCATGCACTTGAAAATTCTAGCACCAGTGTTCCTGAACACATATAATGTCATATTGACTACACAGACTTTGATAATATACAGAGTTTGGTTTGATACCCTCGATATTGGAGCTGGCTACACTGATTCCCTTGCTTCTTCCTGCTGGATGATCTTGAGTAGTTCCAGTGGGTCGTGCTTGACCGGAGGTATTGACAAAAAATTCTTCAAGCTGGTATCTTTGTTTGTGGCCGGCATTTCTTTCTGTGGTGAGGTTATATCCACTATAAAAGGCTCTGGGTAGTTCACTTGACCTAAATCAGGCGCATGGGAGTCTAGATTTTATTTCTTCTCACCTGCCAACGTACACTCTTTGACGGGGGTGTGGAAGATAATATTCTCTTTGTCACGAGGCAATAGGTTTTTGTCCTTTTCAGTAAGATAGCCACTAAGGGATAAGTTTTCACCGTTTCCTAATGAGCTGTTGTGATATTGTCTTTTTCTTGACTGTTGATTGTTTGGTCCACTATTGTTTGGTTTCAAAAAAGAAGGTTTTTGACCCGTGGAATTTGTACGTCCATCTGGGTTTTGCTTCAACATGGTGTCAATGGATCTTTTTGCTGTTGTGTTGTGACGTTGAATATTTTCAGCTGTAGCTCCCCTCTGCTGATCAGTAGTACATCCTTTATATCCCTCTGACGTATGCGATAGGTTAGGGTGAGATGGACCTGAGGCATGTTGTACATCTGGAGCTGATGGCAGGGGTTGAAGGCCAACTTGAGGATGAGATATACTTGGAGGTTCTACATATGTAGGAGGTATCTGTGGACAACTATTTTGCTGCAACACTGGAGCAGGTGGGAATGCATAGGGTTGTTGGTAGATCTGTCTCGTTGGTTGATGCGGGGGGATGGTATGACCCAAGTGTTGATAGTGGACTGGCAGGCTTTGATGTTGATAAAATGCTGGAGTTCTGACACCCATGTTAGGTAAGAGTGGAGTATTTTCGGATCCAGACTGTGGAGTATAATGGTGAGGTTGTGCCATAGGCCTGTAGGGCTGGTACACGCCGGCTATGTTTGGGTATGCTGCATGCGGCCAGTAGTATGGTAGAAGGGCACTATATCCATTATAGCGTGAAGGTTCCACATATGTAGGAGGTATCTGTAACTATTCCTAATTTGGGTTGCCAAGTTTATATGCATTGCTTTACTGATGTACATGTTTTGCATCATTTGTGTTTCAATTGCCCTCAGTCTATTTTCTTGGATCTTATCCGCTAGATCAGAATAACATTTATGCGTACAACTTGGCTCAACTTTACACGATTCAGAAACAGTATGATCCCTAGAGCATGTCGAATCTGCACTAAAGTTTTGATTCTTTCTTTGTTCATTTGTCTTCTTATATAAGTCAATTGTGGATTTGAGGATACCTATTTGGTTTTCAAGTTCCATTATGTAAGATTTATCTTGGATGTCCTCTTTCTTTATTTTATTAGATTTAGTAACACGCTTGGGTTACTTAATCTAACAGTATGTTTTATAAATAGACAAACAGGTAGAGGGTATCACTATTCCGACACAAATGCTTGCGGCGAGAGCGCCGCAAGCAAAAAGTCCTAAAATGTTCCAGGAAAACAGGACCGCCATTCACTTGCATGTGCAACCCCCTCCCCTTACTATTGGGGAGGGAGAGATTGTCTTTGAGTTTGAACACTACTACTGGGGAGTTATCTCCGTGTAAGCGTAATATTTGACCACGATCTGTGGCAAATACCTAGTCCACGCAAAGGAGCCTATCCTTGAAAAAACTGCTTTTCCTGAGCCCTATCCGCTCCAGAAAAGGAGCCTATCCGCCAAAAACAAGACATGGGGAGAGGAGATACTTTAAATCTGGGCCAAATTAGATTATTTACGATGTAAGTAACATAAAATCAAACGCCACGGGACTTTTAAGTCTCTCACTTGATGGATTTTTAAACATATGATATGGCTGATATCAAGTCACGTCTACAAAGTTAAACAGACGATGACTGCTCTGTTTTCTGCGATTTAGTTTGCGTTGGGAAATGAAGCAAAACTAAACAATTTAGTCAATTTTGCTGGCCTACAACACAGCAGAAAATGTTTTATGTTCTACCCTCTTACTTAAAGCGTCTGGTTTGCTTTTAAAATTGGTTTTCCATAGAAAAAGGGTCATGTTTGAAAACAAGGCGGCTATAGAGCCTATATGTTGAGAGAAAAATAACCATTTTGTGGCACAGGATAATGAGCCGTACCTGTGGCACAGGAGCCTATTATATTTTCAACTAAGTGCCATGGGAGCCTATAGGTTATAAAAGTAAGAAATAGCATATAGAATCCGTAGCCAGTAACCATATAGGCTCCTTAGCCAAAGACAAATAGTCTCCCTAGCCAGATTATTTTCTTTTCCATGCCATTTATAGAGAGAATAACGTATAATTCGGTCTGTGAAATGCATACAAGTCATTTTCCACATAAATTCTTTACAAAATACCAAAATGACAATTGCGAGAACAGCCCAAACTGTTCGAAAAAGTTTGTTTTCTTTGTTGTGTTATCGTCTGTGGACGTCACCGTAATGAAGAGTGGTACGCGTTTTAACAAATCTGCATCATCAACGAACGTGTGGCTGTTTGATTTTTGTCTTATAGCTTCTCTGTTGTTCCGTTGCATTGCCCTTTTCTTCATGTAGTTAATGGAACTTATTATTTTACTTACCATTTGATGTCACTGTCTATCGCTAAGCTTGTTTGTTTTAGCTGATAGGATCCTTTTCTAGAGCGGATAGGGCTCAGGAAAAGCAGTTTTGAACCGATAGGCTCCTTTGCGTCTATAAACCGTGCAGTCCACAGAGGAGTTTAGGGCACTCCTTATTTAAACAAAAATTCAGCCAAAAGTTTTTGTGTTTTTTTTTGTGTTGTTTTGTTTTTTTGTGTTGTTTTTGTTTTTTATTTTTATCAAAATTTCCAAATTCGCACTCCCTGGTGTAATGCTCATGTATGAGCGAACCAGTAACGAAAGGAAGAAAGAAAGAAAGAAAGAAAGAAACAGTTGTGAAATGACCATTTTCATCTCATATTACAGATCTTCGAAAGATATTGTATCATCTAATGCAAATAGAATTGTTTTGTACTGCAAAAGCGATTCTCGTAAGAAAAGTAGACATTGAACGTGTCAGTAATTAATTTTGTTCATAACTTCCAAACGCTTATCAAAAGCTGTGCTGATATCTGGAATGTTCTTGCTGCAAAGCCTAAGGTATTACATTGAAGGATTTGAACCAGTGATCTCCCACTCAGAAAGCAGAATCAAATCTGGCAGCCGTAGCATAACAAAGGTGTAAAATAGGTACTGGCAGCTTCCTTGCTGAATCTCGAATAAAAGTGGCTGTGCTAGGAAGATAATTTTTAAGTTAGGCAGGTTACCTGGTTCACAGTATTTGGGCCAATATCGTCAGATGCTCTACCTCGGACCCAGTATAAATGAACTTGTCATTTACGGAAATTCAAAGATAAGTTGTCGAGGCTTTGTTTTAGTGCAATTTCAAAGTACTACAGCCTGTAAAATTGCATCAATGCTAAACATACCCTTGATTATTAAAATTTATCCCTGGTATGCAAAGTTGAAATATAACAAGTTACAGTAAATAAAATTGAAGTTATATCATCTTTAAGGTTGATTTTTATTATTTTCCACATCTTCTTTCAGGATGATATTGCTGTTCCTACAACCAAAAGCAACAGCAGCATGCGCGGATCCAGAAATTTTCGGCAGGGGGGGGGGGGGGGGGGGTCCAGGTCAGTCTGACAAAAAAAGCTCTGACAACGTTTTTTTTTTTTTTAGTCCTCAGCTAATTTTACAGAAGTCAAATGGTCAATTTCAAAGACATCTATCATTTTTCAAGGTTCCAGAGGGGGTCCAACATTTTCCAAGGGGGTCCAACTTTTTCCAGGGGGGTCCAATTGCTTATTCCCTATAGAAACCCATATAACTTGTGATTTTCCAGTGGGGGTCCGGACCCCCTGTCCCCCCCTCTGGATCCGCACTTGCAGCAATATCATCCTGAAAGAAGATGATAACCTCATTTCGGATCAGTCAGACGTTCGTGAAAAAATGAATGACTTCTACATAAACATAGCCAAAAACATAGGCATTGAAAAAGCTGAACCAGTAAATAAGGATCACCCAAGTATCAAGAAAGTATTGATGTCGAAAGTTTCAATTTTCGGCCTGGTCACTGAGAAACAAGTTTCAAAATGCATTAAAAACTTGATACAAAAAAGGCAACAGGGGTAGATGCTATACCCCCAAAGGTAGTTAACTTCATTCTGTTAAGGCAGCAATGCCATCTTTGAGTCAGCCCATTTGCAACATTGCCAAAGCAGTTATATGCAAAGAGACCTTCCCAAACAGACTGAAAATGGCACAAGTTACCCCATCTTCAAAAAAGATGACCCTTTTATCCCAAAAAAATTACCGCCCTGTGAGCAAACCTTATTTTTATTTTATCAACCATCTGTGGAACTCGAGCTGTGGAAGCAATTTCATGTGTTCAAAAAAGTAAGAAACATTTCAAGATTTGATTTGGACAAACAGTCACGAATACGCGACTATCATTTGTCTTTAAACGCACTCGAAAATGTCAAAACCAATCGACCAAGTGCTTCTCAAATTTGCATACACGTAATTATTGTCCTGTTAATAAAGACGCAGTCGCTGTGCGACGTTCTGATTGGCCGAGAGCTAAATGAGATTACGCCTACTGAGAACGGACGACTGGACATTTTATGACAAAGCCTGGGTCATCGGATTAGCGACGATCTTCTGATCTTTTGTGGCGGAAGCCAAATTTGGACTCCCGCTGTCGTCTTCAGGTGTTTTTAAGGAGTTTGAGACGCGTCAGTAGAAAAAAATTGGCGTAAATTAGAATCCCCAGCAGGAAAAGTAGGAATTTTTAGATCTTTTATTCAATCAAATTTCAATTACTGTCCACTTGTATGGCACTTCTACAGCAAAGCAAATACAGAAAAACTTGAAAAGTTACAGCATTGAGCATTAAGTATTGTCTTCAGCGATTTCACATCAGCTATAACTTCCTGCTGGAGAAAGCCGAGCTCTCAACTCTTCATTTAAATAGACTCAGGTGCATTGCTGCAGAGACATACAAGTGTATAAACAATCTAACACCAGAATACATAAGGGACCTTGTACAACTTAAAACCTCTTCTTATGCTTTCAGGTATGAAAATACTGTCAAGGTTCCTACAGTCCGAACCGTCACATATGGCCAATGCTCTTTCAGGTTCGAGTCTGCCTGGGTGTGGAACTCCCTTCCAAATGACATGAGAAAAGTTACAGAATTTGCCGAATTTCGGCACCAAATTCACACCTGGACGGGCCCGAGCTGTAGATGTGCCATCTGTCGCGGTTCGGGAGGTTAGTCAACATGTTTCATGGTTTACTGTTATATTTTATTAGCCCACCATAGCCGAAGGCTCAGGGTGAGCTTATAGGATGGGAGTCGAGTGGGCGTCCGTCCGTCCCTCCGTCCGTCCGTCCGTCTGTCCACACTTTCAAATATGAATATCTCTGAGATCAGCTGGCTGATCGTAATCAAATTTCATCAGAAGCATCATTGGGATGGGGTATTGACTCCATTAGGTTTTGGGCCAGATCGGATCAGAACTCTGGTTTCCATGGCAACAGATAGCTCCCATAGGGTTATAATGGGGAAAACCTTGTGACCACTATAACTCCTTCATTTTTGATTGGTTCTTCCTTATTCTTGCAGGTAACGAGGATAACCATAAAATCTTGGATGGGTTCGAAATTGGGCAGTATTCGACGAAGGACTTATGAGTTAGCTGCCCTTGAGCGTTTTGAAAAATCCCCATAGACTTATAATAGGAGAAAAGTTGTGACCATTCTAGTGCCTTCATTTTCCAATGGATCTTCTTCATTCTTCCAGGTAACAAGGTCAACCATAAAAACTTGGATGGGTTTGATTTTCGGTAAGATTCCATCACTAACTTCGGAGTTAGCTGCCCTTGAGCGTGTGAAAAATCAATAAATAGTGTCGTGACCACTCTAGCGCCTTCATTTTTGATTGGATCCTCTTCATTCTTGCAGGCAACAAGGACACCTATAAAATCTTGCCTGGGTTCGAAATTGGGCAGTATGAGACGAAGGACTTATGAGTTAGCTGCCTTTGAGCGTTTTGAAAAATCCCCATAGACTTATAATGGGAAAAACGTTGTGACCACTCTAGTACCTACATTTTCCAATGGATCTTCTTCATTCTAGCAGGTAACAAGGTCAGCCATAAAAGCTTGGATGGGTTTGAATTTCGGCAAGATTCCATCACTGACTTCGGAGTTAGCTGCCCTTGAGCGTGTGAAAAATCAATGAATAGGGTTGTGACCACTCTAGTGCCTTCATTTTTGATTGGATCTACTTCATTCTTGCAGGCAACAAGGACACCCATAAAATTTTGCCTGGGTTCGTAATGGGCAGTATCAGACGAAGGACTTATGAGTTAGCTGCCCTTGAGCGTTTGGAAAAATCCCCATAGACTTATAATGGGAGAAATGTTGTGACCATTCTAGTGCTTTCATTTTTGAATGGATCTTCTTCATTCTTGCAAACAATAAGAACAACTATTAAAGCTTGGAAGAGTTTGAATTTCGTCAAGATCCCATCACACATTTTGGAGTTAGCTGCCCTTGAGCATCTTAAAGATTAATGAATGATGTTGTGACCACTCTAGCTCATTCATTTTTGATTGGATCTTCTGCATTCTTGCAGGCAACAAGTAAACCCATAATATCTCGGATGGGTTCGAAATTCTGCAGGATCCGACTAGGGACTTATGAGTTACCTGCCCTTGAGCCTTTGAAAAAATCCATATAGACTTATAATGGGAAAAATGTTGCAACCACTCTAGTGCTTTCAATTTTAAATAGAACTTCTTCATTGTTGCAAACAATAAGGACTACTATTAAAGCTTAGATGAGTTTGAATATGTCAAGATCCCGTCACATAATTTTATTTTGGAGTTAAACCCCTTGAGCATCTTAAAAATTTACAAATAATGTTGTGACCACTCTAGCTCCTTCATTTTTGATTGGATCTTCTTCATTCTTACAGGCAACAAGTAAACCCATAATATCTCAGGTGGGCTCGGAATTCAGCAGGATCTGACCAGGGACTTATGAGTTACCTGCCCTTGAGCATTTGGAAAAATCCCTATAAACTTATAATGGGAGAAATGTTGTGACCACTCTAGTGCTTTCAATTTTATATGGGTCATCTTCATTCTTGCATACAATAAGGACAACTATTAAAGCTTAGATGAGTTTGAATTTCGTTAAGATCCCAACACTTGTTTTGGAGTTAGCTCCCCTTCAGCATCTTTAAAATTGATGGATAATGTTGTGACCGCTTTAGCGCCTACATTTTTGATTGGATCTTCTTTATTCTTTCATCTAACAAGGACTCTCATAAAAGATTGGATGAGTTTGAAATTCTGCAGGAACGACCAAGGACTTATGAGTTAGCTGCCCTTGAGCATCTGGAAAAATCCCCATAGATTAATAATGGGAGAAACTTTGTGACCACTCTAGTGCTTTCAATTTTTAAAGGATCTTATTTATTCTTGCAGATAAGAAGGGCAGCTATAAAAGCTTGAATGAGTTTGAATTTCGTCAAGATCCCATCACCAATTATGGAGTTAGCTGTCCTTGAACATCTTAGAAATTGATGGATAATGTTGTGACCACTCTAGTGCCTTCATTTTTTATTGGATCTTCTTCATTCGTGCAGGTAACAAGGTCAACCATAAAAGCTTAGATGGGTTCAAAATTGGGCCAGATCAGACCTGCGACTGTGGAGTTAGCTGCCCATGAGCGTCTTAAAAAATCACCATAGACTTATAATGGGAGAATTGTTGTGACCATTCTAGTGCTTTCATTTTATAATAGATCATATTCATTCTAGCAGATAAGGACAACCATAAAAGCTTGGATGAGTTTGAATTCAGTCAAGATCCCATCACCTTTTTATGAAGTTAGCTACCCTTGAGCATCTTAAAAATTGATTGATAATGTTGTGACAACACTAGCGCCTTCATTTTTATTTTTATTTTCTTCATTCTTTCAGGTAACAAGGACAACCATAAAAGCTTAGATGGGTTTAATTTAAAGTAGAACCAACTTTAGACTGTGAAGTTAACTTCCCTTGAGCATCATAAAAAATCTGCATAGACTTACAATGGGAGATCTGTTGTGACCACTCTAGCACCTTCATTTTTGAATGGATTTCCTCATTTGTAGGTAACAAGGACTTCCATAAAAGTTTGAATGAATTTGATTTTCCGCCGCACCTATCCACCAGCTACAGAGTTAGCTGCCCTTGAGCATCTAAAATAAAACTATATAATGTTGTGACCACTCTAGCACCTTCATTTTTCATTTGATTTTCTTCATCCCTGTAGGTTACCAGGACATACATAAAAGTACGGATGAGTTTGAATTTCGGTCAGATCCCATAACTGACTACGAAGTTAGCTGCCCTTAAGTATCTAAAAACTACACTTTCACCAGGTTTCCAATGCAATTTTTATTCAGATCTTTTGAATACTTGCAGATAACTAGAACCGCCATAATCTCTTATGTTTTTGAATTAAATCTTGGTCACTGTTTCAAGTTCAGAGTTATCTGCCTTTGAGCATCGTAGATTATGGTGTCTCCAAACATTATGCTGGCTCCATGGTGAGCGATCGTTGCCCATTGGGCTACTTGTTTATGTTATCCAATCAGATGTTATGTTACATAAAAATCTTTCTTATGTTATCCAATCAGATTTTGTGTTACATTAACTAGTGCATTAGAATTCTTATGATAAATGTTCCAAAATTTCAAACACATTTCACTTTCTTTCTCAAAATATAATGTTGGTTTTCAGGCCTGCAATTCACAAAATGCTTATCAGAATAACTAACAGGGAAGATCCTAATCAGATCTGGGTCTGTGCAGTATTCTAGGCCTTTTATGTAGGCACCAAGTGTTTGAAATTTTAGAACATTTACAGTAATTTCTGTTTCAGGAGGTAAGTTAACGATTCCTTAGAACAGATGTGTGTCTTTTATATCCTCCCTACTTAATAGCATTAGGTATGTACAGACTGACCCATAACCTTGGTATTTTATGGTCAACCATTTTTAAAGGGGTTAAATATAGCAGCACATTTGTCAATACATACCATCCTGGGCTGGGGCATCTCTATCACATCAAGACATTTTTAGTTTTTCATTATAATATAACAATAATTATACCCCCCGCAAACTTTGTTTGTGATGGGTATACTTTTTTCACATTGTCCGTGCCTGCGTGTGTGCGTGCGTCCGTCCGTAACGTTTTGTTTCCTTAATATCTTAAAGAGTCATTGCTGGATTTTCATCAAACCTTGCAAACGTGTTCATATATGCAAGACAAATACTTAAAACGAAAAAGTAATGGCTTGGGGCCAATTCTATTAGACTTATTTCGCATTGTAGTTCTAAATAGCTTTTTATATAGGTTTTATGCTTACGGTAAATGTTCTAAAATTTCGAACACTCTAAAGTTACGAACACCTAAAATTACCGCCGAAAATAATTTTTAAAACATCCTAAAATATCAAACACTGACCTTTTTCGGATATCGAATTTCTAAAATTACGAACACACAGTATTTTCGGCGGAAAATCAATGTCCGTTTATCTATTGTTCGGTATACTTCTACCATACAGCGCGTGAGCGGTAGCGACATTTGGAAGGTTCCATTCTACTTAGATGGGTAATCTGGCACGTGCCATTCTATTTTGCATGCCAGCGCGCGACGTTATACATTATTCAAGGTCACCAGCATTGACAAACTTGATGCACGGACAAGTTCCTGCAACGATTCCGAAACTGCTTTGACTAACCCTATTGAGCATATGTATCCACCCAAATGGCTGAGATCATTATTTATTACTGACCAAATTGACCTTCAGGCCGTGACTCGGCTAATTGTACGTGAATTATGTACGTTGACACACGCAGAGCAATTCAATTTCTCAATAGTGTGCTGTGACACGTACTCGTTTTTTTAAAAAAAATACCAGCCCCGAAGAGAGAGAGAGAGAGAGAGTTGCGGAAAAGGCGACGATCACTTAGGCGAGAGAAAATGAAATAAGTTGATGTATAGTGATTGCCGTGGACGTTTGCAACACAAGGGGCCATTCGGTTTCGTGCAAAATGCAGAGAAAATCGTGCAAGTCGCATGCTTTTTTTCTCACTGAGACATCCAATGCGGAAAATAAAGCCACCGTATATTTAATATTTACCGACATGCCTGCAAGAAATCGCATGTGGTCATCATCTTCGGTACATTACGTTAACATGTGTGATTCTCAGGTTATCCGGCTGACACCCCCTACCCTCCCCTCCCTTTTAAGCATCGGTTTAAGGGATTTCCCAGTTCCGCAAAATGCCCAAGCCGCGTGCGACACGGAGGGCACTTCTATCATTCTATGCGTGTGCTCTTTTCTTGAACACAGCTCGGACCCACTTGCGCGGAGCCCCATATGAGCTGGGTACTTATGACAGATGTGATCAGCGAAGGCTAAGGAGAGCATGTGTGTTTGCACAATCTCGTCAGGGTCTCGCTCACTAACAAAGTTTAAAGTGGATGAAGACTCTATAGCTAGCCAAATAAAAATTCTAGACATTTACGTACGTTGTCTTTAAAATACTTGTCGCGGTTTTCTATCGGCGGTTTTCTAAGTACATAGAAAAATGGCTATTCCTATCATTCAAAAACGTCAAATTCCTCAAAATTCTGCATCTTGATGAATTTAATATTTACATATTTAATTTCATGAAATAAGCCAGGTACCTATCGCATATGCGAGCAGCGAAGGCTCAGACGAGCCTGCGCATCCGCGGAAATCACCAGCGCCTTAAGTGCGGACATACACATAGAAGGAATTGTAGATGAAGGCGCATGCCTTAATTTTGGGTAATATAGCCCCACTAAGTGGCTGTGAATTTAAAAACAGTAAAGCCCTTGAGATGATCGCGAAATCTCGAAAGGATCATTGACGGTTTGGGCCTTATACGCCTATTTTTCTGTTTCACAGAACGCTGTTTTTGAGTTTCTAGTGTGGTGCATGTAGTATCAGTGCACTAGATGAATCTAATGGCAAGTGCCAGCTAGCAAAATATTTTCAAAATTCCTACGCAATCGAGAGTTATGGCGGGTAGAAAGGGGAGGGGGTCTGAAATTTCATGAAAATAAAAAGTGCTTTAAAAAGTGATTTCTGCACGTTTTCTTGATTTATTTGGTAGGCATGGTGATATCTATTGATTATACCATATGCAGAGTATTAACGAATCACGATAATTGATGAAATTGTTTTAAAAACAAAAAATGTTTTGTAATAAAATGATTTTGGGGAGATAATTTAGAAGTTACCTGTACATTTTTGACTACATGTACCGTAAATAATACAAAACTGAAAGCTCAACAAAAGAAATAAATATTTTTGAAGGAATGAAAGTGTCCCATTTAGCATTGGAAAGTAAAAATGATTCTAACTAGATCCTTTGAATATTACTTTTGCTTTGTTTAAAGGGCATTGCATGTTGAATGTATTTAAAGTGTCCGAATATTTATGGTATACATATGCATGTATATCCCTATAAGAGACAATATATTGAACACTAAAGTATTTACCTGTTATAACTCTTTGCATGCCAGTGGATAATTTTGTCGTTTGCCAATAGCCCTTTGCAAACATTTTGAACCCAGATGAAGACCAACAGAATTTCCGTCTTGATCTGGATCTAAACTGTTTGACACTCTGATGGTGGTCCTGAGTGGTTTATTTTTAAAAACTTTATTTTGAAGAAAGTCAGCAGACGAAAATAAAAACATGAACAATTCCCAAGCATGCAAATAGATAAGTACGGGACGTTTGCAAAATAATGTGTCATTTAATAACAGTGAGATTTTTTTTATGAAAAATGCATAAAACCTTGCTAATTCTACTTTTAATCTCTAAGTACTTTATATCAAACGAGCACAGAATACAAAGCAATTTAGGAGGTTGATTCTAGAGAATTTTATTACTGTCATTAATTTCTTATTTGGTAGAAAAGGCATTTTATGGGCTTAGGCCCTGGGTTTTTGGGCTGCTGAACATCTTTCCCCCCCTTGTGCCAGCAAGCCACTTTCATACAATGTGTAAAATATGGTAACACATATACATGCAAAAGCTTTTGCTGGCACACGGGGGGGAATGATATTTTAAAAAATGTTTTCGGATTTCTATATATCTTAATGTAAAACTGATTGTTCTACCCAAAATTTTACATCTTTGAAGCATTTAATATCGATAACGGATTTCACAGCCATAAAGTACTCAGGTCAGGGTAGCTTCAAGGTGAAGAAAGGGACAATTGACAAACTTTTATTTTTACTGAAAACCATAGGCATTTACCCATAGCAAGTGTCAATGATCCTTCGCTTTGTTTACCACACGTCTGTAGATGTATGTACCCCGACTTTGTTACATTCGAAGATCAGCCTGCGCACCGCACAGTCTTATCAGCACCTTTGTTTCTAGAACAAAACAATTAAACATTTTGTCGGGCCAGATCTGGGCCCAAACTGTCTGCTAAATTAGTTTGTCACAGCCTCTTTGGGGGGAGGCCCCACCCTGGGTTCGTTTACCTGTATGTAAGTGACCAGTCCGTGTATATTGGGTCCAAGTCACTGCTAATAGTATCAACGGCAGACAGAGGGACAGGGTTATGGTTCACGGACATGTTTGAGATCAAAGAAGCCGACTATCAGACCACGTGCTGTTGTTGTTTTAAGACTCGCGGTGGCTTTTGCGCACGAAAGCGGACTTAGCACACAAAACATAATTGCCCAGCTGTGTCTCATGGGTTTGCATGAAAAAACAAAACAAAACAATTTCAATGAACTGGAGCATGAAACGGCGCACTGCATGCATGAAAAACTAGATTTGTGCTCGGACTCAGTATATTGGGTCCGAGATTTGTGGTACTTGTCTGAAATTTTCCTTTTCTTTGAGATATGAATGTACCCAGCGGCTCGAAGCCAATATATCATAAATTGAGCCGTGGCATGTGATTTAGACTCAGACGAGCCAGTGCAGCCTCCTTTTAAGCTTGGTTTAAACAATATTTTATTCAGATAATTTGCATGTAGACAAATTTATACAATGTTAATATATTCAGGATCTGACAGTAAGCTTTAAGCTTGTATGTAAGCCATTTCCTGACACAAAATGTATATAGGCCTACAACATATGTGAATAGTATAGAAACATTACAAAGAATAATCAACTAGCGCTACAGGTAGAATATGTAAAGAAAACAATTGAGAAAGATATTTATTTAAGGAAAACAAGAGAGAGAGAGAGAGAGAGAGAGAGAGAGAGAGAGAGAGAGGGCGATGAGAGGGGGGTGGAGAGTTATCAAACTGCGTATTTATTTGCACAACATTTGTTGAAAATCGTAAGAGTGGGTGCAAGAGAGTCTTTTTAATATTTGAAATGGGAGAGATAGAGTTATGAAAGTTGAAAGGACGAAGGAAAAAAGTATGTTGACCGCATTCCTTCAGTACACTTTGGAAGATAGACAAGGTTTAATGAGACTAAACATCATAGTTCAGGCCTGGACAAGTATAATACATTGGTTTACAAGTATATAGTCTAGTGGGCCTATTGTTCAAATCTTTTTGACTTAATTATAAAATCTTGGACTTTAAGAAGTAGTGATACATTTTCATCATTTGTAAACTCCGGTTTGCCGCAAAGGAGCTGATGCGTAGTGTGGTTTCTGGGGACATCACCCAGATACCTTTCACGTACTGCTGTTAATTGAGGACAAATATAGAAGAAATGGTATGCACTCTCAAAACCACCACATGAGCAAGACGGGCTAGGTATTATATTTTTACGATAGAGATCGGCATTTAGTGAGCTACATTGCATACGTAATCTTGCATGGAGAATTTGCCCTTTTCTTGAACCAGCTGAGTAATACTTAGGGGGTGCACGATTCCTTGTTTCTCTGTTGAGTTGGTATTTGAAAGACGCTACGGAGCTGGCATCCTTTATTTCCTGTGCTAAGTTATTCCATTCTCTAATTGTTGAGGGATAAAACGAGTTATAAAACAACTTTGTATTAGTATGAATAGTGCGAATATCGCTTGAATTCCTAAGTCTATAAGGATTGCCATCCTGAACAAGAGGGGGTACAAATTCCTGCAAGTAATTCGGTGTAAGGTTATTTATGATTTTATAAAATATCACGAGCTTATGTTTGGTGCGACGTTCTTGCAATGAATCCCATTCCAGATCAGCCAGAAGTTTTTCAAGGCTACAGAGCTTGGTGCCTCCTGTGATTATTCTAGCTGCCTCGTGATGGATAGAATCAAGCTGTCTTTTTGCTTCATTGGAACAGTTGTCCCAAACTGAGTCACTATACTCAAGCAAGGGACGTATGAATGCGAAGTACATTTTTTCTAGTGCTTGTCTATTGACATTAAACTTGAGAGCTTTCATAAGATGTAATCTTGACCATGCTGTATTGGTCACTCTTTGGATGTGATCTGACCAGTTACATGTGTTAGAGAAAGTAAGTCCTAAATGTCTGTGAGAGGTGGTTTCGTTCAAGATAACATTGTTCATTTCTAGTGGAGGATGGGCAATCGGGAGCTGTCTGCGAGATATAATAAGAGAAGTCGTTTTTGTGGGATTAAAGTCTACTAGCCAATCATTGGCCCAGACATTGATAGTATCAAGATCAGAATTAAGAATAAAAGCTGCAGTTTTTGGGTCGTCAATGATAATGTATATACTTGTGTCGTCTGCAAAAAGACGTATTGATGATCAAATGTTATTTACAATATCATTAATATAAATAAAAAAAGCAAGGGACCAAGAATGGAGCCCTGGGGAACTCCTGCTAAAACGTTGGCTCAAGTAGATTCTACCCCATTCAGAACAACGCGCTGTCTGCGGTTTGAGAGATAACTTTGGAACCATTGGAGAAGAGAGCCAGAAATACCCATGCAGGCTAGTTTATGTAATAGACCTTTGTGCCATACTCTGTCAAAAGCCTTGCTGATGTCACAGAAAACAACACGCACTTCTTTACCATTGTCAACTGCTTCTAAAAATGAGTGATATGTGTGTAATAACTGGAAAGTAGTTGAATCGCCTTGGATGAATCCGGACTGAAAGGGGGTGAGAAGACTATTTTCACTTATGTAGTTGAAAATATGTTTGTGCACATACCTTTCCATTACTTTCCCTAATTGGCTTAGTAAGGATATTGGCCTATAATTTGAAGGAACCGATTTATCTTCTTTTTTGTGGATAGCGGTGACATTGGCGTCTTTCCAATTTGAGGGGAAATAACCTTGTAATAATGAGCGATAAAATACCGTTACTAAAGGCTTAGAAAGCACGGACGCACCTTCCTTCAGTAAGCGACGACTTATAAGGTCGGGGCCACATGCCTTAGTTACTTTTAAATTATCTAAGACATCTTTTACTTCTTGTTCTGATATAGTTATGAAGTTGAGCTCATTATTAGTATCCGTGCGTGGAGGCAACGTTTTATTTATATCATTAACAACAAACTGGGAACTGAAATATTCGTTTAACATATTAGCCTTATCAGCATTATTCTCAGCAAATTTATTGTCGAGCTTCAATGTTGGTATTGAATGAGATGTTTTACTAACACCTAGTATTTGTTTGGACGGTTTCCAAAATAATTTAGAGTTGACATTTTCTTTAGATAAGATATCTTCAAGCTTGTCGAAGTAATTCGTTTTTGACAATCTAATTTCATGGAAGACCTTATTCCTCAGGGCCTTAAATTTTTTTCAAAGTGACTGATTGGATGTTTTTTTGAATTTCCTGAAAGCGCGTTTTCGTTTTCGGATGAGGTTTTTAATATGGCAAGTTATCCATGGTGGCTCGTCAGGCCTTATTGTAACTATTTTGCTTGGAACGGAATTTTCACAAGCAACATCTAGGTCTTCTTGTATACATACTACAATATCATCGATATTTTCTGTAACTAGCTTTTCCTCGAGATTAAATGATATCAAATTTTCACAACATTGGGTAAAATCAGCTCGTTCATAGTTACGTATTTTGCGCTTAAACGATTTAGTTGACGGGCGCAGAAATTTAAGTAAAACAAGTATTGGACAGTGGAATCGGATTTGGTCTGGTATAAATGAATCAGCTACACCACTCATCAAAATATTTGAACTATTGCGTACGAGAATCAAGTCTATAAGGGATGATGAATTTTCTGTGAAGTGCGTGTCTTCATTTATCAGTTGTTCTAAGTTGTAATTTTGAATTAAATCTTTTATTTTATTGTTTCCGTTGATTCTCATATTCAAATTAAAATCTCCAGTTATAACAATATCTGGTATGTTTGTGATATATGCTCTGTCAATGCTTTCGCTTAAAATAGTAAAGTAATCTGCTGTGCTGTTTGTAGGTCTGTAAAACCCACCAATCAATATTTTCTTAGATCTCACACATATCTCTAACCAGACGGCTTCCAGGTTGTTAATTTCCAGATCAGTTCGACGTTTACATACGAGAGACTGTCTGACGTAAATGATAACTGCCCCTCCAGGACGACCGATCCTGTCTGCTCTGAACGGTGGATGAAACGCTTCAATTAGTAATTTATCATTTGCTGTTACAGTCAGTCATCTTTCCCTCCTATTCTTCCCCAATTTTGGGGTCTGCTGGCAAAAGCCATTTTAACTTGATTATGATCAACAAATGGTAGCATCTGAGAGAAATATCTCCCTGACCTGTCTGCTGAACTCCACTGGGACTCAAATAAGCTCATGTTATTGCTCTTCTGGATAGTAGAATGACTTTTGAGTCGGCAAAGTGGCTGTAAACCAGCCTGTTCAACTGTTGAATAAGAACATTCTTGATATTTGTATGTTCTACACTCCTTCCTAGTTCTTTATAATTAATTTACTAGATTTCAGTACTAAACTAGAAATGTGTCCATAGGACACGGATGCCCCCGCTATTGCCAAATTCCCATGAATAGGGAAATGTCATTAACAAAGGGCAATAACTCTTGAAGGCATGATGCGATATGGGCCATTCTGAAACTTGAAGACATTATGGTACTAAATAATGTGACCAAGTTTCATAGAGTTATAATCAAAACTATTCATCTTAGAGGGCGGACATCATTTAAAACGGTGAATTTTAATAGACAAATGGCCATAGCTGCTGAAAGCATGGTGTGATATGGACCATTATCGAACTTGAAGAAGACATCATGGTACTAAACAATGTGACCAAGTTTCATAAAATTCTGATCAAAAGTATTCGACTTAGAGAGCGAACATCATTTAAAACGGTGAATTTTTATAAACAAAGGGCCATAACTGCTGAAAGCATGGTGCAATATGAACCATTATTAAACTTGAAGAAGACATCATGGTACTAATGAATGTGACCAAGTTTCATAAAATTCGGATCAAAAGTATTCAACTTAGAGAGCGGAGGTGAATTTTCATAAACAAAGGGCCATAACTACTGAAAACATTGTGCGATATGGACCATTATGAAACTTGAAGAAGACATCATGGTACTAAACAATGTGACCAAGTTTCTTAAAATTCTGATCAAAAGTATTCGACTTACAGAGCGGACATCATTTAAAACGGTGAATTTTTATAAACAAGGGCCATAACTGCTGAAAGCATGGTGCAATATGCACCATTATCAGACTTGAAGAAGACATCGTGGTACTAAACAATGTGACCAGGTTTCATAAAATTCGGATCGAAAGTATTCAACTAAGAGAGCGGAGGTGAATTTTCATAAACAAAGGGCCATAAATACTGAAAACATGGTGCGAAATGGACCATTATGAAACTTGAAGAAGACATCATGGTACTTAACAATGTGACCAAGTTTCATAAAATTCTGATCGAAAATATTCGAGTTAGAGAGGGGACGTCGTTTCAAATGGTGAATTTTCCTAAACAAATGGGCCATTATGAAACTTGAAGAAGACATCATGGTACTAAACAATGTGACGAAGTTTCATAAAATTCTGATAAAAAACATTCGAGTTAGAGAGCGGACGTCGTTTCAAATGGTGAAATTTCATAAAGAAAGGGCCATAACTCTTGAAAGCCTGGTGCAAATATGGACCATTATCGAACTTGAAGAAGACATCATCGTACTAAACAATGTGACCAAGTTTCATAAAATTCTGATAAAAAATATTCGAGTTAGAGAGCGGACGTCGTTTCAAATGGTGAATTTTCATAAACAAAGGGCCATAACTCTTGAAAGCCTGGTGCGATATGGACCATATAAAACTTGAAGAAGACATCATGGTACTAAACAATGTGACCAAGTTTCATAAAATGCTGATAAAAAATATTCGAGTTAGAGAGCGGACGTCATCGGGACAGACGTACGTAATTACGAACGTACGTACATAAAGTACGTATGGATGGACGGACAGGGGTAACACTTAATGCCCCGGCCATTATCATGGCGGGGGCATAATAAAGCAAGTTTTTAGAAGCAGAATGGAACCAATGAAAACCCATAGGCCTTTCTTAATATTATCTCATGAATATTAAGCAGTTATTCAGAACGAGGCTTCCTAAGCTTGGAATAGTTAGCAGTATTGGTTTCCTTAGCTTCTTGACCATGTTTTACCTTTTCCTAGGTGGAAAATTATACATATCCATATGAAATATTGTTAAAAATTATTAAATAAAATATTTAAATATTAATTTTCTTTGCAGATTATTATTTTAATCTCAAATACTATCATATTTCCTTTTACACATACTGTACTATTACTAAAAAAAATGACACACTTCCAATGTTTACAATATAAATCACGCTGGCAGGGTGGGTTTTCCCAGACTTGTATGCTTCTGTTTTTTTATTTAGGCCATACTAAATGTTTAATGCATTATCATGCTGACTTTCAAAAAATCTTAATGCTCAAATAATTTTCATTAAGAGGGGAAACCAACATTTTATTCCATGGTTCTAAAACTAAACAACTACAAATAATATTGAGAAAGTCTGCAAGTTAGTTTGTTTAATAAGAACCATCTGTTGTTTTCATCATGTATTTCTAAAACAATTTTCTACCGTATTTAAAGTAAATTGTGTGACACCAAAAACAATTATTGCAGTTTCTCATGATAGGTGCTTTCTTTACAGTTAAAGCGGCGGGCGACGATTTGGAAGTTATTTTATATTTACCATTGGAGAAATAAAATCCTTTTTCTAAAATAACTTTTGTTCAATATTATATACATAGACATAAATCCAAAATAATTTGTACCAGTACTCCATAAACGGCTCTATAACAGTTGTCTATTAGTTGGCAATCCGAATCGAAAAAAGATGCATATTTTTGGTTTTGTTGGCATTTTTGAGTACATTTGTAAGACCACTTTTAACATAATATTTAGCATGTATACAAAGCCTTAGGGGTGGATGCCAAGTCTGAATTTGCATATGAAGGCCAGAAATTAGGTCAAAGGTCATTGAGTGCAAAAATGAGAAAATATATACTACTGTAAAACAATTTTATCTTTTTATATGTAAACAGATTTCATTTCAAGCCAAATTTTGTAAGCTTATAGTTATAAGTCTGAAAAACATTGAGAAAATGTTTTTTATAACTAAATGTTCATATGTAGACTTTAAAATGGGGTCAAAGGTCAGCAAGTGCAATAATCAGAGCATTTTTTACAAACTGTGTTTTTTCTCAGGTCCAACAACAAGATGTTTTTAAACTCTAAAAAGGGTAGAAGTCTTTCAGAAGGCTTACGTTTACATGTTTATTATTAAAGGAACCCCTTTGGAAGCATCTTTGTATGGATTTTACAAAGACCAACACTGTAAGTTTTGTGCAATCATGACGGAAATTCTCCCTCATTTGGGCTAAACTGAGATATATGGACTACTTTAAACGTTTGCTGCACCTCTCAGAAAGTAAAACTATTTTCAGTTTAGGACATGTCATGGGGCCTTAAAAAACCCATAATTTGATGACTTTTCTGTGGTCATTTTTCTATAAATCACCTGTAATCAACGTTTCCCTACTGACATTGAAAATAACAGTACACACAATACAAGGCTAATGTTGATTTATTTTAATAGTATAAGTGAAACAGTTTAAGCATTAAATGTTTAAACTAGACATAAAAATCAATTGCATACATATGTGATCTGTATTTCTGCTCGTCACCGATACTTATGTTACATTTTATACTAAATTGCAGATAATGACTTTACAAATTACATGTATTAGAATAAACCATGATACCTGACCTGAAATATACATGATGTTGATCTATATTCTAATTGAAAATGTTCATTTTCATATATTTGAAGTTGTTTTATAACTTTTAACTTGCAATTAAGTGAAATTGAGTAAATATTTAAATATTCTAATTAGTATGTGATTTGTACCGGCTCCAGCATGTAATGCATAGCTCCTTACAGATTCATTTTTCTATTTACATTGCATTGGAATTGGCAAAATATCTTTCATAATGAAATCAAAATATAACTATATTAACAATTATGGATCTGAAATTGCTGCACATATATTAATGAGGTAACGTAGGTAACAAAATGTGCTTTACATAAATGGATAATGGTAGTAAGTTGTTGTTAGGCTTATGTAAAATTTGGGACTGCTCTCCCCAATTCGCTTACATATACTACACACATTTTATTCTGTATAAGACTTAATTTAAAAGAGTGTCATGGGTTGGTCTGCAATATGCGAATGTGACATTTCCTGGTCTTACTCAATTACTTTTTGCAATTGCTTGGTCTTTTACATTCATATTGCAGTTTTAAGATTTCTAACATAATGAAAAACGTGCAACCTACATCATGATTTAAATATTGACTTAATATCAATAATTTACTTAAAATAGCATAACGATATTTCAAACATCTAGTGACAAGGCAGGAATTAAGGCAGGGGTAGTGCTGAGTGTCTTCTAGAGCAGGTATAGGTTTTTGAAGATTGCAAATATAACATCAACCAAAGCTTTTGTAGTATAGCCTCATTATGGTTTATGCTGAATTCTTTTAATTTGGCTTAAATGAAATGTATGTGTGGTTCCTGTTGGCCTACATACCCTAATTGTTTTAACCCTACCCTAAACATTAAAATGGTCTTTATGAAAAATACCTAAAATGGGCACTTTTTCAGATTTTTTCACTATTTTCTTTGTTAAATGTTATAACAAAATTTAAAAATTTCCCTACCTTCCTACCCTAAATTGTGTTGGTATGCAACAGGAACCATGCATATATTTCAATTAGGCCTAATTTCACTTTTCACTGTTGACAATTACATTATAAAATTAATTTATCATCAGTCCCCATTAAAATCTTCTATGTTTTGTTGAACTATATTTAACACCATATTGTAATGACGATTATCTTGTTATATTCTGCAGCAATTCTGATGGAAACTATTCTGCTTGTTAATTATCTTAGACTAAGGTTGGTTGAGGTAAGGTTACCTGAGCCATGTAGCAGTCTTGTAAAACATTTGAACATGTTTCATGGTAACATAAACAACAAATTATTCGAACGTTAGTGATACTTTATTTTAAAGATCAGTTGACTGTTTTTACTGAATCATAAAACAAAAACATGACTCCCAAAGTTCACTAGTATGGTTTGCATCTCTGAAACTCACAGATTAAACTGAATGTTGAAAAAGTAGTGTCACACGCAGCTGATTTATTTGCTTTTCTTATTCACGAGGTAGTTTGTTTTTAGTTTTGTTTATGCACTTTTTGATTTTGTTGAGCTATTTGTAACCCTAGTACATGTTTTATATATGTCCTATGAAAAGTGAGTTATGGTCTGTTTGTTGGTTTTTAAAGGTTTACTAAATTACGCATATTGTGATAGTCTTAAATATATGCAAAAACATCGAAAATGTGAACAGCATTGCTGACAACAGCTTGCAGAAAGCATTTTAAGCATAAACTTGCTCATTCTTGTACCCATATCCTTGTAGATATTTGTGAAGACTAGCACTGTTTGAGGACTGTCTTGTATATAGTGAAAGGAAAGTAGTTCAGTTTTATTTCAAGAGTAATGCCATATTAAAACTACACATTTCGAGTATGTTACCAGTTACAAGTGCTATCCAATCTGATATATTGCACTTGTTTCTACGAGCAGTAGATGTATATATTAATGTAAGTCACCTACCCTATATGCAATCAATCCCTGTCTTAGCAAACTGTCATGGTTAACAGATAGATTCTACACTAGAACAGGCGATTTAACTACCTTAGGATCTTATATACATAAAGCAAATCCCAGGTGTTAAACCAATTAAACCAATTGATTATGCTAGTAAATGTACATATTAGATAACCATTTCAAGACACATTTACTCTAAATACTAAGAAATGACCACAAACTGTTGGAAAACTATTAACACAATCAAAGCATTAGGTGCTCCAATATGGTGAATGCCAGACATCCATTTTGGGGAAATTTAATTTGAATAAAACTTGCATTGGCATTTTACAGTTAAAAAGAATAACATCAAGAAACACATGCCAATAACCTCATAGCATTTGATTTCTATCATCATTGCAAAAAATTATAAGCAAAATATGTTTAAAACTGATACTTAGAATTTGATTCATCGACACTGAAACAATTACAATGTATAAAAAGTTGCGCTGTGAAAGACATAGATCTATATTTTATGGTATCTTAAAATTAGAGGTTACCTTTAATATCATATCTATACTGCTTCTATATTTGGATGAAAACGTTTACACAACCAGCCTGATTTCAAAGAAATGCTGCTTTTGAATCAACATTATTTCATTAATATGTGCAAATTAAAGGACACCCCTACGATTAAATGTTTAAAAGTTATATGGAGGATTACCCTTAATGTCAGGGCTATTTCCATGATATACCCCACAAAAGTTAACAATGTTTTCACTGGATCGTCATTATTAGAAATGTACCTGTATATTAGCTTTATGTTATGTATGTTACCATCTACTAACAGGCCGATGCGAAGACCAATGTGAGGATATATTCCTTCCAGTATATGGTATTTACCATATCCTATCATAGTTTCACCACGCCTGATGTTTTATGAAAGGAGGCTTGGTTTTTGTGTTTTAATGAAGCTATGCTTAGTATATGCAATTAGCAGGTAGTGGCCCTGTAAAAAGTGTTTTACAATTACTCATAAATGGGAACAAACATAACAAATGTGTGAAATGAGAAAAGAAATATATTTTAGTCCTATAAGCATGATATCATGGCCAATTCCTTCATGAAAGCTGTAGCTAGGAATATATACCTTTGAGAAATGACTCAATTTCAGATGATAAAATGTAACGTAAGTAACAACTTTAACACATCTTATGTTTAAAAGGATAGATAATTGCATAAAAGGACGTATTCATACAAAGCATTAAGCAAAAGAAATTAATTCGTTTAAAATAGAATGGTTATTCTTAGTTGTAGTGCATTTTATTTGATTTTAAACAGTAACGTACTTTACATGCCTATTATGAATATTTGACCGCAGGAAACTTATAAAATCATTGCTTTCCAAACATGATAGACACACACCTAACAGGATAGCAATAAAAAATCTTCCATTAGGGTAGAAGCGAACTTAAATTTGAATTTTGCCCCTACATACATAAAATATTGCTACAATTTTCACCGATTTTGCACTTAAATGACCTTTGATCCAAACACATATCATGCCTTGATGATGCTGTTTGTTTATATAGTATGGCTGGATTATCCAAAAGAGATTTTGCATTACTTTTAATCATAATTTTGGATAGCTAATTGATAAAACGCTAAAATCTGACGTATCTACAAGAATTTGCACTCTGTTGACCTTTGACCTAATTCTGGGACTTTGGGGCATTTCCAGACTTGGCATCCACCCCTATCCTTCTTAAAGCACATCAAGATACACTTTGAGCATGGATGCCAAAATGTATTCAAAAATGCCGATAAAAAATTTTTTCAGGCTCTGGATGGCCAACTATATCAGGAGATTACAGTCTTCAGGAAACACTTACTATTTTGTTTGAATTGAATATCAAGCCTGCACAAATGGACCATATTCAAAACTGATCGTGTAACTTTCTGCCAACAAATTAGGTCATATGTAAATAGAACCACGGTTAAAATTCTCATCCAACAGACTGGTAAAGCCAGGGTTCGAACCCGTGACCCCTGATTTACAAGGCGAGTGGCTTATTCACTACACCACAGTGTACCCTAGTTCCAGCTATAGATAGCAATTTTGGTGCGTCAAATATGAAACTTTTGTTTTTCTGTTCTTTCACTCAATAATGTATGCTTTATTTTTCACTTACAGTGAATAATAGAAGGTTTGACGAGTGATCATTAAGTTGTTTTAACGCAATGTTGCTCAACAAAGTATTGAATTTCTTTGGTAGGAACCGGTGAATGTATAGTACAATTGTTATTCTTGCATTATACCTGTACCTGTTTCCAACCACATTTGCTCTGAAATACTGGTAAAATATTATAAATATATATAGTTGCTTCTTCTAAACAAAATTGATGTCAACTTGTTAACTATTGGGTGTGACACTCAGTCAGTCATTTTTGGCGAACAAGACAACACAAAAATGGTCATTCAGGACCACAATGCTTTCCCGTGTAACATAAGCAAACACATTTAGGGTCATTAAAAAATCCATGGTTCACACAGCATCAGAACCGATAAGATTTACTGAATGGATGGACGGATAGATGGATGGACAGATAGATGATTAAAACTTGAATAACTGGGGACTATATGCTTCCATTTAGGTGAACATGATAAAAACATAAACAAAGCGAATAAGAAAAGAAATAAACCAAAACAAGTTGCCAGAGCATTAAAAATAATTCTCGGTCAGATTATATGAGAATTAAAGAGAGAAGAAACTATATCCATTTAATAGTTGAAATTCTACTGAAAAGAACCATTTAACATGATTTAAGTATGGGGGGGGGGGGGGGGGGGGGGGGGCTAATACCACTGCATAAGAAATTCCCATACCATTTTCTGATATATTTATGAAAATATTTATATAATATTTAAACATGTGAGAATAAGTGACCTCGATTGCCAATAAGGCTGCCATCCTGTTCGATCGTCTCTTTTCTTCAGGATCGGGAGGAATTTCATGAAAATAAACTTTAGGATAATATCTTGAAGCTGGTGTACATATAAATGGAACACAACAATGCTGAGATGAAAGGAGTTTGAATTACTTGTAGAGGATATATTTCATTAATCAGCTATAACCACTACCTATGTATTACAGAGCATGCTTAGGAAGCCTCGTTCTGGCATTGGAATGTAAACCATGCATATAGTTTGAGAGGAGGCTATATCAGCTTGCTTAGAAGCCAGCTGATCTGGATTTCCACTGTGTCCTGATTTAAAATAGTAAGGATTGAAGGTTTAGCTAGTTCAGAATATTAATCTGTATATACAGCGAATATCAATGGCACTAATAATAATAATAATAATAATAATAATAATAATAATAAGAAGAAGAAGAAGAAGAAGAAGAAGAAGAAGAAGAAAGCAGTAGATTCAGATAAAAATGAATGTCTCTCCACTTCATTTGGGTCCTGTAGCTGCTAACTACCTATGATCATTAAAAAGATTGACATTTATGTGTTTCTCTGAAATAGCTGGCTGGACGAAACCTTTTGAAAATCTAAAGCCTCGTTTATAGCCACAATATACACCCCGGTGCATATATACACGCGGGGTGTATATTTGCACCTGGGGTGTATTTTGGTCATATAAACGGTGTTTTATGAAAATGCACCCGGGTGCAAATTAGCACCCGAGTGCGAATTTGCTCCACCTTTGTAGGTGGTGCAAATTCGGTGGAGCAAATTAGCACCCAGGTGCAGATTTGCCCCTAGGTGCAAATTGCGCACATGAACGCAACTTGTTATCATATATGTACAATTTGAGCTTAGATTTTAATAAATTATCCATCTTTTCTATATGAACATGTACATATGTATGAAAATAAACGATATAAATAGCCCCTTTATCAAACTTAAGGTCATGGCTTCTCTCTGTAGTCAATACTTCATCGGCTATGCCGGGTTTTCGATTTGCACGATTCTATTTCCGAACAATATCTCCTCTTAACCTCAGCAATGGAAATCAGAGTTTGCCAGAACCCTTGCGCCACGCACGAGTCCATGCTATCCGAAGTACACATCGGTGAAAATGCCCCCCCCCCCCCCTGCATAATAACGGAGTGACCACCCTTTACGATTCATGTAATCAACGTGATGTTCAGACAGAGCAATAATTAACATATGTCTACCCTCTATCTTACCCCCCCCCCCCCGTCCCCATTTGGGAATCTAATCCTCTTGTAGCCATTGATAACCTCGGTTGAGCCATTTCCCTTCGGAAACTTAACAGAGATTTAGAAGGGTTCGTCAACAATTGAAGACCAAACCCGTTTAACACATTCACAAGACGTTTATTTTGCTATTACGAAGAGGTTCTCAATGGTCTAGCTCTGCGCAGTACTAAGTCAAACTGTCACCAGCAGTTCAATTGAAACAACTTAACGCACACGCGCATTCCGTTGCAGCTATTCGCGCAGTTTGTCGCAGAGCCCGTGACATTTGGAGACCACTGATCATCAGTACATGTATAAGTCTCAAGCACTACGTTCGTCCACCAATCTTGGCCAGATAGTCATATATTGACTTAGTACTGCTGCAACAGCTTCTACCAGTGTCATTTATGCACCAGTCATTTGTATCCACTGCTCCCCCACCTACGGGGATGGGCGGGGATAATGATTTTCACTTTCCAGAGCCCTGGTATAAGCCCCGCCCTGTGGGGACAAGCTGATGGTAACAACCCTTCTCTTTCCCCACCCTACGCAACAGAAAATCTCACCATGGTAAATGTCCCAATTTTATAACCCCTACACTTCCCCGGCACTGCGGGGACAATCAAAATGTAATTGTCCAGCACCTTATCCCGGCTATTCCACGGCTACCCCCGTAGGTGGGGGCCGTGGATACAAATGACTGGTGTATTATCCTCTTTAAAAATTGTATAAATAAATAAAGCAAATAAAACCAAATGGAGTTGCATTTTTCTGACACGAGACTAATAATCGAAACATTCTTAACCCTTAAAGCACGTAGAAAAAACGCATCTGAAAATGTCGTCTGCTGAAGTCGTCTGCTGCAAATAATTGCCTAACATTACTAACGAATTAAGCATAGAAGCAAACAGCGTGGATCCAGAACAGGCTGCTCCTATAGGAGCAGTCTGATCTGGGTCCACACTGTTTGCCATAGAGGCTTCTTAAACATTTCCGCAGACGAGAAAAGCAGACGACTTTTGTTACGATTGGCGCATTAAGGGTTAACACATCGAATTTCTCCTTAAAGTAAAACTGAAACATTTGTGATATATTTAAAGAGCAAATCCAATAACATATGAACGCAATTTATTGACATATGAACGCTACATAAGGGGTAGCAAATTTACTCCCGGGTGCAATTTTGCAGGCTTAAGATCTAACAGATAATGCTGTCAGAAAGGAGAAAAGCCGTTGCTAGTAAAAACGGATAAATGGACATAACTAGCAGAGAGTTGGATGTGAAATAACTTAGGAAAGATACTGGTCTGGTTACAGGTTTCAGCCAACTTTCAGAGAAGACAAGAACATCGTATGCCAGAGATTCACATTTAATCAAATCGAGTTCAGGAAGTATGCTCTGGAGATTGAGATGTATGATACTAAGATGATTCGCCAAAGCACTGAAAGAGTTAACACTATTCGAAACGCTAAAATCAGCAAGGCTAGTGCCAGAATCTGGACCAGGGTTTGGATGAACGTCTCCGCTTAGAAGTATAAGATCCACAGTCCAGGAGAGAACAACGCTTGTTATAAGTAGAGAAATGCATAAAACGGAGAAAATTGAGTTATCATTTTGTCTTGGACTCATTCGTCTATATGGACATTTGACGTTTCTGTAAGCTTCGTTACTTGCCTGTAGAGCTATGGTGATACTGAGACATGTGAGGTCATATAGGAAGGCATAACTGCAGCTCGACAGAATTAAGAGAATCAGTATGTAGAATTTGTTATACTCGAGCTACTTTATGGTACCAAGATGCATCGACTGCGTCACAGCGAGGTGCCACCGAGGCTGGCTAAATCACGCGTGCGTTCCATTAATGCTACATGCTAAAATATGCAACAAAATAAGTACAAGCCTCGTCAGGAACAACGCCGTGATACAGCCAAATGACACCGTGTACAACGAGTGGATCCTATATGACCTCAGACCATATGTCTTCACAATTGATTGTTTGAAGGAAACGGTCAAAGGAGAGAAGAGTAGAGATAAGATGAAGTGGAGAGCAAACATATCAAAAATAATAACAAAACAGCTTCAAAATCGTCCTTCTGTGGGGACGCTGGTATACATACAATTTACACATAGACCATAGTTAATAATGGATACAAGTACGTTTAGGGGTATCGTGCGAAAAGGTGTCTCATCGATTTCAAAATTTTGGAGCAAAAACGGCCCTTCAAGGCTTTGTAATTAGTTTACATTTGATAGAAGTAATCTGTTCAACATTAGAGAGGGTAGTTGGATCATGTTTATGTCCAGTACACACAGTCCGACAACGGACCATGTAAGTTCAGTATTATGGTATAGCACCCTTCGATCGACGCCGCTTCAAAGCTTGAACAACATAGCGAAGAAACCTGCTTTCATAGATCACCAAATATGACTGAATATTGTGTAATAAGCGTCCTTGCTTTGCAGCGCATATCAATTAATATAAGTATGTGCTAATGGTTTCTCGCGACGATGTTCGTTTATGTACATGAAACATTTGAGCATAACAAAAAGTACCAAGTTTGGATGATAGCAATCGTAGTTTCGAGTACGAGCGTATATTATTTAGCGTTTCCCTCTCTAGCGACTTTTATACGCGTCATCTGCGGATTAATGAACGTTGAAAACAGCTTGGGCCCATGTCAGAACCGACACGGCACCGGCCCTGATCAGGATCCAAGTCGTTTTGTACTACAACAATGTCCCAGAAAGAATGTTTGATGAAGTTAATTTTCAAAAACAAAACAAAAAAAACAGTCGACAAACAGAAGCAAATGCATAAAAACTGTCAAGCTTCAACTAAAAGTGAGTATATCTGTATTTCATGAACAGAACAGAACAGAACAGAAGTTTTATTAGACTTAAGCATATACAGCTCATCGTCACAAAACAAAAATACATATATGTGAAAGTATGATACATATGGAATGTACTGAGAGTGAAAAACATTTTTAAGTAGAAGGACAAAATAAAGTAGCATTTAGCTAACTAGTAACAAATGTTGGCAGCCAGAAAGGCATATTTACCCACAGGACCATCGCGCCTTTAAGCCCTACAACAACCAAAATGGCCAAACCTCTTGAAAGAGGCCTCGCCATTCCGAGTGCTTAGTGCAAAAAGGTGCTAGTAATATTGCCATGTTGGTTCGATGTATGAACTATAAATCTTCTCATCATAAAGAATCGACATGCGAATGGATAGCCGACTCGACAAACTATAATCTTGAAACAGCCTATAACGACCCTCAACCTCGAGCAATTCGGGCAAGCCATGCACAATTTGTGCATTGTTATTACCTGTGATATGAAACTATTTTGCCCGAGCAATGTCACGAGAAAATTGGCCTTGGTAGGCACAACATGCATGATGGAAAATTCGATAAAACATTGTCGAGAGCAAATGGCATTGACTCGGATCAGCTTACTGGTCTGCGCCATTGTTTTTCGCGGGTTATCTCTTGACTTGGTGAGAGTTGAGACATTGGTAGGTTAGATCTAGATGAAAAATCGAAGCTACGGACGGAGAAAGTATGATCAGCTGTATAAAGGGAGATTAGATGTGCTTATAGCAATACCACTCACATATGAGACACGACATGAAATTTCCAACAGTGTGGTATGTGCGACCAGCAAAGACCCAGATCAGCCTGCGCATACGCGCAGTCAGATCAGAGCCTTCGCTATTCGCTTGAATATTCTGTGAGTGTCAAGCTACTGACTGAATATCACTTGGTGCCTCTTAGCTCAAAGGGAGGCCGCACAGGCCCGTCTGAGTCTGCATTACATTGTTGGAAACTACATAAGGCGGCTCATATATACAATCAACTGTACTATCTTTCCACGCCACATGCCTGGTGTAAATAATCAAGAGTTTAAATGACGCCAAAACGACGTCGCATCTCTGCCAGGGACGTCAAATATTTACCAAAGTTTATGATAGTTCATGTAATGTGGCGGTCTTAAGAAGTATTAGTGTCATTGACATTGAGCCATGAAAGCAATACAAAAACAACAAAAATGTACAAAACAAACAACAAAATGTACATAGATAATTCAAATACCATTAGCAGACTTTCGGACCGTCAGTGCACATGAGTGTTTAATGTATAAAGCGTACCCATATGAGCCCCGTTTGGAGTAGGGCTCATCTGAGTAGGCGCCGTGCATTACTTCGAAAATTTCAAAATTAAGACATCAGGAAGGCGCTTCATTAAATCGACCAAGAAAGAAAGAAAACCATGTGCATCTGACAAAATAATATTCCTTCTGGCAATATTGTCATGACTACTCAGTCACGTAGGTCCCGATAACCAAGTTAACGTTTTGGTGTAAAATGGTGATTATTATATATTCTTATCCAGCATATTAAACAGTTGCACAGATTTCTCAAAAGAACTTTCTCATTGAGACGGTTCTTTTGAGTACCCACGCATATGTTTTGATTGCAAAAGAAGATTAGATGAATAATTACAAGCAGCAATAAGACACGTTTAACGTGCACCAGTGATCAGGCAAGGAAATAAATGCAACAAAACCGTGACGTAATGTATCATATACTGTTCAAAATAGACAAGACAACGTGGAGGTGAAATATAAATAATGAAAGAATCGTCTGATCAGATACACATCTGATGCTCGTCAGGTTTATATGCCTTTTAAGCTTACAAACTCCAAACGATGTTCAGTCAGTAGCTTAACACTCATAGAATATTTAAGTGACTAGCAAAGGCTCTGATCAGACTGTGCATATGCGCAGGCTGATCAGAGCCTTTGCTGGTCTCGCATACCACATTTTTGGAAATCTCATGTCACGGCTCAAATTTATTATATTCTTTCGAGGCATCGGACGCAAAATCGGACATTCCCTTACATGATTAATTCTTGGTATGCCTGTTGCCCCTGATTTGGTTTGGCAAGACGTTGGAGATCTTCTGGATCCAAACTATTTGCAAACTTTGGGGGCAGGTGTGTGTGAGAGAGAGAGAGAATGAGAGACTAGCGTTTGCATACGAATCTCTTGTAATCTCGAAAAACATCATGTATCGGTGCTGAAGATTCGGCTTTTGCATGACAAACTCGGATAATCGACAATATTGATGCTTTGCATGCTTCTTATCGCATGCCCAAATGTTTAAATTGACGAAACATTCTTTCCTGAATTCCAATCGGAATTGATTTGTATCCGAACTCTGACAACGTTTTTTCTCTTCTATTTTAAAGGGAGAGAGGATCCATATATCACTAAAAGCGGGCCATCATCGGCACGCCAGCAAAATGCCATTTAAAGGCGTTTCGATGGCGGGCCGTTGATTGCCCAACGTTGAATGATGGCTTGGTAGTTTGGAGAATTTCAGCGGATCCGGTCCAGTATTGCTAACAAATTATATATATATATATATATATATATATATATATATATATATATATATATATATATATATATATATATATATATATATATATATATATATATATATATATATTCTTTTTTTTTTTTTTGGGGGGGAAGGGGGTGGGTCCGGACCCCCTGTCCCCCCTCTGGATCCGCACATGGGACCGGACAATGTAGATCTATACCCTTATTGAGATATACTGAAAACCCATTTTGTCGTGCGCATCGGCTTTTGTACGTCACGTTGCGTACTTTCTATCGCATGCACAGATCTACTAGTAGAGTGAGAGAGAGAGAAAGAGATATGTGTGTGTGTTCTTTTTTAATTTCGTCATGTTTTTGACTCTGAGAACTCGTCTACGTATTTCAAAGTTGCAAAAAAAAATCTGATCGACGAGATATCTTATGAGTGACTGTATTACATTATAAACGGCATTTGCGCAGATATGGAGCAAGCGAAAGCGTTTTGGTTTTCTGAAGGAAGAACGAAAGTGTAGCGATTCATCGGTAGTCCGGGGTGAAGTGGACTTTTACGACATGTTAGTAAATTGAGTGACATAACATGCACGTGCCTGGCTCTCGTCTTGGCAATTACCGCACGCGCTGGACATATTACTGACTCAGTCCGCAAGAATTTAGTGGCGGTTGAAAAGAAAAAAAATGAGTAAGTACAGATAGCGCAGAATCATATCGCCGTGTTTTCAACACGCTTCTACCACATTTTTGCATGCATATTTACCGTTTTTGCTCATGATAAAGACCACATTCTAAAATTACGAACACTAGCATTTTTCTGGAACGTAATTTCTAAAATTACGAACAGCGAAAAAATAATTATTTTTTAGTGTTCGAAATTTTAGAACATTTACCGTATGCTATTATAGTCCATACACCGGCCGATCAACTCCTGCTACAGCTTTTGATGGAACAATTTTATACTTTTCCTATACAATGTAAGCACATTGAACAAATGCATGAAGGTGTTTGGTTAAGAAAAAATAATTTTTGACAAAATGACAGCTGTGAGAACTTAGAGAATTTTCCCTAATAGGGCTTTTGTATATGCATTGATGGTGCCTTCATGGGCCGATCAACGGCCTATCAACTCCTTCCACAGCTTTGATGGAACAATTTGATACTTTTCCTATACAATGTAGATACATTGAACATATGATGGAGGAGTTTGGTTCAGAAAAAATCATTTTTGACAAATTGACAGCTGTGAGAACTTAGAGAATTTTTCCCAAATAGGGCTTTTGTATATGCATTGATGGTGCCTTCATGGGCCGATCAACTTCTACCACAGTTTTTTATGGAACAATTTGATACTTTGCCTATACAATGTAGACACATTGAACATATGCATGAAGGAGTTTGGTTCAGAAAAAATAATTTTTGACAAAATTAAAGCTGTGAGAACTTAGACAATTTTCCCTACTAACCTAATAAGGCTTTTGTAATTGCATAGACAGTGCCTTCATGGGCCGATAAACTTCATGGGCCGATAAACTTCTACAACAGCTTTTGATGGAACAATTTGATACTGAAGGAGTTTGGTTCAAAAAGTTTTTTCAACAAAATGACAGTTGTCAGAACTTAGAGAATTTTTCCCTAATAAGGTTTTTGAACTTAAAGAGAAATTTTCTCTTATGAGGCTTTTGTATATGCATAGATGGTGCCTTCATGGGCCAATCAACTTCTACCACAGCTTTTAATGGAGCAATTTGATATTTTGCCTATACAATATAGACACATTGAACATATGCATGAAGGAGTCTGGTTGATTTTTTTTTACAAAATGACAGCTATGAGAACTTAGACAATTTTTCACTTATATGGCTTTTGTATAGACATGGAAAGTGCCTTTATGGGCCGATCAACTCCTACCACAGCTTTTGATGGAGCAATTTGATACTTTGCCACTACAATGTAGACATATTGAACTATGCATGAAGGAGTTTGGTTCGAAAAAAAAAAATTTTTGAAAATATGACAGCTGTTCAGTCTAGAGACAAGCACTTTTGAGGAACTCGGATCCGAGTTCATAAATTTTGCATGTAATTGTGTTATCAACACTCTGAGATTGAGTGTTTATTTAACTGGGTTCAGCATCTGAATTTAGAAATTACTCTGTCATAAGTTAGCTCCATGCATACAGCAAAACATAATATATTTAGCATTGCCTTGTTTTTGTTGAATCCATTTTATCTATCAAAACCCAAACTAGACTGTTCCAGAAACTAACTTAATTTTAATAAGTTCCTATTGTATAAAAACAGCAAAGTATGTGACAAACAGCCACATACATCAAAAGAGGTAAGTTTATTGACCCTTCATGTTGCAACTGAATCTTCCATCTACATGGGATATTACAGCAAACAACTTTACAGTCTAGAGACAAGCACTTTTGAGGAACTCGGATCCGAGTTCATAAATTTTGCATGTAATTGTGTTATCAACACTCTGAGATTGAATGTTTATTTAACTGGGTTCAGCATCTGAATTTAGAAATTACTCTGTCATATGTTAGCTCCATGCATACAGCAAAACATAATATATTTATCATTGCCTTGTTTTTGTTGAATCCATTTTATCTATCAAAACCCAAACTAGACTGTTCCAGAAACAAACTTAATTTTAATAAGTTCCTACTGTATAAAAACAGCAAAGTATGTGACAAACAGCCACATACATCAAAAGAGGTAAGTTTATTGACCCTTCATGTTGCAATTGAATCTTCTATCTACATGGGATATTACAGCAAACAACTTTAGCAGACAATATTTTCAGATGTATTTTGTTGGACCTTCAATGGGTAACAGTAAAAACGCTGATCAAATGTCGCCAGATGTATTTCTCACTGTTAAATGAAGTTTATTTGTATCCAAAGCTAATCACTGGCCTCAAGTTTTAAATGTGTGGAGATACAACAAGCTTACAATTTTATATAGGCTGTTTATTTTGAAAGCAAATCTGACAGAGTGTTGATATATGTAATTTTACTCAGCAGCGATTGTTTTAAAGTACAGGGGCATTTTGTCCCTAGACTGTGTTAGAAGTTAGACAATTGTCCCCGAACAAGGCTTTTGTATATGCATAGATGGTGCCTTCATGGGCCAATCAACTCCTACCACAGCTTTTGATGGAGCAATTTGATATGTTGCCTATACAATATAGATACATTAAACATATGCATGAAGGAGATTGGTTCGGAAAAAATAATTTATGATAAAATGACATCTATGAGAACTTAGACTATTTTTCCGATATGAGCTTTGATATATAGAGCTTTCAGGTGTGAATAATTTTGTTCATCATATGACGTCAAGTCTGGAAGTGAAATAACGCCATGCAATAAAATTGATAAACCACTAGTGGTTTATAGATTTACGGGAAAAGTTATGATGTCCATAATAACGTTGCGTACATAATGACAAAATTATGACGTTTTTACACCAGAAATGAGATTTCAAAGTATTTGTCATATGATAAATAGAATCTAAAATTCATGCTCTTGTATTATTGAATTTATTAATCTTGTTGCGAAAAAGGGATAAAATGCTACTGCTCGGCAAGCCTCGCATTTGATCTCTTTTCCCCAACTCGTTTAATAAATTCAATAAAACATGAGCACTCATGTAAGATGCTTTATGTATTTGATCGTCCAGGTCCCGATTAGCCCGGGCCGCCTCTCACGCGGTGCGTCTCCACCCTGCCTTGGATTCGGCCAAGGTCCCGCGGGCGGGGGTCTCCTCCCACCCCTCCTCAGGGGCAGTCTCGAGACGGAAATGTTCCAGATTGCAAGCTTTAAGATCATATGCACAGATTCTACTGAAATCTTGTTTTCACTCTTTTTTTCAAAACTAGGGTCTGCTGGTTTGAACTGTCACTTGCCAAAACTAAGTTTTTTCATTGACCCTTACAGTGCGGGGAGGGGGGGGGTCTAATAGGAATTGCTTATTATGGGGATCAGACATGTTTTTTTTCATGCAATAACATTTTTTTTTTTTTTTTTTTTTTTTTTGTTGCTTTACGTCCCATGTCAACAGCTATGGTCATTGCGGGACGGTCAGTTCACTTAACCACACTTTTTCCTGGGCAGGCTTGAGCAAGCGGTTAACCAGTAATTTGTGCACGTACTTTCGCTTGTAACTGACAACAACCCTTATTGAATAAATCAGCGGAAGGAGGAGAATGACCGTAGAAATTATTTCATGATCAATCTCCACGAAAGTATGGTACCGGTTACCGGGTCCCAAGGATGCTGTTGAACAGAGGCCGATAGGCCGAGTGTTCAACATCATCCGAGGGACCCGGCAGGTGTTAATGCAATGAAACAAACATGTGTGATCGTTATTCTTGCATATTTTACCTTATTCCAGCCCCATTCGCACTGAAAATGCTGCTAACACATTAAATTGTAAATTTTCTTACACTTGATTTCTCTAAACAAAATGGCGTCGGCTGTGTACTTTCGAACGTCATAACGTCGTGACACGTCATAACCGTACGCAGCGTTTTCGTGAACAAAAATATTGGAGAAAATGATCAGTCTGGTCTGCTACGCTTTCCGTATATAACGTCGTGCAAATAATGCAGGGCTCATTTTAAGTATTTTCAAGTTCAGACCCATGTTCAAACAGCACGTGAATCTCCCGATTTGAACATGGATTTTCTTTCATTTGACAATGGGTGTAAACAGCTATACGAATGAAGGACTTTTTTCATTTATTTTAACTTTATAAATATTTGTTGTGGCTCATTGAAAGTGGGAAGTGTCTTTTAGAGACAAATACAATAAGTATCCAGAAAATAAGCCATCACATGATATATTTGGTCTTCTAGCTTAACCCTTTGCCTACTAGTGTTGTTCGATATAACCTTTGCAAACAGTTTGGATCCAGATCAGGTCCGACATTTTGTCGGGCCTGATCTGGGTCTAAACTGTTTACGAAGATCATCAGCAGATAACAAAATTCGTTGCTCGCTGCTATCTATTTTTTTCGACTTTTGCAGATATCTTACAAACCATTTATTAAAAAACATTCACATGGTGGGGCTAGAGCGCAAAATCTAGGACATCTTGAGAATTTTTAGGCAGTGGTAAGGGAGTTTGGGACAGTAAGAGCCTCTGCCGGGGTATATGTACACTATCAGGGCACTTTTTCCAGTTTTATTTTGGCAGTCAGTACATATAAATGCGTGTCAAACCATTGACCTCTTGATGTATAAAACATATTGGCAAGCACACAAATATTGGTACTTATGGCATAGCTATAGCACATTGAGGAAACTTCATAAACAGAGCCGAGCAGGGTCCGAACTTAAGTATTTTGCCACAAGCAAAATTTAGCTTGCTACAAAAAAATCTACTGGCTAAAATGAAAGTCAACTCGATTTTAAAAAAAAATCCATAAGGGTTATTCCAGAAAAAAAACATGGGGGGATGACACTTTTTTACCCCGACACCCATAGAATTATATTTCCACAGACGCCTATATACACTCATTAATATGCCAACTACCTATAGAATTAATTATCACGCTATAGGACCCTGACCATATACAATGTATTTTTTGAGCAAAACAAAATGGCGGAAGGGAGATAAGAAACACCACCACTGGTGATTCTGTTGGTGTGAGTTGCTTTTATTCTCACAAAGGACCGAGTTGGATACATGTTTAGCTCTGTCATTGTCCAGACCTTGGTATTGCATACGATTTTTGTCTATTTGGTTAGTATTTGTGACATAATTTACAAAGAAACGTGATTGAGTGGCTCTGCTCACGTATTTTACATTCACTTGGTCAACTTCAAAGCGTGAAAACACATCATCAAAAGAGCATTTTCGCTCAAATATTCTGCACAAATACCTATATTGTATCATACTCAGCAGAAATAAAAGCTGGTAAAGGATAAATTGAATAAAATTGGAATTAAACACTTTATTTGACCACTGTAAATAAACTAAAAGTTCTAAAACCGCGTGCAGAACAGCTCAGTTTATTCGAGCAGTACTGGACAGGTATTATGAGCAAATATTTTACACTGAACAGGTATTTTGAGTCAATTTCTGTACGGGTGATCCGAGTATTGAAAGTGTTTAATAATCTTTTGTTGATGAATTATTTGAATCTTTGAACGCACCTACGCATGTTATATGCCATGCACTTAATTCCCAGCATTGTAATTTAGTTCTGTTACATGCAACAAGGTCTTTCAGGATATCCAGAGCTGTTGAAAGCAGAACTCTCTGGTGTATATATAGAAAATAACCCAATATGCCTTTGTATCATGGTCTAGAGTTTTCTCGTTGACTTTGCTGATGCTTTCTTTTATTTAACCTCAACTATTGACTTTGGCACAGAAGAAAAAAATGTTTAAAATGCCAGACCATTTACTCTATTAATCCAAAAATTTCAGACAGGTAAGCAATGCTTCAAATAATTTCTACTGGCATCAGTACCAGTACAAGTTCAAATGAAACTGGGACAGTACAAGCTATTTTCATTCGGTACATGCAATTTGATTTTATATAGACTATAATTGCCTTGTTAAATATAAAGTTTATAAAACATGCTGTCTTCTGAGAAATTCACACTTTCAGTTTCTACCCTGACTGGTTCACACGAAATCACTCTGACCAAACGGATAGCATTAACTCCCCAAGAACAAATTCTTTTGAAACACATGTTCTTCAAGGAAAAAAATGGTCGCTAAGGGACGCAACTGTAGGGTAGTTTGTATCAAGAAAAAAATAAAGTCTAGTAGGTTGATTAAAATTACTGAAACTCATAGATTTAGTGGCATCACAAATCATTGCAAATATCAAGTGTCTGCTGGTTCGAAACTGATGAAATGCTCCATCGTATTACATGTTACTTGTGAAAATGTACCATACAAGCAAAAACACACCTATATTCATTGCATCCTTATTTTCAACTCTATACATATTTGGGGGAAATGTACCCATAATTTGCGCCTGTACAGATGCTATCTGGAGCTCTGGGTGGGCCTGATCAAATAATGTTAACTCAAGTAAGCGTGCTTCCCAAGGAGCAATTTGATCATGGATTACACTGTTTGTGATTCCAACCCAACCTAAACAATCCATCCAAAGGGCAATCACAATATATTGGCCTACAAGTCAAGCTTTAATAGTTTGTGCACAGCTACCTTGTAGGTATAAAGTCTGTTCTGGCTTCCGTTTACTTATTTACTTCTCTACTTTGTGTCTGCGTGAAGCAAAGGTTTATGGCAAGTATACAAAGGGTTAACTTGCAATTAGTGTTAGATAAATAAACCTTGGACAGCGTATGGACATTTAGTGCACATGAATCTGAACTAAATTGTCTATCTAGGTATTCCTTGAACCCATCAACTAGTCCAACTCAAATTTGAGTAATCATTGTTTGGCTGTACTCTAAAATGTTATAATGACCTCAAATGAGATAACTACCCTACCTAAGTAATAAAGAAGAAGAGGAGCCCCATTTTGAAGCAATTTTAGCATACCTGTAACTGTGGCTACTAGTTTTCATCATAAACGTAAAATGTAGCGTGTATACAAATGCTGTATTTGAAAATGAAATTTGGGGTAGTCTAAAAAACAATTTCAAAGTCTATATTGACGACGTTTTGCAACTATACTTAAGATGGTGTTTACTCATTACAACTTTTATCTCGATAAAGTAAATTGAATTCATCTGATTCGCTTTACAATCGAGAGAGAGAGAGAGAGAGGGATTGTTTATACCAATAACATATCCAAGACAATTAAGCAGAAGTCTTGTTAATAGCTTGACATAACTGAACAGGTAGTTGAACATGTTTGTACAGAATCTAGGGTGAAGATTTGGTACCAGTAAAATGTATTTAAGCCCCCGTTGGCTTAGGCTGCTGTCGTTCTAAGGCAGTGATTCTGTTGTTGTTGTTGATTTGTTGTTTATTGTTACTCCTATTGTGGGAGTCTGTAATTGTTCTATGTCTTGTTGTGCGTAACTTTATGTCCATTCTAGTTTTGCAATCATCTTGATGGGAAAGAGAGAGCTGGTCGCTGGGCTTAGTTTGTCTTCTTAGCGTCTTGTGATTGTTGTGTGGCTCTTCCTCGCTATGCCATGGATTTGTCTGCAGTTTGTGATTGTGGCATTAGCATTATACTAAACTTTGAGAGTTTTCAGGCTTGGGCAGAAATGCTTTCTGCAGGGTAGCTTCACACGTACTGGTTTGTTGCTTTATGTCAAATATTTGTCAAAAGCATGTGCATGGGCTCCCAGATCTGCCTCACTCAGACTACCCGTTCAAATATTTTGGATAATTTATTGCTCAAAATACCCGTTCAGTGGCTTGTGATCTTTCTCGAATTTTTTGAACAGATCTCGGAAACTTTTGGTATGAGTACAGTGGACTAAATTGTTGTTTTTTCTCGTAAGTACACATTTATTATAGATAAAAGTCTCACAAAATCTTTGCTGCATTGACTATCATACTCTCGCGTGCAAAGGACCCTGATCAAAGTATTCAGTTACATGTTTTGAACGGTTGTATAAAACATGTCCTCGATTCAAATGGTGAGCAAACCACATGTTCATGCAACTTGACACCAATCTGCTAAAATTAAACCATTATTCGTTTAATCAAGACGTCAAAAACCTAAAATAACTTATTTCCTAAACCATAGCCGAGTATGAACATCGAAATAGGACATTAAAGCTTTTATTATTACCTTCTTTTGGAGCAGCTACTCCAGGCGTGTTTGTATTGTCCGCCATTATTGCTCAAAAATACATTGTATATGGTCAGGGTCCTATAGCGTGATTATGATAACGTGTATTGATTGATGATATTCTTGCGTAAAAGGGAAGGACCTAATAACCAGTATTCCAGCCAGTGAACCCCATAATAACTTCTGTAGCCTAAGCACTTTCACTAGTGGCTTCAAGCAATCCTCTGTAATCCGTTTTGAGCTATCTATTTGCAAATATATTGTAACAAACTTCCGTAAAAAATGACGAAAGTGCAAGTCATGCTCGCATGTATCTTGTCTATGAACATCGACGTATGACATTTCCAAAGGTATAACCGCTTTTACTGAAAACAGCCACTGTCAATGAATGTAAAGCTTCATGCTTTTTAGTTTTGAAGCGAATGGTTATAGATCTAGATCTACTTTCTAATTTGATTAATATTTGTTTATAATTTTCTGTCTGACGATCGACTCAGCTGCATTACCTCCGATAGCAAGCATTTTTCAAATACTGTAGCTTTGAGCATCGCGCCTGCGCAGACAATGACTCAACTGTTAATACGAGCGAGATAACTTTTATCTAATCGTACGCTAGTCTGGTACCCTGCCTCTCCGACTCTGTCTTTCGTACACAAAGAGACGCCGGGTACCAGACTAATCGTACGCGCTGCATTTGGAAAGCTTCGTAGGTTATCGTGTTGCTTTACCAATTGCATACTGCCATCACGTTTGACATGACAGCTTTATATAAACACAACGGAAAACAACTTTGTTTTATTTTATTTTCGCACAAAATAAATTGATTTGTTATTAAATGCGTATATTTGAGGATTTCACTCAACAGAAAAAAAACAGGCAGATTGGGATTCAATATTTTGATCAATACCTTTGCACTCGCGAAAATTTGTACAAATATTTTGGACTCGCATTTTGAAATTCTCACCCGCATTTAGCGTAAATGTGGGCTTAACTTCGGACCCTGGCCGAGGCTCTGAAAAGGAAATCTTATCAGGGTCTTTCCAGTTCTGGATATGGAGGCTGAAAAAAACTCGCCTAAAACCAGTAAATTGTCGATTCGGTGTTCTAATGGTGTAAAATGACGAAAAAGAGAGAATGTTGTGCTCAGCTCTGGTCTTTTAACTTCTTATCTAAGCTGATGCGAGCTGCAAATTGTGTTTGGTTTTTGTCATGAGGTACATGCAAGACAAAAACCATTCAGATAAAACCGTACGCAATTTGCAGCTCACTTCAGTTTGGTTTGGTCTTTGAAAGACCAGAGTGGAGCACTACATTCTCCTTTTTTCGCTATTTTACAAGATAATAGAAATATCTTTAGTTTTTAGGGAATTTTTCAGCCTTCATATACAGAGCCACTGGCTCTGATAATGGCTCTGTTTACGAAGTTTCCTTATCGTGAGCAGCAAAGCTTCAGGCAAGCTTGCGCAAATGGACAGACCCACCCGAGTCTTCATAGCTCTTATACACAGAGTATGGGTAGATATGAAAACTCACACCAAAAACTTTAGACCTTTAGCCAACTTGGGTATGTTAGCATGGGTGATTAATTTTTTCCTTGCTAGTGGCAGTTTTTGAAGACTGTTGATACAGGGTTTGCACAGGCTTGAAAAGTTCTTGAATTTAGAGGGCTTTCTTGAAAGTCCTTGAAAATTAACGTTGCCTTGAAAAGTACTGAGCCTTTTCAAGTCCTTGAATTCTACTATTTTCTGTAGGACTTAGCACTATTGATAGAGACCTTAATCAGAATAAAATTGTTGTGCCTTTATTTGGTGCAGCATATGCTGCACCAAATATAGGCACATCATTTTTATACTAATTTTCCAGTACTAACGTCTCCATTATCTCAGTCTAGCATTTCTGAAGTAGACTATTAACACTTAGGTAAGTATTTTCATCTTGAAAACTGATGGAGAGGCTTTTAGAAGTCCTTGAAGAGTCCTTCAATTTTACTCGTACTTGCCTTTACGAACCCTGTGATAACCTTTCCAAACAGTTTGGACCCAGATCATCTGGATCCAAACTGTTTGACATTATGATAGTGTTCCAGGCAATCCTGAAAGAATTTTTTCGAAAAAAAAAATTTTGAAAAAAATGTTTGCAGACGACAATAGAAGTATGAAAAATTACCCACATGCAAAGTTCAGCTTCCCTCCATATATCCTGCGTATTTCTGTTTCCATTTCAGCATCTCTCCATATAGCCTGTGTTATTCAACAAAGAGATCTAAAGCAATGGTTTGCTGAACTCTCAGTAGATATGGATAAGGTACTGTTTTGTTTCTCCGTTTTTGCACACCGGTTACATACATAAATCTGAGATTTTACCCCGGGATAGAAATTCTTATCTTGGGCATACATCTTAACCAGGCTGTGACAAGATTAGACTTATAAAGTCTGATGAGATGGGGTTTTTTTTGCATAAACATTTTCGCTCATATTGATCTATTTCACTAAATATCCATATTCCTCTCAAATACTTTTTTCTCTTCTGCTATCTCATCAGATGTTTGAGCCAGCATAAATTAAATTTCTGGACTGGAATATGGCAAAAGATAAAATGTGGAATGGTATTGGTTGGTATGGATTCATAGGTCCTACAACATCTACGACTGATATAAGTCTATCACAAGAGCACTGTTCATTGGTTGTATTGGAACTCAGGCACATGGTCGTCAAGTGACACCAGTGTTTAGTCAAAGTGATGTCATCATGTAATAATGCATCTCGGAGTATTCAGGGACTTCTGGTAGCTTATTTTAAAATATGTAGTCAATGGTTAGCAATAAAAATAATCCATTATTTGTGTAAAGGGTGGGATAGTAAAATCTGTCCCTGGGGATCACCATTTGTCATCACTTGGCAAACCTCTTGATGCCAAATGGTGATCCTTGGGACGGATTTGCCTATCCCACCCTCACACTCATGATAGAGTCTTATACTATATCATAGGTTCAGATAAGCAAAAATCATTTACTAAGTGTAAAATTGTAATTATTTTATTATCCATCAGTTTGAACATATGTTTTGTGTGCTCAAAAGAAATGTTTCAACAACATAGCCCACAACATATGCTTTGGTTGAGAGGTGACAGTATTTTTTATTATGGTAAATGTTCTAAAAATCGAACACAGTTGCCTGCCAAAATGCCTGGACAAACAGTGCAGACCCAGATCAGACTGCTTCTGAAGAAGTAGTCTGATCAGGGTCTTCCCTGTTTGCTATTCTGACAAGAATTTGTGAATTCCAATCCTGATAACAAACAATATTTTTGAGAAAGGAAAGAAAAGTGTTCAAAATTTTAGAACATTTACTGTACACATTCTTATCTAGAAGCCTGTTATACTTCAATCTACTCTTAGTCTAGTAACCACTAAGGTCAAGGTAACAGTGAAAACTTATTATATTTCATACTCTGACAGTTTTCTGAAGAGGGCTTAGAACAAGTGAGTAGAACAGTAAAACTTGATTTCCCACTATATCTGAGGATATCACAAATGAAAACTTTGAATATGATTATCCCCCATCTTCGCAAGCCAAGGGTACTAAGTCCACTTCATTCCTTGCATAAGGAACAAAGTGGACTTAATACCTTTGGCTTGCGAAGATTGGTTATCCTCATATCAAATGCACTTCTGGGCTGTTTATCATTAAAATCTTTGTTTCGTCTCAAATTAAAGTGTTGCAAGCCTCATATCGTCCAACGAAATTTGACATTATCAATGAAGTCAAACTATTTCTGCCATTATATCATGGATATACTGTCACAAAATTCTAACATTATCCAACCAGACATCATGTTACAATAGCAAGTGCAATAGAATTTGAGTAATTTACAGTGTACTTATTCACAGTTTTAGGTAAACAAAAAAATTCAGCGTAAAATTGTAAATATTTTCTTACCCATAATTTTAAGCATATGTTTTGAGTGCTCAAAAGAACTATCTCAATGAGACGGTTCTGTTGAGTACACACAACATATGTTTTGGTTGATAAATAAGAAAGTTATTTTTCTATTAAGTACTGTTATTGTGTTGGATGCATTGAGGAGTTTACATGAGTGCTCATGTTTTATTGAATTTAATAAACGAGTTGGAGAAATGTGATAAAAATGGGAGGCTTGCAGAGCATTTTATCCCTTTTTAGTAATGGTTTTAATAAATTCAATAATACAGGAGCATGATTTTCATATGATCTTCAGATTACTTTGGAATCTCATGTCCAGCGTAAAAAGTTCAGAGTTCGTCATTATTTACACAACAATGTTGTGGACGTCATTTCATAGCGTTACCAAAATCTGTAAACTACTAGTGGTTTATCAATTTTATTCTATGGCCTTATTTCACTCCCAGACGAGACATCATATGATAAAGTAGTTTTTGATATTTGATAAAAGTATTACTGGTATACTGTAAATCTGGAAATTTTAGCATGAATTTTATTTTCATGAATCACATTAAAAGACATTTTTGTGACGTTAAAAATTCGCGACTAGGGCACGATTTACCAATATCAGTAAAAGACAGAGTGATTTCGCTATTTCGTGAGAATTTTGTTTTCACTAAACTTCGCAATGTTTCATGAAAATAAAACCCTCGCAAACATTTCCAAATTTACAGTATTTGCTTTGAGATTTTACCAAAAACCAACAACAACCAGCACCCTAGATAAGCAGTGTATTTGCATAAATACGCAATTAAAATCATCAAAAAAGCAATTGAAATGAAATGTGTGCGTACCGTAAAGCAATTCTAACGATCGGTATGCAATTACATGCGATGTCATTGCATACCATTTGGTCCATTTTGTTTCCATTCGGCTAATAAACAAATGCAAGCCGGGTATTGATTTTATTTTTACTAGCGAGCGTGCAATAAACTCCAGTTTTATGAAAATATTGTTGCCCAGTCCAGTATTTCGCGGAAAAACACTAAGATGAAAGTTAAACTTTGCAAAGTATACACGCTCAAATGTCAACAAGGGGATGAGATTTGCTTCAGGTACAATAAAATCCGTGAGTTTGATACTTTAGAAAGGCAGACGATGGGAGTGAATAAATATGCAAGCACAATCCCGTTGGCTTCATGCAATAAGAAAAGTTGTAATCACAGAAAAAGAAAACCTGGCATAAAAAACTATGAAAATACGCAATTGTTTTTGCAAGTACTCAATTGAGGATAACCAGGTTGCGTAAATACCCAATTGACCCAAAAGCTTATCTAGGGCGCTGAACAACAAAAACTTTCGTGGAGATTGATCAAGAAATAATTTCTACGGTCATTGTCCTCCCTTTCAGATTTTAGAAATAACAAGACATATTGTAGAGAAATAGGAATATACCTCTCCTACATAGGTCTGTGACTTGTGTAGACCCGGCACTAAGCTGGTACAGTTGGGAATGTATCCACTGCAATAGCTACCATGTGCCTTTAGTCTAATAGTCCATCTTCGTCTAGCTGTACGGCTGTCATGCGTCTTCCAGACTGGTCGCACCATCTAACCCAATTTTACCATATTCTTCCCTCTTTTGTTTTTAAAGGCCCCCTTACTTCCCTCAATTGTCTCAGGTAAAAGGCCATCTTGCAGTATGTGGATAGGCACTTCTCGGGACCTCCATATCCCCTTCTGAGAAATGGTTGCTTCACATTTAACCAATGCCCTGGGTTTTCTTCTGGCCAAGTCTTCTCTATAGCTTCTTGGGATATCCCTGTCTTCAATATTACAACTCGGGATAATATCCCATACTTCACCTGTCAAACATGGTGGCAGAAATAGGTTCTCTGTTCTTCTCTACCACCTTTTAAATGATTAAGACTGCAGTCAACAAATAATAAAAGTTCCCACGGAGCATGCTCCAGTTATTTGTATGAAAACTTAAGCAGCCCTGCATCAGACTCTGTAGGTCCATTTCACGGGGTAAGACCCCTTTTAATTTCACTGGTGCTGATGACCAGGTCGCGGATATGTATCCATGGATTCTTGCAGGCTTGGACTAATCCCCCGGAGACAAACTTATCACTAACCAAACTGTCTCCATTAAAAAGGTTGTTGGGTTAACAACCACCAGGATCCCATGGCCATTTCCCTCCATCTTCAATTTTCTGAAATGATTGAACATTTACTGAATTGCTGTACGCCCTGGTGCTGTCAACTAACACAGAGAGGCCATCCTGCCAAGTATCATCGACTGAGCCATACTGCCAAGTATCATCAACTGAAACTGAAGAAGCAGTACAAACTGGAAACACTTTGGCCACCAGCTGTTTCTGTCCTAGCCTAGTTAAACTATTCGTAACATTTACAAAGCACACCTTTGGCTTTGACCCTGCTGAGTGTAATGACCTTGGTACGATCACATCCAAATCTCCTTCTGGCTCAATGATATAATCGGTTAATAGGTCAGAGATCTTACACTGCCGTTTTAGGACTGAGTTCGGTGGCATTTTAACAGTTGTCTCTATTGTAACCTTTTTAACTTGGCTTTCCTTACTAGTGCCCATCCTTTCTACTTCTATGGGCACCTTCTGTCCTTTTCCCCTGAAATCAAGGCACCTGTCATTCAGCTTAATGTCTACTCCATGCCTTAGCATGAAATCTAGACCCAACAGCATATCATCTTGGATCGGGGCCACATAAACTGCCTCGGGGAAGGTGATTTCCCCCAGCTTCAGGGTCACTGGACCTACAACAAAACCATCCATCCTCAGGTCCCGCCCTGCGGTGTGGAGAATAACTTTCTTCAGATATGGCGGTGTAGGCTGCAGCTCCCTGAAAATACTGTCTGAAATAATTGTCACGTCTGCTGCAGTGTCTATGACAGCCAGAAGTTTAACATCTTGCAAACTAACTGGAACACTCAATATTGAAGAAGAAGGAAGCTGACAAATGGTGATATCTTCCCACGTGCTCATGGAATCTGAGCCAGGATCCTGTTCTTCTCCAGCTGGGTTACCTAACTGATCTGCAAGAGAACTATTATGATTAGTATTACAAGTTACCTCGGAGTCTAGCTCCAGTTGATTAGTATCATTATCAGTACGGGACTCTATTTCATTCTCCGTCCCTTCTGGATACATCGCTTCTTGTCGGACCTGTAATATAAATGATTTCTGATCAACCTTTTTACTGGTGGATGTAGCCTCGGAACATAGTTCCTGTTTATTGCTACGCATTGGGGACGCTGTAATATTTTCTCTCTGTTCTTTTTCAACTTCTGTACTTTGTCCCTGAAACTGAAGAGAGACGTTTAGGCTACCAACTAACTCAAGCTTCATTTTTGACGAAGCCTCGGAGCTTAGCTCCAGCTTATTGCTACTAATTTGAGATGCTGTCTGTGCTTGATCAACTTCCGTACTTTTCCCCTGAAATTGATAAGCTTTAAGATTAGTGACTAACTCAAATTCGTTCTCTAGAGTAGCCTCGGAGCTTAGCTCCTGCTTATTGCTACTACTCTATGAGGTCATCGGCACTTGATCAACTTCCGTACTTTGTTCCTGAAATTGAAAAGCTTTAAGATTATTGACCGGCTCAAGTTTATTCTCTGATGTAGCCTCGGAGCTTAGCTCATGCTTATTGCTACTTATTTGGGACGAGGTCGTTTGCTCCATCCCTGTTATACTTGAGCTCTCTTGCTTTTTCTGGTAGTATGAGTCCCCTGTATTCGTTTCTAACTGCACAGTGCTTAGATCTCCATCAAGACTCATGGATGGATTCCAAGCTGAATACGGCTGGATCTGCATCTCTTTGAAAGTTCGGTCAATCCATTCTTCATCCTCATATATAGTGCTGGGTATTTCCTTATTTAGTGGCAAGGTTCCAAACAGCTTGCCATACATGAAGTCGATGTAGTCTTCATAGTTTTCAAGACTCTCACTTTTATCTCTTGACCCGAGCTCTAATGATCCCATGCTATCCCACCAGAAATCCGTGATCTCGGATTTTGACTCCTGAATCTCTGGGTGAATTTCAGAGCTATTGCCTTGGACCAACTGCAGCTCTGTAGGTTCAGGCCAAAGTAGTTCCTCAGCCTCTTCAGCTGACATGCTGTTTCTATGAACTTTCTGCATGCCTTTCCCTTTTTCTGGGAATGGTAACAGGCTAACAATGCTTGGCCATTGTTTTGCGGGTAGTTCCCTGGCCGATTTCCTGGACTTACTTTTTAGAGGTACAAGTCCCTCTTCCTTATTTTTGGCAATATTTTTCTCGGACTTGAGTCCTTTATCTTGTTTTGTTTTACTAGAAAGGCATATCTCTTCAAACTCAATTTGGTGCTCTGAGTATGAACTGTCATGACAAGAACCCTGGTGTAATACACCTCTGCCAATCTGACTTTCGCGGGACTCCCCATTTTGTTCAGCCACTGGTGGAATCTGAAAAGAAACAAACTGCTCTTTCGTGTCCAGTGTGTCACAAGGTAAATGCTCGAGGCATGCCACCTCTTCCAGGGCTGGAACACCTCTACTCAACATTTCACCATTCTGGAATGGGCTGTGCACCATAGCATTATCCCCTGAAAAATCAAATGACGAATATGTGTCATCGTTAGAACCTCTGTAGCTTATAAACATTCCCTGACTTTGCCAAAAGGGTTCCCGAAATGATGTCAGGTGCTGTGTGCCCACAGCTTGAGTGTGATATGCAGATGGCTGATAACAAGTATTCTGAGAATTAGGTGTGGATGTGTAGGAGCAGACTATATCAAATGTTCTTTGGTGATGGAACTGGTTAAATTGTGGATCAATGAGATCCTGTGATTCCATGTGCTTTTCCATTTGCATGATCAAATCATAATATGGGAGGTTGGGTACAAGTTCATTCAGATAAGCTAGGTAATCTGCTGCTTTCGCTTGCAAAGCATATTTCAAATTTGACTTACACTCCTGTGAAGACCAATGCTTGTCTTTTGCATAATGCTCAAATTTACGATAAAAGTCTGACCACTTTGATTTGGATGGGTCAAAAGACAGGTATTTCGGCAATAATTGGAAGTTGGTGTTTTGGTCTGTGTAGTTGCTTCGTGAGTTTGGTGCATGTGTATGGTTTGTGAATTCCGGTTGAAACTCATTCTGAAAATGTGTATTAAATGGTGTTGATAGCTGAGGATGACTGATTTGTTGATAATCGGGTTGTGCATCCCAAACAGACTGGAATGTAGACTGATTTAATGACTCCCCACTTGGTATGTAACTGTGATTTGGCTGATAACCCGGGCTTAAAGCCCCAATAGGAGTGGCTGATTGGGTACTCCCTAACCCTGACGGACTGTGTCCTGGTGAAGCCTCTATGGGATAAAATGAATATCCCTGTGACGGGCAGTGCCCAAATGTTGTCTGTGACTGGTAGTGCCCAGATAATGACAGCCCTCCATCCAGAACATGTCCAACTCTCCTCCAGTCTAAAGCTGTGAACCTCGGGCATTCTCCCCATGTTGGTTGAAAAGAGGAAGGGAAGTGTCCTGATGAATTCCATGGATCTGCATCTTAACAGAACTGTGACATCATGGAAATGGAAAGGTCCTGCTTTTAGAAACTAGAGCAGCAATTAATGTAGAGACAATTTATCAAATTCTTCATTAGAAATTTAGCCAGCCTTTAATTGTTTTTGTTTTTAATATTGGCCGAAATAGATAATCAAGAAAACTTAGAAATTGTGAAGAAATGATTTGGTTAATGAAAGCCGAAAACAGTGAAGCTGATTACGTGTGGCGACGTGTTGACTTGGGGACGTTCTCCAATAAAATTATCAGTGCGCCGACGTGTTGACTTGGGGACGTTTTATCTAATAAAAATTATGTCTCCTTTTCTCCCTCCTTTATTTCTTTATATAAAAAAGAGAAATAGGAATATACCTCTCCTACATAGGTCTGTGACTTGTGTAGACCCGGCACTAAGCTGGTACAGAAGGAATTTGTCCTCTGCAATAGCTACCATGTGCCTTTAGTCTAATAGTCCATCTTCGTCTAGCTGTACGGCTGTCATGCGTCTTCCAGACTGGTCGCACCATCTAACCCAATTTTACCATAATATTCTACACCTTTATGATTTATGGAAGAATTATGATGAGAAGAAGGAAATATCAGCAGTGCTGGCAAATATCCCAAAACCAAAGTAAGTACTCTCAAGAACCCTGTGGGACAGTTTTAAGTGAGGCATCAATTGGCTAACATTGAATTTGACTTAATGGTTTAATCCAGATTTTATCTCACCTGAACCAAAGACTCAAGTGAGGTATTAGTATGGCAACAGTCAATAGTCTGTCCAATGTCGTCCTCCATTTACATTTACAAAGAATAAAAATGTCAGGTGGCCAAATGAGATCAAATTTCATGTAAAACACGGGTTTAGGTAAACAAAATTTTTCAGCACAAATTCTATATATTTGTTTAATCATCATTTTGAGCATATCTTTTGGGTGCCCAAAAGAACCGTCTCATTGAGACGTTTTTTTTTGAGTACCCACAGCATATGTTTTGGTTGAGAAATAAGAAAAATTAATATTTTTTTGGTTCCATACTCTTAACAAAAGGCTGAAAAATTATTAGGTAGAAGAAAAGGCTGCATAAACTTTCAAGGACTGATTGGATTGGAACTCTGATTGTAGTGATTGCCATGGCAACGTACAGCTCCTAAGATTTATAATGGGATAAACTTTAAAAATCTTCTTCTCTGAAATCATGAGGTGCTTCAGTATGTAGCAAATTAGCAATGTCTAGTGGTCCCATATATAAACTATAATTGTCAGAGAATCTGACTATAGCCCAGCTGCAGTGCTTTGCATGCAGCAAAAGGCCAGAGTTTCTCAGGATATTGAGTGGTAACGTAATTCTGACATCAATCAAGGGCCAGATAGGCCAGTACATTTAGCCGAAAATGACCCTTAACCCACAACTAATTCCTTGAGAAATGTTATCAACAGTTTTAGTATCAGGAAGGTGTCCTGTTTTATAGAAAAAAGTCCTCAAAAAATTCCGAGGGAAAATGGTATTTTTTTTTTTGGGGGGGGGGGGGGGGGGGGTGGAAAAAATACGAAAAATCGCTGAAAACAAGCAATTAATATCATGTTAATGGTACCATAGGATCTAATTTGACCTACCTTGCAACCCGAGGACAAGTTTCCATGGGTGTTGAATTGCTCATTGGAACCCCAGTCATGCTAAAAAAATGTGTACCCCCAAAAAGCTTATATTAGCTATGTCTAAATGCATGGTTTCCATAGCAACCCATAATGCTTTCTCCTAAATGGGGGTATACATACAAAAACAACCATATCTCAGCTGCTTCTCAGTCTAGACTACTAATCTTGGTACCAAATTAAAGCCTAGGCATAGACCTTTCATTACATGGTCAGATATGCAAATTTTCTAATTTGAATATTCTTGAATATGAATGAGAACTTTAAAATATGGGAAAATTGGAAAAAATACCTGTAGGTTAACTGATTTCTGCCCAAAAACATCACTGATGTACATTGTATGTTGTTATATCATAAGTGATACAATTTGACAAGGTCTTTCATCTGGTGGTTCTAGATGTAAACTATCCCATTTGCATATTCATGAATATTTATGAAAACTTGAAAAATGGACTGTCCAGTATGCAATTTTCTCATTTGAGTATTCATGAATATTTACGAAAACCTGAGAAATAGAGAGAAAACTCAGGAAAAATGGGGTATACAACTCAGCTACTTATTGCACTAGTATACAAAACTGGTACCAAATTAATGCTGAGACAAAGCTCTTCTACTCTAGTTAAATATGTAAATTACCTACTTGTCATATCCATCAATATTAATGAAAATTGTAGAAGTAAGAGAAAATTTGTAAAAAGAAAAAAAACAGAAAAAAAGGCGTGATAAACTCATATCTCAGAATTCTTTTACCCGCTTGTTCAACACTCTAATGACTTAATTTATATATTCACGGATATCAATGAAATATTGAAAGTAATAGACAAATCTCAGAAAAATAAGTGGGTATGTTTTCAAAATTACTCATATCGCAGCTGCTAGATGCCCTAAATAACCAAACTCGGCTCTTAATTGATGCTTAGACATAGTCCTTATACCATGTGGTTCAACATATTGATCTAATTTTATTTAAGAAATTAATTTGATTTTTTTTGGAAGGTTCATGGAATCATGAATACTGTGGGTCTCTTGTAAAGTAAGTAAAGCCCAAACCTTTGGGCTTCACGTTAACTTTGCTAGAGACCAGAAGTAGTCATGGTTCCATGAACCTTCCAAAATTGAATTTATTACTTATTTTTACATTTTATATTATCAGTCAAGTATCAGTTTTCAATTTCACCTAGCTTGGCTTGTTTTCCAAATATTTTGAATTAAATCAGACATAACGGAGGGTTTAGAATAATCAAAATGCTAAATATCCGCGCTTAACGTCATGGTGATGCGTGTTCAACGCAGAGTTAGGGTAATCGTAATCTGTAATTAGGATTACTTGTAATCGATTACTTTTTTCAGTAATCATAAAGTAATCTGTAATCATGGATTTTTATGATTACCAGTTATCGTAATGTAATTGATTATATTGCAAAATAGCCTGTAATCATGATTACTTTACGATAACTTTATGATTAATTTTGTTTGTTTTTTTTACAAAAAAAACCCTGTTAAAACTGTACGAGCAAAAGATCAGAGAGAATAATGGATGTTTGAAACAAGGAATGTGAAAATGTGAATATGCTACCAACAATAGATCAAAGATATTAAAGTCTGTTTGGAAGTTAATTACTTTAGTACTTGAAATAAGTATGGAATTTTTCATTTTTTTTTATTTTTTTTTTACCTGGCAGTAAAAATTTCAATAAAAGATGTATTTCAGCCCCTAAAGATTTTTCATATCTTAACAAATAGTCCAGACCCTGATGAAATGCCACCTTATGTTGCATTTCACCCAGGAGACAGTTTGCAAAAAAATGTCTGTTCTGTATGCAGCAATGAAAGGGCTAGTAGATTAAGGTGCTACCTGCTAGTGACAACTTTTTTCGTCTGCTGATAGCCTATGCAAACCAAATGGACTCAATAAGGTCCAACAAAATCTGAATTCAAACTAATTGATACTGATTGTTCATACCTTAACAAATAGGTCAGACCCTGATGAAATGTCTCCTTATGTTGCATTTCACATGGGAGACAGTTTGCAAAAAATGTCTGTTCTGTATGCAGCAAAGAAAGGGTTAGTAGATTAACCTGCTACTTGCTAGTGACAACAAAAATAGTGGCAACTTTTGTTGTCTGCTGATATCCTATGCATTATTTTAATTTTTCTCACCATGAACAACTCTGAGCTTCACACAGTATAATAAGAGAGTTTCTTCAACTAAAAAAGAACTCCATACAAGTCAACATGATAGATTTGGACTCAATCAAGGCCATTTTGATGGGCCAGATCTGAATTTAAAATCTTTGATTCGAAAGAATTTACTTCAAAAGAAGGGTTATTCTGAAAAATATGAACAGATGACAAAACATAAAAAATTATCTTGCAAGATAAAAGTTAAGAAAAAAAATTAAGAGGCAGGAAAAGGTCCCTTGTATGGTAAATACAGTTGGATAGTCTTGCCAAGGTCAGATTTGACATTATCTCATCAGATACATATTTAAGTCAAAGCTTTTCCTGTCCAATTTCATCTATCTGAAAAATTTGTCTATAATAATTGTGATCATTGAATGATGTTATTGGTCAACTTTTTCATTTGCTCTGTTGTCAAATGAAATAATGACCCTTTTCGCAAGTGCCTATTTAATCCTTAAGGAACTTTTATGACAGTTTAGTTTTAACACCTTTTAGCAAGTGTTGACCATTTTCCTGCTGAATATGTGCAGTGTGTGGTATTGTTTCATCAGGTTAAAAAGTCACCAAAATTTTGTGTATTTCTTTCATTAACCTAGTTCTATTTGTTGTCATGTATATAGCATTTTCTGCTAAGATTCTTTCAAGGACCAACATAATAGATGATTAGAACAAATCAGGGTTTTATAACTTTATATGGTGCCTTTTAAATGTGCTCTACATTTTTCATATACTGTTATTTTAATTTTTCTCATCATGAACAACTCTGAGCTTCACACAGTATAATGAGAGAGTTTTGTCAACTAAAAAAGAACTCCATACAAGTCTTTATGAAGATTAAAATCTACATGACAAATACTATTAACTTAAAAGTGCATAGTCATATTAAAAACTTCTTATGTTTTAAATAGCAGAGTTCTAGGTGCTTCATATTTATTATTGTAAACATCTAAGTTATAGCTGATTTCTACATTACTAAAAAGATATTTTGAATAATTTTTATTTTAATTTCTCCTTCTACAGAAATATACATCTGAAGCACATGAAACTGTGTTATTTATGATGTATGTAAAACAATAGTCATATTTTGAGGTTGACCTTACTGAACTTAAAACAGCTATTTGGCTATTTAGACTGTACCAGAGAAATCTTGCAAATACATGTAAGATAAAATGAGATGATCAAATGTTCATCCATGCTTATATTTAGAATGATAAGGGATTTTGGAATACTGTTGTTTTATTCTTTATTCTATATGTAAAGCTCTTTAAGTAGAATTGAGAACCATAGCTTTGTTTTCCTTTCATCAGGATAACACTCTATAAAGTCTTGAAATATAATACAGTTAATTTATTGCTCAAAAGTAATCATAATGTAATCTGTAATTGTAGTTGATTACATTTTAAAAAAATGTAATTGTAATCAGTAATCATGAAATTTCAAAGTAATTGTAATTTTAATCGATTACATTTGCATGTAATCAACCCCAACTCTGGTTCAACGTCACGCAAACCTAAGTAAACAAGCAACTTTATTGGATGACGTTGACGTTGGCCCGCTCAAATGGCGCGTATATGGGTGTGGCTTAAATCGATTTGTTCATGAAGGTTTGAACGACATCTCAAATGTAAAGGTTCATTTAAAGACTTAGATCACAGAAAAATCACAGTTTAAAGACTCGCATTGGAAATGTAAATATGTTCATATGAATTTATGAAACATTGGAAATGATAGAAAAAATCGCAGAAAAAATAGGAGAGTATACATACAAAATTACTTAGGCCAAAAAAATGTGAGTTTACTAAATTAAAATAAGATAGGTAGGTCTGATTTGTTTTCTTAAAAATATATATATGGGATTATGGGGAAAATATGGCTAAAAAAGGGGAATTCCCATATAATATTGAACAAGAGGGCAATCATAGGTGGCTCTGGATCGCTTACCTGAATCATAGCCCTGAGGGCACTTTGTTAAGCATAGTTGAGTGATTTTGAGCAATATAAGGAACATAGATCAATCTGTGACATTTTTGAAATTACTTTGAATCTGGATCAATATATCAGATGTTGTGTAAAGAGTTCTATTTTTAGCTCTGGTGATTATAATGTTCAGAAGAGCAGAACTGGTTGGGTAGCTTTAGTAGAAGGCCTTACAAAGAATGTCATTACAAATTGTATGAAATGATTTACAATTTGGACCAGTACATTGTAGTTCATTTGTTGTTTAAAATATTTCTTATCTAGAGCTCTGGCAGCCATCTTGGTTGGCAGGGCGTCTTTTTTATTTTGTGGGTACATTGCTATAAAATTTTCATTTTTTTTCTCATTTCTAATATTTTTATAAATAATGTGAATTTTACAATTCAATTATTTCCAATAAAGAACATATGATTTAGGCTCTATGTCTTAGCAATATGTTGGTACCATGTTTGCTGCTCTGTTGCAATTAGCAGCTGAGATAATAGTAATTTTGTATGTATACCCCATTAATTTTTCTGTGATTTTTCTGTGATTTCTTATGTTCTCTTTAATAATCTAGAATATCAAATTTAGATTACTCTCACGTTGAACCAATGAATAAAAGAAATGTGTCTTAGCATCAATTCAGAACCAAGTTCGGTAACTCAGGGCAACTAGCAGTTGTGATAAGAGTAATTCTGTAGTGATACCCCTTTAATTTTTCTGTGGTTTTTCTATAATACCTTATGTTTTTATCAATAGCCATAAATATTTAAGGCAAATTATTTGCATGTTGAACCACTGGGTAAAAGGATTGTATCTTGGTATCAGTTTGGTACCATGTTTGGTAATCTAGGGAAATTGGTAGCTGAGATATAATCAATTTTGTAGGTATACCCCCGTAGTTTTCTTAGAATTTTCTCATATTTCTAATGTTTTCATTGACATTGATGGATATGAAAATAAGGTAATTTGCATATTAAACCACAGTGTAAAGGGACAATGTCTTAGCATCAATTTGTACCAATTTTTGACCTGTAGTCTAATTAGCAGTTGAGATACAGGGTATTTTGTAGGTATAACCCGTTAATTTCCTGCAATTTTCTAAAATTTCTCATATTCTCATAAATAATCATGTATATACAAATTAGATAATTTGCATATCGAACAGTCAGGAACATGTTAGATAACTAAGAAATAATTTGGTACCAAATTTAGTATTTTAGGATGACTTGGAGCTGAGATATCCATATTTTTGTTGGCACACCCCCATTATTTAGGATTGTGGGTTGCCATGGAAACGAATTGGCTCTGCTGACCACTCAGTTTACACACTTATAATCCGAAAACCATCCACACTTGATTTATTCAGCATTTGCTTATAAAGAATGTGAAATTTATAAGCATATTTTGTCAAAAATCATTATTTCCATTTTTCAGGTACCCCACCCACTAACGATAAAATCTTAAATCTTAATTTTCTCGAATTTGGCACGGATATTTATTGAGGACTTTTTTATGGTTATTTACACTACACAATCCTGTACTTTGGTGCAAAAAAAATTTCTCAAGGAATTATCTTGACCTTAAAAGTTAAAGTTTCTGGCCTAATAGCTCTCTTACAAATTTGCGAAAAATGAAAGCTAACAATCCCAACGTAGATCTTGTCAGTATTAATAGTTATATAAAGTTTGGTGAAATTTAGTTCATTTGTTCTCAAGATATTGAACGGAAACGAAATTTTGGCATAAATCAAGGGCCATAACTCTGGTACAAATGTTCGAAAAATGACATGCATCAATCCCAAGCTAGATCTTGTCAATATGAATGCATATATAAAATTTGGTGAAAATCAGTCAATTTGTTCTCAAGATAATGAGCGGAAACGAAATTTTGGCATAAATTAAAGGCCATTACTCTGGTACAAATGTGCTAAAAATGAGGTGAAACAATCCCAAGCTAGATCTTGTCAATATAATATATATACATTTCCACTGCGAATCTTTAAATGAACCTTTGCATTTGAGATGTGGTTCATACCGTCATGAACAAATCGATTTCAGCCACACCCACATACGCGCCATTTGAGCGGGCTAACGTCAAGTCCATCCAATAACGTTGCTTGTTTACTGACGTTTGCGTGACGCTGAACACGTATCGCCATGAGGTTAAGCGCGGAAATTTGGTGTTTTGGCTATTCCAAACCCTACGTTATGTCTGATTTAATTCAAAATATCTTGAAAACCAGCCAAGTTAGGTGAAAATTGAAAATTGATAGTTGTCTTATAATATTAAATGTAAATATAATAATAAATTCAATTTTCGGAATGTTCATGGAATCATGAATACTTCCGGTCTCTTGCAAAGTTAACGTGAAGCCCTTTGGGCTTCACTTACTTTGCACGAGACCCGAAGTATTCATGATTCAATGAACATTCCAAAAATTGAATTCATTTCTTAAATGAATGCATATATAAAATTTGTTGAAAATCTGTCAATTTGTTCTCAAGATATTGAGCGGAAACGAAATTTTGGAGTAAATCAAGGGCCATAACTAGTACAAATATCCGAAAAATGTTTGTAACAATCACAAGCTAGCTAGATCTTTTCAATATGAATGCATCTATAAAATTTGGTGAAATTCTACCAATTGGTTTCTCAAGATATTAATCAGAAACGAAATTTCGTCGTAAATCAAGGGCCATAACTTTAGTACAAGTATCTAAAAATGCCGTGTAACAATCCCAAGCTAGATCTTGTCAATATCAATGCATATATAAAATTTGGTGAAAATATGTCTAGTAGTTCTCAAGTTACTGAGCGGAAACAAAATTTTGGAGTAAATAAAGGGCCATAACTCTGGTACAAATTTGGGAAAAATGATGTGTAACAATCCCAAGCTAGATCATGTCAATATTAATGCACATACAAAATTTGGATAAATTCTATAAGAGTTTGGAAGATATTGAGCGGAAATGAAAAAATTATAACGGACGGACAGCGAACAAACGGAATGACAGACAACCCAAATCCTATATAGCCCCCCCCCCTTTTTTCAAAGCGGGGCTATAATCATGCCAATTAAGCCCCTAGGGTCCAAACTGGCCAAATTTCAGGGATTAATAGACTTATCATGAGAAATGTTTCTTCTTGCAGGCCACAACAGTCATCAGATGTTTCACAATCCTCACAACATCCAACCAACTGATGAAGCTAGAAGAATTCATTATTTATTTTTAGCTGCATGTTAAACAGTTCCACATCTTTCATGTGTCATATTACAGGAAAATGGCTCATCCAGCACATAATCATGACCATATTTGTTTAAAACACATTGGTGACAGTTTTCAGGATTATTCCTGAATTCAGGATTTTGAGGCTGACTTTCTATAGGCTGACTTTCCATAGAAAGTCAACCTCAAAATGCTGAATTAGGCAGATTATATTAGCTTCTGGTTTATTTACAGTTAATCTGAAGACATTTGACCATTCTAACATGAAATTCATGAATCCACAAATGAGCTTCATTAGCATATGGATTTTTTGTTATTGTAAATAAAGACATCAATTTTTAGCTATTGCTTGTTTATGGCTAGATGAAAAAGTTCTGAAAATTTCAGCAAGATGTGATTATTAGTTATTAAGTTTTCAACTTTCAATTTACTATATATTTTAATCATTTTCAACCTAGGTGCTGGAATGTCTGACAAACTGACAGTTCCTTATCTTATCTCCAGCTGTTATTGCCCATGTGGTCAGCAAAAGCAACATTATAACTGGCTGCAGAAGTATTCTCAAGGGCTTATTAATTACTTTGATTGACAGCTGTGGATACATGAATTGTTGATGATTTGTAGGCATACAACAAGTTTTAAGACTCAAATTTCTAAAGTTCAGGATTTTGAAAATTTTGAACTTTCACCCATGAGAACAAAATAAGGAGTGCAGTGGCTCAGTTGGTAGAATGTAAGACTAGGGATTGAAGGTTTGCTAGTTTGTGACTTACCACTGTCTGAGTGAGTCACTGTGTTGTGTCCTTGAGTAAGACACTTTAACGGCTGCTTAGTACTGGTTCAACCCAGGAAGCCAGGAAATAATCCCAACATGAATGAAAAATTGTTGACCAGGATGTAAAGCAAGTCATAAAAAATGGTGATACCATATATGGGCCAGCCAGCACACAAGCTTTTAGCTTTTATCACATGTGTCAGCTACGTTCATTCTCAAGATGAGTATGCAACAGCAAAGGCTCTGGAGAGTGTGCAGGCTCGTCTGAGTCATTGTTGCTTGCTTGACAATGTGATGAAAGTACCCAAATAGCATGTGCTGGCTTATATATGGTACCTGTTTTGAACATTGACAAAGTAGCCATTAAGATACTGATCTGGCCATGATGTTATAAAACCTTTTCGGGCTCAACTCGGCTGAGCACGAACTTTATCCTGCTCATAAATGTTTAAATGCCAACAATTGTTGGCATTTAACATTTATGAGCAGATTAAATACAACATTTGAGAATTTTACCCAGATTTTTTATAGTATTTTAGATTTTATGAAAAAATGAAATTTCATGCTCAGTTAAGTTGAGCATGAAAAGTTTTATTACCTTTGGGCTAGACTGCTGGAATGGTATTTTGGGAAGAAAAGATAAGAACGATAACTTGCAATTTCAGTTTTATAGTCTTAGTTTTTTAACTTAAATTTAATATAAATTAAGCAATAAACAAAGAAGACTCATTTAGCAAGGCTTTAAATAAACAAATCCATGGGTGCTGTAATATTTATAATGATTTTAAATAATTATACAAGTATGGTCAACAATACACCGGTTTCTGGGTTTTCTAACAGCTTTGATGCAAGCCAGCCTGCTAAGCTACAGTTATACTAGTCAAAAGTTCTAACCGGCCACATGTTTTTATCAATTATCTGCAATTCTATTAGCACTATACCTCATTTGCCATCCTGAATAAGTTACCACAACACAGCTAAGCATAACTCATAAAATTATATCTGGAGACTTTGACAAATACAGGTAACTCATTGAATTTGCAATGGATGGTGGGGTATGTTTTGAAACTTTGACCAACTGCGATTACCCTCATCCAGAAGGAGTGGCAATTTCAATGTGAGTTTGGGTATAGAAATGAAAATGTTATGAGGATGAAAGTGGGTTATCTCACAAAGTCATGTCTCACAAATAGCGACAAAATGCTAAATCTAAAAACATGGGTATCAATATTCAAATGTGCATCCTGCATGTACTGTCCTGCCAGCCAAGAGTGAGAGTGACATCATGTTTGTTTACAAAGTTATTTGTTTACAAAGTTATTAGGGACTTATAATCGATAGATCACTTGCATATTAATCCTATCCTCAGGATAGGATTAATACACAAGTGATCTATTGATTATTGTTAGCTCAAGTGAAGTGTACACGTTAGATTTTTACTTTACAATTTTAAACAAAGTATAACATCACCATCACTCTTGCTTGGCAGGACAGTACTGTTAAACATACAATCAAGATCTTTAAATTTACTGTCTAAGGTAAATGACACATCTGGCTAATTCGGAGTGTAAAACGAGTTGTCATATCCTTTAAGGTTTTGAAGAAAATCAGAAAATGAAGGTGGCCGGTAAGGACTTTCAGCTGGTATATTTGTATTTACCCTAAATATTCATGTAGACAGGACTGAGCAAACAGTGTAAACCCAGATTAGACTGCTCCTTAGGAGTGTTCTAATTAAGGTTTACACTAATGTCATTCCATCACAAGATTTAAGACACTATATCAGGTTGACATATTTGACCTTATGGAAGGTTTTAATTATGTGAGATTATTTAGGGTAAATACTATAGCCATACAGCTCAGAATCCTCAGATAGTCTGATCTACACCATTGTTGCTCTGTCTACATCATTATTGCTCTGTCACATAAACAAGCTTCTCTTGACCACTTATGTGTATTGTCACATTGATACAAGTTTTCAGGATTATTCCTGAATTCAGGATTTTGAGGCTGACTTTCCATAGAAAGTCAGCCTCAAAACGCTGAATTAAGGAACTTATAATAGCTTCTTTGATTCAGATTATCAAAACACAATTAATCATTTTAACTTTAAATTATCCATGTTTGTAGCCATCCTGCAAGTTTTAAAATTTGAATTTCAAAAGTTCAGGATTTTGGAAACTTTGAACTTTCACCCATGTTGTCATACAGTGAAATCAATTAATGTTATATCTGGTGTCCATAGAAATGGACTGTGTTATAAATGAACATGATAGTGATATAAAGGGACAATTTTACAAAGGAGTTATAGGAAAATGACCATTTTATGGTCATTTTCCTATAATTCTTTTGTAAAATTCCATGGTAAAAAGGGAGCGCAGTGGCTCAGTGGTAGAGTGCTAGACTCAAAATCGAGAGGCCGCGGGTTTGAGCCTCACTGGGTTGTGTCCTTGAGCAAGACACATTAATCCTAGCTTAGTACTGGTTCAACACAGGAAGACCTGTCCTTACATAACTGAAAGATTGTTGATGGGATGTAAAAAATTTAGTCAAACAAAACCATGGTAAAAAATATGGGAGCCACTGCATGGCTGTGTTATATAAAAATTCATGTAATAATGAGGTGTTTTATAAAGGGGCCACACTGTATTGTGGTTTTAAATTAATAATGAGCGTAATGAAAGGATGAAAAAATGCAGGATAACAAAATAGGAAATTATTTAAATGTTACACTCACACGGATTTTTTTTGCAATTTTGGGAAGGGGCCCTAGGACCTTTCAGATTGGGAAAATTAGCGTGGTAAACCCCTAAATTGGGAAATTTGTTATAGTGCACAATTGTCCTTTTCGGTCAATAAAAAAAAATAGCTATTACACATACTTTTACCATAAAAAAATTGAAGCAAAAAATGAGATGCAATGGTAGTAGATTGTCACCATGTAGCTTACAGTGTGTGTGTTGACTGAATAAAAATCCAAATCCCAATCTTAAAAACAAATTTTTTTGATGATTTGGATTTTTTTCTCTCAAAAATTGGGGAAAAAGTCACCTAAATTCCATTGGGAATGGAGCCAAATTCGGCCCGTGAGAACACCAAAAAATCCCTGACTCAAAATTATAAACAATGGTAAGATGACTATCTTGGTCAATGTACACTGAAACCAGTGTCCAACGTTTCTCATTTACATATTGTATCATGCCTCATAGAGAAAGAGATAAAAGCACACAAAAAAACATCTTTAATGTTGACTAAAGTATGTTCAATGTTTGAAGCAAATATTATGTCTTGAAATGTCATGTGAAGACCGTTAAGCCTTATTCTGCACTACGTTTCTTGTCCTTAAAATGGAGAGACCCACATGATTGGCACAATATCATATGCTCTGTTACATACTTGTAGTCATGAAAAAAAGCAGTTGGTGGGGTGGGAGAGGGATCCCTTATGTATTACATACAAATCGGGATATAACAGTAAAGTTTTCAGATATTTGACAGATTTTGTTTTTATTCTATCATACCCTATAACTTATTTTGCATGATGGACCATGAAATTAAAAAAAAAAAAAACTAGTAGATTAAAACAGTGAAGACCCTGGCTAACCCAACTGGTCTGTGTCTGCTCTATGATCAAAAATGTTTTTATTACATGCATATAGGCTTAATAAGGTGAATTAGATATCCCAGTATATGCAGTTAAGTATTCTGGTCTATATTAATTCTTACAAAGGCATATGATGCTTCCCTATTTTGATAGTGCTATGATTTTATAAATATCTAGAAATGATAATAAACTTATAAAATGTGACCTAATGGGCATTATTTATTCTTTTGACCCCTTTCATACTAATGGAAACTTCCATTTTATCTGGTACACAGGCATCTTGTTTAGAGTGCTCAATCAAGTGTTGATTTTCTTATTTCTCAACCAAAACATATGTTGTGGGTACTCAAAAGAATGGTCTCATTGAGACAGTTCTTTTGAGTACCCACAACATATGTTTTGGTTGAAAAATAAGAAAGTTTTTTTTCTGTTATGCACTCAACTTAAGTCCTGTTATTTTGTTGGATGCATAGAAGATCTTAAATGAGTGCTCATGTTTTATTGAATTTGATAATGAGCTAGAGAAAAGAGATGCACCCGAGCATATTATCACTTTTTCGCAACAAGTTTAAGAAATCTAATAATACAGGAGCACGAATGTTGGATCCTAATTATCACAGGACATTAAGATTACTTTGAAATCTTATTTCTGGCGTAAAAAGTTAAGATTTTGACATTATTTACAGAACATTGTTCCGCACGTCATTTGATAGTGTTACCAAATCTGTAACTACTAGTGGTTTATCAATTTTAATGTATGGCCTTATTTCACTCCCAGATGTGACATCATATGATAAAGTAGTTTTCAATATTTTATAAAGTGGGCCTCTACGCAAGAAAACCTGTCTTTGAGGCTTGCCAACAACAAAGGTGCAGACCAGCCTTGCAATTCCGGCAGTCTGATCAGCACCTTTGTTATTCGCTTATTGGAAAGTATTATATCTTAACTTGCTACAAGCTACCCCTTTCATACTAATGGAAACTTCCATTTTATCTGGTACACAGGCATCTTGTTAAGAGTGCTCAATCAAGTATTGATTTTCTTATTTCTCAACCAAAACATATGTTGTGGGTACTCAAAAGAACGGTCTCATTGAGACTGTTCTTTTTAGCACCTAAAATTATGTTAAAACAGATGGCTAAGAAAATATTTACACTTTTACACTCAAAAATTTTATTTATCTAGCCCTATGTGGTACAATAGAGTTTGGATGGTGGTCTATTAAAAGAACTTATTCATGCCTTGCTGTTTAAGTAAGAAATAAGAAATTTAACTTTCAAATATGCACTTTTATCTGGAGGCCTGTGAGCCTGCCCAAATCAATCTGGGAGATGTCTTAGATCTAGCTGGGGACAAAAATATTTCAATATTGCACTTGTCCTGCAGGACAAGTGATGTACAATTTTCACTTGTCCTGCAAACACAAACACATGTACCTGTCCTTTAAAAGCGTATACAATAAAGAACATAAAGGGATTGATATGACTTATAGAGTTCCTATATCACTGTTAAAATGATATTTACCCAGTGAAATTCATAACTGCATCCTATATACTGACAAAAAGATTTCACAGTCAATACTTAGAAAATGCTAATTTCACCCTCAGATTTTAGGGTGAAACTAGAAAGGATGAGTAATTATTCCCAAACCACTGCAGGACAAGTGCTTTGGAAAGAATTACTCGTCCTTTCTAGAAATTTACTTGTAATTACGAATTTTTGTCCCCTGTCCAGTTTTACATTGTTTAAGGCCTATCTCTCCCAATATATAATGTAAATAAATTTTCCTCCAATATGTTTCATATACATAGAATAACGATATATAAATAGAGCACATCAAAAAGTCAATGACAACAACAATATCACAGGTATTTGGTATAAAGCAGAATAATTAAGTGTAATGCACATTGGCTACTGCATAATAGAAATGGCGCCAGCTGAGGATGAAATTATAGTACTTCGGCTATACATGGCTCACACAGACGTGCAGTCTTACCAGAGAATTACTGCCAGCATATATGGGCCTCGTCGCTATAAAACCTGTCTTCGGGGTTTGCCAACAACACAGACGCAGACCAGCCTGCGCATCAACGCAGACTGATCAGCACCTTTGATATTCGCTTATTGGAAAGTATAAAAAATAAACTTGCTACAAGCGAAATTTCAATTTTCTAGCTAGTCTCTGTAGCTGAGGAGACTGGTTTGAATCTCACTTTGTCGGACACCCCGAAAGACTGGTTTTGTCGCAGAGACCCATATAGTATGGCAAGCAGCAATGGCTCAGAAGAACATGCACAAATGTGCATTCTCGCCAGAGCCTTCACTGCTAGAATACACAAAGCAAGGAAGTACATGAAACCTTAATCCTAAAATATGATTTCTAGCTCATTTTAATAACTGCAAACAAATTTGTCTACAGTAAAACCTGTGTAAAACGGTCTCTCTCAAAAAGACGGAAAATTGGTTTTCAAGACCAACTATCACTTGATGCAGGTCAAAAGTATTCATTAGGCTACCATTTGTCATTAAGAGCTTTGCTTTGTCTATTTTTGAATGGCTGTTTTACATAGATTTTACTGAACTTGCATGTTGGTTAACTGTGCATGCTTTTCTTTGACTCCTGATTTTTTTCAAAATTGACTTTTTCAAAAATATATTTCAGAAATACCATCAGAGTTTCAAACACTTCAAAGTAGAGAGGAAGGCAAAGATCAGGAATCGATACAATCAAGTACCATACCTGACCCGAGACACCGTATGGGAAAGTGACAAAAATACAAGAATACACAAAAGAGCTAAGAGGTCAGCCCTTTTCAAGAAGGTAATCGCTAGGAACAGAAAAGATAGCATAACAAAGATAAACTGAAACGTAAAAAACAAAAAGGATCCACAAAACAGCAACGCCTTGGAATGGTCAGCCAAAAAATACTGGAGGTCTTAAACATGGTTAACAGTACCAACCTCAGCTTTAGTTTTGTTGTGGATCAAGACACATAGATGCTTAGTTCGCATGAAAGATTCCTAACTTATCAATGCATCATCTACAAGTACATTCATCTCGCAAGCCTGACAAATGATCAGAGTCCAGATTGTTTGCAAAGGGTCTCAGCTGACAACGTTGGCATAATAATTATTATAAAGAGTGACAAAAAAAGGTTGGGTCAATTCTGGATCTTAACTGTTTGCAAAGGTTATCAATCAGACAACACACAAGCAGTAAAGGATTTAAAGAGGGATTTTAAAAACATGTCAAAGATTATCACACAGAGTTTTGGTTATCACACGAAGTATCTACTCGAGACCCCATTATCAGCCAAGAGCTTTAGCTGGAAGGCTGATAAAGGTCGAGGATGGATACAGATGCAGATGGCTATAACCAAAATGCTGTTGATCTGTTTAACACATATTATCATATGACATTGCGTCTGGGAGTGAAATAACGCCATGCAATAAAATCGATAAACCACTAGTGGTTTATAGATTTACAGGAAACGTTATGACGTCCCTAACAACATTGCGACCATAATGACAAAATTATAACGTTTTTACGCCGGAAATGAGATTTCAAAGTATTTGTCATATGATAAATAGAATCTAACATTCGTGCTCTTGTATTATTGAATTTATTAAACTCGCTGCGAAAAAGAGATAAAATGCTCGGCAAGCCTTGCATTTTATCTCTTTTCCTCAACTTGTTTAATAAATTCAATAAAAAATGAGCACTCATGTAAGATCCTCTATTTCCAATGCACCGTTTTTACGGGTTAGACATACACAAACGAAAGTAAAACGGAGGACTGCTTTAAACTTTGCACTGTAGATTCAGAAATTTTCGCAAGGATTTTATTTTTGCGAAACTTCGCATATGCGAATGTGAAAATAAAATCCTCGCGAAGTGGCGAAATCATTCTGACGTTTACTGATATAGGTATATCATGCCATAGTCACCATTTTTTACGTCACAATTAGGTCTTTTAACACTATTCGCAAAAATAAAATCACAAAAATTTCTGAATTTACAGTATTCGGCACACCACTTGTTTATATCTAAATTCTTTTAGTGAACATCTCGAGTCAGGTATGATAACCTCTCTCCGTTCAAAATACATGGCTTCTGGTTATCAGCCTGATTAGGGTTATCAGCCTGATTAGCAGATAACCAGCAGGCAGGAAAAAGCTTATTGTATATGCAAACTTTGGGTTATTGCAGCAAAAATAAAGTCCCAAATATATGATGAGTACCATTATCTCAACTACTGGCCCAAATATCTCGTGAAAAGTCAGATTTTTTTAACTGTAGCTATTAGCTATCAACATCACCATTGTCATCGTCTTCAACACTTTCTTCTTTCAATCTCTGTCTTCTGAAACAATATAGAAAGCACTTGTGAATGTAAAGCTACATCCCATGGGATAACTTCAAACATTTAAGACAGTGAATAGCAAGTGGTTGGTTTTACATAGCTGGCGGCTGCTGACTGTTGGCAAAAATAAGTACTCTCCCTGCTTTTTTGAAGAAAAATGTTACTAGTGCAATAGAATGGGGATAACCATATTAGCTGTGACATGTGATTTCCAACAATGTGGCAGTTTCACAAGTCTACTGCCTGCTTTAAGCTTAGAAACTAAATGTTCGGTCAGTAGCTCAAAATTTATAGAATATTCAAGTGACTAGCAAAGGCTCTGATCAGACTGCGCGTATGCGCAGGCTGGTCTGAGCCTTTGCTGGTCACACATACCACATTGTTGGAAATCTCATGTCGCGGCTCATATTCAATTTTTTTTACATTCTGGTTGGTACATGTATATCCAATGTAGTCGGAAATCACTTTTTACAGGCCCTGCAAAGATCTGCCTTAAACAAAACTTCTGTCTGTATCTCTGAAAGTAGATCTCCCAAAATGAAAAATTTGAATACAGTTATTCCCAACAACAGGATATATTTTAACCCGGGCTTCTTCATCTAATCTCCCCTCTTCCAATAAGCAGTCATACTTAAATTTTTGCATGCTGGGTAATTTTTCCTGCTGCTGACTTTTTTCAAATAGAGGACCTGTCGGTCTTGATCTGGGTCCAGTTTGTGAAGGTTATCAGCAGTTATCTACTTCCATTCTTTGTGTCTGTGAGCAGCAAAGGCTCTTGCCAGACAGGGTTAATATGCTGGCTCATTTGAGCCTTTGATGACTGCCTACAAGATAAGTAACAGAAGTTTGCGGATAAAGACCACATTTACTTGTAAACAGTGTAGAGCAAGATTAGATGCCACAATATGCAGCATATCCTCAGAGTCTGCACTGTCAGTCAGGGTTAACAGAAAACATTCTCAAAATATCCCTGAATTCTGCTGTGAAAATCACAACAATATTAACATATTATTGGTATTATTATTCAATTTCTGGAAACCAATTTCCCCAAAATTACTCAAGCAAATTTCATCCTGCCAACACAACAAATATGTGGCAGCTTTCAGAGAGCAGGATGGATTTTGCCTCAATTGAGGCAAATTTTGGGCTGGGGTGGAAGCCTTTTAGTCCATCCCATTCTTCTTTTCTAACTCCTCTCTCGGAGGAGTCGCGGCACGACTGAATTATTGTTGACTAGAACATTATGCCTTAACTCATTCAATAAAAAAAAAACACACACACACAAAAGTTTTTTTTCATTTATATGTTGATGCATGGATAAGTTAAGCGTCTTTCATGCAAACCAAACATCTATGTTTGTTTGTTTGTTTGTTTGATTTGATTCTTTACGTCCACTCAACAATCTTTCAGTTATGAGGGACGAATCTTCCTGGGTTGAACCAGTACTAAGCTAGGATAAATGTGTCTTGCTCAAGGACCACAACGCAGTGACGCCGGTGAGGCTCGAACCCGCGGCCCTTCGGTCTCGAGTCAAGCACCCAAACATCTATGTGTCTTGATCAACATCTGAACTAAGGGTGAGGTTGGCGCGTCGTGAAACCGGTTTGAGCCCTCTGGTAAAATATTTTAACTGACCATTCCAAGGCGGTACTTCTTTTGTGGATCATTTGTGTTATTTATGTCTTGTATTTGTCATGCTTTGTCGTCTGTTCATTGCTGACCTCTTGGCTCTTGTTTGTGGTGTTTTTTTTTTGTGATTTTGTTACTTTCCCATTTGGTATCCTGAGACAGGTGTGGTACTTGATTGTATCAATTCCTGATCCTTGCTGTCTTTCTTATTTCAACAAAGTGACTACTGAACAAATAATTCATCCAACAAAGTGTCATGCTAGGCTTCAGTTAGACCTTACCTTGCTTCTATTCTGGCACATTTTGGACATTTATGTGGCACAAAACACTTCTTATGAAAACAGGTTTTACATCCTAAAAAACAGAAAATAAAGGAGTACTATAATTAAAAAATAACCTAAATAGCAGGAAAACAGGCCCCCGAGGTTGACAAACTTTATTTCATACCAGACTCTATGAAATTTAAACTGCCCATAAAACAAGCATGCTGACAAAAAATATTTGCTTTAAAACTCTCAGCTGTGTTTATCCTGCTAATAAATGTTATAATGCCAACAGTTGTTGGCATTTTAACATTTATGAGCCAGCTAAATTTCATGCTAAGTTGAGTTGAGCATGAAAAGGGTTTTATAGCTTGGGGCTTGGTCTCCTGACCATACTTGTCCTAAAATTGTAACAATACCATTTTGAGTCTTAAGGACATATGCTACTAAATACTTCCCATGTTGAAATATTTTCAATACTTTGCATACTGTTTGTTTTATGCATGGGCTATCCATTTATGAATTAAAAAGGGTATGTCACCGTGCTTATTTTTTCATAATCTCATATGGAAGTTTTCAGCATTTGACCAATTTTCTAAACAAATGAAAAAATAACACCAGTCCTAAATATCGAGTTAAAACTGTTGTAATCTTCAGCAAACTTCTTTCTTTTAACTTAGAGTATTGCTCATGACCTCAAACATTTTAGAAAATGTGCAAGTGTATTTGTTTTCCCAATCTGTGACAAGATACTGCATGATATAGTTTGGCAATTCGTCAAAATATGGAATTTGTTTTTAGAATAATTCACATATTAAAAAATCTGATGTTGAAAATCTTAAGAATTTATCTTTATTTCATTGACTATTATAATACCTTTCAGAAAAAAGAATAACAATCTGGGGTCACCGAACTAATTCTCTTTCAGGAGGGCCAAATTTAACCCCACCCCCATAGGTTTCATGCATAATTCAATATAAAGAGTTCAGGAATTACAATTTCGGCCATTTTGATGATGCCATCTTACTAGTATATGAAGCCAATTAGCATTAAAATGTTGAAAAAGAAAAAAAAACAAACACTGAAAATAGGTGCGCACTCGGGAATCGATCCAGGTCCTCTGTTTTTTTAGCCAGTCACGCTAACCACTAGGCCACGAGGTCAGGTCATGCGCGGCTTTAAATAACCATACAAATAGAAGAGACTCGGCCACTTTCGTATTTGTAACCAGGGAAATTGTATACATCGTTTTATTTCGTCTGAGCTTCATTTATCTGTCTTTGGTACTGAGGCGATCAGTTCTGATTAAAGGTCAATAGATATTTCGGACACACTTTAATCACTTTATTTTGTCAAGAAAATATCGGAATACCGATATGACATAAGCGTATCTGAAAGCTGTGTTGGTCCGAATCCATAAAAAGGTCAAAAGACAGGACCCAGACAACTTTGCCTATTTCCCGACGCGGAAAAGATGCGCATGGGATTTAGCCGCATATGTCTTTAATAAAGTCTTTAAAATAGATACCAGTCGACTAATATCTACATAGGTTGAGATAAACACAAATTTTGAGCATTTTGTTTGTTTGTTTGATTTGATTCTTTACGTCCCATCAACAATCTTACATTTAAACAGGGACAGGTCTTCCTGGGTTGAACCAGTACTAAGCTAGTATAAATGTGTCTTGCTCAAAGACCACAACACAGTGACGCCGGTGAGGCTCAAATCCGTGGCCCCTTGGTCTTGAGTCAAGCACTCCACCACTGACAAATTTTGAGCATAAAATTGTTAATATTTTCTTATTGATAAGTTGTTAAAGGGCGTTCAAAAGAGTCGACGCATTGAGATTGTTCTTTTGAGTACCCACAACATATGTTTGGTTGAGAAATAAGAATTTTTTCAACTAATCTTCTTATCTAGGGACTTGTAATATATTAAAAAGTTAACCCAGCATTCCATAGCAAGTTCTTTTATTTGGAGTTATCCTACTTTCTATATTACTTAACATTTCAATGAGGTTTATATGTAAAACGTTCAGATGGAATAGCAAGTTGTGTAAACCCTGATCAGTCTGCTCCTGGAAGGGCAACCTGATCTGGCATGGGTTTACACTATTTACTCTGGTTTATCTCTCCAAATATTTAAGTTCAATGTGTTTTGCTCAGAAAATGTATTAAATTCATATTATCATTTCATTTCTAAAGAAGTCCAGTTTTAGCAACCTCAGCTTCATTTAATAATCAAAGTTCTGTTTTGAATAATACAACTAATTTATCTCCATTATTTCACCATATAAGGACATGAAGGTCATCTTGTTTGGCTTATTTCAATGCATGCTTATCCTGGGATGAGGTTTATTTGAATATCTTTCTATATTTCTCTTATCTTATAGATGCAGCAAATTGAAATATATTTGATTCAAACTTGGTCATTAATATTTTACCTCATAGACGTCTTTTAACGCTTTTGCAAACAGAGCAGACCCTGATCAGGCAGCTCTAGTTAGAGCTGCCTGATAAGGGTCTACTCTGTTTGCTTATGGAAATATGATTAGATAAGATCATATACTAGTGGACCTGACAAGTAATTTCTTTCTAACATTGTACAAAAGTGAATGTTTATTTATAGAATTATTCATAGTTGGTGGAGCTTAGCATGAATATTCATGAAGGAAAGGGTTGATCCAGAAGACCCTTTTCTCATATCAAGCCAATATTTAAAACAAGCTGAGTTAATCGAGGGTCAATTATTTTTTACTTATCCCTGTCTTAATTACCTTGACATATTGTAACTTTCTGGAGTTCATATGGAAATATAATGTCTTTCTGGTCTCGGCACATCTCACATATAAATCCAAAGCAATGACAGAACTGTAAAAAGATTAAATAAACAATTAGTAAAACAATAAATATCAAAAAATAATGAGTGTCACCATACATGAAAAATTGTTATCATATTTTAAGTTATTTTCAGTTTTAACGTCAAATCATAGAAAGTAATATGACATGATTAATTATAGCACTTTTCAGCATAAATGTTAAGTCTGAGATGTCTGTGACAATATTATCTTTTATCAGTTACCTCTTATATTAAATGCATTGTTGTGCCTTGACCTGATAAACATTGTCTATCTCACGGCACTGTTAACTGTTTTCAGGTCAACGTGACATTGCACTTTTCAAATGATGTCAATGATGTTGAATCAATAATAAGGTCAAAATCACTAGTTTGAAGAGTGAACCAATGTTTAAACTGATAAATGGATTACTAAGTTTGCTTATTTTGATATAGTTTACCAGACTCGGCTTCGAGATTGCATGTTGAATTGCTCGGCAGAGCCATGCAATTCAACAAGCGTTCTCTTAGCTGAGCCTGATAAACTTGATACCAAAATACACTCACCTAGTATTCTCTTTTTATATTGAAATACTCTAAAATCCTGGTTAAAAGGTTTTCTGATAAGCAGAATCATACACTCATGTCCATTTCATATAATCTAGCTAAAGCTTATTTTTCTAATTTTATAAAAAATGAACACTCGTGTAAGATCTTTTTTATGTTATAAAAATTATGTGAACAAACAAGGTAAATTTGTTGATTTTTTTCCACTGATGAAGGGTATTTTGGGAAAAAAGAGTAATCAAATGATGAGTTCAGTTTCTACAGACCCTAAGTCCACCTTGGCCGTAATCCAAAGGTCACAACTAAATCCTGTCAAATATGTAATACAGTAAAACCTGTGTAAAATGGCCACTCAAAAATAGACAAAACAAAAATCTAAATGACAAATAGTAGCTTAATGAAAATCGGAAGTATTGCAGAATGCTCCCCTTGGATCATTCTGCAATACTTTTGACCTGCATTAAGAAATAATTGGTCTTGAAAACGAATTTTCTGTCTTTTTGAGAGTGGCTGTTTTACACAGGTTTTACTGCACTCTCTTTATTTTAGTGTGGACATGCAAAATCCTAATGAAAATATGGTTAACTGCAGATATTCAACTTGTAACCTTTAAATCCCAGCACAGAGGTCAGGTGTGTGTAAGGTCAAAATCTTTGCTTGCATATTATATAACTCTTCATTCCTTTCAATTTGATATACAACAATGAAAAGAGAAAACAATTACAGGTTTGACTGTACTGCCAAGGCAAGATCTTAACTTGCATTTTGTTTTACTTTTCATTCCCTTTAATTTGATTTATCATATAATGTTACTGTTATTCAGTGTCATGTCATAAATAATGTTATGACCACACGTTACATATAACTTTCTGTGGGAATAAGTAACGTCATGACGACGTCCGTTACAACAATGCAAATTTTCAATGAAATAAACTTTGAAAGCGATAAAATTGCATTTAAAAGGTCATCTCATATTAAATCTATTATACTCGCTAAAGGCTTGTTTAATAGATTTCATATGAAATGATCACTTGTGTAAGATCCTCTATATGCAACATGACATCTAGTTTTGAACCCTTGTGTTAGGGCAAGATCTTTACTTGCCTGTTGTTCTACACTTCATTCCCTTCTATTTTATATGTGTGTCTGTCTTTGCGCTTATTATACTGGAAAACCATAGTTACTTACCTGACAGTTTCCAACATGAGCTATGGAGTCATTTACTAATGTTTTAAGTTGTATATACATGTGTCCAGATGATCCACTTTTCACCTGCAAAATACACAAGTTGTCTCAATCTTACTACATGTAGTAAACCTATCTTAAAAGCCACCCGTATTAGGCAATCACATGCCTTGCAAAGTTTAACCATTTGTAAGTAAACACTGGGACCCTGATCAGACACCGCATTCTGCAGCGTCTGATCTTGGTCTGCACTGTTTGCCTACATCCCACAAAAAAGGACATTAGGCATATATGGGTTAAGCAGACACTGTGAAGACCCAGATGTAATGTCACATGATGCAGAATTTCATTAGGGTCTGCACTGGCATCTGTTCATGCATAAAACAATCTTATGGGACAGAAATACATCATTTTCTTAATATGTTGACCGGCAAGCCCTTAATATACAAAATGGACAATTCCATACTTATTGTTTCAATATGTATGGGACATTCAATCAGAATGAAAATATCCTCATGATTTCTAAAATCATGAACTTTACAAATTAAAATATTAAAACTTCAAATTACTTACTGTATTGCCTGAAAAATATAAACAATTTCAAGATTAAAAGGTTAACCTGAAAATAAATCAGAGTTTATTTATAACTTGCCAAATTCAGCATTTTAAGGCTGACTTTCTATGGAAAGCATGAAAATAATGCATTCAGGAATTATCCTGAAAAATTTAATGAGTGTTTACAACCTTTTTTGTACTGATGGATTTTCCCATACATATTGATTTAATAAAGATGGGATTGTCAATTATATTTATTAAGGGACCACAGGTTTGAATTTCCAAAATACATGTATGATGTATATGTGCCCCCGAATATTGGTTTCATAATTTAGTAAACAGCGCATTCTGCAGCATTTCATCTCCATCTTCCTTGTTTGGAAAACATGTAGTTTACTCGTTTCCAGTACAATATCAAGTTTGGTAGTCTATTTTCTAAAAGAGTGGTTTGAAAATTCGGTTCAGATGAGCTAAAAATACAGATCAGCTATTTTTCATGGAATACCAATACAAGAGCCAGAAATTTCAAGACCCTAGCATGTATACTTACAAAGGCACATGGGTGAAAGTTCAAAATTTCTAAAATCCTGAACTTAAGAAATTAAAATAATAAAACTTGCAATACACTTTATTTACAATTTCAAGATTGAATGGTTATTGTCTTTAGATAAACTGAAAATTGATCTGAGAAGTAATTATGCACCAGTCATTTGCAATCCACATAGTCTATTTTCTAAAAGAGTGGTTTGAAAATTCGGTTCAGATGAGCTAAAAATACAGATCAGCTATTTTTCATGGAATACCAATACAAGAGCCAGAAATTTCAAGACCCTAGCATGTATACTTACAAAGGCACATGGGTGAAAGTTCAAAATTTCTAAAATCCTGAACTTAAGAAATTAAAATAATAAAACTTGCAATACACTTTATTTACAATTTCAAGATTGAATGGTTGTTGTCTTTAGATAAACTGAAAATTGATCTGAGAAGTAATTATGCACCAGTCATTTGCAATCCACGTCTGTCCCCCCCCCCCCCCCCCCCCCCCCCCCCCCCCCCCCCCCCCCGAGCCAGGGATAGGGGGGGGCATAGCGGGGCTAAAGTACGGTGATTTCACCTTCGAGGTGTCCCGGTAGTGCCAGGGATATGCCGGGCTTTTGATTCCCGCCAAAACATCGGGGGAAATAGAGGTGTGTTTTTACCGGGATATAGTGCGGTGTTTTGACAGGATATTCGCCGGGATTTGAAGTATCGCGAGATGCAAGATTTCAATATGGCGGAAAGACAACAAATCGAGAGTAAGTTGAAGAAGTGTTTTATTCTGGCTGTTTAGGTGATACAAATAATCAAATACTATTAAGAAGAATGAATGTCCATTTAGAATAGATTGCAGTCATATCAAGTTTATCAGTTGCCACACTTCCGATGTACAAATTTTGAGGTGAACAGAAGAATGTCACCAGATTCCGTGACTTTTTTTTATTTATCAGTACAACTTTGTAGTAGGTTTATTGCAGGGGTTGCAAATGACTGGTGCATTATAATCTGTCTAAAACAGCATTTTGACGCTGACATTCTAAAAGTAGAGGACCTGACGGTCCTGGGGCGCTCACCTGATCTCCTTAACAATTTTAACCAGAACAATTTGTATAAATTTTGGCTAACCTATCATAAGGAATCTTCATATAAAATTTGAGTTCAATTAGCCTAGTGGTGTCTGAGAAAACTATGTTTTACTCTGTTGATGAGACTCCAATATGAGAGACTTTGGCTGAAAAATCAAAGGTCAACCTTGATCTTTGAAGTTTATTTATAGCCATTGTCTCATTAGGTTTAACATATCAAATGAGAATAATGACTTTGACTTCAACAATGTTCAAAACATTAACTTTTCAAAAAAAATCCCATTTAAATGCATTAAAAGCAAATTTGACCTTGACATTAAGTAGGTCAAGGTCAATTTAAAATCATCATTTGAACAAACTTGGTAGGCCCCACACCCCCAATGCTACATACCAAGTCCCAAGGTCATTGGCCTTCTGGTTCTTGAACAGAAGACTTAAAGGGTTTTTACCATTTATGGGCTTAGCGGCCATCTTGGTAATGTGACCACAATATTTTGTATAAATTTTGGCTAACTTATCATAAGGAGTCTTCACATGGAATTTGATTCAATTGGCCAAGTGGTTTCTGAGAAAACTATATTTCAATATGTTGATGGGACTCCAATATGAGCAACTTCGGCTGAAAGTTCAAAGGTCAACCTTGACCTTTGAAACTTATTAATAGCAATTGTCTCATTAGGTTTAACATATCAAGCGAGAATAATGACTTTGGCTTCAACAGTATTCAAAAAATCATCTTTTCAAAAAATTTCCCATTTAAATGCATTAGGAAGCAAACTTGACCTTGACGGTAAATAGGTCAAGGTCAACCTAGGATCATGATTTGTTCAAACTTGGTAGGCCCCACATCCCAAATGCTACATACCAAGTCCAAAGGTCATCGGCCTTCTGGTTCTGGAGAAGAAGATTTTTAAAGGGTTTTTACCATATATGGGCGTGGCGGCCATCTTCATCATGTGACCAGGACCATTTGAACAAACTTTCGTTCCCCCATCCTAAGGAGTCTCCATATGAAATTTGAATTTAATTGGCCCAGTGGTTTCAGATAAGAAGATATTTGAAAATGTTGACGGACGGACGCAGGAGTGACTGGTATACTTTTAGCTCACCCATGAGCCTTCGGCTGAGGTGAGCTAAAAAGTCAGCCTTAAAATGCTAAATTTGGTAAGTTATAATAGCTTCACAAACTCTGATTTATTTTCAGATTAACCTTTTAAACTTGAAATTGTTTATATTTTATAGGCAATACTGCAAGTTTTAACCAAACCAGTATGCATCACTTTCTAAAGAAAGTCAGCCTCAAAATCCTGAAAACAGAAATAATCCTGAAAAACTTTCACCCATGAAGTGTAAGAAATTTCAAGACCCTAACATGCATGGTTCCAAAGATAATGGAGGCACTTCCTCATTTTTTTCAAGGTTTGTAGCATAAAGAAGGGAGTACACTGGGAAAATGCAATAGTTGTCTACCTTTAAGCGCCACTAATACTTACACTTTGCAGCAACTGAGAATCAGATAGTTTATGAAACCAATCTGAACTGCCTCGGCCAATTCCGCAAAATTCCGTGGAATCAGACCACGGATGTACATCGAGGATCTACTTTGATAATGTGGGTTATAAATTTACGCTGACATTGGAAAATGTGACGCTGACGTCACAGAAACCATGTTAACACAATAAGTAAAGTGATTGAAGCAAAACTAACTGGCTATAAATAAAGTTTATGTTTTTTTTACAAAAATACATAAACTTCAATTATTCTGCTGATTAAACTTTTTGGATAATCAGAAGAATCAATTTTAATAGAGCTGAACCCACATGCTATAAAAATAATTTTCCATATGCCAGTTCCGACTAACAAAATGGGGCTTTTTGATACATAGTACTACACGTAATGCTCCTTATATACACCCGAGCCATGATTTGATTCTCGAATTGTGGCAGACTGTCCCGAATGTTTACGAAACCAAATAAGGCTTAATTTTCATGTGAATCATCCATTCAGAGCATATGAATCACATGAAATATCACCTCTTTGCATGCTGTGTAATTTTGCATGCTTTTTTGCTACCCTTTTTTCAAAATTCAAAAAAATCTTTCAAAAACACTATCAAAGTGTCAAACAGTTTGGATCCTGATAAGGACCAACAAAACAGATAGTTTATGAAACCAAAGGAGGCTTCATTTTCATACGAATCATCTGTTCAGAGCAGATGAATCACGAGATATTAAGTCTTATAGTAATTGAATAAAAAATGAAAACTGTAAATTCTGAAATTTTAGCAAGAATTTTATTTTCGCGCATATTTGTGACGTTAAAAATTCGCGACATGGGCGTGATTTACTTAACTCAGTAAACCACAGAGTGATTTCGCCAAATCGTGAGGATTTTATTTTCACGAAACTTCGCATATGCAAAGTTTTCGCGAAAATAAAACCCTTGCGAAAATTTCCGAATTTACAGTAAGAATATCATGAATGCATCACCTCCTGAAATCATGATTGGTCTTTTACATGTTTGCTTGTTAGTTTTGATTTTTTATTTGATTTGATTCTTATCTCCCAGTCAACAATTTTTCAGTTATTTCGTGACGGGTGTTCCTGGGTTTAACCAGTATTAAGCAGCGGATTAAGTGTCTTGTTCAAGGACATAACACAGTGACTCTGCCAGTGTAGAGTCTCGAACTAGCAACACTTCAATCCCCAGTGTAACCCTCTACCAACTGAGCCACTGTGCTTCGATGTTTTACATGTGACCCTTATCCTGTCTAAATTTGTTGTCCTGAAAATGTTGTCTGCATATTACATCTGCTGCATGTAATTCTAATGCTTTACAGAATACTTTCACAATGGACGCAAACACTATGAACCCTGATCAGAATGCTCCTAGAGGAGCAGTCTGATCTGGGTCCATAATGTATGCAATCAAAGCTACTAGATAATAGGCAGATGAGAGAGCAGATGACAATTGTGATGAATGGCTAGAAAATAATTAAAGGTTGAAATTTGCAAATATGGAAGCATACAGGCCTCCAGATAAGAGCGCATACTGAAAAATTATTTTTCTATTTTTCTCAACCAAAACATATGTTGTGGGCACTCAAAAGAACCGTCTCAATGAGACGGTTCTTTTGAGCACCCAAAACACATGTTAAAATTGATAGGTAAGGAAATAAATGCAATCTTAGGTGCACAAACTATCCTTATCTGGACCTATGATGAATACATACATTTCAAAACACTTGCCCAGCCACCTTGTTATGACATGTTAGGATTACGACACTAAGGGTGTAAAATCAGTATGCATCGCCCAAACTCCTATCGTGCAATTAGTAGATGGATAACAAAATGAATAAGCTGGCTCCTCGTATTAAGGTCGGGACTGGTTGGAGTGGGAGGGTAGCAAAAATCACTAATCATTTAAAATTTAGCCCTGAATCACTTTAAAATAAGATGAAATCTTGAATCTCTACAAATAAGGCTTTTATCTGCTTTTTATTCACCATTTGAATTGTGGTGGGTTCATCTGCAAAGGCTGATCAGCAATTGTTTTTTTTTTTCTGGTTTTATGTCCCAGACAACAGCTAGCTGCTATGGTCATGTCAAGATGGTCAGTTAGCCTAACCACACTTTTTTCCTGGGCAAGCTTGACTAAGTGGTTAATCAGTACTATGTGCTCATACTTTCGCTTGTACCTGACAACAACCCTCCTTGAATCAGCAGTAGGAGAAGAATGTAGAAAATATTTCAAGATCAATCTCCATGAAATTATGGGACCTGGCAATCCGACTCGATACAATTGTTTTCATTTGTTTTCTATAAAGGATAATAGCTTAACTTGCTATGTATAAATTTTTAATATTCTAGCTAGTTAGCTGAGCAGGCTGATTTGAACCTTAACTGCTTGCAATCCCCATAGTTTTTTTTACATAGAAACCTATAAATTGAAAGCATTATCTGCTTAAGAAGGGAGGAAAAGAAATGGGTAGGTTTCTCTAACTTAGGAGACCCTGGCCCCTAACAGAATAGGTAGGAAAATCCCAGACAAGGTTATTTAGGCATAACATATTAACGCATGCATATACCTTAACCATTAATGGCCCCTGCAAAAATGCATCTGAAAATTCCACCTGCTTAAGTGGTCTGCTGTACATATTTGCTAACATTAATGACAAACAGTAAGTGTAGAAGCAAACAGCGTGGACCCAGATCAGACTGCTCCTATAGGAGGAGGCTGAACTGGGTCTACACTGTTTGACAAAGGGGCTTCTAAAACATTCCAGCAGTCAACAAAAGGAGACGACTTGTTGTGATTGGCGCTTTAATGGTTAATGCATGCATATATTATAACAAGTTCCATGTCCATTTTTAATTTTTGTACCTTTGAACTGCCATCATTCTCTTTTACCTGAAAGTTAGGATCAGTTTTAAAAACAATTTACCTTATTTGACCTTATGCAAATTCTTTGAGAGTAAAATTTTAATTATTATCTTACCAATCAATTTAAACTTATGTTTTGGGTGCTCAAAAGAACCGTCTCATTGAGGCTGTTCTTTTGAGTACCCACAACATATGTTTTGGTTGAGAAATCAAAATAAATCACAGTCTTCTCTGGAGGACTGCCTAATAAGCTCAATGTGTGCATAATTTTCAAGACAATGAATATTTGCAAAAACGTATTCAGCTTTATATTAATTGCTGGTAAACTAGTAAAATGTGCAAGGGTGGATCCAGAAAATTCCATCAGTGGGGTCCTGACAACTGTTTTTAGTCATCAATGTATTTCACAGAGGGTCGTACTGACCTCCCTCGAGAATAAATTGGACCCAAGGGGTCCAAATACTTCTCAAGGGTGGTTCTTCAGGCACTTGTGATTTTCCAGTGGGGTTATGGACCCCTCCCCACTTCTCCATTGGCCCATGATGTGGTACATAGTATGTAGCTTAAATATTAGAATTTAGCTTAAGACAGTGCAAGGGGGTGAGACTTGTCGCATTTTCCATTAATTCTCATGAACAGAGTCAATAAAACCAAGTCTGCTGTTTTCAAATTATGTAGGTTCTCTATTTCTGAAGGATCCATTTTTCCTGATTATTTTTGACAACCCAACATCGCGCAGAATTTATTGTAAGATTCAAAAGTTCTTATTTTTTATTATGTTATGAAGTGGGTTAAAGGTAGTGATAGAACAACATATAGTGTTAAGTCCATAGGTTCCGATAAAGCAAGATTTTTTAGCGCAAAATTGTAAATACTGTAAAGCCCAATTTTTCATGAGAATTTCATTTTCTCGAATGGCCTTAAAAGACATATTTACCACATTAAAACTTGTGACAAAGGCATTATTTACCTACATCAGTAAACAACACAGTAATTTGCAGGGTTTTACAGGACGCAATATCCTGCGTCTTATACGCATAAATCATTAGGTAGGACCCGTCAATTCACCTTACCTGCGTCCGCTGGGACGCAGATGTGTTTGTTGTGCCTTTCATTAAAATCCCAAATTCCAAAGTTATTTCGTAACGATTCGGGTTTTCCCATATTTACAGGCTATCTATAAATAAATAGGACAGGTGCTCTTGTTTTAGACTGCTGCACTGACCTCGTAGGTAAACGAGCAGTTAAAACATCCATGCAAACATCGGCCGTGAAAAAAGGTCGTAAAATACCATGCTTTCTCTCAGGTCCGCTCTGCTAAAAAGCATGGAAAACGTTGTCCATCACTGACTTTGTGTATTGATTTTTTCATAGTGACAACTCAGCCGACCGCTCAAGCGTGAAGGGCAATTATCTTGACAGTTTTCATTCTTTTGCATATGCCAAATTACGTAACATTTTCACTTGGAAAGGCTCAAGTAGGCAAAGAGATCAAAGATACCAGAGACTTCAGATAAGTGGAGACTTGTAGACAGATAGATAGATGATCATGTGTATTTCAAATTTACCAACCAAATTCTCAGAATGGAAAGCAAGTAGCAGTCTGATCAGTGACTGTTTTTTTGTGTGTGTGTTTTTTTTTTTATCTCAATTAGAGAACAGTCTGGCCAGAGACTGTCTTTTTCTGTCTTCTGGATGCAGCAATCTATCACTTCTCTCTATTTTCTGAAACTTCTCCCTATTTGTACTGGAGAGAGAAGTCACTTCTTCTCCCTATATTTAAGGGCTAGCTTGGTCCTGCATATTTTAGGGACAAGTTCAGCTTTTGCAAAAAAAAGCGTATAGGATTGTGTTTCACTGATGGTAATATGTGGCCCTCAAAAATTTCAAATGGCCCCCCCCAAAAAAATCGGAAGGGGGCCAAACATGGCCCTCAAAATTACTGACCTGGGGACAACATAGTAACACTGAGCCTTCACGGAAGGATGTACTACCTTCGAAAATTCGAAGCTTATATAAAAAGATGGGACCCCCAATTTCAATGATGGGACCCCCATCATATTCAAAGTTGAGTCCCAAGGACCCCCAAACATTCAACTAGATGTAAAACCCTGAATTTGGCCATTTTCCAAGGGTTTTATTTTCACGAAACTTCGCATCTGCGAAGTTTCGCAAAAAAAAAACCCTTGCGTAAATTTCCAAATTTGAAGTATTACAATAGGTATGGAAGAGAAGTGATAGCTCTACAGTGCAGTCACTACTCACATCCACAGGCCTCCAGATAAGAGTGTGTACTGGGAAATTATTTTTCTTATTTCTCAACCAAAACATATGTTGTGGGTACTAAAAAGAACTGTCTCAATGAGATGGTTCTTTTGAGCACCCAAAACACATGTTTAAATTGATGGGTAAGGAAATAAAAGTAATTTTAGGTGCACAAACTATCCTTATCTGGACCTATGTATCCATGAAGCACAGATGTAGATGATGACTCGGTTTAAGATTAAGACCTCTAGTAACGCTGATATGTCAGCATAGCATGGACATTTAAAGGAAACCTTGGCACATGTGCTGGCTCATATATTTTTGTTTGATTTGATTCTTTACATCCCATGAACAATCTTTCAGTTAAACAGGGATGGGTCTTCCTGGGTTGAACCAGTACTATGCTAGGATAAATGTGTCTTGCTCAAGGACACAATGCAGTGACGCCGGTGAGGCTCGAACCCGCGGCCTCTCGGTCTCGAGTCAAGCACTCTACCACTGAGCTCCCAGATATTTTCATTAGACTTACAAAAGTCCAGAGATACACTCTCTCATCTAAGCCTTGTTCAGACCTTGAAATTGCAATACTTACAGAAACAAGGTCACTTATGGAATATATATGAACGTCCTCCACCCAGTGAGATGGCTGTTTTAAAATTTCTGATAACAACCTGAAACAAATAGAAAATAAATAAAGATTGTATGTTTCACAGGTGTGAGTTGAAAATAGGAAAGTACCATTGCATTTAGAGCCTTGTCAGGCAATGCCTACAATGAGCCAGAGGACCAGGCCCCAAGGTTATAAAACATTTTCTATGCTCAACTCAACTGAGTACGAAATTTCAAATATCCTGCATTTGCTTTTCATTTTATTTCTTTTATCAGACAATTGAGCCCTCAGAAGATGAATAGTGACAGTAAAAATGAATGAAATGTGACATTTGCATTTCATACCAGCCAAAATAGGATGTCCCGAGTGCGACAATTTTTTTCCAGTCTTTGCAACTCTGTTATATTCATTTAGATAGAAAGCAATCATTATCTGTGTTTTGTTATGTAAATCCATGGATATAACTGTAGTCTCCATATACTATTAAGCCGAAAAAAGTGACTACAGTAGTTAAAACTGGTAAAATACAGCTTTTAGGGGGCTAATTGTATGAATAAAGTTAATTTTCTTCAACATAACAGATTGATAGGGAATATTGCCTCTGTATCATTTACCTTGTAGGTCCAACTTTATACTTATAAAAACTTAAGTTTCTAATACATTTTACTTTTGTTTGAATGAATTAATAGCTTAAAGTAATATGATTGAAATGTCCCACTCAGGACATGAAATCAATTATCACTCATTCTTTACACTTAAAAAGTTATTTTTCTTACAGGATTTGAAGTAAAATGTCAAAATTAGTAGTAAAATTGCCTTTTAGAAAAAAAAACACACAAGACTTAGTGTTAAATCCAATGAAACAGCCAATAAAACAGCCAAAACAGCAATTTCTTCCAAGGAAAGAACACAAAAATTCAAAAATAAACTGAAAAATGACCCATAAAATTTGCATTTTTTCATTCAAATCATTTCTGTTATGTTTTTACTTTGCATCTGTGCAACTGAAACTAATTAAATGGCTCTGTTTCTAAACAGTGAAGAAGAGTTAGTTGCATGAATATGTCCCGAGTGTGACAAAGTGGTCAAAGACGTAATTTCTTCGATAAAAGACAAAAATTAGTTTTCTTGTATAAAATTTTATTTTATTTCCACTCATTGACTTGATTTCTATGTAAAAAACTCATTGAAAACATTGAAATATTTCCACATTTTGTAGATATAAAATGTCCCGAGTGCGACAAAAATTGGCAAATAAGAGGCATTTTTCAGGCACCGTTTTCCCTACAACAACAAAATTTATAATATGATCTGACAGTGAAACCCTTCAGTATTATCAATCAATGGAAATAGACATAATTTGACACTGTCTCTGAAGGCAACATTAACTTTTGGAGGTAAAAACTGAAATTTTGGGTCAAAATATTAGAAAAACAGTGCAAATTGTGCATGAAAGCATCCAACATGACCCATTTGTCATAAAATAATGTCTTTAATATATGTCAAGTTGTGTAGGCAACAATACAACTTCTGTTCATTCGCTGAGAGTTTTCTATTATCAGAGTATTATAACACTGTTCATATTAAAAAATAGCTGAAAATGTAACTTTAATTAATTTTCTCAAAAAAAATATGAGACATGTGAGATAAAAACTTACTGAATTCTGAAAATACAATGTTTCCACAAATAAACTGCATAGGTTTCATTGGTGTATATATATTTTGAATTTTGACTCCCAATGTCACACTTTGGCTGCATTTTTTTTAAACCATCCAAATACGTCATTATAGCTAGTTTGAACAGTGAATCAGCTTGTAAACTGAAAAACAGAATACCAGGTTCGCATCTTTTGATCAAGTTTACCAGGCTTGGCTTTGAGAGTGCATGTTGAATCGCTCAGCAAGCCTCGCGATGTCAACAAGCGTTCTCAAAGCCTTGCCTGGTAAACTTGATATCAAAAGACACTCACCTAGTATTCTCTATTTATCCAGCAGGACGAGAGGTCTAAATTTTGATCTAGCCTTCATCTACTTCGAAGCTCTGTGCACTCTATAAGACAAGTCTCTGACAAAACTGACTCGTGTGAGCTTTTGCTGCTCACTGATGCGATAGTACCCAAATCTTGTGTGCTAGCCCATGTTATTTCTTTAACATCAATAACTCACAAGTTTTCTTCACTGTTTGCTTTTGGTTTAAATTTTTAATTTAAAATTTTTTAAATTCCAATTACAAATAATGGAAAAAAAATAAATGCAAGAGTAATGGTTCTTGCACTGTGCATGTCATCTTTCACATGAAGTTTCATGAAGATATCTTAAACTGTTTTCAACTTATGGAACAAACATAATTTTCTGACTGAAGGGGTTCCAAAAGAACAACTCAAAAAAAGTATAAATGCGAAAGTTACGATTCTTGCAGTCTGCGATTGCCTAATTTGAATTTATATTTATATGAAGTTTTGTGAAGACATCTTACACGGATTGCAAGTTAGAAAGCTGACATTTTTTGTGACAGACAGACACCGAGGGAAAAACAATATGCCTCCCAATCCAAAATAAAAAAGGGACACCACACAAAATTATGGTTTCTTTGTTCGTTTGTTTGCTGCTGAATTACACAGTAACTAATGTGGGTCATTAGTGTCAGACAGTATAAAATTAAACATGGTCTGGGTAGAAAAAGTAAAAATGTACGTGATACGATAAGGTATCTAAATTTAACCCTTTACCTCATAAAGACGCCTTTTATAACTTTTACAAACAGAGCAGACCCAGATCAGGCAGCTCTTGTAAGAGCTGCCTGATCAGGGTCTACTTGTTTGCTCATGGAAATATGATTAGATATGAGCCTACACTTGTGGACCTGACAAGTAATTTCATTGTTCAATGTACAAACGTGAATGTTTATTAATATATGGTAAAATCAGGTAAATACGGACATCAGGTAAACTCGGACACACATTTGCAAACAGTGGAAATCCAGATGAGACGGCTCCTTATCATCAGGATTTTCATTGTTTGCTAAGTTGATTTATTTTGTATTACAATATTTGAAGTATGAAACAAACAAGATCGCTGTCCGAATTTAGCTGTCTGTCCGAACATACCAGACTTTACCCTAATTATTCATAGTGGGTGGAGCTTAGCATGAATATTCATGAAGGAGAGGGTTAAGGTAAGCAGCAAGTAGTCAATCTACTGAATAAGAAAAGCTAAGTAACTTACTTGTTGGCGTGTTTACACACTTGTAAGAGGGACCGGAGATGCCACAACTGCTGTCGCCAGTCCTTGATATGGTCTAGTAGTCGCACTTTCTTATACAACATCGGATTAATGTCCGCCACATTGAATAGAGGTTCACTATACATTTTAGTCAATATATCAAAGGCAAAGTTTGACACGCAATATTTATTAAAGTCCCACTTTTGGAGAATTCTTCCAGGAATATAGGCTAGTTTGTTACCATGGCAACATTGACAGAAATACTTCCCCAAATACTCACAGTAACGGTAGCGTTTTGCATAACCTGTAAAATAGTTATATATAATGTGAAAAATTGGCTATAAATAGAATCAGCACATGATTCTCAAAAACCTTTACTCTTTTCCCTCCACTTTTGACAATTGTCGTCTGCTCTCTCATCTGTGGATGTAATTTGTTACCTATATTGCAAACTATATGAGCTCAGATCAGACTGTTCCCTAATGAGCAGTCTGGTCATGTTTCATATTCTAATGCACTTAAGTTTGTAACACGGCGTCTGATTAGATAACGTCAAAAATTTGGGACAGTATATCCTGTGATATACTGTCGCAAACTCAACGTCATTATGTAACGTCGCTTTTCATAGGTTGACAGGTGAATATATGCAGCTGGCGAGCGCTTTTATACAGCTGGCAGCCGCTGGACAAAGGTGCAACATAGTACATTTTCACTGTCTTTTTGAAGGAAAAATGTTAATAGTTTATGAGAATGGGGATAGCCATATTCAAAAGTAATCATTTGGGGAGGTATATCGTCGGATATACGTTCGGAAATAGTCCGGCAGTATTCAGGCGAATTTTAGGGGGACCTGGAACTTGATTTTAAACTTTTTTTCTTTGTTGATTCTGGTAGTGCATACATTGTCCTTGAAAAATCCGAGTGATGCCACTCTGGCATCATTGAGCATTTCGATATATCCAAGATGGCGTCCAAGATGGAGGACAATTATAAGAGAAAAATTGTGTGATACGGAAAATAATGTCTCAAACCCATTTTCCTTCTTAAGTTATTGCTATGAAGTTGCAATCTAACTGAACACACTAGCTTGTAACCAAATAAAATAAGAATGCGGACAAGATGGCCGCCAAGATGGCAGTTTATCCCAAAAAGGATAAGAAAATCTTCCCTGAGACCGACAAAGTTCAGGGATTTGCATGCAAAATATTATTTTACTGATTCTTGAATTACAGACATCATCCTTGTGATCCCAGTGATACTATCACTCAGCATTTGACATAATCAAGATGGCGTCCAAGATCGTAGCCAACAATTTTTTTCAAACCCATGTGAGCGGCACCCTACATGTAGGCATAATGATGGATTTGTAACAGACCAGATGCCTTTACAAACACACGTATCTGAATAAACAAACCTGGTATGCGTGTATAATAGAGTTGCACTATAAATGCAGGCATATCTGAGAATGGCACCAGGGCCCAAAATTACAATGCTTCCTTAAAGTTAAGGAAGACTTAAGTTAAGTATTGATTAAAATAACGTTTCAAACTTATTAAAAATCAAAATAGTTTCGTTTATTTCTGTAGATCTCAATGGTGTCTTTGACCATACATACTGCATCGATCCTGGCAATTTATTAAACATTTAATGTAGCATTTTTAAATATCAATACTTCACTTAAGTCGTCCTTAACTTTAAGGAAGCATTGTAATTTTGGGCCCAGTTCAGCAAACATGTCTGATGTGATGACACCTCTGTACAAGTAGCACCATATTTGTAGCCATCCTCCTATCTGCACTCAACTAGTAAAAATGTTGGTTGCAGTGGCAACTGACCACCAGACATAGTGAGGCACCACACCAATGGTCATGGTTGATGATGAGGGACCACACCAGAAGGCGTGGCCTATGGTGAGACAACATACCAGAAGGCATGGCTGATAATGAGGCCTCACACCAGAAGGCATGGCCTATAGTGAGGCTCCACACCAGCAGGCACGGCTGATAGTGAGACACCATACACGCAGGTATGACAAATAGAGATACACAACACCAACAAGCATGCAGGAATGAGTGGTAAAAGATCGGCAGGCATACTGATTGAGTGGACAAAGATTGGCAGGCATATTGATTGAGTGGCAACGGTCCAGCTAGCACCCATTTTGCACTTCACTCAACCAGTAGGCATGTTTGAACAGCAGTGGTGTTTGTGGAAGTTACACTAGGCCAGAATACATATTTGTTGCAGCTGCAGCGACATAGCAATGGAGTCTCACTGGACCAACAGGCATGTATCTTGCATTGACAACGTAGCAATAATCTTGCCTACTAAAGTTTCACAGTTTAAGTTGGCATGTCTGATGGAGGGGCATCAATCGAACAGCTTTTCTCTTTGATTTTCAAAGGAGACATGTCTGATTGAATGGTACCAAGTTCTCAGCCATTTCTGTTGAAGTTTCATCGAACAGCATCCATGTATTGCAACCAGGCCATTATATCAGACATTCTTACCAGCACGCATGCAAATTATGTGGTAGTGAAACAGCACACATGTATGCCTGTTGCCGAGAAGCAGGATCTGCAGGAATGTGTGTTTGTTACATCACACCGGCAATAATGTATATTACAATTGCACCCGACTAACAGGAATGCTGGGCACTCATGCGTTGGATCAGTGTGCAAGTCTGTTGGATCAGTCTGCAAGTCTGTTATACTTGTACCAGACCAGCAACCCAGCCATTATTGCCACAGGGTCAGTAGACATCTTTACCATTTCCATGTTTCATTAAGCACACATGTCTGAAACTAAGAATCCAGGCCAGCAGTTATATATGTAACAGCTTCACGAGACTATCAGGCCTGTTGCAGTACCCATGTCTTCAAACTTTGCTCTGAAACAGCAGGCATGTTTGTGACAGTTGCACCCGGGTATTTGGCACATCGAATACAAGCATGCATTTCTGTAAGATTTGCAAACACATTTGTAGTTGTGGAGCTGTGCCAGCAGGTATGTCGGTTACACTTGCCTCAGACCCGCAGTTATGTCTTCTATGCTTGGACCTGACCAATGGGCTGTTAAGCACAATTGCACCAGATCACCAGGCATGTATGTTACAGTAGCACTTGACCAGCAGTCTTGTCTTTATATGTTGCATACAATCAGCATGCGTGTCTCTTACAGTTTCATCTTATCAGCATCCATAAATGTTATATTTGCACCCAGCCATCAGCCATGTCTGTAACAATTGCATCCGACCATTTGTCATGTCTTTAACAGTTGCACCTAACCAGCAGTCATGTCTGTTTAACTTGCACCTACACGCATGCATGTCTGAAAAACTTGCACCGGACCAGTACTAGTATTCATATTTGTTATAGAAATATCCAACCATCTGTGCTGTCTGTCTGTTGCACTTGCACCAGACTAGTATAGTAGTAATCATTGTTACAACTGCACCGGACCAACAGGCCTGTATTTTACAGTTTCTCCTAAGCAGCAGGAATGTCTTTAATGGTTACACCCAACCAGCAGTCATGACGGTAATTAACATCTACAGCATGCAGATATATCTCTTACTCGCTGGTTTGTTGATACACTGCACTCCATAAGTAAATAGTATTTTCCCTCTTTTTTCTGTAATTTATTTTTTAACAATCCATCCATAAACTACTTTCAAGCTAATTTTGCCCGCATATTGATTATAAAAAGGTGTGTACTTTGAGCAAGCACGCTGTCACAGAGTTTTCGGTGATATCGTTCGTTTAGCATACCCTGGCATTTATCACTTCATTATTTCTTGACAGAATGTTTGCCCAAAGTAGGAACTTTTATGAGAATAATATTATATTAAGGTTCGTATTATCAGATCCAGCCAAAGGTAGTCTTGAAAGTAGTGCATGGATTGATGGATACGATTACCAGAACAAAGACACACAAAAAACATTACCATAACGAAAAAAATAAGTCCGTTTTTTCAGTGCAGTGTATAATAAAAACCCATGTGATTCCACAATATACATCCTACTATCTCTGCCATCTTGGACGACATCTTGTATATTTAACAACGCTGAAACACAACAACATCATGCCAGTCAAATTCGCCGAATGCAACTACCGTTGAAAACTATCACAAAAAGGTTATTAACTGTGATTCTGATTTCAAGTGGGATTTTGCATTAAAATGGCGGCCATCTTGGACACCATCGTAAATAGTTCAACCTTCTGAATCAAACAATGTTCCATTTTAATCATTTGTATCATTTAGACTCTAAAAAACCATACAAAGTCAACATTAAAATGCTTTTTATTGCGTTTTTTGGTCAGATAGGTCTTAGGGGACTAAATGACGGCCATCTTGGGCGCCATCTTTAATATTTCAACCTTCTGAATCAAATCAGTGTTCCATTTTAATTGTCTGTATCATTTAGCCTCTAAACATCCGTAAAAAGTTAAAATTAGAGCTCTTTTTATCGAACCTGTTGGTCAGATAGGTGTTAGGAGCATAACTGACGGCCATCTTGGACGCCATCTTTAATTTTTCAAAACGCTCAATGATGCCAGAGTGGCATCAGTTGGATTCGTCATGTACAATGTCTGAACAACAAGAATCCATAAAGAAAAAAACTTTAAAATCAAGTTCCAGGTCATTCTTGTTTTCTACCGGACTAAAATCACGCTTTACGGCTCAGCTTACGCGTCGCCGTAAAACTAAATTTCCGACTGTATATCTGACAATATACCTCCCCAAATGATAACTTTGAATACAATTATCCCCTAAGTGTTTGCTTCCATGGTAAAAGTATTCTGAAGAGCTTTTGAATATATGCATCCAACGTAATAAAAATAAATAGGCCAAAGGATGTGGCAACAGTTAGGTCAAGCGTGCTACTGGCAAAGCTTGAGGACCTTGACCTTATTTTGAGAGAGAAGGCTTGGCTGGTTTGGACATGTGGAGCATTCTAGTGGTGCAGTCATAACAGCATGTGATATACAGGTTGTTGGCAAGCGGGGGCCACGGAGACCCAAGCTTACATGGAAAAAACTGACGGAGAACGACTGCTGTGAGTGGAAGCTTACAACAGTTGACCCTCAAGAAAGGAGCACCAGGAGATCAGGTGTGAAATCTGCTAGCCAGTTACCTTGAAGGGGGCTCATGGATGTGGATGATGCACCTGCATGTTAATTAAAAATCTGATTACGACATATATCATGATATGGTGACAAAAATATAGGCAAGATACGAGTCAACATATGATCATGTTTAACATGCAATGCAATGAGAAATCTGTCCCCAGGACTTTAGCTAAGAGTGTGTTACGAAAATTTATTTTTCTTATTTCTCAACCAAAACATATGTTGTGGGTATTCAAAAGAACCGTCTCAATGAGACGGTTCTTTAGAGCACCCAAAACATATGTTAAAACTGATTGGTAAGAAAATATGTACATTTTTACGCTGAAAAATTTTGTTTATCTAAGGACTCCCCACTCCAGTATATAATCACTAATTATCACCATTATGTAATACAGCAGACAACTTTCTGTTAACTATATATTTTTTTTTTTTTTTCAATTAAGGCTTGATATTTAATGTGAACTGTCTGGCAGATGATTCCCACTGAATAGCAAGCTTTGTGTGCTAGTAAGAAGAATTATTTTTACATCATAAACTGTTACAAATTTCGGGCATACAATAGAATGACATTTTTATCGACTCATTTAAAATCAATATCTTTCTCTACTGGACACCAATGAGGCATATCCAGGTTTAGGGTGACCACAGGAATTCTAAAATACAATCCCATGATTTTCCATGATCAAAAATGTAATTTTCATGACTATTTAATGCACAGCCTCCAACCTCTCCTTTTAGCGGCATCTTCACCATGTAGAGCATAAAAGCGGAATGCAGAAAAAGTAATGTATTTAAATAAGCATGCTTGTAGACTATGCATGCATTTTGAAATAATAAAAACTCGAAGCCACCAGTAGCCAGAAATCTAGCTGTCAGACACACAAGTTTTGTGTGTCTTACAGCTAGATTTCTGGCTACTGGTAGTTTCGTCAAACTGTTTCACAGAATTCCATGATTTTCCCATGCATGGATTTTTTTGTGATTTTCCAAGTTTTCCATGATTTCCAGAGCTTGTGGGAACCCTGCCGGTTTTACAAAGATTTTTATATTGAAGGTTCATTTATAATATACCTGTCATCTATACATGTTTGTATGTTTGTTTGAGCTGATGCTTTTAGTCCAAGTCAACAATTTTTCAGCCATGTCAGGACATTTCCTTGGTTGAACCAATACAAATCGGAGGATAAAGTGTCTAGCTCAAGGACGCAACACAGTGCCTCTAGTGAGGTTAAAACCAGTGACCCTTCAATCACAAGTCGAGCTCTCTATCGCTGAGCCACCACACTCCTCCTTGCAAATATGAGCCAGTGATGAGATTTCAAACAGTGTGATATATGCGACCAGCAAAGCCTCAGATCAGCCTGCTCATACGGCAGTCTGATGAGAGCCTTTGCTTATGGCTTGAATATTCTATGATTGTTGAGCTACTGACTGAACACCATTTGGAGTTTCTAAGCTTAACAGGAGGCTTCAAAGGCTGGTGCGAGTCTACACTTGTCAAAATGTCTAATTGTTGGAAATCTCATGCTGCGGCTCAATTATGTAAGGAGAAGAGGTCAATATAGTTAATAATTTGTTAACCATTGTCATGCTGAATATTTTTATGTACTACACTCCCCCCTCAATTTTCATCCAATCAACTTTCCTGATTCCAGATATTAGCAATCAATTACAGGCAGAGTGTAAAACAGGCAGAGTGTAAAACAGGCAGAGTGTAAAACAGGCAGAGTGTAAACAGGCAGAGTGTAAAACAGGCAGTGTGTAAAACAGGCAGTGTGTAAAACAGGCAGTGTGTAAAACAGACAGTGTGTAATACAGGCAGCGTGTAAAACAGGCAGTGTAAGACATGCAGCATGTAAAACAGGCAGAGTGTAAAACAGGCAGCGTGTAAAGCAGGCAGTGTGTAATACAGGCAGCGTGTAAAACAGGCAGTGTAAGACAGGCAGCGTGTAAAACAGGCAGAGTGTAAAATAGGCAGCGTGTAAAACAGTGTGGATCCTGATCAGCTGGCTTCTGAGAAGCCAGCTGATCTGAATCCACACTGTTTTCAAAACAGGATATATCCAGGTTCAGCATGACAAGGGTAAATTTAGTTTTGAACATAAAAGCCATGAGCTCATGAGAAAGACCTACCTATTTCTACTTTCATGCCACAACCTGTACACCTGTAGTTTTGTTTTCCTAGCAGTGAGTTTCTCCTAGAAAATAGTTTAAATAAAGCATTGACTAACATGGGTAGAAATAAACAAAAAAATTGACCTTAAAATCTTGAATGTTTATTTATTCATAAGCTTTAACTTAAGCTTTGTGCGCTCAAAAGAACCATCTCATTGACAGATTGTTCATACGCTTGGTAGACAAGCTGAATACTACAGAGCTACGCCTGTCTACCAAGCTGAATACTACAGAGCTATGCCCACCATTTGTTGACGCGACCTTAATTATGGCAGGTCTTAAAATGCAGATTTGCTGAAGCTAGATTTCTTCTTGTGAACCATTATAAGAATCTATCATGAGTGTGAGGCTGGGATGGAAAAATCTCTCCCAAGGATCACTATTTGGCATCATGAGGCTTGCCGAGTATTGACAAATGGTGATACCAAGGGACAGATTTTTCTATCCCACTCTCACTCAAAGATGGATTTTTTTCATGCTAACCCCACATTTTTATTCAAAATAAACCTCTAGAAGTTCCTGAATATGCTGAGATGCTATATTACATGATGACATCATTTTGACTTAACAGTGATGTCACTTGATGAACATGTGCCTGAGTTTCAAAAGTATTAAGGAACAGTCCACATGTAACAGCTTGGGTAAGATAACATGGGTAAGAAGAAAAAATTCTAACCCAAGCAAAGTCTCAGATATTCTTTAATATCTGTTGTGCAAGAATGCCTTGTCTGGCATCAGCAAATAACATTGAAATACTAAATAACATAAACTTACCTCGGCGTGGGATGAATGTTAAAAATGATCTGTGCCCTTGGTGGCGCCCATTCCATATTGCCTCTAAGACGAGTCTGAAAAAGTAACATAATAGTAATACTTCTAAAATTTTGAACAGTCATTACAGAGAAACCTGTTTTAAGCTGCCACTAAAAAAAGACAAAACAAAGGCTTTAAACACAAATGGTAGCTTAATGAAGGTCGAAAGTATTGCAGAATGCTCTCTAAAACTTTTGACCTGCATTAAGCGATAATTGGTCTTGAAAACCATTTTGGTCTCTTTGACTGGTTGCTTAAGACAGGTTTTACTGTACATGACAAAATGCAAAGGCAAACAGTGCAGACCCAAATCAGAATACTCCTGAAGAAAGAAAAACAATATATAGAACCCAGACTTAAGTTCACATGTTTTAAATTTCAAATCGAAAACAGCCTAATTGAATTCTATTGCACATTCCCATTTATTTTCTTATCCCACTTGCAAAATTTTAGAAAAGATGACTTATCCTTAAGATACTCGCTTTTTTTATACAGCAACCTTGTGAGCTGTGCAGAATGAAAATCTACTTTCATGATCACTGCTTATACAACAATTTCTAAAAATGTTCATATCACAAGCCAGGCATCTAAATAAGGACTAATTTTCTTATTTCTCAAACAAAACATATGTTTTGGGTACTTAATAGAACCGTCTCAATGAGACGGTTCTTTTGAGCACCCAAAACATATGTTAATACTGATGGATAAGAAAATATTTACAATTTTATGCAGAAAAAATTTGGATAATCTGGACTAATGCCAGGCATAGCATTACACAGGGACTACACTATACAAAGAACTAACTACTCAGGCCACCAGATAAGAGTGGGTGATTAAAATATAATTTTCTCATTTCTCAACCGAAAACATATGTTGTGGGTACTCAAAAGAACCGTCTCAATGAGACGGTTCTTTTGAGCACCAAAACATATATTAAAACCGATGAATAAGAAAATGTTTACAATTTTACGCTGAAAAATTTGGTTTTAATGGACCAATGCCAGGCATAGCATTACAAGGGGACTACACTATACAAGGGACTAACACTAAAGTAAAACCTGTGTAAAATGGCCACTCTCAAAAATACAAAAAATGGCTTTCAAAACCGATTATCACTTAAAGCAGGTGAAAAGTATTGCAGAATGCTTCAAAGGGAGCATATAAAAAGAGCATTCTTCAATACTTTAGACCTTCATTTAGCTACCTTTTGTCATTAAGAGCTTTGTTTTGTCAATTTTTTGAGTGGCGGCTTAAGACAGGTTTTATGGTACTTACCCTTTTTGACTTCTGCATATTCTCAGCATCATCAGGGGATATAGGGTAAGAGTTAGGTAATGGCAGCAACTGAAATTATATTAAAAAATTATTAGAGCTGTAAAGAGATATTATTTCTGGCAAAAATAAATGAGTCACAACATGAGATTTTCAACAATGTGGTATGTGCAACTAGCAAAGGCTCAGACCAGCCTGAGGATATGGGCAGTCTGATCAGAGCCTTTGCTAGTCGCTTAAATATTCTATGAGTATTAAGCTATTGACAGAACATCGTTTGGTGTTTCTAAGCTTAAAAGGAGGCTGCACAGGCTCGTCTGAGTCTACACTTATCAAAATACCACATTGTTTGAAATAACATGTTATGGCTCAATTTAGAAAACAGATGAGCTAGTGATTTGGCTCCATTAAAACAATAAGTTCCCCATAAAATATATCCTCATACCAATTCCATTAAATATTTACAATAAAGGCTCTTCCATGGGTGCTCATGTGTTATTCAACTTATACTGAAGGACTTTAGAAACGCACCATCTGCTTGAATTCTAATTCATGCCGAAAATTTAATATTTTCATTATGTGAACAATGAAACTGAAAAGTTCCATCATTCAGCTTGCATTCAATAAGAAAATCAAAACGCTGTTGTTTATGATTGCCGTGACGTCCCAATAAATCTGAGACAACTCAAAATCAAAAAGTCACAATGAACGAAAAACAGTTTTCAACCCTATGTTCGTACTGGAAAGCAAAGGGCAAGACAAAATCAAATCATGAAGTTTTAGGCCTCTGGCAACATTCTTTTCCTCTACACGACGTCATGACATTATGACGTAATTGGCCGTTTATATCCTAAGGATCAGGAATAATCAAAATCTTTTTATTGCCAACAGATACTCCTCAATCATTTGCATAAAAGACAAAAGAATCGCGACATGGGCAAACATCATCCGCCTGTTATTGCTGTTTGAAAATTTAAGACTGACGTTAGCAAAGAAACACTGGGAGTGGAAGTGTAATAACACAATTATTTCTGAAACTTTTTTGTGTTTTTCCATTAGTTTAGACATCTGGCTATAACCTCAAAGTGTTTGTTTTCAAATTGAATTAAATTTACATTTTTCAAGCGACAATAGTTGAAAAACACTAATGTCAGTATTACGTCAGAATGAACAGCATGAGCAAGTCTAAATTATGGCAAATCATGGAGCATTGTGCAATAGGATAAAGAATGATAAAGAAAACATCCTCAAATTAACCATGTTGAAAAGACAGTGAATATAAAATGGTGCGTTTCTAAAGTCCTTCAGTATATTTTAAAATGTTGTGAAAAGAGATAAAATGCTTGTCAAGCATTTAAGCACTTTTTTGCAACATTTTTTATAAATTCAATAACACATAAGTACAAATGCTAGATTTTTTTAAAATACATTGAAATCTCATTTTTGTGTGCAAACTTTCAGATTTTGTCATTGTAAAATGAATGCAATGTTGTTATGGACTCCACTACATAATGTAACCAAATGTGTAAACAACTACAGTAACACCTGTCTTAAGCGGCCACTCAAAAGAAGACCAAAAAATAGGTTTTCAAGACTGATAATTGCTTAATACAGGTCAAAAGTATTGCAGAATGCTCCCATGGAGCAATTTGCAGTACTTTTGACCTGCATTGCTCTACCACATGGCTTTAAGACCTTTGTTTTGTCTTTTTTTTGAGTGGCTTTTTCAGACCGGTTTCACTGTTATGGTTTATTGATTTTAATACATGGCGTTTAATCACTCTAGAGATGCAACATATTAGGATAATACCTTTAAAACATCTGCAACAAATTTCATGTTTTAAAATATTCGGTACAATTTTCCATTTAAACATGTACAACAATAGAAAATTTAGATGAAAGAATCTCTCAGTGAATGAGGCAATTGCAAGTGAAGTTATAACTGACCCTTTGAGGAGCATCTTGTTCCGTGACTAGCCACTGTAGGTCTGAAGCCTTTGGCAGCTGTTTCTCTGAGAATTTCTTCAGCAGTGACAGAGCCACCGACTCTGCCGAGAAATATGTAGCACCACTGTAACAAATAAGGCAAGGTATCAATAGATATTGCAAGATTCATACAGGCAAGTTTATGTAAAATTCAAGGACTTTTCAAGGACTTCTAAAGGACTTTTCTACTGTTTTCAAGGACTGAAAACTTATGAAAATACTAATTTACACGTTAAAATTCTATTTTTGAAATGTTAAATTGCATTACTAAAGATATAAATTTTATAAAATTAGTATAAAATTGTGGTGCCTTTATTTGGTGCAGCATATGCTGCACCAAATAAAGGCACCACAATTTTGTACTGATTTAGGTCTAGTGTTGAATCCTCTAGTAAATGGTAAAATTCAAGGACTTCTCAAGGCATTTTAGTGTTTTTCAAGTACTTTTCAAGACAAATTTAATTTTCAGGGACTTTTCAAGTCAGTCCTCTATATTCAAGTACTTTTCAAGCCTGTGCAAACCCAGTATTGGGCATGCATGGTCATTGAATTTCTATGGCATATTAACCTTTTTCATTCTGGACAAACAGTGACAAACCAGATGAAATGCCACATCATGCGGCATTTCATCAGGGTCTGCACTGTTTGCTAAGACAAATCAATCTTCAGAGAAAGAAAATACAATATTGTTTTGAAATTATAACCCGTGACCTCTCAATTTATGGAATGGACTATCCTGACTTTATTGTATGTAGCTTTATGGAAAATTCCATTAGTCTGAAAAGGTTTAATTGATATTTAGGCAGAAGCCAGGGTCTGCAGTAAGAACCTTTTTTATATTATTTTTTAGTTTTACCCAGAAGGATAGGGCTATGTTTGTCATCACCATTTTTAAGACATATTGGAATAAACAACAACAATTATTTTGTAAGAAATACTGAAAACAATCAATTTTTAAGAAAAAGTAAGCGAGTACAATCAGGAAATACCACAATCACACACTGCAGACCAACCCACGGCACGGTGAGGAAGAGCCACAGAACATTTACGCTAACAATACATCTGTAAGACAATAATGGCAAAAAATACTGAAAAATCAATAACTTTTTGAGGCCAAATCATGCTTTTAAAAAACATAACTCCCCTTACTTCTAACTACTGATAAATCTAAGAAAACAACTCAGGTTACGACGACTTTGAATTAAGGAGTGTATGTCAAGGTGTTTTAGTTATTGCAGTATTGATAATATAAGAATCTATCATGAGTGTGAGGGTAGGATAGAAAAATCTGTCATAAGGATCACTGTTTGGCATCACCAGGCTTGCCGAGTGATGAGAAACGGTGATCCCGAGGGGCGGATTTTTCTATCCTACCCTCACATGAATAATGGATTCTTTTTCTTGCTCACCACTGTTTTTATTTATTTATTTATTTTTAAATAAGCTTCCAGAAATCCCTGAATACGCTACAATGCAACTTCACATGATGACGTTACATGATGTCCTGGGTAAGATAGCATGGGTAAGATAAGATTTTCTATCCCACGCTAAAATCTCAGATATTCTTATCTGGTGTACAAGAATATAAAATCTCTCACCTATGTTTATCATATTGCACACTGTTTTTGTCTACATCAGCATCTGTAATATAAATGTTCAATATGAAAGCAAGATATCAATTGGTAACATTACAACATTTATTGACTATTGTTCACAGGTTTAGATAAACACAATTTTTCAGCATAAAATTGTAAATATTTTCTTACCCATCAGTTTTAACACATGTTTTGGATGCTCAATAGAACCGTCTCATTGAGAGGGTTCTTTTGAGTACCCACAACATATATTTTGGTTGAGAAAAAAGAAAAATAAATTTTCGTTACACACTCTTAACTAAAGTCCTGATTGTTTCAAAATATATGATGGACAGTTTGTTTGTTTGATTTGTTTCTTAACGTCCACTCAACAATCTTTCAGTTATGCGGGACGGTTCTTCCTGGGTTTAACCAGTACTAAGCTAGGATAAATGTGTCTTGCTCAAGGACCACAACGCAGTGACGCCGGTGAGGCTCGAACCCGCTACCCTTCGGTCTCGAGTCAAGCACTCTACCACTGAGCCACTGCGCTCCCTAATATGATGGACAGAGATATGGTTCTCAACAGACAGACATTCTCACTGAAGGATGGATGGATGGGTGCATACAGGACCCCAAAACTATATCCCCGCTTTTGGCATGAAATAAAATATTGTGCCTATATTATGAGTTCTGAAATTGAATGTGACACTACTGTCAACAGTGTAGAACTCAGACCAGATACTGCAAAGCATGTTGATAGGTCCAGATAAGAAAATTGTTAGAGTGTAAAATTGTGAATATGAATATTTTCTTATCTGTTTGTTTAATCCTGTGCTTTGGATTCTCAATAGAACAGTCATATGGAGAGGGTTCTTTTGAGTATCCACAACATATGTTTTGGTTGTGAAATAACAAAACTAATTTTCAATCACACACTCTTATCTGTTGGCCTGATGTCATCTCATCGGGGTCTGCAATATTTGCTCAGACAAAAACATTTTCAGGAGCTGAAATATGAAGTGATTTGGAAATTCTAACATGTACCCCTTCATTTATATATATTTACATTTTCAAAGCAAGCCTTTAATGAATCTTTAGATTTTTGCAACCGTTCATAGCCTCATGAATGATATGGATTCGATTGACAGCTGCCAAGCTCACTTGTCCGTGCAATAGGCTTTGAACATCAAATTCATTTGCCAGAAATGACACTGGTGTTTTGATTGACAGCGAGCCACACCTGAGTCGGACGTGCAAAACAAGCATCTTGATTGCTCTATTGACTGTCCGTGTCCACACTGGTTGTTCCGCTTTACATGCCAACAAAACCGTTAATATGATAACATATTAATTACAAAACTTGTTTTTTCCTAAATTATAAATAATTTCTATATATTTACGATATGTATAATAAAATGTAAATATACGCAATAAATTCAATTTTTGGAATGTTCATGGAATCATGCATACTTTTGGGTCTCTTGCAAAGTTAACATGAAGCCCTTTGGGCTTCACTTACTAAATGCAAGAGACACGAAGTATTCTTGATTCCATGAACATCCCAAAAATTGAATTAATTTCTTCAAAGGACAATACAAACATTCTTGACAATGTAGAGAACCCTATAGACACTTACATTGGCCTGAAATGGGTTAAATTTTGTCATGGTTCAATATGACTGGCTTACAACCATACACCTACTGGGCTAGAAAATATTAAGTAGTTCATGAAATCAAATTCGGAGATATTGCTGTCATATAAATATAAACAATTTGTGGTATTAGTGACAGGTATTTTCGTACAAATTGGAACTTTGAGATGTTTAAAAGAGGCAAAGACAACGTACATGCTACATGGTAAGTGTAAACTTCAAAATAGTTTTCCTCATTTTCAGTAACATATGTTTTTGGTACACAATGGAATTGCCTCATAGGGGCAATTCCAAAGTTTACCCACAACATATGTCGTTTCAATAGATGAGTTTTTCACCATAAACTTTTTTTCAACAAATTCTCAACTACTATAATTGTTTCTGTAAAATGAGCATGCAGAAATAATTAAGTTTTCATGTAGTTTGTCATGAACCTGGATGACACTACTAAACTGCCTATGCCATGCTTTTGACAGTCTTTCTTGAGAAGTATCGTTGGAATATATGAGCCGCCACATGAGATTTTCAACAATGTGGTATGTGCAACCAGCAAAGGCTCAGACCAGCCTGCGCATACACGCAGTCTGATCAGAGCCTTTGCTAGTCACTTGAATATTCTATGAGTGTTATGCTACTGACTGAACAAGATTTGGAGTTTCTAAGCTTAAAAGGAGGCTGCACAGGCTCATCTGAGTCTACACTTGTCAAATGCCACATTGTTGGAAATCACGTGTCACTGCTCATATTGCTAAATTGGTAGCTGCGTGGTTGTGCTTACCTGTGAACAATGACGCTAGACTAGCCTGTGACTGTGACAGACCACTAATCCTACTAGCCTTCAAACTGCTCTTAGACAAATCTGTGTCTCTGCCACCTGTAAAAAAAGGGGGAAAAAACAGTAACAACTGAAAATGCACTTTAAGAAGTGCAGTTTAAGGTGGTACAGGACCCATGTCAAAAGATAACCAAGTGTTTCTAAAAAAGTAAGAGTTATTTTTATTTATTGTCTTAAAACGTACAAGAATTGGCGTTCACAAAAATTATCATTTATCAACACATCTGTATGACCAAATATATTAATATATTTTGACTGTCTGGTCCAGTTTCACCCCTCAATGCATTCCGATTATACTTGGTCAGGCAAATCTGGTCAGAAAAGTTAATATTCATGCGTATTCAATGTATGTACTTGCAACAACGTTTTCAAAATAGAACATTTTTCCAGATCAAAGACTTGCGTTATTCTGACGACACTTCTATACATGTTACTGCTGATGACGTCAAATTTGTAACGAATCCAGAATATGTATACTGTATGTAAAGTAAAGAAAAAAAGAAATAATAAAAGCAACAACAAAAACGATTGAATCAACAGCATGTGAATTGCCCCTCCCTCCCTCCCTCTCTCTCTCTCTTTCTCATACACTCACCCTCATTTTGGCACACACACAAGCGCTTGCGCACACACACACTTATAAAGTCCTTAAGGGGTCCTAGAACGTGCTAAATGAAGAATAGACAAATAATATGTTTTTTGCACATGGACCTAAATTAAACAACATTAACTCAAACAATACACTGTCTACGCACATGGACCTAAATTAAACAATGAAGCAGGTATGGCACTCCATCCCTGTTTTTATTTCAGAGGTAAAAAAAGAAAATAGCACAAAACAGAAAAACAAGCACGGTGACATATGCTTTTTAATTAATTATAAGTTTCTATGCAAAATTTCCTTCAAAATAATAAGTTTTTCGTTTCTGTAGTTACATTGTGTGACATTTTTTATTCTAGATTTAAACGATTTTTTGGCCTCGATGTTTTTTTACAAAATAGATTTTAGCTTTAAAAATAAGCTACATGCCTTTTTTCGCTGTGTTTTTGTGTTCTTTTATTAGCCAATAGCATGTAGGGTATTTCCAGGAAAAAATATGGCATTTCTCACTTTCATTTTTTTAAATTTGAGACATTGATATTTTGAAAAACTCATATTTTACGATTTTTAAAGTTTAATAACTTTTTAAAAAGCACGGTAAGGTCCTGTTATTTTTGTCAAAATAGATGAGTTTTGAGCTATTTTTGAACATATCAAAAGATGGTAACTTTTTGGTCATATGCTGATGAGTCCGGTACTACCTTAATACATGTGTAATAATACATGTACCTGTCCATAAGAACTTTTCTTTCAGTGAAATTCCCCAGAGCCCATATTTTTCTAATCCTACCATAAAACATTTGTACTATGGTGACTCCTAGTGAACATTTCTGAAACCTTTTTTAGGAGTTGCTCCCTGCCCTCTTTCAGGCTGTGGGAAACATTAGAAATGGAAATCTATGAAGTTTCAGACCAAAAAGTAGACAAAACAATTTATAAATGTGCTTTTAATTGTAACACTAAGATATGGTCTCTAGTTAAGAGTGCATCATCTAAAAATTAATTTTCTTATTTTTTTAACCAAAACATATGTAGTGGGTACTCAAAAGAACTGTCTCATTGAGACAGTTCTTTTTTTTGAGCACCCAAAACATATGAGCCGCGACGCGCAGAAAGGGTCCTTAACGTTATAAATGACGTTACGAGATATTAACGTCAGAAGCGACGACAAGTTTACGCATTGTTTTGTTGCCGATTATTGACGTCAGCGCTTTCTTTATTTTTCAAGTTTAACATTTTTGGTCTCCTAAATCGAATTTAGTTTTTGCCTTCAATTTTTTACACGGTGACCAGAGTGGCATCTCCAGCAATTCAAATAGAACTATGTACAGAATGGCTTTAATTACCGGTTAAGTCAAAGCACTGAAAGCCGATGATTCGTTTTTCCGTCCGCCAATACATGTATGCGTACATATTTTTGAGCACACACGTTTCATCCAGTTTTATGAACCCACTTAAGTTTGGAGAAAGGTTCTCTGGCTATTTCCCGCCGTTATCCACGCCCCGCTGTCTTTGAGAAAGGTGTGGGGCGTTAGTAGTTCGAATTTTGACGAATGTCATCAATCACGAAGGGATCGACGACACAAGTCATTTTTGCTGGAAGCCTCAATTGAAAATTAAGAAAATATTCATACAGAAGAAAGATTAAAAAGTATAAGCTTTCTAACAACGCATAATTATTTAGTCTTCACTTTTATTTTACAAATCAAACACTATAAATAATAACAATCATATAAATAAAGTTGATAAACATTTAGATATGTTTTCTTTCAGACTGATTAATCTTACAATTAGGCATGTAGTAATGCGCCTTTTTGGTCAAATTCAATAAGCTTTTCTTTTTATTTTATTTTCTTACAAGGGAAATAACTCAATCAGAGAGTAAGTATTATTTTTTTTTTAACTCCGTATCTTACTATTTTTCTTGTTTCTAGAGACAGCCGTGTATTTGATTGTTTCTATAGGCGCGTTCCGTGCTGTTTGTTGTTGTTGTTGTTGCTGCTGTTGCAAAAATGTATGTATTGTTTATGAATACTGCCTAAGGATCAAGTTAAGGCACTGGCCCTATATTACAAACTTTCATTTAGATTTGCAACGTTGTCTTTTATTTGCAATGAAATCTTTTTAAACTTCATATGAATCTTTGTTAGGCTTAAGGTTTTGCGCCTTTTATGGTGTTTTAATCATAAAGAGAAGCCGCCGTGGTGTATGGGATAAACCTATGTCTTGTAAACCAGGGGTCGCAAGCTCGATTCCCGGCTTCTCCCAGTCTGTCGGATGAGACTTTAAGCCGTTGCCCCGTCTTCTGAGACGCTTTAAAACCAGAACCACTGCCGATTGAGCCTTCTGGAGTTCCTGGACATAGAACCACAAAAAGCATAAACCCACCCGGCCAGTACTGGTACAGCCAAGGAACACGGCCACAGAAACAGTGTTTTAATCATAAAAAGGTGCAACGTTTGGTGATAAAATGAAGTATAAACAAACTCTTTTCGGACCCGAAGAAAAGCAAAAAAAATGACGCCTCAATGTTTTTCCATGCTTACCAAACACTCTAATACAAAGCCGACACGTTTGTTTTTTGACCGACGCCTTTAAAAAAATGTATTACACAAAACTATAGACTGAGGCTACAATCATGGAAATAGAACAAAATTTACGCAATAAACATATTAACATTGTGCTATAGTTATAATGCATTGCGTTTTTGTACCGAAATTCAACAGTAACTTAAGGAAAAGTAGCCTAAAATGTCAAATATAGACGACGCCACAAATGGATGTATAATGCCACTCGAATGTAAAACCGATTGAGTGTACATTGAAGGTATTCCAGTTGCTTTATCGAGGGTTGGAAAACGCGGGGAAACCGTGCCCCAACCCTCCAGGTGCACGGAAATGCCAATGTTGCCTATTTGAACAAATCCTATTTCACATTTTTATGCAAAATATCCGCGGCCCTGGGGAAAAGGGTTAGCGCCCGGGGTGGGGGGGGGGGCTACTCTAATTGTTTCTTCATACGTAGACTCGGGCCCAGCATCTACCATTCACCTCAAAAAATATTAGGAATTTCAAGCACCCCAAAAAAAATATTTAGAATTTTAGCAGCCCCATTCTGTGCCTTGACCTAAAGAAGAGACCCTAAAATGCATATAAATGACCCCTAAATATAGAAAATATAGACCAATTTTGTGATGACCCCAAAAAATATCCTCCAAGTCAATATTCAGTTTCCTGACGACCCAATAACTATTGAAATTCAAAATTTTGAACCCCCCAAAAATGACCCGAGCCTACATATGTATGAAAACATCAGAGTACCCCCCTCCCCCTGGGGGTTAGCGCTTCTCAGTCCTGGGTCCCTCAACCGTCTCTAAATCTCGTATGGCCGTTTCTTTGTTGGGTGGTGGTGGTGGTGTTTAATATGTCTCAGGAAACAGATATGATTACGTCGAGACGGTGTCAGCGACCCACTCGCTACTGACTGCGCTACTGGAACAGGTTAATAGGCCGTTTCCTTTTTCAACAGTAATAAAACGAAACGTTTCAGTTTGTGACAAACTAAAAATACGTTATCGCAAGCGTGAGACAAAACATGCAATCTTCACTAAAATCTAAACATTTGGCATTTTTTTCTCACCTGACTAAGATACCCCCCCTCACACACACACAAAACGTAAACAAGATCTTTTTATTTTAATATATATGTTGGATGTACTTAAAAGAACCGTCTCAATGAATCAAACCCTAAAATAATGAAAGTGGGCTATCTTAATTTGACAAAAATGTATAGAGTACATGTGAATGGGAGTACCACGCGCGCGTTGAAGGCATATATCTATATTTCATTAAAATTGTTCAAAGTCGGCAGATTGGGTTTTGCACTTTTATCAAAGTATAATAATGCGTAGTGTAGTCTACCATCTATGACATAGGCCAATTGAGTGCGAATGCACACACGCACGAACGCTTTGAGTAAACCACGTCTGACCGTGTTTAAAATAAAATGAGTAGTAATAATTCAGTTTGTTAGACAGCGTACTGTGGTCTACCACTTGTGGTAGCGCATGCTAGGCCCAGTTTTCACGCACCCACCTACGCTTTGAGTAATCCATGTCTGGCCGTGTTAAAATAAAGATCCCCTATACCACCTCGAGAGTGCGTACTCTATAAATGGCCTAAAGCGCCTGGAAATCATATGAATATGGAAATGCAGAGGTCGATCTCCATCTTCTTTATACTATTGAGTGTAAAGAGCAGAGGTTCTAGCGAGGGTGTGTATTTGTGCTAGGTCGTGACAGACAGAGATCGCTGATCGCATTTCGCGACTTTCCAGTTATTTCTATTCTAGTCGAGACCGTTCGCCCGAGCCTTCGTTTCTCTGGAGATATGGAAATTAGCGCAGATATGTAAATGCATGTATGCGTGTGTGGGGCTGGCTGGTGTTTCATGCTGAAAGTGCCAGATAGTTGCATAATATTTTGGTCCGCTAACCCCCGCGCAAACCATGCCATAGCTCCATAAGAACGACATTCTGTGCAACCCTGAATTCCTAGATACCTAAATCAGGATAAACTGTAACTTAATTAAAAAAGAGAGATGAAAAAAAGGGCTGTCAAAGACCGCCGTGTTTCTTGTCAAGCCCAAAGTCCAATTACGTCCACAAAATAGCATATCAAATTATTGACGTCGTCAAGTGACGTCATTAGTTTTTACCAATGTCTATTAGGGTATATAACTTTGAAGAGCTCTAGAAATGGTTATAATAGGGGTACGGCCACCATATTTTCACAAGTTGTTAAGAATAAATAGTTCTTTTGATATTGGATGAAAACTGAATTTCGAAAAAATACGTTAAGGACCCTTTCTGCGTGTCGCGGCTCATATGTTAAAACTGATGGATGAGTAGGAATATTGAAATATTTACGCTTAAATTTTGTTTATCTCAACCTACAATGTTACAGCTGATTTCAATCATATTAAGTCGAACCTCGTGAATTCAAAGTCCTCTGGAGGTTTAGTTTCGAATCATTAGTAGTTTAGTAGTTCGAATTAAAGGGAGGTAGGCATGAAAATATGTAACCCCCAAAAATAATATTTATCTTTTTTTTCTTTCAAACATAAGTTTTGGGGGCATAAAAGATACGACTCTATGAGACGTTTCTTTTAGGCGCCCAAAACAAATGTAATAACACACAGCTATTAAAATAGATAATGAATAGGTCCTACTCTCTAAATTCAGTATGTCCCAAATTTATTTCAAATAAGTGGATATTTCGAAAAATCGAAGTTTGAATTTTCAAGGTTTTACTGTATATAGATATATATAGGAGTTAACATACCAGAAATATCTATTTCTTCATCCTCAACTTCACTGGAATCTGCACTATCTGTAAAACATTATATAAATTAAAAGGGTCCAATATATTGTGTCAATATAAATTCTATCCAATTATCATTATATGTATGTATTTAACTCCACACCCAGGGAGCGGAAGTGAGCGGACAATTGCGAGTGAACGGCAAAATACGACATTTGCGACGTTGTACATTGGATGATCAGTCACTTGCTCTTAAAAGAAAACACAGGGTGCATAGATATGTCAACACAGCAACCATTTGTGTGTCTGTCATGAATTTATTCATACTCGCGTAAGTACCCAGATAATTATCCTGTAAATAGGTAATATTAAAACTGATATTGGTCATTGTTTTCTTAAAAATAATGACACTGATCAATCCATTGATGCTTCATTTCACTGTGATCGCTGTGTAAAGATGGAATGAAATATAGCATAACAATAAAGTTTGTACGTTCTTCTTGTTTATCTACCTTCTACAATTACATATCATGTTTATTCTTGAATAAAATGTGCTGAAAGAGTGGTGACTGGAATAATATGAAACGACTTGTCATGTCACCTTTTTACATCATGTGAACGGGCACTTGACAGTAAACTGAACGGGTGCTTGTGATCTAGGCTGTCTGTATTGAACGAGCACTTACCATCATTAACAACATAAGTTGAAATGATTATTGCTAAATTTTGGTACCAATTCGTTTTTCCAAACAACAAATAAGTCTTGATATCGTTAATATTACATGCTTTGAAGTAAATATAAAACAAAAAAAGTGTTAATTCAGCATGAATTCATTTAGTACTGGTTTGTTTTAATAATGCATCCTGATAGGAGACAAAGCATACATTTTGCCTGCCTGGCATTATAGTACAACCGGCAGTGTGTACAGTCCAGCCTTTTGTAGTTTGTGTTTTTGATTTCCAAACTTGACTATCATCCTTTAAATGAGATGGCCATTAAACCCTTTCTTTTACATAGCCTGCTTATCTTCAATTTCTGGAGGATACTTATAGTCTTTAAAAATACATAAAGTAAGGCTGCAAAGGCGGAAAATTGTGATTAGGATAAATAGCCATCCTTCAATGTCCACAGCATTAAGCCCTGGACATTAAGCAACTAACCAAATAGACAAATGTGCAAGGTTTGGCTGTTTTTTGGTCGTAATGTTGCAATTTCACCTTTATGCAATGTGCATTTATATGGCTTTGTATAAACATTATGAGACATGATCAGACTGCTACTTAACGGTAATTTAGGAACAGCCTAATCAGGGTTAATAGTGTGAGCTTCCATATAATCAAATGCAATGGGATATATTATAAAACAGATAACAGTTTCAGGACAAAATATAAACATGATCAAGATTTATAAATTATGAATGAGTTGAAAAGATGTTTTCCATAATAACTTAAAATTACTTAATTGCAGTCCTTATATTTTGTAAAAAAAGCGTAAACGTAAAACCCATATCAGTGTTTCAGTGAGACAGTTCTTAATATCAACAACATAGCTTTATCTAGGAAAAAATGAACTTTTTTTTTTAAAATTGTAGTCTGCCCTCACAGCTGCTGATACACTTTCTAATTCTATATTGCAAACGATATGGACTCAAAAAGGCTTCCAAGGTTAACGTTATTGACCATAGAACCTGTCCCCTCCTCTTGGGGGATTTTTGTCACTATGATTTCCTGATACAATGTATATGGCACAGAATGAGGTATGGTAGCTCTCAGAGAAAAGTCACATTACTATGTAACATCAAACTTATATATGTTACCCAAAATATATTCAATAGTATTTTGGTGCCAATGTTAAGGTACTCTTAGGCATAGTTACATAATTCTTTAAGCTTGTATGTGCCCTTTTAATTGCAGGGTGTCTTTAAAAAGCGTTTTGATCAAGCAGAAGTGTGTTAATTTCATTACTTCACGTTACATACGTTATATTTGTGAACTAAACTAATTAAATTATTGATTTCTTATTTAATCGCTTTACTTGATAAACTTGGATGTATATTTTAGTTCACAATACCACGATCCTTACAGGCATTTTACTGCCAAATGCAAAACTGCAAACAGTTAGATCCATTCACAGGATTATAAGAAATATAAGCTGCTAAGTATGATGACCCTAAATAGAATGTTTTATAAGGTAAAGACCTTTTCATCAAAATTGAGCACACAATTCTATCTGTTAACCTTTAGACACTTTGAATAATATAAGCATTCTATTGATAAAGAATAGTGTAAGGCGATATTTAACATTTTCTGGTGTATATTACCATTATGTTGTTTGTTTATGTTATGTGTAGTATATATTACTTACTTTAGTACGTTCTATTTAATGCCTAGTACTTGCTATAAATGATACATCATGAGGTGTTTAGATTTATTTAACTATAATTTTGCACTAAATATATAAAGCTACTAGCTTGTACAAAATAGAACTTTATATTTATTATTAAAAGTCATTATCAATCCACATTTATCTTTGCAAAACATAATGTTTTTTTAACTTTTTTAAAATAACAACACGATTTTATTGGTTTGTTCAAAGTTATTAGGTTTTAAATTAGTAATAAAGTCGATATGATAGAATTCAAGTAACAGCTGAATAAAGACACTTACCAAGTTCTATCAATTTTTAAGGTAACATTTCTTATGATATAAAACATATGATATGGTTCTATATTTGTCCAAAATGTCAAAAATAATAAAAATTTAGCCTGAAATGCTAAGATACGTTGAATTAAGATTGCTGTAATATTTATTTGAATTGATTGATTAAGTTCAGGTTTAATATCCCAGTAAAAAATCATCATCATGTCAGGGCTCCTTACAGAGGAATGGAGAAGGAACAGAAGTATATGATAGACTAAATGGCCCCACAAAAAACTAAGTTTGTCTCGTGTGAAACAAATCTCATCCTGCCAACATGCAAAATATGATGGGCCATCTCTCTGAAAACTGCCGCAGAATGGCACCTCTCTTTACTCATAAAACTGTAAAAATATGTGTCTTTATTAGATACAATTATACTGCACGTCATCTGCTTTCAATTAAAAACTACATGTAAGAATAAGAACTAATTTGATATCACTTTAGAATTCCTATTATTTAAGGTACGTAGTAAACTTTGATATTGCAGGGTATCTGCCGAAGAGCTAACATTATATTTTTGTGGATTATATAAAGAGTTTGTTGAAGACCATAATGGACAAAGCCTCGGAGGTCTTTCGACAGCCATTGGTCTAGTGATATCACTGTACTATATATTATTATATTTGATATTAAGCAACATATCTAACAGTACTATTATAGATGAAGATTGTTTTGCTGCATACTATTACTTTTGGATGAATTTATTTAAGAGTGTTCAATGCGTTTAAGAGAGCATGATGATTAATAAGAATTAGATCTGACTTTTATTTGCACAATATGATTTGCGACTAAAATAGGGTAACAGAGTTAAAATGGCTGTAACACAGTAAACCCTAAACTGTCAGAAACTAACATGAGCCATTTTGCATATTATATTCTTATATACAAGAGGTGTTTCATGTTTATTTGAACAAATTTGAAAATGCCGTTATTCATTTAATTCTCGTTATATTGGATAATAATGGATTTCCATGGTTTAGTCTGATCTCCAGGAATACTCAGTCACCAAGAAAATAGTTCTTAATTTTAATCTTCTGGTTTGAAACAGTCTCTGAAGATGAGTAGTCAAATTCTAAGCGTTTAAAAATGCTGTCTGAAACGGATTGTACTGAATCTTTCTCAAGCAATTTCTCTCTAAGAGATATGAAATGTTTCTCTTGCAACCTTTTATATATTGTACATAGATAATTAAAGTAAGTTATGTTAGAATCTAAAGCATTCCAGTTGGATGTTTACTTTTTTAAAGCGACTTGAACATCAAATTTTAGGGTTTACAGTTTCCATATCAACACTAAAGTATATGCAAAATACTCAAATGCAATATTTGGTGGCCAGTTTTATCAGCAATAGATACTTAAAATATCTTAGTAATTGAGTCGGCTGTGAGTTTTGGGAATTTGTTTTTCAAACTTCTTCCAAGACACATTTTATACATGAGATATCCATTTGGGCACTTGTATGGAAGAACTTATTAAGCTCAGTTTCCAAGCAAAAACAGGCACACATTGGCCGTTTCTCATTTTAATAATAGACTGAGTGTTCCTCTAAACTTAAAAGAAAATTTCACACTTAAATACGTACTTTCTTAGAAGATACACCCATTTTAGCTCTTAAAATCATTAAAAATGGAGTGGGGGATGTATTTAGGGCCGCCCTGTTATGTCTATACTTTTAATTGCCATCTTGTCTATTTGGCAATACCAGGAACACGTTCATTATGCATGAAAAAACAAAACTTGTTTATTTTATTTATATGCTACGGCGAAAAGTGAAACTCAAATATGTTCAAATAAACATGAAACAGGTCTCATACAATTGATGCAGTTTTAGAATATCATAGTGTTAAAAATATCCCCTCAATGGGGGAGGGTTTCCATTAGCATATTTTTGTGTTACATACGTTATTATTTGCATTATGGTTTCAAGATAAGCTTGCTACTCAAGTATAATATACTGCTGGAAATCACTCTATTAAGATGCCTGCTGAATATATATGTGTTAGTTTTAAACCCCGTGACTTTATGCTAAGCTTTTCAGCAAAAACATGTCTTTGTTATCATTGAAAATTTATGAAGTGGTAGCTATTTTCAAATGCCTAAAACACTCTAAAAGGTAGGGAGCTGGTATTTGCAGTTTTGGTTAGGTTACTTAATTGTCTTCGTAGCAGCATCAAAAATTAGACCCAGTAAACAGTAATAAACATTTCAGGAGATTCAACAGGCATAAAATATTCCCAGAAATAGGGTAATGCAAAATGTAACAAAAGTACATACGTAAAAGTAAGTTACAATATAACATCACACTTGTCAGAGGGTATCTCTTTTTTTTAAATGTAAGACATTGGGTTTCATGGAAATCAGACTCAACACCCCCCCCCCCCCCTGTGTGTGTGGTAGGGGTGGGGGAAGGGGTTGGAATAGACCCATATCTATCCCATTGCCTAATAGTCTGGATTTCATTCAGGATCATGCTTTATATTAATTTTAATGAATCAAATATGGGTCAGCTTATGACATTTTTGAATGAGATTTAAGTTGCTCTTTAAGGATCAATATTTCGTTTCCTATGATAAAAAATAGCCTCTAGTGTGGGTGAATATATGCAGGAGTCGATATAGCAGACAGCATTTAAGAACAAACGTTTCTTGACAGGGAAAGGTGAAATATTGACACTGGGATTCATAAAATGATAAAAATTATATAGGCCTCAGTATACAAGTGACCGTTCAGTAAAGTCGCAGTTGTCATGTACAATCCGTAAGCGAACGACAGCAAGTGACTGAACGGTGCCATGCTCCCACGTGTGTCATGTTTTCGCCATTTGCCATGCTCTGGTTTTGTTTTGACAAAAATTATTAGTGTTTCTTTGAAAGTACTAATATTAGAAGAGTAAAACTCCTAATGACAGTGCATTTACGTGTTTATGCACGTTTGTTTCACGTTTGAAAATTCGAAAATCAATCACCCGTTGTTGATAAACAAGTGATTAAAATTCAAATTCACTGAACATGGACAATGAAATAGGATTTCAATCCAGCCAGAAAGTAACTCACAAATACAACTTACCTTCTATACCCAAAACACGCATATGCTTGGGTTTTTCGTGTAAGAAAAATCAGTTTGTTTATGGTGTAAAGGAACAATCAATACCGCAAGTGACCAACCGTCCAATGTACAACATTGCAAGTGCCGTTACTTGTCGTACACTCGCAATTGTCCGGTCACTTCCGCTCCCTGGGTGTGAACTCAATCTATCATTATATGCATGTATTTAACTTAATCGAACATTCAACTAAACGGAAAACTTTAACAGCTATAATGCCTTATATGGTGTAAAATGATAGGCTGTGTATCTTTCAAAAAAAAGCTTTGATTTAAAATTTCTTTCTTTGCATGAGTGCAGAGAACCAAATTTCAAGCATGCCAATAAATTTTATTTTATAGAAGATTTTCTACCAACTTTTGTTAACCTTATTCAATAACATTTGAGCCAGTGCATGAGATTTCCAACAATGTGGTATGTGCTACCGGCAAAGCCTCAGATCAGCCTGCGCATTTGCACAGTCTGATCAGAGCCTTTGCTTGTGGATCGAATATCCTATGAGTGTTAAGCTACTGACTGAACATCATTTGGAGTTTCTAAGCTTAAAAGTAGGCTGCACAGGCTTGTCTGAGTCTACGCTTGTCAAAATACCAAATTGTTGGAAATCACATGTCGCGGCTCATTTGCAATACCCTTTGCTTGATATTTCCTCAATCTAGTTATATGCATCCTCTATTTCAGGCTTGGTTGTATTAATTTAACCTTTGTCCGGTTGAGCCCAGATTTATCCCTTTTTAAAAACACTGTAGATCCAGATCATATGGCTTCCTAAGGAATCCATCTGATCAGGATCCACAGTGTTTTCCACTCTGATTGATAATACCGGCTTACAACAAGAATGCTGCAGGTTAACTGGATAAAACTGGGGGAGGAGTGTAGTACATGAAAATATTCAGCTTGACAAGAGTTAGCGATCAAATTTTTCTAGCATACTACAACAGTAATCACATAGAGATAATTCAAGCATAATATACAGTTATTTCATGCCTGTTTGGTGAATAGTCAAAACTATGCCACGAGGTGCCGTGGACAGCTCAATGCATTGAACTGTCCACGGTACCGAGGGGCATGGTTTTGACTATTCTTCCAAACAGGCATGAAATAACTGTTTTATTACCCAACCAAACCTGGAAAACACAATGATTTGCTGGCAATTACACTGAATTACTAGCTTAATTGGTGCGCAACGTCGACAAACTCGTGGCGTTCTACGATACTTTCGTGAGGTTTGACGTCATCGGCCATGGTATAGTCAAAACTATACCACCCTGATTTCCCATTACGTTAAAATTGGTGATGTCACCAGCATGGTATAGTCAAAACTATTGACCGGCTGGTGACGTCATTTTAGTAGTGTTACGTGCGTGTCACTCCGCCACGTGCCAATTGAGTTCTAGTTTGTGCAGATAGCAAAAACTATTTCATTGTCATGTATATAGGGGGTTGGGTAATAAAGCAGAATAGTGCATATTTACCTGAGTAGTCCGACTGATGTGGAGAACTAAATGGTGAAGCTGACTGACTATGACTTGTGGTTGTATTGGCTAAGAAACAAACAAAAAGTCACAAAAATACACAAATCACGAAAAACAGAGAGAAACAAAAATAGCACTTGAATACTCAAGACAATAGAGAAGAGAATCAATTATTATAAATGAGCCTATTTGCAAGAAAACCTATCTTGCTGGTTATCGACTAAGTAAAGCTCAATCCAGCCTGCTCAGCTATATAGACTGCTTAGAATCTAGGAATTTTGCATGTAAAACTTGTAGATATCATACTTTACAGAGTGCTAATAACAAAGGTGCTGATCAGACTGTGCAGATTTGTAGGCTGGATTGACCCTTTGTTATTTGCAAACAACAGTGTCAAGTTTTCTAGCAAAGAGGTCCATATATGAGCTGGTGTATGACAGATCAAAAAAAATTACCTGTATGCCCAGCAAAGACGCAGATCAGCCTGGACATCTACCCAGGCTGATCTGAGTCTTTGCACAGAGTGAATTAAGAAACAATGGGCCTTTAGCTACTCACTGAACAATGAGTGAAGAATCTGATCAAACAGATGAGTAATTGTTAACAATAATTATAAAAAAAAAAATATAAAAGCAAAAACTTATGAAAAACAACATCCATTCTAAAATATTACACAGTATAACCTGTCTTAAGCAGCCACTCAAAATAGACAAAACAAAGATATTAATGACAATTATAGCTTAATGAAGGTCAAAAGTACTGCAGAATGCTCCAATTGAAGCAATCTACAATACTTTTGACCTGCATTATGCGATAATCGGCCTTAAAAAGCAAGTTTTGGTCTTTTTGAGTAGCCGCTTAAGACAGGTTTCACTGTATTTTACTTTGACAACATTTAACCCTTATCCTGCCACCATTTTTTTTGTCCTGAAAATGTTGTCTGCTTTTACATCTGCTGCATACATTCAAGCACTTCCTACAAGATTTTTTCATGGAAACAAGCCATATGAACCCTAATAAGACTGCTCCTAAGGCAGCAGTCAGATCAGGGCTGATAGGCTACCTAAGGACATTTAAGAAATGAATTCAATTTTTGGAATGTTCATGGAATCATGAATACTTCGGGTCTCGTGCAAAGTAACTTTGCAAGAGACCTGAAGTATTCATGATTCCATGAACATTTCAAAAATAGATTTTATTACTTTTATTTACATTTTATATTATCAGTCAAGTATCAATTTTCACCTAACTTGGCTGGTTTTCCAGATATTTTGAATTAAATCAGACATAACGTAGGGTTTGGAATAGCCAAAACACCAAATTTTCGCGCTTATGGTCATGGGGATACATGTTCAACGTCACGCAAATGTCAGTAAACAAGCAACGTTATTGGATGGACTTGATGTTAGCCCGCTTAAATGGCGCGTATGTGGGTGTGGCTTAAATTGATTAGTTCATGAAGATATGAACCACATCTCAAATGTAAAGGTTCATTTAAAGACTCGCAGAGGAAATGTAAATATAAGCAGATGACACAACAGGCAACAAAAGTCATGACTTGCAGGAAAAGGGTAAAGACACTTTTAAACACTCAAAAAAATATGATGTCATGCAAATTTCAGCACATGAACAGCCCTGGAGGTAAGAATGCCTACTGCATATGCATGGATAATTTTGGGGTAAGAAATCAAAATGGCTCAATTTTCTGCCAAAAACCTCAATGAAAATTGGGTTGATGGCAAAAAAAAACACAAAATGATATAATCTTTTAAACACTTTGTGCTTAAAATACTCACTGGCAGTGAGTTAAAGAGGCAACAAAAATTGAGGACTCAAAAAAGCAAATACTAAATACTTATTTTAATAGGTCTTTGTATAAAAATCCTACAGAATTTCAGCTTGCATGCCCCATTGTCTTCAGACATATGATTCCTAAATAAAGAATAAAAAAATTGGGGGTGGAAAATTGTTAATATTTTCTTATCGGCCAGTTTAAACTTACTGTCTGTCCTACCATCACTAAATGCTGGAAATCCTCTTGCTTTCTGCAATGAAAAAAAGCATCCTTTAGCCCTTTGTATACTAATGGATTGTTCCTTTGGGTGTGATACAAATAAACTTGTGATAGTCCATTGTCCATACATATCAAGGGGTGTCAGGTTATAATTTTATAAAATATTGTATTTTTTGTCTGAATATTATTTTTACCTGTATGAACAGTGTAGACCCTGATGAAATGCAGCATTATGCTGCATTTCATATGGGTCTTCTCTGTTTACAAAAGCACCTGTTTGGGGGTTTTCCAAATACAAAGGGTTAAGCACCCAAATATAGAATAAAAGTGAAAATAAATTCTATATTATCAGGCCTTGAAATATCCAAAATCAGGCACTTGCCCTGTATCACAAAAATTATTTGCATACATGGAGAAAAAGTTAGTATACACTGGATATCATCAAAATTTTCACTTACCCTGCAAGCTGAGGCACTCGTAAATATGAGCAGACGAGTGCTATTTTCGAGCCCTGATTATACATCTATAAATAATGTTAATGTAAATATAAGAAATTAATCTTTTTTTGTTGTTGTTGTTGTTGTTGTTGTTGTTTAAGTTCATGTAAAGATGAATACTATGGGATCAGTTAACCTTTCCCTTCATGAAAATTCAAGCAAAACCCCACCCACTATGAATAATTATAAAAATAAACTATAACATTAGTACAGAGAACAAAGAAATTACTTGTCAGGTCCACTAATGTAGGGGCATATCTAATCATATTTCCATAAGCAAACAGAGTAGACCCTGATCAGGCAGCTCTTACAAGAGCTGCCTGATCAGGATCTGCTCTATTGGCAAAAAATGTTAAAATGTCTCTATGAGGTAAAAAGATCAGTCAACACCTTTTGAGTGTCACTCACGTTCAATGGAAACCATGGTTTTTGTGATTTCATGAATCTCCTATGAAAATAGAATTAATTTCCTAAAATTATTATAGATTCCTTGTTTCAATGAAAAACAGTAAGGATCCTGGTCAGCTGGCTTCACTAGAAGTAAGCTGATCTTGTTCTACACTGTTTGCTAAAAGAAAAGTGGTGCACTCCCAGAGGGATACATGTTCCCTGAAATGATCTGCTAGTCTCTATCCCCCCCACACACACACTCCCTAAAAAAATAAATAAAACAAAGTTTTTTTGTTCCATGTTTTGTGTTCCATATCCCCAATATTTTATTTGTGTCCCATATCCCCTCAGAATTTGGCCTTTGTTTCCCTTGTTCACCTGAAATTAAACCACTTTTTTCCCTATTGCCCCAAACCCCTGGGAAGGCCTCAGAAGTACTTCCTCACAACAATTTGTCCAGATTGACCTCTAAAAAGTATGATAAATCATCTCACCTCTTTTAACCTCTCTCTCTTCCTTATTCTAATTCTTTGTCGGAGTTCCTTAATCTCCTCATCAGAGTCCTCTTCATCGTCAGCCTGTTTGTCCTTGGGACTGATTAAATGATTCCATTTCATCTGTTCAATGGCTGCTATCAACGCTTCAGATATGCTGAAGTGGGCGTTCTCCTGAAATTAATTCCAGCTATTTCAGCTGCATGATTTCAATTAAAATACAGTGAATTCTTTGGATTCATGGACAACAATGTAGAGCCTGATCAGTGATCAGATTGCTTCATCAAAAGCCACCTGATCTAGCTACGCACTGTTTTCTTAAGAGGAAATACGGGGGTTTCAATAATTCTTTGGATGCATGGAAAACAGTGCAGATCCAGATCACCTGGTTTCATCTGAAGCCAGCTGATCTACACTGTTTTCAACAATGATATATGGGGGTTTGGTAGGACAAAGGTTAAAAGTATGTTAGTGATTGTCTGAATAATGTTCCTATTCCAACATGAGATTCATTATGAAGTAGCGATGCTCACAATTTTCCAGATTCCTCTGTGACAGTGATCAATGATGTACACTGTCAATACATGTACAGTAAAACCTGTCTCAAGCGGCCACTCAAACGAAGACCTGTGGAGCATTCTGCTGTACTTTTGACCTGCATTAAGATACAACATGGCACAAACTTTTGAGCGTAAAATTGTTATTTTTTTTATTATCCATCAATTTTGATATTTCTTTTGGGTGCTCAAAAGGACTATCTCATCGAGATGCTTCTTTTGAGCACCCACAACATATGTTTTGGTTAAGGAGTAAAAAAAATGACTTTCAATGCGACTTTTTATCTTGAGGTCTGGTATTAAAGAAATATGCTAATATTTAATCCTAATTTTGGGTAAAATGGATATCTGTCCTTAGCAGTGTTAGATTTAGACTTGATTTCTAATTGCATCCCTAGGACCCAAGGCATCAAAAAAAGTTGAGTCCCATGTAAATTTTACTGAGTCCAAGAAAGTTTCCCAACTTGTGTTTTTGCAATGTTAAACACTTAGAAGTTAGCTTAAACTATCAATTAACTTTACAAGAACGTGACTGAGGAATCTAGCCACCCCCCAGTCACTTTCTTTTTATCAATTAACTTTAATCTCAAACATTTCAGTTTACACTAAGTGATAGACGATCAATTAAAAAAAGACAGAAAGAAGCAGACTTAGCAGTGATGGAGTCTTTGACTATTAAACTTTTTTCGCTCTTAAAAAGTCTTTACTTGATGCTCTAGACCAAGATTATTTTACTAGTGCCTGCTGAAAATCGCTAAACCTGTCCGTTAATGCATTTTTGAACGGATAAAACATTGAATTGTGATAGTATTGGCTTCAGAATTCACTTTATTAAGTTATTGAAATGTCTTTAGTGTGATTCCTCGAGGCAAGCGCCATTTTTAACCCAGCAAATCGATTTTTGTAAAACCATAAATCATTATTTATAGCTGAGCCTGGTTCTGATTTCAACTGTTGCTATGAACAATGGATCTCAGAAAACCACAACTGAATACTATTTATAGCAATCTCTTTGTGATTTTGAAGCGTTGCAAAGTACAAAAGACCGATATTCAAGGGTTTTAACTCTCTTCACAATTGAGCTGGCTTAAATGTGTTGGAAGTCGACTGCTTTTGATCTTGCGTTCCATCGACACAAGCTACTTGTCTATTTTGCGTACGAACAATTTTTGTTGCGTATTTAGATATTATTACAGCGTAAAAGCGAACACTGGTCCTTAGAACTCATATCTTGGAATAATGAAACTAATTTTCTATGCCGTACTTCAAAATTTTGGGAATGATTTTCTGTGGAAAGTCAGCCACAAAATCCTGAATTCAGGAATTATACTGTTTACTATTTTCTTTTATTCCGCCATGAAAACACTTGTCAGCCTGAGAGAATGTTTGGTATGGCTAGATGCTTTTACATCCCAGTCAACAGCTATGGTCATGTCAAGACAGTCAGTTCAACTGACCATGCTTTTTCCTGAGCAAGCTTCACTAAGCGCTTAACCACTACTTTGTGCATATACTTTTGTTTGTAACTGACAACCACCCTTCTTAATTCAGCGGAAGAAGAATGACAGTAAAAAGTATTTCATGATCAATCTCCATGAAAGTATGGGGCGGGGCCAGGATAATTCTAGTGACCCCTGGATTTGCAGTCAGACTCACTACTGACTGCGCTAGGGGACCTGGTATGTGAGAATGTAACTCAACTCAGAGGTGTTAAGTGAATCTTTTTAAATATCTGTATAGATTAAATATCTTACCTTATCAAGAGTGGCACAGGTGTGGAAGTCATGTGATGAGAGGTAGTGTAACAATGATTGTCCTTGCAGAGGTTATAGAAAGAAACTCTCTCTACCACCGTCCACTTCATCTAGAGGGGATTCAGGGGAATAGAAACTCTCTTCAGTAAATATCTTACCTTATCAAGAGTGGCACAGGTGTGGAAGTCATGTGATGAGAGGTAGTGTAACAATGATTGTCCTTGTAGAGGCTATGGGAAGAAACTCTCTCTACCACCGTCCACTTCATCTAGAGGGGATTCAGGGGAATAGAAACTCTCTTCAGTAAATATCTTACCTTATCAAGAGTGGCACAGGTGTGGAAGTCATGTGATGAGAGGTAGTGTAACAATGATTGTCCTTGCAGAGGTTGTGGAAAGAAACTCTCTCTACCACCGTCCACTTCATCTAGAGGGGATTCAGGGGAATAGAAACTCTCTTCAGTAAATATCTTACCTTATCAAGAGTGGCACAGGTGTGGAAGTCATGTGATGAGAGGTAGTGTAACAATGATTGTCCTTGTAGATGTTGTGGGAAGAAACTCTCCCTACTACGGTCCACTTCATCTAGAGGGGATTCAGGGGAATAGAAACTCTCTTCAGTAAATATCTTACCTTATCAAGAGTGGCACAGGTGTGGAAGTCATGTGATGAGAGGTAGTGTAACAATGATTGTCCTTGTAGAGGCTATGGGAAGAAACTCTCTCTACCACCGTCCACTTCATCTAGAGGGGATTCAGGCGAATAGAAACTCTCTTCAGTAAATATCTTACCTTATCTAGAGTGGCACAGGTGTGGAAGTCATGTGATGAGAGGTAGTGTAACAATGATTGTCCTTGTAGATGTTGTGGGAAGAAACTCTCTCTACCACCGTCCACTTCATCTAGAGGGGATTCAGGGGAATAGAAACTCTCTTCAGTAAATATCTTACCTTATCAAGAGTGGCACAGGTGTGGAAGTCATGTGATGAGAGGTAGTGAAACAATGATTGTCCTTGTAGAGGCTGTGGGAAGAAACTCTCTCTACCGCTGTCCACTTCATCTGGAGGGAATTCAGGCGAATAGAAACTCTCTTCAGTAAATATCTTACCTTATCAAGAGTGGCACAGGTGTGGAAGTCATGTGATGAGAGGTAGTGTAACAATGATTGTCCTTGTAGAGGCTATGGGAAGAAACTCTCTCTAACACCGTCCACTTCATCTAGAGGGGATTCAGGGGAATAGAAACTCTCTTCAGTAAATATCTTACCTTATCAAGAGTGGCACAGGTGTGGAAGTCATGTGATGAGAGGTATTGTAACAATGATTGTCCTTGTAGAGGCTGTGGGAAGAAACTCTTAACACCACCGTCCACTTCATCTAGAGGGGATTCAGGGGAATAGAAACTCTCTTCAGTAAATATCTTACCTTATCAAGAGTGGCACAGGTGTGGAAGTCATGTGATGAGAGGTACTGTAACAATGATTGTCCTTGCAGAGGTTGTGGAAAGAAACTCTCTCTACCACTGTCCACTTCATCTAGAGAGGATTCAGGGGAATAGAAACTCTCTTCAGTAAATATCTTACCTTATCTAGAGTGGCACAGGTGTGGAAGTCATGTGATGAGAGGTAGTGTAACAATGATTGTCCTTGTAGAGGCTGTGGGAAGCAACTCTCCCTACCGCCGTCCACTTCATCTAGAGGGAATTCAGGGGAATAGAAACTCTCTTCAGTAAATATCTTACCTTATCTATAGTGGCACAGGTGTGGAAGTCATGTGATGAGAGGTAGTGTAACAATGATTGTCCTTGTAGAGGCTATGGGAAGAAACTCTCCCTACTACGGTCCACTTCATCTAGAGGGGATTCAGGGGAATAGAAACTCTCTTCAGTAAATATCTTACCTTATCTAGAGTGGCACAGGTGTGGAAGTCATGTGATGAGAGGTAGTGTAACAATGATTGTCCTTGTAGAGGCTATGGGAAGAAACTCTCCCTACTACGGTCCACTTCATCTAGAGGGGATTCAGGGGAATAGAAACTCTCTTCAGTAAATATCTTACCTTATCAAGAGTGGCACAGGTGTGGAAGTCATGTGATGAGAGGTAGTGTAACAATGATTGTCCTTGTAGAGGCTGTGGAAAGAAACTCTCTCTACCACCGTCCACTTCATCTAGAGGGGATTCAGAGGAATAAAAACTCTCTTCAGTAAATATCTTACTTTATCAAGAGTGGCACAGGTGTGGAAGTCATGTGATGAGAGGTAGTGTAACAATGATTGTCCTTGTAGAGGCTATGGGAAGAAACTCTCCCTACTACGGTCCACTCAATCTAGAGGGGATTCAGGGGAATAGAAACTCTCTTCAGTAAATATCTTACCTTATCTAGAGTGGCACAGGTGTGGAAGTCATGTGATGAGAGGTAGTGTAACAATGATTGTCCTTGTAGAGGCTGTGGAAAGAAACTCTCCCTACTACGGTCCACTTCATCTAGAGGGGATTCAGGGGAATAGAAACTCTCTTCAGTAAATATCTTACCTTATCAAGAGTGGCACAGGTGTGGAAGTCATGTGATGAGAGGTAGTGTAACAATGATTGTCCTTGTAGATGTTGTGGGAAGAAACTCTCCCTACTACGGTCCACTTCATCTAGAGGGGATTCAGGGGAATAGAAACTCTCTTCAGTAAATATCTTACCTTATCAAGAGTGGCACAGGTGTGGAAGTCATGTGATGAGAGGTAGTGTAACAATGATTGTCCTTGTAGAGGCTATGGGAAGAATTTCTCTCTACCACCGTCCACTTCATCTAGAGGGGATTCAGGCGAATAGAAACTCTCTTCAGTAAATATCTTACCTTATCTAGAGTGGCACAGGTGTGGAAGTCATGTGATGAGAGGTAGTGTAACAATGATTGTCCTTGTAGAGGCTATGGGAAGAAACTCTCTCTACCACCGTCCACTTCATCTAGAGGGGATTCAGGGTAATAGAAACTCTCTTCGGTAAATATCTTACCTTATCAAGAGTGGCACAGGTGTGGAAGTCATGTGATGAGAGGTAGTGTAACAATGATTGTCCTTGCAGAGGTTGTGGAAAGAAACTCTCTCTACCACCGTCCACTTCATCTAGAGGGGATTCAGGGGAATAGAAACTCTCTTCAGTAAATATCTTACCTTATCAAGAGTGGCACAGGTGTGGAAGTCATGTGATGAGAGGTAGTGTAACAATGATTGTCCTTGTAGATGTTGTGGGAAGAAACTCTCCCTACTACGGTCCACTTCATCTAGAGGGGATTCAGGGGAATAGAAACTCTCTTCAGTAAATATCTTACCTTATCAAGAGTGGCACAGGTGTGGAAGTCATGTGATGAGAGGTAGTGTAACAATGATTGTCCTTGTAGAGGCTATGGGAAGAAACTCTCTCTACCACCGTCCACTTCATCTAGAGGGGATTCAGGCGAATAGAAACTCTCTTCAGTAAATATCTTACCTTATCTAGAGTGGCACAGGTGTGGAAGTCATGTGATGAGAGGTAGTGTAACAATGATTGTCCTTGTAGATGTTGTGGGAAGAAACTCTCTCTACCACCGTCCACTTCATCTAGAGGGGATTCAGGGGAATAGAAACTCTCTTCAGTAAATATCTGACCTTATCTAGAGTGGCACAGGTGTGGAAGTCATGTGATGAGAGGTAGTGAAACAATGATTGTCCTTGTAGAGGCTGTGGGAAGAAACTCTCTCTACCGCTGTCCACTTCATCTAGAGGGAATTCAGGTGAATAGAAACTCTCTTCAGTAAATATCTTACCTTATCAAGAGTGGCACAGGTGTGGAAGTCATGTGATGAGAGGTAGTGTAACAATGATTGTCCTTGTAGAGGCTATGGGAAGAAACTCTCTCTAACACCGTCCACTTCATCTAGAGGGGATTCAGGGGAATAGAAACTCTCTTCAGTAAATATCTTACCTTATCAAGAGTGGCACAGGTGTGGAAGTCATGTGATGAGAGGTATTGTAACAATGATTGTCCTTGTAGAGGCTGTGGGAAGAAACTCTCCACACCACCGTCCACTTCATCTAGAGGGGATTCAGGGGAATAGAAACTCTCTTCAGTAAATATCTTACCTTATCAAGAGTGGCACAGGTGTGGAAGTCATGTGATGAGAGGTAGTGTAACAATGATTGTCCTTGCAGAGGTTGTGGAAAGAAACTCTCTCTACCACTGTCCACTTCATCTAGAGAGGATTCAGGGGAATAGAAACTCTCTTCAGTAAATATCTTACCTTATCTAGAGTGGCACAGGTGTGGAAGTCATGTGATGAGAGGTAGTGTAACAATGATTGTCCTTGTAGAGGCTGTGGGAAGCAACTCTCCCTACCGCCGTCCACTTCATCTAGAGGGAATTCAGGGGAATAGAAACTCTCTTCAGTAAATATCTTACCTTATCTATAGTGGCACAGGTGTGGAAGTCATGTGATGAGAGGTAGTGTAACAATGATTGTCCTTGTAGAGGCTATGGGAAGAAACTCTCCCTACTACGGTCCACTTCATCTAGAGGGGATTCAGGGGAATAGAAACTCTCTTCAGTAAATATCTTACCTTATCTAGAGTGGCACAGGTAAGGAAGTCATGTGATGAGAGGTAGTGTAACAATGATTGTCCTTGTAGAGGCTATGGGAAGAAACTCTCCCTACTACGGTCCACTTCATCTAGAGGGGATTCAGTCGAATAGAAACTCTCTTCAGTAAATATCTTACCTTATCAAGAGTGGCACAGGTGTGGAAGTCATGTGATGAGAGGTAGTGTAACAATGATTGTCCTTGTAGAGGCTGTGGAAAGAAACTCTCTCTACCACCGTCCACTTCATCTAGAGGGGATTCAGAGGAATAGAAACTCTCTTCAGTAAATATCTTACTTTATCAAGAGTGGCACAGGTGTGGAAGTCATGTGATGAGAGGTAGTGTAACAATGATTGTCCTTGTAGAGGCTATGGGAAGAAACTCTCCCTACTACGGTCCACTTCATCTAGAGGGGATTCAGGGGAATAGAAACTCTCTTCAGTAAATATCTTACCTTATCTAGAGTGGCACAGGTGTGGAAGTCATGTGATGAGAGGTAGTGTAACAATGATTGTCCTTGTAGAGGCTGTGGAAAGAAACTCTCCCTACTACGGTCCACTTCATCTAGAGGGGATTCAGGGGAATAGAAACTCTCTTCAGTAAATATCTTACCTTATCAAGAGTGGCACAGGTGTGGAAGTCATGTGATGAGAGGCAGTGTAACAATGATTGTCCTTGTAGATGTTGTGGGAAGAAACTCTCCCTACTACGGTCCACTTCATCTAGAGGGGATTCAGGGGAATAGAAACTCTCTTCAGTAAATATCTTACCTTATCAAGAGTGGCACAGGTGTGGAAGTCATGTGATGAGAGGTAGTGTAACAATGATTGTCCTTGTAGAGGCTATGGGAAGAAACTCTCTCTACCACCGTCCACTTCATCTAGAGGGGATTCAGGCGAATAGAAACTCTCTTCAGTAAATATCTTACCTTATCTAGAGTGGCACAAGTGTGGAAGTCATGTGATGAGAGGTAGTGTAACAATGATTGTCCTTGTAGAGGCTATGGGAAGAAACTCTCTCTACCACCGTCCACTTCATCTAGAGGGGATTCAGGGGAATAGAAACTCTCTTCAGTAAATATCTTACCTTATCAAGAGTGGCACAGGTGTGGAAGTCATGTGATGAGAGGTAGTGTAACAATGATTGTCCTTGCAGAGGTTGTGGAAAGAAACTCTCTCTACCACCGTCCACTTCATCTAGAGGGGATTCAGGGGAATAGAAACTCTCTTCAGTAAATATCTTACCTTATCAAGAGTGGCACAGGTGTGGAAGTCATGTGATGAGAGGTAGTGTAACAATGATTGTCCTTGTAGATGTTGTAAGAAGAAACTCTCCCTACTACGGTCCACTTCATCTAGAGGGGATTCAGGGGAATAGAAACTCTCTTCAGTAAATATCTTACCTTATCAAGAGTGGCACAGGTGTGGAAGTCATGTGATGAGAGGTAGTGTAACAATGATTGTCCTTGTAGAGGCTATGGGAAGAAACTCTCTCTACCACCGTCCACTTCATCTAGAGGGGATTCAGGCGAATAGAAACTCTCTTCAGTAAATATCTTACCTTATCTAAAGTGGCACAGGTGTGGAAGTCATGTGATGAGAGGTAGTGTAACAATGATTGTCCTTGTAGAGGCTATGGGAAGAAACTCTCTCTACCACCGTCCACTTCATCTAGAGGGGATTCAGGGGAATAGAAACTCTCTTCAGTAAATATCTTACCTTATCAAGAGTGGCACAGGTGTGGAAGTCATGTGATGAGAGGTAGTGTAACAATGATTGTCCTTGCAGAGGTTGTGGAAAGAAACTCTCTCTACCACCGTCCACTTCATCTAGAGGGGATTCAGGGGAATAGAAACTCTCTTCAGTAAATATCTTACCTTATCAAGAGTGGCACAGGTGTGGAAGTCATGTGATGAGAGGTAGTGTAACAATGATTGTCCTTGTAGATGTTGTGGGAAGAAACTCTCCCTACTACGGTCCACTTCATCTAGAGGGGATTCAGGGGAATAGAAACTCTCTTCAGTAAATATCTTACCTTATCAAGAGTGGCACAGGTGTGGAAGTCATGTGATGAGAGGTAGTGTAACAATGATTGTCCTTGTAGAGGCTATGGGAAGAAACTCTCTCTACCACCGTCCACTTCATCTAGAGGGGATTCAGGGGAATAGAAACTCTCTTCAGTAAATATCTTACCTTATCTAGAGTGGCACAGGTGTGGAAGTCATGTGATGAGAGGTAGTGTAACAATGATTGTCCTTGTAGATGTTGTGGGAAGAAACTCTCTCTACCACCGTCCACTTCATCTAGAGGGGATTCAGGGGAATAGAAACTCTCTTCAGTAAATATCTTACCTTATCAAGAGTGGCACAGGTGTGGAAGTCATGTGATGAGAGGTAGTGAAACAATGATTGTCCTTGTAGAGGCTGTGGGAAGAAACTCTCTCTACCGCTGTCCACTTCATCTAGAGGGAATTCAGGCGAATAGAAACTCTCTTCAGTAAATATCTTACCTTATCAAGAGTGGCACAGGTGTGGAAGTCATGTGATGAGAGGTAGTGTAACAATGATTGTCCTTGTAGAGGCTATGGGAAGAAACTCTCTCTAACACCGTCCACTTCATCTAGAGGGGATTCAGGGGAATAGAAACTCTCTTCAGTAAATATCTTACCTTATCAAGAGTGGCACAGGTGTGGAAGTCATGTGATGAGAGGTAGTGTAACAATGATTGTCCTTGTAGAGGCTGTGGGAAGAAACTCTCCACACCACCGTCCACTTCATCTAGAGGGGATTCAGGCGAATAGAAACTCTCTTCAGTAAATATCTTACCTTATCTAGAGTGGCACAGGTGTGGAAGTCATGTGATGAGAGGTAGCGTAACAATGATTGTCCTTGTAGATGTTGTGGGAAGAAACTCTCTCTACCACCGTCCACTTCATCTAGAGGGGATTCAGGGGAATAGAAACTCTCTTCAGTAAATATCTTACCTTATCAAGAGTGGCACAGGTGTGGAAGTCATGTGATGAGAGGTAGTGAAACAATGATTGTCCTTGTAGAGGCTGTGGGAAGAAACTCTCTCTACCGCTGTCCACTTCATCTAGAGGGAATTCAGGCGAATAGAAACTCTCTTCAGTAAATATCTTACCTTATCAAGAGTGGCACAGGTGTGGAAGTCATGTGATGAGAGGTAGTGTAACAATGATTGTCCTTGTAGAGGCTATGGGAAGAAACTCTCTCTTACACCGTCCACTTCATCTAGAGGGGATTCAGGGGAATAGAAACTCTCTTCAGTAAATATCTTACCTTATCAAGAGTGGCACAGGTGTGGAAGTCATGTGATGAGAGGTAGTGTAACAATGATTGTCCTTGTAGAGGCTGTGGGAAGAAACTCTCCACACCACCGTCCACTTCATCTAGAGGGGATTCAGGGGAATAGAAACTCTCTTCAGTAAATATCTTACCTTATCAAGAGTGGCACAGGTGTGGAAGTCATGTGATGAGAGGTAGTGTAACAATGATTGTCCTTGCAGAGGTTGTGGAAAGAAACTCTCTCTACCACTGTCCACTTCATCTAGAGGGGATTCAGGGGAATAGAAACTCTCTTCAGTAAATATCTTACCTTATCTAGAGTGGCACAGGTGTGGAAGTCATGTGATGAGAGGTAGTGTAACAATGATTGTCCTTGTAGAGGCTGTGGGAAGCAACTCTCCCTACCGCCGTCCACTTCATCTAGAGGGAATTCAGGGGAATAGAAACTCTCTTCAGTAAATATCTTACCTTATCTATAGTGGCACAGGTGTGGAAGTCATGTGATGAGAGGTAGTGTAACAATGATTGTCCTTGTAGAGGCTATGGGAAGAAACTCTCCCTACTACGGTCCACTTCATCTAGAGGGGATTCAGGGGAATAGAAACTCTCTTCAGTAAATATCTTACCTTATCTAGAGTGGCACAGGTGTGGAAGTCATGTGATGAGAGGTAGTGTAACAATGATTGTCCTTGTAGAGGCTATGGGAAGAAACTCTCCCTACTACGGTCCACTTCATCTAGAGGGGATTCAGGGGAATAGAAACTCTCTTCAGTAAATATCTTACCTTATCAAGAGTGGCACAGGTGTGGAAGTCATGTGATGAGAGGTAGTGTAACAATGATTGTCCTTGTAGAGGCTGTGGAAAGAAACTCTCTCTACCACCGTCCACTTCATCTAGAGGGGATTCAGAGGAATAGAAACTCTCTTCAGTAAATATCTTACTTTATCAAGAGTGGCACAGGTGTGGAAGTCATGTGATGAGAGGTAGTGTAACAATGATTGTCCTTGAAGAGGCTATGGGAAGAAACTCTCCCTACTACGGTCCACTTCATCTAGAGGGGATTCAGGGGAATAGAAACTCTCTTCAGTAAATATCTTACCTTATCTAGAGTGGCACAGGTGTGGAAGTCATGTGATGAGAGGTAGTGTAACAATGATTGTCCTTGTAGAGGCTGTGGAAAGAAACTCTCCCTACTACGGTCCACTTCATCTAGAGGGGATTCAGGGGAATAGAAACTCTCTTCAGTAAATATCTTACCTTATCAAGAGTGGCACAGGTGTGGAAGTCATGTGATGAGAGGTAGTGTAACAATGATTGTCCTTGTAGAGGCTGTGGGGAGAAACTCTCTCTACCACCGTCCACTTCATCTAGAGGGGATTCAGGGGAATAGAAACTCTCTTCAGTGAATATCTTACCTTATCTAGAGTGGCACAGGTGTGGAAGTCATGTGATGAGAGGTAGTGTAACAATGATTGTCCTTGTAGAGGCTGTGGAAAGAAACTCTCCCTACCGCTGTCGACTTCATCTAGAAGAGAAAAGAAAATTAGAAAACAATATTGAACCTAATAAGAATGTCTATACATGCTCTTTTAAGTGCACACTGAGTGATCAGAGGCTTTTTTAATAATTACTCCATATGCTATTTTTAGATCATGACATCATGTTCTATTTTTAGACAATGAAAAAACAATTAAGTTAAATTTTGAATACTTTTGAAAATATTATCATGGAAAATGGAGCATTTGTGATTACTATTGAAAATATTATGGAAAAGGGAGCATTTGTGAATACTTTTGAAAATATTATGGAAAAGGGAGCATTTGCTCCTTTGGAGCAAATGTTCCATTTTCCATAATATTTTCAAATACATGATATTTCAAAGGTGTCAAAAGGCATTATCTTTGAGTATACATGATACATAAAGGTGTCAAAAGGTGTTATTATGGAGTAAATGGTTAAGTTGAGAATGCTATATCAACTTATGTTCAGCCTGTCAAGAGGTTCATTATAAATAAGGACAGTGTAGATCCTGATCAGCTGGCTTCATCATTGATAACCTTACCTTTGGATTTTCAATCCTCACATGAAAATTTAAAATCCCATTGGACTGCTATGAAACAGTTTCTGCTTCTGTCAAATTTCAGAAAGGCAGATTAATAATGACATATTGTTTATCATGTGTACTCGTATTTACAATATCACATTCTACAACAGCAAGAGATTTTGACTTGTCCCCTCACGTTTCAAAATGTCACTCAAAATCAAATTCATAAAAAATGCTCAAAACATAAGTTTGATGCCTAAGGTATTTTCAAAATGTCAGAGATTTGGAAAATAATTAAATTTTGCTTATTACTTTAATTGACATCAGAAGTTTGTGAAATCTGCGATCTTATGGGCAATACAAGAAGTCTAAAATACTGTTTACATAAATTGTGAACAAGAAAGTTTAATTAGTTTTCTGTAAAATTATGTAAGATTTTGTGAGATCAAAATTTTTACAAATTTTGATTTGTAAAAATTTTGATTTTAGGGGTAACATAACTTGGTCTGCACCATATCTGTTTTAAAATTGCCACTGCATCTTATCTAGAATAATCAAGGTTTTAGAATAATCAAGGTTTCGACAGAAAAATTATAAATGCCCTGTGTTTGCATTTACCATAAAAAATGACCCAAAGAAGTCAGGTTTCTATAGTTGTTAATTTAAATGCACTTGTAAAATGTAATGTGACGTCTGATTCGAAAACGCCATAATTAATGAATTAATTTGCAATAGTGTATCCTGCAGTATACTGTCGGAAACTCAAGGTCATTATGTAACATACTTATCATATGAAGTCACATCTGGGAGTGAAATTACGCCATGCAATAAAATCGATATACCACTAGTAGTTTAGAGATTTTTGGGAAACATTATCACGGCTGACAATCTGTCGAATGCGAAACCGGCGGTTCAGCAAAGACATCCGGGTGATTAATTTCTGGTTTCTCAAAGAGGATCCGAGAAAGGTAAACAAAGTGTACCTGTTCCAATTTTAATGATGGATATTTACTTATACAGAAAGTAAATCAAAAATATTAGAATGCTATTTTGTCAGTTAATAATTAGTGTTTTGACAAGCCAAAGTAATTTACTTGATTTCGTAAAGGTTTTCAAGGACTTTATTCCCTCCTCCGAAACTCCTGTTTCAACACGGACAAGGTCGCCAAAAATACAAAGGAAAATAAAGCATATTGTCATTATCAGTGAGTCTCGATGAAAAATTCACTGTCTAATTGTTAGAAATATATTTTTGTAAGTCGGCGATTGCGCCCCAACAAACACAGCGTATAGCATATTTTAGAATATTGATTGAAAGGGAAGATTGTTCCTGGTTCGGCATGTAATCATTAAAATATGAAGGAATTATTTCAGCCCTTATTTGTTTAGTTTGTACTGTTACACGCTAAAGTATTGCTACGTAACAGACTATTAGATGACAGAAAGTTGTTAAACGAATACACTATAATTTTTGCGTTGAGAAAAGCTAAATTTCAGCTTATCTGTATGCTAGGCACCACTCTCCATTTCACGATTGTTTTACAGCATAAATTGCTTAAGTTTAGAGAATTAATTAACACACATACATCGTACACGCGTTATAATGCCCCTCTCTACTGATTTTATCCCCAGTTGGAGATGCCTGTCCGATTTTTCCTGGTTACGCATACGAACACTCGGTTGAGCATTGGAAGATACATCATATGAGCTGCGATGTCAGAAAAACGGTTTCTAACACTATACAGGCTAGTATTCCTTGTATAGGTATGCTCATCTACAGTAATAAAAACTGCTTTTTAACTAAATGTTGTGTTGGAGATGGTAGCATACAAAAGTGTGTGCTATCAATCCAGACAGAATCAAGCATATATAAGTTGGTACGGTAAAATTTGATATGTGTCAAATTAGATACTATACATTATAAGTGAAAGTATTCAGAAACTGTTTAAAGAATTTGTCTCCAAAATAAAATGTATACTGACATCTTATTTGCATATGCAGATGGTGACACATTTCTTTATATTTAGCTTTTAAATGGACTTTGTTATCTTCAGCATATCTTTCACTGTTTAATGAATAAAAATGTTAATGAAATCATATAGTATTTCTGATCATTTGCTCAAACAATGTAAACTTTATATAAATAAGCAAATGATTTACAAAAGAATAAATACTTCCATGAAAACGGGAAAATTAAGGGTTAATGATGGGGTTTTAAGTGACAATGATCATATTTGATAGGATCATATCCACAGACCGGGCCGCGTAGCGCAGT